>OY728155.1:1423298903-1424548903 GCA_963277665.1 Viscum album | reverse complement strand
CTATAATATACATTATTATACATATAAATAGAACATAAATGAATAATTTCCTTATGAAATAATGTTACCTTAACCAATAATAAATCTATTTAAAATTCTAATCATTACAACCACACAAAAAATATAAAATAGAAAAGATGAAATCAAAAAATATAGACCACCCCAATTTTGTAGAATAATAACCCACACTTCAAAGACAATAAGAAAGAAAAAAATATTAGTAAACGATTAAAAATCTTATGAAATGGAAATATATAACTTTGATAGGAATGTTTTTGAATATTTATTGAATAAATGAAGTGGTATATATAAGAGATGATTTATCGGTAATAGTAGTAACTTTACCATTGAGAAGAGTATCTCGATTTTTTGAATAGTAATTTTACATCATAATAATAAGTTATGTTTTAAATAAAATTTATCAAGAGTAAATATAAATAATAAAATTATAAAAAATAAATACAATAATTAAAAAACACATTGAAAATTTAAGCACATTTTTAGAAACTGTATTTTAAAGTATTTTATAAAAATAATATTTTTAATATTAAAAATTAAAATTACCTAATTTTGAAATTTATTTTTATAATATTAATATAATTTTTTAAATCATATCTCAAAAAATTTCCAAGGCTCTTTTATTTATAAATTTATGAAATATTTCAATTTTCCGGTGAATAGTAAAAATATAGTTTTTGACATAACTAATGTATCTCAAATTAAATAATTAATGAAGTAATAATGAAGAAATAAATTATGTAACCTTAAGTTCAAAATTTATATATTTAATTTCAAAATAAAAATCATTATGATATGATAAACTTAATTTCCAAATCCAAAATGATCTTTCCAAAACCTAAAGTCAATAGTGATTTCTTAAAATAACAATTTCCCTTTTCTTAACTTTCCTATTTTGTAAACTAATGAAATCAAATTATAAAGGGTATTTAATGTATTAAATAAATTAAATTATATATATATATGATTTTTATTATCAAACATTCACTATTACATGTTTTACCTTTGATATAATATTTTATTCTATAATTTATTCAAAACATACCCCTCCCTTCATTTATAAATAACCCCTATCCCTAACCTTGTAAAAACACTAATTACCCAATTTTCAAATTATAATCACTACCAGAATCCATCCATGAAATCCCATTAGAACCCATAGGGTTATTATGGAGTAATCCAACTTCAAACATAAAGAGAGTTTTTGTGTCATAGAAGAGAAGCTACACCGAGGATTAAGTAATTTCACATTAACACTTCTCATTTTTTAACTTTTTTTCTTATTCTATTTATTTTTTCACTCCCACTTTCACAACAAAAACCATTAATATTAAATAGGTAGTATTTAACATTATTTTAATGTTGTTAACCTAATCTAATAATTATATTTACTATATATATAAATTTCATACTTCCATTTCCTTCTATCCTAACAATGTCTCATCAAAGGTTGGTTAACCACCTACATAGGCATTTTTCAATTCAATGTTTTTAACCATATTCATTGATGGATATAATTAATTGTATATAAAATATAAATATATTATTAAATTTATTCTATTATTATGAAATTAACTCTTAAAAATTAGAGGGAAAGACCCTATTTATTGATTTAGAAAATAGAACATGTTTTGAAGAATGGGAAAAGAGGAATCCCGTTACTGAAACAATGGAAACAATCAATGAAAATGAATGTCCCAAAGGTTTGAAATAAATCCCATGATGTAAAGGAATGAAATTTTTTGGATAGGTATAGAAATAATTTAATATCCCCCCTAAAAGATAATACAACATTGAAAAGATTCCATGAGAAAGTGTCACATCAGCCAAGGAATTTCACCTTTCTAGTAATATAAAAAGGTCTATCACCCCTCCAATGAACATTGAAATGTAGAGGGCGGACCTAATGATAGATGCCAACACATCTATATCTATTTAGAGCTTCCCACCCTATATTTCATTTTAAGATCTCATAGAAAGTCATCCTAATGCAATATGAAATCCAGACCAAAATCATTTAACAAAATCATAACAAGGCACCCATCTATCCAACAATGAGGACAGACGGTGGAATGATGGGTGTCAACACACTCATCCCTCAAAAAAGGCCACCTACCCTGTAGTACACGCATGCTACACTAAATCCAAATGTGATGAAACAAATTCCAGTGCCCATGGAGATATATTCTACCCATCAACCAACCATATGACACAAAAAACTTTCAAAAAACTGACAAAAAGTCTCAAAAACATCCATACAAAAAACGAATCATCATCAATATTCATCGGCATCCACCAACAAAAGCCAAATCACCACTAAATCCGAAATGCCCATGACCAACCAAGGTCAGCCACAAAAAACTTTTGGCAGAGGTTTCCAAAAATCATTGTTTCTCTCAGAATGCACCACAACAATCTCCAAGTAAAACCATGATGTTACCTATACATAACCTGGTCTTCAATATTCCCCATCTGAGAGTGATTCTAGATGAATTCCAAACAATGAGATGGCCTCAACATACTAATATAAACATTGTTACATGGAGAAAATCCCAATCTCTATCACTGAAGCAACCATTGGTGAAATGATCTGGATGAACTAGGTAAGAAGAAGCCCCACAAGGAACCTCTCAGATTCCAAACCACCACTCTACCTGTTTTGATATGGGATGAGTCAAACCCAACCTGTATCATTTGAAACAAACCGAAGGGTATTGATCCGGGTAGATCTGAGATAAATGATTTTCAAGAAACACCAAGTCTTCAAAATCTAAAAGCATCATTAGGGGAGGAAATTGTAGATGCACCCAACTGACAGGTGGTAGTAGAAGGGGGAAAGTCATGGATGAGACTGCTATGGAGATAAGAATAAATGAAATGGAGGCTTCCAAAATGGAAGGAAATAGAAACACTAGGGGAAGGGGAATGTTTACTTTTATTGGGAGTGATACCCACACAATAATGGAGCCATCTAATGTATAAATTAAATTTATCTTAATAGTGAAATATAAATAAACATAAAATTATGAAGTAAAATATGATATCAAAATTTATACTGTATAACCAAGGAAATTAAGAAATATAGTCCAATAACTAAAATTGATATGTAGTGGTAAAAATTACCATAATTAACTTTTGGATCAATGTTTTAACAAATAAATTTTTATTGTTAAGGAGGTTCAAAAGTGATGAAATAAAGTAGCAATTAAGGAAAGGGGATTACAATAATCAACTACTTTTCTTTGGGTTAACCCTCTTTCATGACATATTTAGTATGTATGATCCTTTAATGTTACATAAATATAAATTTGTTATTATTACATTTTATTTTATAGGATATACATTTTTTCAACTTTATTTTATGAAAAATACAATGATTTTCCAAAAGAAATATTTTTTCCAAAATGTATATTTGAATCCTCTTGATTTCATTCTTCTTCATGAATAAATGATGATTCTTATACCAAATATTATTTCTATTATTTATTTTAATGCCCCATGTTTATTCAAGAAATTATAATTGATTAAATCCTTATAAAACCTATTACCTTCCATGGGTTATTTAATGACTATGAGTGAAATATGTTATAAATGGAATTCATGATTAAATAAATATTATGATGTCTTGGGTTGTCTCGGAATTATGTATTATTCAAATTAATTGTGCAATGTTATGTATATCATTAGAAAATGTGTAATAAGTGGGAACATGATTCTATATTTGATCACAATGATGATTTTATTATTATACACAAATGTTATGCATGAACATGATGTAGTATTTGTTCACAACTTTGTGAGGTATTTGAGTAATATGACATGATGTTTCATTTTAATATATTTCCACATTCCATAAATTTAGAACATATTTACCTCATACTATTGATGATGATCCCATTTTTAGGATATTATGATGATGATTATGCTCTCCCTTGTTGTATTGATTCGTGTCTCTTATTCATTCTATTACTAAGATTTTATATCACACATTTATTTGATGTATATCTTCATGTGATTATATATACCAAAGATAATGTGATATTTTATAAGGATAAATAATAACTATTTTGATAATTTTTTATTTTTTATTTTGTACAGGTAATGTATTAGCCTAATTTTCGAAATATACTAATCCATTTGATCTTGTCTTTGTATCTGAATTTTGTTTTTT
Source organism: Viscum album (assembly GCA_963277665.1). Taxonomy (NCBI): domain Eukaryota; kingdom Viridiplantae; phylum Streptophyta; class Magnoliopsida; order Santalales; family Viscaceae; genus Viscum; species Viscum album. The sequence continues at coordinate 1,424,544,714 of OY728155.1, read as the reverse complement.
ATCTTAAAATTAATTAATATTTAAATAAGAAAAATAACGGTCGTTATATACATCAATAAACATCCCAAGACCAAGTAGAAGCATCACATAACACCTAAAACTTTACCCCTTCCTCTGGAAACCAGAGCACTGGAGCACTAACCAAATTCCCCATAATATAGTGAGGCACTACCTGAAACTGATTAATCCATATAAAATATTGTTCCTCCCTATTCAAATATTTCAATGGTTATATAATCCATGAGAAATTAGGATCGAACCTCCCTTAAAATCTTGCATGACCAAGGAATATAGAAACCTCCTTCACATACTTGGGTTCTTTACAAGAAACAACTACCTCAAACTTCAATTGGTTTCTAGATACACCTATCTAAGACACCACCTAAATAAAATGGTAATCCTATCATACCCAGACCAAACATGTGGATACCATTCCATATATATAATAGTATCTAATAACTTGCAGGATATCTATGAGATGATCAGTATACTCCTCATCCATCACTGATTAGATAAATATGTCATCGACTAATAAGACTAAAAAAATAGTCGAAGAATTCATAGAAAACAATTTTCATGAACCCCATGAACACATATAGTAAATTGATGACACTAAACGATATAAACATGAACTCAACATTCCCATACCTGCATGTGAAGGCAGTCCTTAGGATATCGAGCTCCATTAATCTATGTTGGTGATACTCAGACTATAGGTCAATTATAGAAAACTGACTCTCACCTTTGATCTTATAAATAATATCACGAAAAATTTTAATAGGGTAATTATTCTTGATCATAATTTAATTTAAAATATGGTATTATATACACATCCTCAAAATACCATTACATTCAAGGGTAAAAACACTATAGAACCCCATGGTGAAGCACTAGGTTGGATGCCACCCTTCTTCTTCCAATCATCTATCTGATTCCACATCTCCTAAAACTCATACATTGTCATCCAAAAAGGATCCCTTGAAATCATAGAAATATCTAGATACAATACTATATGAAATTCAATGTCATGTTGATGGGGTAACATCACAATTTCCAAAAGAAAAACATTTAGGAAATTTCTAACAACCACATGAACTTCGATTATCCATGTATCTAATGAATTTATAGATATCTCATACAATAAATAAATAAGGGTATCTACATGCCTACAACCCAAATAACTACACCACTCACCAATAAAAACTAATTTTTGTCCATACATATATAAAAACACGCCTCTCCTCTAGAATAATTCAATAATCGAACACATAGAATACAAACATTTTCCATTGAGAATAAAATTTTACGACTAGGCATAATGTAATTAATTATAAATTCATGATTTATGTGTAGCCATAATTACTTTTCACTTGCATCATACATGAAAAATGATAGTATGGACACCAACCGGGGTAGTTAATACCAGGTGAACAAGAAGCCTATCTATGTATTGTCTTAAAATATTTACTAGGTTGGGAAAATAAAGGAGTGTGAAGCTCCTAAATCGAACAAGGTATAAACAATATGGGATGATATGATTATGTTTCATCGAAAAATATCTATCCCCTATTTTGAAGCCACCATAACTTAATTAAATTGACCATGCCTATCCCCTCACCTCTCTACTAGTTATGACCACCACATCCATTCTTAGGTTGAGTTACCTAAACAATAATAACATCCCAAGGCCATCCTATTCTTACTCCATCCCATCTTGACAGATAGAAAACCTAGTGCCCCTACTACTGAAATTGTCTCACAGGTAGTTGTGTATAAAACTAGAATAAAACCTAACAACCTCTACCGTAATTCTATCAAATAAACAATGGCAATCAATACCGATGATGGAATTGAGCCCAACGTACAAATCCCCAGAAAAATCAGGAAAAACACTATCCCCGGAAGGGAATAAGGAAAGATGTTGTGGTCAAATCCCAACTTGTTAGCTCCACAAAGGATAGAAAACTTGAAAACTATTACTGTAAACGTACGTGGGAGTTTTTATATCTTCTGAACCAGTTCTCGGAATTGAAATATGAGGACACTAATGAACTCACAGCACCAGTATTCACTTAAGGGGACCTTTACCGCAATTGCATTTTATGTGGGATGAGAGTTTATATTAGGGGATTTAGAATAAAATAAATAAAATTGTAGCACAAAATTTTATTTAAAGATGTTCGTTAATTCCTACAATGGGGAGTTAGTGGTGGGGCCCACACCAAAATAACCTCCCATGAGAGGAATTAGTGTGGTGGGCCCCACATGATCCCTAATCCTTTCATCATCCTTTAACTCCCCATTAACACTCCCCTTTATTTAATTTTGGACAACCCACTTGAAACCTTTAGACTTCCACTTAAATGTGGAGCCTCTTCATCTCCCATCCATTAATGTTGCCAACTCTAATGCCTTAATTAATTCAATTTACATTTTGAATTAGTTTGAAAATACATGGAAATGTTATATTATTGGTGGTCCTTAATATTGTTTTGGTTGGAAAATGATCTTGGGAGAACTATTTAGAAATAAAACAAAAGGTTTTTCTTTCGACCAAGAACTGCCGAAGGTCAATGATCAACTCCTTCAATCTTCAGACAAGACAAAGGGGAAGGATCCACCCGCAAGGAACGCCGACAACGCGGTATCCTCAGCTCCTTCTTCCCTGATATCAACGAGTTGACGCCACCTCCCCACAAATCTGTCTACAAACTCACCTTATTTCAAGGTAGTGGTTTGTACAATTTGAAGTGAATATTTTGTACCCCGTTGTTTGTTGAGAATATTAGTTTGTCTATGGCTTTATGATACCGCCTAACGTGGAGGGGGCGGGCTGAACTAACATGACCCAAAGACCCCCTGATGTTTCCTTTTTTGGTTCGAAATAAAGGAGAGTTGGTAGAGGTGGCAATGGGAGAAAGTGACGGTCGCGTGCCAACCATGTGCAGATGAACCACGACCCAGAACTGTGGGCCGCTCAGCCATAGATGAACTGGCCGACCGTGGCCTGCCGGGCCAAAGGAACCGCGGACCACCCTCTGCGGGCCACCTTGGCGGGTGAACTGGCCGGATCATCAGCCGGCCAGGTTGGAGGAGCCCGCGATGCTGCCTGGTGCCACGCGTAGAGGACAGCGACCCGCCAAATCGGGCCGTTCGCGCTAGAGAATCTGGTTGGGTAGGAGGGCGGCGCCGCTCGGCGTCGCCGGTTTGGGAAAGCGGGGGGCTGCGACCCCCCCCCCCCCCCCCCCGGACTGCTCGGCCATCCAGGTTGAGTTGCGGCCATCTGGGCCACATCGCGTCCCCTCGGACTGGGCCGCACGATTCACAGGGCCGGTCCGACCCTCTTCCAGGTCAGACCCACCAAAACTGGGTTGACCCGAGCCACCAGTCCACTGGGCTTGACGGGCCGAGCCCGTTTTCACTTAAACGTGAATAACTTTAAGATTAAGCATCTGATCGACTCACCGTCTATGGCATTGGGATCCTCACGACGAAGCGGTCATTTTATAACAATCTAAGTGAGTTTTGGACAACTTTGTAATATGGATGGGTGTGAAATGAACATATTTCCTATTGGGCCCCTAGAACGGAAAATACAATAACTCTCAGACCAGGCGCCCAATTGACGCGCCATCTGTCATGTTGGGTTTCTTTTGACGAGACAGAACTTTGGGATACATAAACTATAGACTTAATGATAGTTGTAGTATCAACCCCTCTTCTCGAATAGCGGACCCACCTAGAATCCAACGTGTTGTGTGCGGGAACACTAGAGCTAGCTGCGACTACAACAACAATTGTACTGGAATCCCCTGTGGGTTCTGTAGAGATGAAAACTGTAATGAAATCCTCCATGGGTTCGAAGCGATGACAATTGTACTGGAATCCTTAGTGGGTTCAACAGTGACAACAAATTTACTGGAATCATCCATTGGTTCGGCAACGACGACAACTGTACTGGAATCCTCTGTGGGTTCGGCAGCGATGTAAACTACACTGGAATCCTTCATGGGTTCAGCAGTGACGATGAATCAGTGACTACATCTGATCATCTCTATCTCTATACAAATTTTTTGTCCCTGTGTGAGATGAGTCTTGACTTTCAAACATTATCATTGATGTGACTGACTTTTTCCTGAGTGGACTAGGTTGTTCTTGGGCTCGAGAGTTGGAGTCGGACTGAGATTTATAACTTAGGTATATGTATTGGAATATAACTATGTAGGGTTTTTTGTTATTTTGTGGTTGTATTTTACCTTTTTGGTTTATCCTTTGTGGATTCTGGAAGACCTTCAGAGGTCTCGGTGTCCTTATTGAGTATTTTATACTCACCCCGGCACGGGTTATGCCCGCACTATGTTGTGTTGGTTGCGGAAGACATAAAAAATTGATCGAGGAGGAGACATGAGGAGCTGGACGGTACCCAGAGGTGGAACACTTAGCGAGACGTACACGAAGCGGACGAATGGACCCGAGGTGATGTGGAAACCATATGTACCCACCCTTCAGGTGGGATACATGGAGGACGACTCAGTAGTTGCTGTTTTACTTTTCTGCAGTTGTATCAGCTTTTCAGTTGTGCTGTACGTACTATTGGGTTTGTATTTTCGGCCCCTTTACCTTTCAGCACTTACTTTTTGTATTCAGTATTTACTTAGTTCTTTCTATACTTGCGTACTCTATTTTGATTGTTTACTTTCATAAAGGTAATTCCTTCCTAGGTTAGGGATTTATGCCTTTGGTGCTAGTCTCCAGCCCTTGGCCTAGAGAAGGCGGGCTTGGGGTAGTCATGACTTGAGCCCTGTGGACGGGTCATGACATTAATGCTCCTAGAAAAGGAAAAGAGCAAGAGAAGAAGAAGCACAGTTTGAGGTTGATCAACAACTATTACAGGAAATGTTGGTTTCCTCAATGAATCAAAAATGTAAAATATCTTTAGAATCTGACCCCCAGTCATCTCTAAGGCTTTCCATTCTTCTTCAATGTTAATTTTTGATAAATAAGTCTTTCATATTGTTTCATAGAAGAAGACACAACCCCAAGTTGTTTCCCCAATGGTGGTTGACCTACTGATTGCAGATGAAATGAAGATACCAGTGTCAAAAGAGGCATCTCCTAAAAAAACAAGGATGAAAAAGAGGATAGCTCTGCTCAGGGAGAACTGATGATGAGAAACTTTATGAATGAATTTAGTCACTATCGAGCCGAGAAAGTGCAAGTAGAGGGATATCGAGAGGTCGGGGATGAGGGCATAGAAGAGCAGAGATAGAATCAATTAGAGAAGAGGAACGAAGGCTAACTGAGTGACTGATGAAAATTATAAACAAATTGTTTTTTTGGGTTTTCCCTATATTTTCCGTCCTCTATCGTAGGTTATAACTTTCATTTGCTTTTAATAAAAGAGGTATAGCCTCTACAAAAAATGGAATCACCTCATTCCATCCTCTTATCATGGATGAACCCCACTATAACCCATCTTACGACATCACATCACACCCGCTGAAACCTAGGTCTCCACATAAAAACATGTCTTAATAGTTTAATTTTTGAATACAATCCATCATAGACCATGCATGTCAACATATCCTAGAGGAGAGTTAAGGGAAGAACGAGTATCCATCCATCCATACTCACCACCTGGATATTGGAAAACAACCCCAGAATATTATCATTTCGACAAAAGGTTCCGGACATGGGTAGAGTGTGTGTTGAAAATAAAAAGGAACATACATAGTGTATATATATATATATATCCACACATCTGTCTAAACTATGGATTCATAAAAAAATTACTATCCAACTACAAACATAATCACCCAACCATAAAACACCACCACTTTTTCTTGCACCATTAAATTTACAACACCAAACAACAAGACATAAGAAATTTATCAAATTTCATTATATTTCTCAGATTTAATCCATTTTACAAATTTCAAATTAACAAATAATTCAATAAAAAAAATTCATTCCATTATTTCTATCCCATTCATTATATTATTTCAAGTCATTATTTCAGATTTAAAACCTACTAAATTTATCCACATAATGAATATTAGTTCAAGGTTTCATTGATAATTCCATCATGTTCCATTTCAAAATATAATCAACCAATTTCGTTATTATGCAAGAAAATACAACAAAAAAACCATTTTATCATGCAAATATCTAACAAAAATCCTCCCATTTATAGCCACAACCACTTCCTACTTACCACAACCACATCACAATCACCACATATCATAACCACACAATTCGTCACATTACATCCCCACATCAAAACAACACATATCCACCCCACATAATGGAAACACCACAACACGTCATCCCCATGTTTCCTACTTACCACAACCACATCACAATCACCACATATCATAACCAAACAATTCGTCACATTACATCCCCACATCAAAACAACACATATCCACCCCACATAATGGACACACCACAACACGTCATCCTCATGTACTATAGCCACACATAAACACAATTTTCATATCAAAACTCATATAAAAAATTTATATTTAGAAATTGGTATTCTTTATCACATTCCACATGTTTTTAGGGTATTCTAACATAAGTCATAGTTTCCATGTGTGAAAATTTATTTAGCATAATATAAGGGATTACAAATTTATTCAAAATAGTATCAGAAAAATTAAAGATCAATGATACAAATCCAATATCATTCCATCCCTAAGATTAACTCCAAATAACCATGATTTTTATTTGCTAAATAAGAATAAATAATCTCAATACCATCATAATCAAAGGGATGTAAAAACATGTGAATCATTCTCCATCCATTTAATTTAAATTAACCATTTTGTAATCTTTTTTAAGATAGTCATAAACTTATTCACAAATAAAATCCATAGAAAAACCCATCCCACTTGATTCATAAGATGATAAAATAGGGATCCTATATTGCAAATGAATATTTACCATCAGTTTTGAAAGGTTGGAATAAGATAAAAGAGACCACCAATCACCACAATGATGTAGAACAACCAAAACATCTTATAACACAATAAACACATCAATAAATTTCCCAAAATACAATCAAACTAATTGTTTCTTGATAGTATCCCTTCCATTATGATGAAATAGGATGAAACATGGAAAAAATAAGGAAGTTAACTCACCTAAACCACCACATATTAATTTAAAAAGGTGGATATTGAAATACACTATTAAGGTATCAAATGTACATGTTGAGATGCACTTGAGTCCTATACGAATGAAAAGAAATTATGGAAAAGTTAATTGCATCAGAGGGACTCTAGGAATTTATACCAATCCTAAAAAATACAGTATTAAGATGAAACCACCCAGAACAGAATAGTGCCAATTAATAAAATAGATCAAGTAAAACACAATACCCCTCACAATGTTGTATCCATTCTTTTCAGTGGCCCTTTGTACATTAAGAAAAAATTTCAGTAATGATCTTATAAAGGGTGGTGGAAGACATCAGTGAAAGAGAAGAAACCAAATTGTAGACCCCCTATACATCCTCACCTCCACGTTGTAGACATTCACCACTCCCTAGGGGGATACAATTTTGGAATAACTAGAAAAAATACACCTTATACATCTATAATGCAGCATAATCATTATACACCATAGTGGGCACCAATACTATATTTTAGCCAACTTCCTATTTTGTATTTAATTTGGTGAGAAATAACCTCCACATCAGATGAAAACTTAATACTACATCAATTTGTTAAATAGAAGAATCACTGAAATCCCCATCATAATAATCTATGTTATCGCTGATCTCTCAATGCCAAATCTACCTATCATCCACGATTTAACCCAATCTCCACATAACAAAACCCTTTTTTGTTTTATTTACCATATATATCCCCCTTTACCCCATCTCCCTCAAAACATCCTCAGAACATCTCCACCACCATTATTCTAAAAAAGGAATAGGTTGAATTTTCTGGGCCATTGTGTTATATCTCTATGGGTAGAGGTAGTAACTAAAATTTTAAGAATTAGTGGAAGAGGGAAATATTTTCCCAAGGTGGTGGATTACCTCAAAATCATACCACAAGATCAGATAACATTCCTCTTTAATATAAATGTATTATGGGTTTCATTCAATGTTCTTCCTTTACGCATATCAAGTGATATTTTATAGCTCCACCTAGAGCATGCCACTACTATAAATAGATGAGGAACCTCTAACTTTATTTTAATAGATCTAAATGATGAGTTGTGGTAGACACATCTAATGTTTCTAAAAAAAATTATCCATCAAAATGATGATCTCATAAAAATAATTCTTTCCCTCAATACCGGGTGATCCTTTGTGACTCTATAAACAACATGACTCCTCAGGTGTTGTACGTACATCAGAGAAGAAAATAATAAGAGGGGATGAGTAAAAAATTGTATAATGATGATAAAATGATCTCAAATGATTAATATAGTCCTTAAATGATATGAGGTATGATTGTTTTTAATTATTCCATTATACAAGCCTTTTTTGATATGATTGCATCCCACTCTTTTATTGATTCTCTTATTTTTTATCATATCAGTTTACATGTTGACATGATCCCTTTTATTTTAAAACATCAAAAACCTCTTGTAGAATAAGTGTGTTAAGTTTTTAATGTTTAAAGAATATTATATAAGTTTCAATGGTGATAAATTGTTTTTGGATTTCTTTGTTCTCGGGATGGATATCAATGACCTGATCTTGCGAATGGATTGGTTGAAGTCCTTCAAGGAACACATCGACTACCATGCCCAACATTTTAGTTTTACTTGTTCTAATGGTGTTATCTATATTATTAATGTATATTAGTATGTTAATTCATGTAGAGATAGACCTTTGTTACCAGTGATTTGAACTATCTATTATCATTTTTTAGTACTTACATTGGAATCTTCTGAATGAAATCAGGCATGCGGATTTTCAAACAATCATTGACCAATTTTCCGATTCCTTTCATCATAATTTCTTTGGGTTTCCACCTGAAATAAAGTGGAATATATGGTTGATCTCATAATAGGTACCATCCATATTTCACATTTTTATTATAGTATGGAACCAATAGAATTTAAATAATTTAAATCCTAGATGGATGAGTTATAAAACAAAGGGTTTATCTGACCAATTATGTCTCTATGGGTAGCATCGGTTCTTCTTGTAACTAAAGAGGATGAAAATATTTTTGTGTGGATATAAATAAGTTCAAAAATGTTAAAATAATGAACCAATATCATCTTCTATAAATTGATGATCTATTTAATCAATTTTACAGATCCCATCAGTTCAAAAAAATTGGTTCATGTTCGGGATACCATAAACTTCATGTTCAGAATGAGGTTATTCTAAAAACCGATTTCCATAGTCATTATTCCCATTTTGAATATGGGTTCTTTCATTATAGTCTTATGAATTCACCAGAAAAATTTATATAATTGATGAATCTGATCATTTATAGGTATATTAACCCCTTTTTAGTAGTGTTCTTCGATGATATTCTAATGTATTCTTGGACTAATGCAGATCATGAGTTTCAATTATATCTAGTGTTAGGTAGCTTCCAATAAAATCAAATTTATTATAATATTTTTATGACTTTTCTGGTAATTAGATATACATTTCATTGGACATGCCTTTTCTAAAAAAATGTCAATATAGGTTGTGAAAAGGTAGAGGATGTTGTCTCATGGAAACCATCAATGAATTTCTTTGAGATGTGTGGTTTCGTTTTCTTAGTAGGATATTACCAATTATTTATTCATGAATTTTCAAGGCTTGTCTCACCGATGAAAATACTATTAAGGAATGTAATTCCATTCCAATATAGTTATGAGTGGAAAAAATATTTTAATGTTATTATGTCTCATCTTACATGAGCAACAATACTAATAATATTAGATTCATGAAAATGATATGCTGTCTATTATGATGCATTAGGATCCAGGATGGGATGTGTTCTAAATTATGGATCATGGTTGTTATGGGTTCCTGAGAATAACTACCCAACACATTATTTTTGAATTTGATGTTGTTGTTTATTCCTATAAAAAGGAAATTGTTATCTTTATTGTGATAATTTTATGGTTCGTACAAATAATAAGAGTTTGAAATATATTTCCAAACCATCATATTTGATTCTAAGTTAACAAATATTGATGGAATATATTTATATGTTTGATTTTGAATTGATTTATACACCATGTATATTGAATTATTTGGTGGATGAATTATGTAGGAATTCATATAATCATTTGGTCAAAGAATCCTGATAGAAATGGAAACTAATATATATCATAGATTATTTTCATATAGTTTTTGATAAACAAGATAATGTAATTGTTTTATTTTCAATTTTACTTGTTCCAAATTTGGTTGATAAGGTTAATGATTCTAATAAACATGATCATGAATTTCTAACTAGAACGTAAAAACTAAATGGTGGGGAGACCATTTAGGGATGGATACTAGGTGGGATATTAGGGATTTTTTTAGAAAACTCATTTTCATTCCTCAATAATATTAGAAATAGATTCTTCATTCCAACCACCATTCAATCTGGTTTTTTCATCCTAGTATTAATAGGATGTATAATGTGATGAAATCATAGTTTTCTTTGGTTTCCATAAAGATAAAACTGGTTGAAATTGTCTTAAGATGCCTCACTTGTTAGAATTTTCAAGGCAGAGCACCAAAAACTAGATGGTATGTTAAACCATTTTATTATCCCCATGTGGAAATGTGATTAGATATATAAGTATTTTTATTAACTATTCCATTATCATTTAGAAAACATGATTCCATGTTAGTGATTCTGGATTAGTACCTGAAGTCGACCCAACACATCCCTATTTATGAATCCAATATGGTGGATGAATTATAGAAAATCCTTATCCATGATGTTTTAAAAGTTATATGGAATACTATTTTCAATTGTATCAAATCGGTACCCCTAGTTTAGAACTCAGTTGTGGACGTCCTTACAGTATATATGTAGAACCCAACTATCCATGAGAAAATCTTATCATCCCCAAAGGATGGATATTTCAAGAAGATGATCTGAGAATTTTAATATATTATTATAGGGTGTGTGATGGATTTTGGTAGATCATGGTAGGATCATATTTCATTGGTAGAGTTATTATACAATAAATTTTACCAAGCCTTTATACATATTTTTTCCTTTCAATGACCTATAGGGAAGCACTTATTATTATCCATTTTTTTGATTGAAACAAGTGTTTAGTGACTCTATTTATACATTTGAATGATTTTATTATTTTAGGTAATTTTTTTAGAAATTTGTGCTTTAGAGACACAAACCTTTTAAACATGTTATTACTTTATTTTAATCATAATTATCCATTAAATAAAAACTAAAGATTGAAATGTAAAGTGTTTTTGTTAAACTACATGCCTAATTAGAAAATTAGACACTAGAATAAAAAAAATTATATTAATCTTTATAATGAGATCATAACATCCTTTGAACTCTTACAACTACATAGTATAACTGAGAGAATACATAGGAAAAAGGGATGAGATCAAAATCCTGGTAAGGGAATAAACATGGCATCGAAACATAAAACATGGGTTAGAAGGGATGATAAGATAAAATAGAAGGTGTGGATCATGAATAGACAAATGGAAGAACAATATATAGATCATATAATAATATGATCTTAGAAAAATAGGAATGTGAATTCAAAACAAAACTTAACATAAATATGATTCCATGCTAACATCCAAAATAATAACACATGGTGGACAGAGTCACATAAGGAATTACGTTTTCTCCCTAATCCCATACATAATGTCTCATGAGACAAAAACATTACCCAATGAATTGGATCACTATCTGAGTTCACCTGTCATAACATGTTCATGTTTATGTGTGCCACATTAAGAATCAAACATAAGGAAAAACATAAGGTTTTCCCATGGGATGAAATGGGTATCGAAATCTTGTCATAAGGCATAAATAATGGGGAAATAATAATTTTATCTATAAAATAAAGGATTTAAATCATTATTAGACCTTCATAAATGAATTATAAGAATATATCATGAATATTGAAGTCCAACTAAAGTGAAAAAAATTAAAAATAGTGGTTTGGTAACATCAGAAATGTGCCACTTAAGCATGATTTGAAGGAAAAGTATAACGATTGTTTAAAGAGGATAAAGGCATAATTATTGTCAAAAAACCATAAATAAACAAAAAAAATTCATGATAAGTTGAGTGATTTTAGAGAAATATTTTTGGATTAAAAAGTTATATGGATTGTACTTTAAAATGTGTAGTAAAATGCGAAGTTCTCTTTAATTTGATTTTCTTATCAAGGGGAATTAAGAAGGGAACCATTTAAAACATGGAATTCCCTATCAAATAAAGATAAATTGAGATAGATACACATTTTTGGTACATATAAATAGAATATAGGTTAATTATATAATAATAATTAAGAGGTAAAATATGTTGAAGATAAAGAAAGTGTGGCATAAGGGAAATATGGATGTTTGGAGAGATCCCTTACCATATGTATGAATATGTTCTGTAAATTCACTTAATTCCCGAGATAATAAAATTATATTATCTAATATCATAATTTACAACCTATTAAACATTTTTATTTTTTATTATAATTTTATTAAGTTCATTTAAATCCATTTTAACGAGTTATAAAATTCAATTTCATCATTTTAGGACTTCTTGTTTCCTGGTTTCATGGTAGTTCACTTTTGTATATTTTTTATGTTATTATTGAATGGGAATACATTTCCAAAAGTGATATTAAATGGTATTAATAAAATTGAAAAAGTTTAAATGGCACCATATATCATTTTCTATGACATGAGTCCGATTCATTTGATAAAATCTTAATGGCAAATATTTACTTATTTTGTTGTTCTTCCATCCATCATCAAGGGATAACCCGCAGACATAGATAAGAAAAGGGTGAGCTATAAAGACTAGTAAAAGAATAAATATTGAACAACAGTAATAAATTAGTAAATTATAGACAATAGGAATATCAATGATACATAAAATGGATAATAATCATGAACATGACCAATGGGTCGTGATATAGATTGATAACCTAATGGAAAATTAGATTTGTGGAACCAACTTAAAAAACTATATTAAAACATAGGTCAAGGATAACTGCCAAGACATAATGATGGAAAAAGTCATGTGACGGATTAGGTTCACTTCATAATCCATTGAATGACATACCATGAGGCTGAATCATTTTCCAATGAATTCGAGCACTATATAATCCAAGGGTACCCATTACATTCATTTGATTTTCAAGATTAAGTGTTCCACATAGATAATATAACATGGATTATTTCATCATAATATTTTATTCTAGGATTTAGGAATTTGGAACACATAAATTTATTTCCTTAGTAAATAAGTATAAATTCATAAAGGTGACCACCCTTGATATAAAATGTGTAAGAGTATTCACTAAACAATTGATTATTATGGAAAATAGGGGTTAAACTTCAGAAGAAAAATGGGGTAATATAAATGTTCATGTGAGGGATTGATGAGAGTTAAAGGGGTCTATAACCAATTAATATTAAAATGAAAATAAGGGGATATGGAAGAATATATATAAACCTTAGCTAGTGAAGATAAAAGACATAAGATAATGAACATGGTTGAATAAAGTAGGGAAGGATAAGATCACCTACTTTGAGAGTGTGATCCAAAAATACTAGGAGGATCTTATTGAGATATTGGGGAAACTAGGGAGGACTCTAGAGAAAGTAGAGAATAGTAAGGACATTACCAGTGGGTTTTTATTGTAGAAAAATGGTATATTGGGTGGGATTGAAAAGGAAATGAGTGCGGGACTCTTTATTATTTCTAAAACATTGGTTTTGGAAAATATATAATAAAATAAAAAAAACCACAAACATAACCATGGTTTATACCAAATATTGGTGGTTTTAATTATTTCATAAATTCATGTTCTAAAATCATTAAAATAATTTTTTTGATGATTTGGAATTGAGTTATGTCTTTAAATAAACTATTTTAAAACCAAAAATTATATTATAGGTTTTGAAATATTCATAAAGGATTTATAATTTTAAAAAAATAAAACTAAAATTCAGATTATTTTTCAATGGAAGCATTGATTTAGTCATGGATACCATTTATAGTATGTATTACATCACTCCTGGGGTATTATGATGTAATAATAAAGACAACACATTTATAATGTAATTAATTTTCAACTTAAAATTTGAATGGCACATAAAATTATGGAAAATTTATTTTGGGATAATTTATATGTTCTCATTCAAGAAATAATATTTATTTTTTTTAAATAATTTTTAAATTATTTGAATTTTCACTATTAAAATATGAATCGATATTTATTGAGAAATGTTGTGTTTTTGACAATAACAGTTTTCAAACCATTATAAAAAATTCATTTTAATTTACATAAATTATATGATAATTTATATTGAATAAAAATTATTTAACAATATTAGTTTATTATAATATTATTTATTTTAAAATACCATTAATTCATGAAAATAAATTCCTTAAGAGAATTTGAATATTGCACAAAAACATAGTGTTTTATTATATCAAAATTGAAATAATTTATAAACTAAAAACAATAGGAAGTAAATATGAATATTATTGTATTGAAAATAATGTACATAATAATATTTATAGGGTCATGATATATATTCCTTTAATTCACCAAAAAACACAATAGGGGTAAGGTACACAATGTTAAGACCGTAATGGGGTGGTTTTCACATATATGATTTGGGTTGTGATCTAGATGATCTTGATCTTCTCCCATAAATGATTCCAATCATGCCTATGTTGTCGGACCTCATAATGGGAATGGTCAAGGAAAATTCTAAATTATTATATCTTTATTATAAGCTTTGATAAAGGATCTTTATAGGGTACAATCCTACTATTTGAGTCCATCACTTCCTCTATCTGTGTTAATTGGACTTTTTCCAAACCCTATATTTATACTACTCATATGATCACTATTCAATGACTATATTATCAACGGAAAAGAGGAAATATAGTCTTCTAAATATAATAGGATATAATAAAACCATGGGAGTTCATGGTTTTCTATAACCATAATACATAATAATAAATTGAATTAAACAACACATGTAATTTTATTTATAAATGTTCGAGTTGTTATAATTAGCCACCTTTCATAAATTTCTCCGTTGAAATTTTCATTTTAAATAATAAAATAGACGAGGGTAACTCTATTCACAACCTCAAACTATGCCCACATTTATTTATAATTCTTTTGGATTCTCTATTTCACATTGACCAGGTGCATTTTCTTATGTTGGAGAACTTTGTCTCTATGATCAATATCTTTAGGGGCTTGTCCTCATAGAAAAGATCATTCTACAATGATACCACCTCTATATTGATTACATGTTCAGGGACTAGTTTTTACATCCTCTAGAGTTATATGTGGATCACAGAATGTAATTTAGATAGGGTTGGTTGGAGTTATTCCAAACTTTAAAATTTACCTACATCCACTATTTTGAACAGTTCCCTTATGCCAAAAAACCATGGCAATAACCAATGGATACAATTTTTCAAAAACCATAATTGATAGAGCTATCGAAATATGTATTACCTATTTACACATTTTAAATTATTTTTACATGATCATATTTCTATGGTTTATACCTTGGATAGTGGACACCTATATCCATGGTTTAAACCATGTATCTTTCATGCTACAACCATAGTTAAACCATGGAAATTGGAACCAATTTCCTTGGTTGAAACCATGGTAATAGGTCATCTATAACTATAGTTTTAATCGTGGTTTTTTTATAAAGGCATAGTATATCCATGGAATATCATGGATACTTCTATGATTAAAATCATTGTTATATCTAATATATGGAATAAAAAAACGAAATTTTTTCCCCTTCAAATTCCTAAATTCAAACAACAAACCGCAGAAAAGACGGAATCCAGACACACACAAAACATAAATATCTAAATCCAAAAATTGTAGGAGTAATAGTTTCATTATGTTAAAAAATAAAAAAACACATAGCAGAATTTGAACCACACCATTCACCTTTTACCTAATCAACCCACCAGTATGTTGCAATATCTTCTTCTCGTCTTCCCTATATTCTAATCATCCTTAGAAGGTCATTAGCTGAGTATATGAGGGGTGCGAATCTTATTTGATATATCTACATATCCCTTGCATGAAAATAAGAACTCTTCAACATCAAGATCATTTTGATTCAGGTTTCATATAAACTATTCATGGAAACCCAATCCATGCATGCTTTCTAAAAACAGACACTGAAAAATAAATCTATATTCCATGATTGATTATCATATTTTGGTAAATAGCATTACCCTTTCTGGCATGCGTTTAATTCAACATAAAAACACCATTTTTGATTATGAAACTAAATAAGGGGTATTGAATGTTGAATCATTGAACAATATATACAAATATAATAAACTATAATACCTAATACATGTAATAAGACACACTGTTAAACATACCCATTTTTTTATAATGATAAATCATGTAGGTATTCATAATGTAGTTAACATAAGAATTCTTATATAATAATAACATAGTTTCATAATACACAACATGTTTTTATATAATTACAATACATGTAGAATAATAATAAATATGAAAAACCATAATTTTCACAAAATGATTGTCTATATAATATAGAAACAAATTTACATAATTATTTCAACATGATAACAGGTGTGAAAAAAACAAAATATAGACATGTATAATAATGTGGTTTTAAATAATTATGACATAGTAACACGTATGTATTAGAAAAATAAGGTTTTCATATGAAACAAACTTAATTAAAATGGTTATGTTTGCATTTGAAATACTTTTCTTGTGTAAAATAAAACATGAGTAAATCCTATATTCAAATGAAAATACAATAATAAAAAACTACTATGCATATGAAAAAAATAGGATAATGCATAATGCTCATCATGACCACATATGATCCTATTATTAATATAATTTTCATTATAAAAGATACTAAGGAATAAATTTAGTAATAGTTTCTCATGATGGTCATGAGGAAAAACTATAATAAAAATTATATACATACCTTTCACTGATCAAATTTATTGTAGTGAAATTTTTTCATCAAGTAAACTGAACATAAATATTTCCCAAAACAAATTAAATTATCGTAAGAAAAAATATCCATATAAAGTAACATTTTATAGGAATAAAATATAAATCATATGAAGAAATATATTTAGGGAATTAAGTAGGGACACCAAACTGATGAAACTATATAAAGGATGAAAAGTTTCTCTATGATTTCAAAAACACTTATTCTACATCTTGAAGTAGGGAGTAAATCAATCATGGATGATCAAAAAAGAAATAAATAGTAATAAATAAATATAACTCTAATGTATAATTATTAGGGTTTAAGTATGTGTTTAGATGTATCATTTAATGTTAAATCATTATCATTCATTCTATTTTTATGTGTGATCACACATATAAATTTAGTAATCATAGGCATCATCCTATGAAATGGAGGATATTACTGACAAAAAACAAACTAATTTTTTCAGATGGGGTTGTTATGTTACCATACATATTAATTGGAGGATGATATTTAGAGTCAATTGTCTTAGGTAAATTTGATTATAAATGTTGGAAATAATTCTATGGTACTCATGAGTATTATTATCTTACCAGTAAACCAAGTATAGGAGTGATGGTAGACATATCATTTTTTCCATACCTTTATAACCTAATAGTTTACTTATAACTCTAAGGAATAATTTTTAGGATTCATGTATGTGTTCCAATGTATCATGTAGTGGTAACTCATTATCATTCATTCTATTTTTATGTTAGCTCGCACATATACCTCTAGTGATCATAGGATTCATCCAATCGAATGGATGATATCTCTGAAAAACAACCAATTCATATTTAGGGATGGGGTTGCAATGTTCCCATATATATGTTTGATACTCTTTCTACTGACCAGTTGAGTAACAAGGAGTAAATATTGTGTTATTATTGATATGTATTGTTTACTCTAAAGAATAAGGCATATCCTATACTATTTGTGAATAATATATATTTTAATTTATAAGGGGTTTTAGTTCTAACATATCAAAATAGAACTATTGAATGATAATGTGTGCAATATATGTCCTAGAAATTAATTCAATAGAGGTAAACAATGAAATCATAATACTTGGGTGAGAGAGTATTGGTTAAACACAAACATTCTAGTGTTATAATATTATTTTATCAACAACTAACTAGATAACAGTTCTTATAGATAATTTTTATTTTTCAATCCAGTTAATCAATATTTGAAATTTTAGACAACTTGTGATTTTATAAATAAACTATTACTAGATTTTTAGATTTTAATAAATAGGTAACATTCATCACTTTCAATTATTATTGAATATATAGAGACATAGACACATTTTAAGATTGAAAGATCATGACTAATCATTTGTTGAGATATAAGTATCACACACTTATTAGTAATGTTTTGGATGGATTATTTTCAAGCTTGTGAGATTGAGTGAGATCAATAGGGAGATAATTGATGTGAAAATATTTATTTCTTTATTACCCCATCTATACTAGAGGCCATAAAATGGTACAGGTAGTTATGCGTTTTTTGTTAGATGAGGACCATATATAAGGTTAGTTTATTATTTCCTTGTAGTTATATATGGAGGTCTTGTAGATAGACCACTATATTTAAGAAATTTTAGAGATATGATAAATTCATATTGTTAAATTTTTAGCCTTTCAGGAGGAGTTTCTAATAAAGGAATTTGTAATGTTGGAGTATCTAGCGATAAGATAATATTTAGAATGTCTCCATCACCCCATTCTGGTAATCCTCATTTGATAATGTGTATCAATAGGTATAATGAAAGGGGTATGATACCCTGGAGGGTTCTTCTTAGGTAGTATTAACCTAATTCAATGTATAATAAATGTCTTATAAACTGCAACTTATTAAAATTTATATTGGTGAGGTCTTTCCTTTGTTATCATGTTTTGTTCATAGAATTAGATCTTCTAGGGGATCTGTTATCTAGAATGCTTTATCTGGAAACTCCTACGAGTGGTGATCAAACCTTTAATCATACTAGTTGAAGGATGGATATTTCCTAATTATGAGAGAGGGATTTTTTGGGACTCTATCATGTTGGTATAATACCCTATGGCTCCATCATCGTTCTGAGATAGATGGGTTTTAATAGTTCTGTGGATATGTGTTATTGAGTAGATGGGTAATGGTTCCCATTTAATGGTGATAAGTACTCATCATAACAAATCCTATAATTTCTCCCCTTTAGAAAATGAAATACATATTTTCATTATTAACCAGTTGTACTTATATATCTTACTATTTATCATGTATTATGATATTTCAAAGGGATATAATAGTGTAATTGGGAGACATATTGAATATGTTTCTTCAATAAGATCAGTGTTTTCAATTTTACCCATGTAATGGGTCAAATGTGTCATTGGAGGATGATTAAGGGTCATTTTCAAGTCATATTAAATTCTATAGGGATAAAATTATGTTAGGAGCGTTTTAAGATAAATTAAAAACCATTTCCTCATAAAAATACCCAAATGTTTTGTTGAAAATTACTTATAGAACAATAATTAATTATCTAAGAGCATACCCAAAACCAAATTATAAAATAGTTTCTACTAATTTATAACTTATAGAATACTCACCATGAAAGGTATTCCATAATGTAAAGGACATATTATATGATTATGGGTTAGGCCCAGTAATAGTTATTATGAGACACTACAAAATATAAAACATATAGAATACTTTGGTAGATATATTATTAAGTGGTTATAAAACACAATATCAAGTTAAATAACATTTCATTCTTTAAAATATATATAATAATATTTTCAACATTATATAATTATATATAAAAACAAGGATATAATTCTTAGTAAATAATTTTATGTATAATAAATTGTAATAATACATCAATTCAGTTTATTGAAAAAATTATTATTAATTTTTTTGGGTTTTTTCTTCATTGATATTTTCCAACCACTAAACAATATCAGATATACCTAATGAGGTGATTGGGAAATCTATGAAATTATATATTGATCATTAATCAATTTGTTATAGATGACTAATTTTAATGTTATTTCATCAATCAATCATAATATTCTCGGGTATTTCCCTATAATATCAAAATTAATGGACTGCTAAGTTTCATTAATTAGATTATTTAGTTCACCATATTACCAATGTAATAATATTTATATCAACATAACCATATGTGGTTTAAATGATCATTACAATTTTTTCATATGATTATCCTATTTTATAAAAATAAATATATCTAGAAATCCAAAAGATAAATTGAATGCTTCATAACTAAATAGGTAGCTAATATGTTGTAGATAAAAACTCAGGTCCCCCATGGAGTCCATGTTGGGAGTGACTACATATATACTCATTATGAAACAACCATTGTCTCTCGACATAGTAGTCAATATATAGGGGTATCAGTTAACATGTCTAACCATTATTATAAATGGTATTTTTTAAAAAAATCAACTATAAAAAATCCGGACAATGATTTCAACTTGTAACCACTATATTATTCATAAAATTTATTATGAAAAACCTGATACTGACAGGATCTATACCTAAAATCACATAAATATACTTCCATGTGGACTTCAAGATATCAATATCATGTTACAGGTTGGTCAATATTTTGGTCCATCCCATCTATGTTGGGGATTGGGATGACTTATAGTGCATCCCACCTAGGTAAAATTATATATTATGTCCATAAGTATTCTTCATGGAAAGGGGATGTTTATATAAAAACAGTCCCAACAACCATCTTTTTGAATTGGGTATGTTGTATACTCAATCCGGTCTCAAAAATAATATCCCATATAATGTACCAGTATGTCAATATTCAAATAACTTAGTTTAACAATTTATAATAACAATAAAAGGTACACACATACCACTTCTATATTTCCTATTACATACAAATGAATTATCACTAATAAATTTTAAATATTGTATACCTATCATTATTCTTATTATAAAAATGTGGAAATTCGTCTTAATGATATACTAGATATAATATAAACATGGCATAAATATTAGACATTTTGATAATTCCATAACAGAAGTTCCAAAAAAAATATATTGTCTACCAATTATTTATGGATATGATTAAACATTATTATTGAGTTGAAAATTCAAAATAAAATCTACAATTTAATCATAAGCAAATATTCCATTTCATGTTATATAAACAAAAAAATTTTATATAAAAAAGGTTCTATGTTTCCACTAGGGATAACTATGACCCTCAATGTTTTTTAGACAATGAAAATGTGTTTGAGGGGGGTGTGACACACCAACACTAATAGATCATTTAATCAAATAATATTAATTTCACTAGTAATCTCTAATATATTTCTACACACAACCTAGATTCACTAACACCCTCCATTATGTGAAACCAAATACCCCAACAGTGATTGGAATGTTTCTTCAAAAACAACTATTGTTAGTTCTATGCATAATGACCAATATAATTTATGCCTCTTGAAATGAATCTAAAATTATGTCTTGGAAAACATCACTAATTAATAGGATTTGATCTATATGTTTGATCATAATGTTCTTGGTGTTTTAGGATTAATTTCTTCAAAATGTATTATTTTGGATGTTATTTGTAAAACAATTCTAAATGATTTGAATTTATAAACACATTTATAATAAATAACATAAAAACATATATAAATATAATAACTAAAACCATTATTCATATTTTTAGCTAAATTATATCATTAGAATAATATTGATACCTAGAACAAAGTTATATTTAACTTTCATAAATAATTTTATTTTTTTTACTGTCAAATCATAGTTAGATGTTTGTAACTATTGAAATACATTCTAATAACAATAATATATATCTTATATTGATTTCATTGCAATTTCATCATAATCATAATTTTTTAAAAATAATTTATATAAATTTACTGTTATAAGAAAAATAAAAAGAAAACCATAATAATATACATAAAAATTGTGATTTTGAAAACGTATCTGTATTATAGTGTATCTTTAAACAAAATTAAAACCAAATTTTTTTTACATGAGGGATAAAAGAAGGATCCTAATCAATTTACGGTCAAGTAAAAAGTAACAAAAAATAATCTTTTAGATTTAATAATTTTTCTAATGTATTAATTATAATTTTATATTAATTTGTATATTGGATGAAGGAAGTCAATTTAACATTACAAACATGGAAATTCAGAGGGTGTAGTTATCCACAAATATTTTAATGAATGACTTTGAGAAGTTTCCAAACATAGAATAGAATAATAGATACTATAAAATGGAAGAAATTAAATTATAATAATTTAAATATAAATTAGATGATGAATATAAGAATATAAAAAATACTATTGGGGAAGGGAATTCCGGGTTTGAGGGAAGCATGTGGTTTGAGTAGTTTTGTTGGATGCATTATAGGAGAATGATCTTAGTGAGGTGGGGTGGATCCATTATAGTTGTGGAGAGAATCATAGTATGAGGGGGATTTTTTAGAGATGGGGTGGCCATGTTAGATTCATGTTGATAGGGAGGGGAGGCTACCACCGTAGTTTCATCAATAGGGAGGTGTGGAGGTCTTCGTTTTAGATACATAGATAGTAGGGCGAGGTGGAAGTATCCGAGATGCATCAATAGGGTGGTTAAATATTTACATTGGTGGAGGAGGATGACTGGGAGCAGAGCTAGGGATCGATTAATAAGAAATGAAGTGGTGATTGATAGGTGGATTGGTCATGAATAGAATAGTGGTATGGGTCAATATATTAGGTGAATTTCCATAGATATATAATATAACATTATATTATATTATCTATTTCCAATTTTTAATAAATCTGTGGCAATAGGTTTCTGCCAATTGATAATTTTTCTAGTTGTTCCAATCTAGAGGCCATCCTTCTAATGATATAAATGATCATAAGGGGACTGATTTATCTTGGACTACATTTAACCTCCCTGAAAAATATCTTGAATTTATTCAAATGAGATATGTGGAGGAATACCATATCTTCAACCTCAAAATCTAGGTATCGTCAGTATTTTTAAGCACAGTTCATTTGTTTAATTTGAGAAAACATGATGTGTTCTTGAATGTTCTTGACCATTTCCACCATTTCCTAAACCATTTCAGGACATATAAGTTTATGTTCCCCAAAATTATCCCAACATATAGGTGTTCAACACCTATTTCTATAAAGTGCTTCATAGAGGGCCATTTGGATGCTTGAGTAGAAAATTTTATTTTATGATAAATCGACCAAAGGAAGATACTGATCCCATCCTCATTTTAAGTCAATTGATCATGCTTTGAACTTTTCCTTGAGTGTTTGGATAGTCCTCTGTAATTGAACATCAATTTTAGGATGATAACCTATGCAAAATTCAACTCAATATTTAGATCTTGTTGGAGAAACATCTTAATATAGATGTTAATCATGGTTCTCAATTAGGTATAATTGATAGTGGCGTTATTTGAAACCTCACAACATATGTAATAGATATCCTTATTATTTGATCAAGTGATATGTCCTCTTGGATTCCAATAAAGTAAGAAGTCTATGTAAAATGATCCATCACAAACCATGTAGCATTATTTCTTATTGTTGTCTTCAAAATACTAGTTATACTGTTCATAGTGATGTTTTCCCATTTCTGTGTAGGTATGGGAAATTATTGCACCATCCCCTATAATTTTTTACATCTAGACTTCACATGTTGACAAAAAATACATCTTTATGTATACTCTGTGGTCTCCATCTTCTTATTGTCTCACCAATAGTTCTCTTAGAGACCTTAAAACATCATTGTGCGTCCTATGTGGATGGATGATGTTCAACTATGTACATCCACAAATAACTCCTTCTTTAACTCATAATTTGATGGTACACATAGTCATGAACCAAATCTAAAAAATCCTTCTTCATTTAAAATTATACTCAAAGTATTTCCCTTTTCTAATACCTTCCACTATCTTATGAATTTTCAATTCATATATGTTAGCATCCATTGTCATCTATATAAGCGATGGTTGAACAATTATTTATGAATGTATTGATGTTGTTCCTTCCATTATTATTCTCATGTCTACCAATTTAAAGTCCATGAATATCACTTCTCTATCAATTATCTTTAATGATAAAATTACTACATCCTTTATACATAGAGAATAATCCACTTTTTTATTTTATAAGATATTATTGGATTGATAATTCATTGACCTTGATCCACTAAAACTATCTTCATTGGTGCATAATCATCTATTTTTGTGTGAATATATAATTTAGTATCTTATCATCCAAGTGTATTTTAATCCTCTCCCCAAATATAAAATGATGCCAGGTTTTAAACATTAAGATCGCTTCAAGAAACTCTAGATCATGTATTGGGTAGTTATGTTCATGATCCATTAATTTACAGCAATCATAGACTCTCACTTTTTCATTATGAATCGACAAAAAACCTAAACCCTTCTTCTAAGCATTGATGAACACCAAGAAAAGGTATCCACATTTTCTTAGTTTGATTACATCTATACTGATAAGACTCGTTTAAACTCCTTGAAATATTTCTTCAAACTCATCATAATAAGAAAACATGACACCCTTCAGAGATATCTTGTTTATAGGGTTTGATGATAATAATAAATTTCTCAAAAATCAAAGATAATACATTTCTAATGCAAGGAATCTGTAGATATTTGTCACATTTGTGGGCCTCATCCACACATAAATTTCTTCAATTTTTGAAGGGTCCATAGATATCCCATTTCTTGTGATAATATTCCACATGAATGATTCATCCTTTAACCATTTCTCATATTTTATTACTTATTCACAACAATCCTTCTTTTGTAGGGCCTTTAGCACAGTTCTCAGATGATTTTAATGCTCCTCCTTTCTTTTGTAGTATATTATAATATCATCTATAAAGACTAAACCAAATTCATCATGGTAAACGCAAAAGTATATATTCATCAATTATATGAATATTTATAGATAATTTTTGAATATGAATGGAATTAATATGAACTCATAGTACCCATACCTTGTTTAGAAAGAATTCATGAGGATATAACCCTTCTTCACACAGACTTAGTAATATCCTGACCAAAAATCTACCTTGGAGAAGTATTGTGCTCCACATGGATAATCGAAGAATTCATCAATCCACGGTAGTAGATGCTTCTTATTTATCAGGAACTTTTATAGCAGAAAATAATCAATACAATGTTGGATTGACCCACACTTATTGATAAACTAGGACTAGTTCACCCCATGGTGAGACTCTTGGGAAGATGTACCCTTTATCAATATTTTGACTATAATTGTGTCTTCAACACCTCATGTTTCAAAAAAACATTAAATATAGATATATATAAAATACTATTTACACAATTATAATATGTATTGAAAATTATACCTCCTAACTCGGATAAAGACCATGAAATTATTCAGGATACACATCAGTATATTCCCTCACAATGGATATGTCTTCAAGGATGATCATTTCCTTAGAATCTATAATTTCAGATAGATAATCTTGCTCATAGTATAAGAATATATATTCAAGAGATTTTTGTGATAAATAATATTTATCCTTCTAATTACACTTGTACAGAATCAGTTAATGATTAACTATACAGAGAGTGATTTCATTCCCATGACAATTTATGTTGGATTTGTATAGGGAAAGAAAATCCTTACCTAAACATTCATCAAATTTAACTAACGAGAGTATCAAAGAGTTAATTGGGATGTTCATGAAACAAAATATGAAAGGGGTAGGACTTATATAATAGGATGAAATAATTTCCCCATTTTTTATTTTCACTGATTACTCTATTTCCATGATTTGTGGTGGTGTTCAAATTGTTATACTAAACATGCATGACATGAAGGAATGAGTAGAACTACAAATGATAGACTTAAATTTTCCTTTTTGATTCTAGTTATAACTATTTAATATTTCCAAAATAGAATTAGGATTTTGTATTGATAAACTACTTAACTCATAAATTGAAATCAAATGAAATCAAATGGATAACTTGTAAATTATGTATAATCCTTAACTTATGAATTTATACACTTCAATCTATGTTGTCCATGATCAATTTTCCAGCATTGACAATTTCATGAATTATTGTTCCCTTAATAATAGTTCATAATGATGTTTTTAATTTACGTATACATATCCCTTGGGTGTGTTAAACTAGTGTGTAGCAAGACACATTTAAACCCACCAGTTCCCAGTTGAATCTATCCCAATGTAGTTTTTTTTGTTTTACCCCTATGTATATATGTTATAGAACCACATCCACTTGTAGAATCTAGATAGAGATTTATTTTATGGATAAACCACTTATTATATATTTGAAAAAATTTATTTATGTTTTATTATACTTAGTTTCATCCCTAAGTATTTTTCAATATTTTTCTAATCCTAATCTGAAAATAAATAAAGTTCCTTTGATGCCAACTATAGCAATCCAAATCATTATTATAAACTGATTTATGATTTATTACAAAACATTTCACATAATAAAACTTGTAATATTGAAATGTATAGTGTATTTTGGAATTAGGAACATTAAAAAATGACATAAAATAGTTAAAACATAATCATTATTGAAAAATCCTTAATATGTTCATAAGATTTCTTCACACTTAAAATTGAAAGGGATAACCTATGGATGTACATAAGAAAGGGGTGAGTTATAATTTCTTGTGAGATAATAAACATGGAATAATGTGAATAAAGTAGTCCATGATAGACAATATGTATATCAGTGAGAGATAAATGGGGTGATAATCACAAACAAGAACAATGAGGCATTATTTATCATGATAACAGAATGGAAACACGGTAAATGTGGTAGCAACATAAAAAACTTCATCATAAACATATGTCAATGGTTACTGCCAAGATAAAATGATGTAAAAAGGTCCATTATGAAAAAGGTTCAGTCTCTAATCCCATTCATTATGTCTCATGAAACTAAAACATTAACCAATGAATTGGAGAACAATATAATTTTTGGAACACCCATCACTTTTGTTTCATTCTCATGATTAACTTTTCAACATAGACCTTACAACATGAATTAATTCATCATAATATATTTTCAAAAGATCATGGGTTGTGGAATAAATAAAAATATTTCCCCCCTCAAAATGTATAAGTTCATAATGGAGAAACTCGTGATAGGAAATGCGTATGGGTATTCTCTAAACAATTGCTTTTCATAAAAAATTGGGGTAAAATTTCAGTAGGATAATAGGGGAATATGAATGTTCATGGGAGGGATTAATGAGAGTGAAATTGGTATCTCATAATTTGAAAATAAAATGGATAGTATGGTTGATATTTAATAACAAATTAGAATATCAGAAAATTAAGATATCAGACATATGATAAAAAAATATACATGAATAAAGTGGAGAAGGAGAGGATCCCATACCATGGGAGTTTTATTCCAAAATCCTAGGATGAGCTTATTGAGTGCTTGGGGGAAACATGGAAGGACTCTTGAGTGGAAAATAAAGAGTAATTAAGTTCACTAATAGATTTAGTGATGATAAATTGGATATTGGGTGGTTTTATATATGAAATGTGTGTGGAATTATTTATTATTTCCCAAACATAGGTTTTGGACTCTATATAATAAAAGAAAACCACAAACCTTTCCATAGATTGTCCCCGTTGTTTTCTCCAAATTGGGGAGGTTTTTAGTATTTTATAAGGACAAGGGCCGAATGTATTGAAATAATTCCATTTTTCATAGGAAAGCGAGTCATGTCATTAAAAAATGATTTTATTACCATAAACTATGTTATAGGTTTTCAAGGATTCATAATGGATTTATAAAATAAATATGAAAAACTTAAAATAACTTTAACTTAAATTTGAAACATATATTTTCTCTTGGATAAAATATAATGTATATATTACATCAATTTTTGGGTATTATTACTTCGTTATACACACCATATATTTATATCGTATTTAATTTTTATTCTAAAATTCAATAGTCTTATAAAATTAATAATAATTTACAATTGTATAATTTTTGTGTTCTGATTCTAAAAATATATTTATTTTATACAGAAAAATTTCTAAATATGTTAATTTTCAATTTAAAATAATAATCGATATTTATTGAGAAATGATGGGTTTTAGGATAATACCCATTTTCAAACCCGTATAAAAATTTTATTTTACTTTAATAAACTAAATGATATCTTATATTTTATAAAAATTATTTAATAATAAAAATGTTTGAAAATATTATTTATTTAAAAAATAAACATATTCATTAAAATAAATTCCTTAATTGAATTTGAATATTACCCTAAAATACACCTTGTGTTTTATTGTATCAAAATAGAAATCATTGATAATGTAACAATATTAAGAAGTATATATAACCATTTTTCTATTCAAAATAATGTACATTCTAATTTTTCTAAGTACTTGATACATATTCCTTTAATGAACTAGAGAACACCCATGTTGTAAGGTTCAAAATGGTGATACTTTCATGGGTGTTCAAAGTACATGGATTGGGTTGTGATATCAAATATTTTGATCTTCCCCCGTTATTTTTTTTCTCTTGCTTAATTTGGTGGATCTCATCTTGGGATTGGTAAATGGTAAATCGCAGAGATGCAATCTCCCATAGAATTTCCAAAGAATTAGCCTCATGGGGAATGATCTTACTAGTTGGGTCATCACTTTATTTTTCTACATCATTTTGTTTTGTCAAAATAATATATTCATATTAATCATATGATCACTATTCAATGGCTATATTATCACTTGTTGAAATTCCTAATGACCTTTTACATATGATATGATATAATAAAACCAAAGAAGTATAGGTGTTTTCTTTAACCATAATTCATAATATGATGTTCTATTAAACCACTAAGGGAATGTTTGATTTAAAAAATTGAGTCATTACAATAATACTTTTATGACCATCCATGAAGGTGGTAATGGAAAACAAAAACTCTTTATCCATGGTGATGGTTAATCGCGATAATTTATAAAATAGTTTACCTTCTTTGAATAATAGAAGATGATAAAAAGGAATGGATACAAAGTATCCAATTAAAAATATATCATTCCATTATATACATGATAATGGATTTATTATTGTTTTATGGGTTAATGCTTTGAGGAGAATTTATAAGAAGAAAATAATTTAAGAGGGTGGTTTAAGAAAGTTACCTCTTAAATATCTCCATCATGATGATTCCCTAAAGGAACTTGGAATTAATATTTAATTTAGTCTATAAGAAATTAGATTTTGGGAGAGTGGGATAGAGAGTTCTTTTAGTGATTTTTAAAGCAACATGTCATTGAATTTGTGGGGAATAGGGGTAGTGAGAGTTGGTATTTATATAGGGAGTAGAGGGGTGTTTTGGAATTTTCAAAAAATATTAAAATATAATAAGATTATTATATTGTCAAATTATTCAAAAATAAACTATAAATGTGTAGGGTGTTACATTTTATATCATATATTTTCCCAAATGGACTGATTTCATATTTTTATTATTTTTAAATAATTTTAAAAATTATTATATTCATGAAATATCGTTATTTTCAAATTTGATACTATTCATTAATATGAATTTAAAAACATAAAAAATGAGTAAAATTCAAAACAATTATTTTATTATATCCTATATATGTCATGTTAACATATATAACTGATTTATAAGAGTAAATATAAAAAATAAATCGTATTTTATTATTTTTAATACCGTTTATTTTCTTTCTCGATTAATTTAATAATTACTGCATCATTTTTGTGTAAGTATTTATGGTAATTATTTATTTCATAAAAATTAAAAATAAAATACCATGAAGAGGATCAATATTTTATATTTCAAAGTAATATTTGTTATCTAACATATCATATAGATAACCATATATTAAAATTTTATACGTCATAAAAACAATAGTGTGACATGTTTGACTTTTCATTAAATAAAATATGATATTGGAATTAATGTGAACCATGTGGATATATAGGGTCCTAAATTTAACTAAATTGTTAATATGGACTAAAATTACTCATCCAATTAAATTTAGTAATGTTTTACGTTCATTTTATGACCCATATCATATAATTTATTACACTTAATTACATGATTCACCCTTTACCGTGGTAATAAAAAATACGGAGGTTATTTATTATATTGACAAAAAATTAAAAGGTCCATTAAATACATTTATACCTCTTGATTAAATATATTGAATCCATTTTTTATATTTAAAAACATATAAATGTAAAAATTAAATTTAATATTAAATAGGAAAAATGCAACCGAAAACTCTTTTTATGAAAAGTGGACTTTTAAATATAGAATTTTTTTATACTAAATTCATGTATAAAATTTATTAAAAATCCCAGAATTAGATTATTTTTAATAAAAAGGAACACATTATATTTTAAAAATAATCTTAAATATGATTTTAATTCTCGAATGCTTTAAAGGACAATAATTTTTTCAATGTAAATCAGTACCTCCGCTATTCATTAAAATACGTTTTTTTGAAAATTATCTAGACATAATCCTCATATTATTATGACATGATGAATTAAAAAATTACGTTTATTTTTACAAATAAATTTTATAACATTTTTAATATTTATTATATTTATCTTCTTCATAGAAATAAATAACCTCAATTTTTGGGAAAACATATTTTTGATGAATAAAATAACATTACAAAAATTTATGTGAGTATATCCTAAGAATTAATAAATATATTTCTTAATATTGTTATTCCTATTTATAACCACCAATTAAATTTCCTTTATATAATGGTCTTGTAAAAATAATAATATTTTCATAGTATATCACGGTTCATGTAAACTCAGTGTTGCATGCAACAAATGCTACCAAATTAATCAATTTATTTAAATTTAAATTTTTTATAAATGTTTTGGGGTGTTTCATTTTTCCTCACTCATTAAATTTCTCACATAAAATTTCATGTTACATACAAATGTAAAAATTGGTGGGGGTTCTTATCCTTCACCATTTTCTCTGGTTCCCATATCACCTCTACATATTTTTGGTTCTTTCATTGTACATTAACCAGGTGACTGGTTTTGTTACATATAACATTATCACTATGTTCCAATATCATCACCAAATAATACTCATAAGGGACATCATTATACATTTATACTACCTATGAATTTAACACTTGTGAGGGATTCAGTTTTTTACTTCTTCAAGAGGGATACGTGGAATATATCTTTTACTTGAGACATGGTCGGTGGAAGTTCTAGTCTATATGCCACTACTATGATGTAATAAAGAATATAAAAGGGGTTTATTTACTTGGGACTTATCATTCCCTTATTCCCAAATATTTTGACTCTCTTTCATAAGGATATGTAGTGGAATACCTTATCCACAGTCTAAAACGCCATGTATCATCGATGTTTTTATTTAGATCACTTTTGGTGCCTTTGAACATCCCTGATGTGATTCTGAATAGTCTTCACAATTTTTACCATTTCTTTGACTATTTATGGTCCCAACAACATACATTCAATGAATTCATCGAATCATGAAGGTGTTCTAAATCTCTTAATATAAAGGTATTTATATGGATCCATTTGGAATATTGATTGGAGACTATTAATTTAAGATATCTCAACCAATGAAAGATATTGATCCCATACAACGTTGAAATCCATTGAGAAGGAACTCAACATGTATTCTAGTTTTTGAGTGGTCCTCTCAAACTAGCCATTAGTTTGAGGGCATGAAATAGTACTAATGTTCACGACAATGTTTAGATAATGTTAAAAACATTTCCAAAACATGGAGGTAAATCTTTGATCTTGATCAGATACAATCAATAATTACAATACATGAATCCAAAACACTTATTTGATGTTTATCTCGGAAATTTGATCGAGTGATAAGTCCTTTTTAGTTGAAATAATTTAATATATCATTGTAAGTTGAACCACAAAACCCATATAGGATTATTTCATCAAGATGTCTTCGGATGTCCAGTAATGAAGTCCATGGTGATTTCTTAAAATTTATATCTAGGTATAGTTAATTATTTAATCATTAATTTATACTTTTTCATTTCATCATTTACTACTTGACATAATAAGTACTTTTATGAATATTCAGTGATCCCCTTCTTCACATTATCCCACTAATATTTCTCTTAGAGGTATTCATACATATTTGTGCTACATGGGTGGAAGGAGAAGGTTTAGCAATGTGAATCATTCAAAATATCCCCCTCTATCTAATGATTTTATGGTGTACATAGTCATTACCCAAATATTTTAACCCCTTCCTCATCAATTTTGACCTCTAAGGATTCACTATTCTTGATAGATTCCTCACTCATTCTAATTGATACATCATTTTATTGAGCATCCTTTATCTTATCCATATCGGATAGTTGATAAATACTTTTGAAAAATAACGATGGAGTCCCTTCCGATGTGATTACCATGTCTATATTCTGTATGTATAAGAAGATTGGATCCTTCTAAAATTTTATCATTGATAATGTTATAGGATCCTTTCAACATAGATAATTTGGATCATTATTTGAATTACCAAAATTGTAGTGGATTGAGAAATTATAATCCCTAATGAGATCTAACCATATTAACTATAGAAAATTAAGCTCCTTTGTGTGAATTTTTACTTGAGGCTCTTGTGAATAGTGTATATATCACACTTCTCACCATATAGATAATACTGTGAGATCCTCCATGTATATATCGCATCAACCATGTCCATATAATGATTATGATAGTTTTTCTCATGGAAACATACCTTCCTAGATTCAAATGTTATTAATTTATCATTTATCATTAGTACACATCATAATCCCTTCTTTTATACAACACTGTATATGACAATCCCTTATCTACTTGTGGGTAGCTGATGTACTAGTGCTGTGGAAAGCCTATTTTTCGACTCTTTGAAGAATGATTCACATTAAATAGTCCAACAAAACATTAATCCCTTCCAATATATCTTGGTTAGTGGGTTTGAAAATCATGAAATGTTTCTAAAAAGTCATTTTTAATACCCAAATAGATAGAGGAAACTACGAATCTCTATTACAGATTAGGGTCTACCCCATTCCTCAATTTCCTTTGTCCTATAAGGGTTTATTGATATCCCTTATTTGGTGATATCATCCACCAATAATTATACTCCATCCATCTAGAAATCCCAATTACTGTACTTTTCATATAGTTTATCATTTTGTAAAGGCTTTAACATAGTATTAAAATTCTCCTCCTTCTCCTCCTTTATCATTGAGTATATCAAAATATCAACTATATTGAAAAGAATTTTTTAGAGTTAATATCTTAATACACTATTCAAAAGGTCCGTGAAATTTTTTGGAGCATTAGTGAGTCTAAAGGTAATTAATATGAACTCCAAGTGTCCATATATCATTGAAAAGGCAGTCTTAGGAATATCTCCCTTCATCACATTTAATTGATGATATCTCAATGGAAGGTAAAACATATAGAAATATATGGAATGAAAAAGCTGATCAAATAATTATTCTGTCCATGGTAGGGGATACAATTTATTTATCATGATTTGGTTGAGCTCCTGATAATTAATGTATATATGCATTGATCTATCTATATTATCAAAAAAGAGGTATGTTTCACCCCATGGTGAATCACTCGATCATATGTTACCCTTATCCAAATTCTATTGTAAATTCTTCTTCAATTCATCCAACTCAATGGTGTTCATCCATTGAGTAGTCTTTGACATGGGTATTGATTTAGGAATAAGTTCAATTTAGAATTCATACTTTTAGTTGGGAGGAAAGCTAAGAAATTCTACAGGTAATACATCAATTTAGTACCTCATAATGGGCATGACTTCAAGCCTAGTACTCTCCTTTGCCTCAATAATTTGAGTTATATATTCTTGATTATAATGAAATAATATTCACACTTGATTTGATGATTATAAAAAATATTCACCCTCATCCATACACAGGTACATAATTAGAGTATTTCTCAAGTTGTGTAATATTATATCCCTCTTTTGAAAGTTAATGTTTTCTTTATATAAAGATATCCAATTGATTTCCAATATAGAATCAAACTCCACCAATGAAGTATGATGAGATTAACTATGAGGTTAAATCCATAAAAAATTATTGGGTAGGGATTATATACATTAGATTCATTAATTTTACAATTTTTTTCTCACATATATCTTAACATCCATATTTTTAGGTGGTGCTGGAATATTTCCACTAAACATTAAATATATTAAATAATGAATAAAAATTGGAATCAAATAGTAGTTTTTATAAAATTGAATAAATAACCATCATACCTATCACCTGAAATTTTTTGAGATCCACATTACTATTAGTGATATAATGTTCCCATACTTTCTATCATCGAGGTTTTTGTCATCGATTTCCACTAAAAACTTTTGACTTAGGGAATTAGCTCTCATAACACCTATGTTCCTTGTAGTTGAAACAATGTACTACATAATGAGGGAAGATTAGAAACTTCCTTTATTCTACAAATATAGTGAGATTAATCATATAAATATGGAAATGATTATCCCAATGACCCACTTTAAAACATTTGAAGCATCACCAGGTTCCCCTTAAATAGTTCTCAGGATGTTTCTTCCAACACTTTTGACACAATGGATGCTGGTTTTTCTTTTCTATATGGGATTTATTTGTTAATTATCC
The DNA here is from genome assembly GCA_963277665.1 of Viscum album. Classification (NCBI taxonomy): domain Eukaryota; kingdom Viridiplantae; phylum Streptophyta; class Magnoliopsida; order Santalales; family Viscaceae; genus Viscum; species Viscum album. Next base: position 1,424,509,763 of record OY728155.1, on the reverse strand, counting down.
ACTATTAAAAACAATATTTTTCTTTGTATATCAAAATCCTTGAAAACACAAAGAGTCTCAAATCTCCATATCAACCATAATAAAGAAATGTAAAATCTCCTCATAGCTATCAAAGTCTTGAATTGCAAGATAATTTCTTACACTTGTGTTTAATATACTAATGAATGGATCAAACATGATTTCTGTGTTCATGAAAATAATAGTGGTATATCTTGAAAACTATATGATTTTTTCCTCATATGTTATGATATAAACATCATCTATTTGCACCAGTATGAGGAACTTCCTCTCCATATTAAGATAGAGGGTTTGAGGAAAATATTTTTTGAAAAATACTTTCTTGAAGCATTTCTATTCCATGTAATCAATTTCCACTTTAGAATTATTGTTATTAATTTGTGTCCAACAATGATAATCTTCCTCATCAAAACTACATACATACATCACAAATTTATAAATCTACTGAGCACTGTAGAATTGAAAATATATTCTCCACAGAGTTAGTACATTGTTCTCTAGTGAGGGGATAAAAAAATCCACTAAAGATATGAATCATTTGTTTCATAAATTATTTGGTCGCAAGTTGATCTTTATTAATATTAGTTTGTAATTTCACATGATTCAATTTATTATTGATAACATGAACCAGTTGATCTCGTATGGTTATGAAGTTATAATCTCTCGTTCCAATCAGGTTTTGGGAATCTCATTAGTGAAATCATCACCTTTTATATCAGATTGGTCGTTGGGATGGGTTCTCTTATTTCCCACTTTTAACTATAAAATAAAAAATAAAATTATGCAGGGATTGAATTCTTGTCTATTTATCGTATAAAAAATCAAATTATGATCTTTTTAGGATAAATATATAAATAAAATGTACATCCTAAATTGTTATTCCCTAGGTTTCAATTTAGGTTATCCAATTTATAGAATTATCCCGATGGTTATTACTAAGGGATTCTATTAAAAATCCCCCTAAAAAATAGACTATCCTATGATACCAACTATAATAACACAATCCTTTTAAACATATTATTAGAAGATTTTATGTATAATTATACATTAAATAAAAACCAAGGATAAAAAAATTCTAGTGACTTTTGAAGAACATGTAAATGATTAAGAAACATAACACAAGAATCAAAATCATGTTATTAATCATTATAATGGGTTCTTAATTCCATTATATTTTCTACAACAACATTGAATAACCTGGGGAACTCATAGAAAAAAAGGATGATCTAAAAAACCTAGTAATGCAATAAACATGGGAATGGAGCATTACACATGGGTGAGAAGGCCTAACATGATAAAATAAAAGGAATGGTTCATGAATACACATATGGAAGTAATGTATTTAGAACATGGGATAATTTTATCAGGGAAAAATATGTATGTGGAATTAGAAGATATCATGACATAATCAAGAGTAGAGACTAACTATCATGACTATATCACATGTGGGAAGAGTCCCATAATAGATTTGGTTTCCTCCCTAATATCGCACATAACATTACATGATACTAAAACATTACGAAATTAACTTGATCACTATATGGGAACACACATCATAAAATGATCATGAATACGTGTTCCACATAAAGTATCAAACAAAACTAATTAACATAAGGTTGACCCTTAGAAAGAAATGGGTATCATAATCATGTTATAATGCATAACCAAAGGCCATATAACAATGATATCCACGAAATAGGGGATTTAAAATCATTATTGTACATTCATAAATGAGTGATTAGAATATATGATGAGTAATTAAGTCCAAATTAATTTATTACATTAAAAATATTGGTTAGGTAACATTAGAAATTTAATGCTAAAGCATGGTTTTAAGGAAAAGAATATAGAGTCTTTAAAGTGGACAAAGGCATTATTATTTTCATAAAAATAGAAATGAAAAAAAATCATGAAAGGTTGAGTGATTTTAGAAAAATATTTTATGCCAAAATTATTGTATGAATTGTACTTGAAAATGGATAATATCAAGAGATGTTCCATATATTCAGGTTTTCTTATTGAGAGTAATTTAGATTAGAACTTCTTAAAACATGTAAATCCCAAACAAATAAAGATGAATTGAGCTACATACATATGTTGGGTACAGATAGACCAAATATAGGAGATGTATATAAGAATAAATTAGAGAAAAATTGAGGTAATGATAATGAAATAATAACCTAATGGAAATATGGAGTTTTTGAGAGAGCCTTTACCCTAGGCCTGAATGTGTTCTATAACTCCACTTAATGTGCTAGATAATCAAATTATATTCCCTAAATTTTTAACTCAGAACTACTTAATCTTGTATTATATTTATTATCATTTTATTAAGTTCATTTATATCCATTTCAATGAGTTATAATTTTCCATTTCTTTCTTCCGAGATTTTTAATTTCATGGTTTCGTGGTCAGTTTACTTGCGTATAACAATAAAAGTTCTTGTTGAATGGGAATACTATTCCAAATGTGAAATGAAATGGTATTGATAAAATAAAATTATTTTAAAAGGATCCATATATCATTTTGTTTTCTCACATGAGGATAATTCATATGATTAATTGTTAATGATAATTGTTTGTTTATTTTGGGTATTTTTGAGACCATCACACATTAGTTTTATTTTATTTACTATTATGTTTATATATTAGTTCCAAAACACGAAATAAGTTATTATATAATTAATAAAATAATATTTAACTATAATAATTGTTTTATTACCAGCCATAATGGTGGTAATGGAAGATCAAAATGCATTATCGATGGAGATGGTTAATCTCTATAATTTAGACAGTTATTTAAGTTATTGGAATACAAGGAGATGAGAAAAATGTATTGATAGAAAATATCTGATTATAAATATAATATAAAATTTTATATATGATACTGAAGCTATTATTCTTTCATGGATGAATGAGGTGAGTAAAAGGTAGGAGAAAAAAACAAAATTATGGAAGGCGGTTTAAGAAATATATCTTTGGAATATCATCTCTGTGAAGGATAATATAAGGAAATTGGAATTGGTTTTTTAGTGAGACTAGAATAACAAAGATGTGGGGGGAGTGATGAGGATATTTTATAGTCGATAATTTAAAAGCTTCAAGTCAATAAATGTTTGATGAGAAGGGGTCGTGGGAGGAGGTATTCTAGAGCCAAATGAATCCAAATAGACTATAAATGTATAGGGGATGAAATTTTAGAATATATATTATTCTATTTAGAATCATTTATATTTTTACATTTTTTAAATAATTTAATAAAATATTAAATTCATGAAATGTCATTATTTTTAAATTTGATACTATTTCTTACTATGAGTACAAAAACATTAAAAAAGTTTCCAATTCGAACAAAATATTTTATTACATCGATGAAATTCCATTTTAATCTATATAATTCATGGATAATCTTAAATATCTCATATTATATTTATTTTAATATTTTTAATATCATTTATTTTTTTTATATTATTTTAATAATTACTTCATCATTGTTATGTAAACATTTGAGGTAACTATTTATTATGAAAAAATAAAAACAATTAACATGATGAATAAAAAAAATTAATTTTTCAAAATTATAATTATGGTCGAACATTTCATCTAGATAACTATATATTAAAAATGTAATAATTATTAGAAAAAATAGTGTGATATGTTTTACATTTGGTTAACTAAAATAATATTTGGGAGTTAATGTAAACCAAATGGCTCTAAAGGGAATTGATTTGTACCCAAAAATTTTAATGGATGAGAGATACCTATTAAATAAAATTGGGTTATGTTTTAGTGTCATTTTCTTCCCCTTATGATATTATTTATACCTATAATTACTCAATTTACCCTTAATCATAGTAATTTTCTTATTATGGAAAATATTCACACTGAAAAAAATAAATGGTTTACCTTTACTAAATTTGGACCTCCTGATTCCAAATATGATATCAATTTTTTAAAATTTATAACACAAAATTGGCAACAAATAATTTAATATTTAACTGAAAAAATGCAATGAATATTTTTTATTCCAAATTTGCTTTTTATGTATAAAACGTATTCATATTGAAGTAATATATAACAATCATTTCAAATAATAGAATTGGATTATTTATAATCAAAAGAAAATAATTATAGTTTTAAACTAATATAAAACATAATTTTTTTTAAAATTATTTAAAATAAAATACATTATTCAATGTAAATATGTATTGTTCACTATTGATTAAAATTCATAACATTATAGAAAGTTAATAAAAACACAACTTAGTATAATTTTGTAATTATGAATTAAAAAAAATTAATTTTGAAAAATATAATTTCTGAATGTTTCTAAATTAATTATAATTATTCTCTCTTAGAGAGTAATAGAATTATTATTTTTTGAAAAAAAATATTTTTTTAAGAATAAACTGAATTTACAATTATTTAAGATTTTATTTCCTAATAAACAGTAAATATATTCCATAATATCCTTAATTTTTTTTCATACCCTCTTATTCAATTACTATTTTATAATGGTATTATTAATATAAACATATTTTCATAGTGTATCACGATTCTTTTAAACTCGATGTTCCCTAAAACACCATATATCAAAGAAATAAATTCATTTAATGATAAATATTCCATGAAAATCTATAGTGATCATAGGTGCTGAGTTAGCATGGGATTTCAGGGATTGGGGAGGCTCATTGTTTATGAAATAAAAATATTACATGTAATATATCACACACACATAGTTTTACTAAAAAAATGTAAACTCTTTTGAATAAAGTCTCAGATAAAAAATACGAGGAAACCATTAAATAGGAAATGTCTATTTTACCATATAAAAGACATAAAATTTGTTGGAATCATGTTTTATATAAAATATAGTCACTGGCGTAAATAATTAAATAAATAAATTTATTCATTTATTTTTATTTTAATCACAACAACCTATTCCTCTTTATTTAATCCCTATTATAGAAAATACATAGAGTTATCTGCATAACCCTATCAATTATGAGAGGAGGCATATGAAGATAATTCATGGAAAGTCATCAATTAATCATAGATTGGAAATGGGCGTGCTAATGAATTTTGATGGTCTTGACAACAATGATTCCATGCAACCAATATTCATCAATGATCAATTCATGTTCAATGTAGGGTGTTTTTCATTTGGATTTATCCCATTTTGTTATACCACGAAAAAGTGAATCAATTTACATAAAAAATTGAATCATAGATCATTGGTTTATTATGGTTAATTTTTTTATCTTCATAGAAATTATGGATCAATATTTCATTGTTAATTACCTTTTTTGGGTTTTCATACATCATTATAATAGTAATAGATCAATGACAACCTAAAAAGTGGCCATGGTTCATTCCTCTCATTATATTTTGTAATTTTACCCCACTGTTCATTGTGTTTTCATAGCCAACATTTCATTGTCTTGGTGGTTTGAAAAATATATAGGGGATTATCATTGTATGATTCTTCTTTCACACAATGGATGCCACTTTGGGTTTAGGTTTGTGATTGAGATGTAGGAGTGAAATATGATGTTTGGGATTGGATCAAGTAATTGTGATTAACTTCATGGTGTGTGGCAGAAACACAAAGTGATGAGAGGTGTTTCCCAAAATAAATGGATTCCTATAATCTAACCACTAATGAAAGCTCTAATGACACCATGTCTGAGTTTTTCAGTGGATTCCCTAGCAGTAGCCGCATGATTAGATGCTTGAATGTTTTTATGATTTTTTAAAAATCCCACATTACACTACATTTAGTCCAAAGAACACATACCATTTTGAACCCTACTATGGAATCTAGGGTTTAAAAATGATGAATTATATCACAAGCTATGTAGAACCCACCAGAGATGTGTAACCTATTATTGGTTGATCGATGTGTACCCCAAGGGTAAATGGGCTTGGATAGTTCCTTGCACATGGGACGGACCAGAGTATAGGGACATGACATAACACTCAGACATATCTAGGTACTCAAAAATAGTTAGGTCCATGAGAAAAACAAGAGTACATATACACATCTTAGTTCCCTAACACAATAAGGTACTCATACATGGCCATGTACACAGGCACAACCAGTGAAAACATGCATTTTCCAAAGTACATAGGCATGGCCCGATGTATCCTAGAATGGGATAGAGTACATAGGATGACCCATGAAACATAATAAATGTCGTTTATACCCAATACATGTCATGTCATTCCCATATGAAATTTTGATACACTTTTCCTTTCTAGTATGGACCAATTTCCTTTGTCATAATTTTCTTAATCGATCACCATGAGCGTATAGTGAGTCTTTGAATTCTTTGAAAATAAGGAAATCCCCTATATATATTAGTCTTTTATTGAGTACCAAGAACCCCTACATAAGTCCTAAAGTGTGATCCTCCATAATCATCCATAGGTGGGGTTTTCTAGGAATCGATGTGTCTAACATAACATGGTTTTGATCCCCTATATAGGGGGTTATTGAAGATAAGATCTGGTGTACCTAACAAAACCCATGAGAGAACCCCTACATTTGAATCAATCACTTTTACATTGACTTTTAAACATATTCATATCAACGAACGTTGAGAAAAACATCTCAGATGAGAATTATCATCGTTATCACCCTCAAGGAATAAGTTCTCCCTTGAGAGATTTACCTTGAAAACTCAGCCATGAAACCTTAGTTGTCTTTATAGTTGTTACTATAACATGATACATAGTTTCAATAATTTATATGTTTGGGATTTTATTATTTTCATTTCTCATATTAAGATATAAATTTCTTTATGATGACGATCTTAATATTATCTCAATGCTTTATGTTTTTTAATTTTTGGGAATCCTATTGGGTACTGTTATACACACCTATCCATGTTCCCTTCCAGCACATGTCATGTATAATATTGAAAAAACATCAATTGATAGATTCCTAGGTAGAATAATAGTAGTAGTATTATATGTTTTCCGAATATAATGATTCTAGTTCCATGAGTTTCATTTGAAAATAGTCCCCTTATTCTAAGTAGGTTGGACTCATAGAATTTTTGTGGGATGATATTGGGACCATTATGTTATTTAGATCATTTATCATACTTTTATTTTAGGATATAAATGTATTAATTCATTTTGTTATTAGTTTTATTTTATCTTCCATCATGGTTTGGGTGGATTAGAGATGTATGTCTATGGGTTTGTGAACAAGTACCTTAGGCCAAGGCCACCCATGTGTGTGATATGCCTACTTGGGACTTTTCACTATCCACTATACTATTGGAGGATGGATTGGTATGTCACATAGAACTAATAACTATTTATGTGGTCCATCGAGGGTCAAGTCATGATATAATTTTATCTGATCATTTTCACCATAGGACTAGATAATGGAGATTATCTAGCTATGATGTTGGTTTATGAACTGGGAAAATATTGTTAATGTATTTCAATTTTAGCTCTAATTTTAGGGGACCTAGTATTGGTGAAACAACTAACCTGTCTGTCACAACATGTCCCAGTGGGGTCTGTGTCATGACTTCCCAAACCTACCTCCAATAGTCCATGGGTTGGTGACTAGCACTGAGTAGGTATATTAATAACATGGGATTCATCGCCTATGTACCTTTACACATGAAAAAAATGTTGAAAGGTAAAATAATATGTAAAAATTTCATGAAAACAACTATGGATAACACAACTAGAGTGAAATAGAAAAATAATGTACAATAGCGTGACTTGGTCCAAAATTCAAGCCCACCAAAAAAGGAAGAGTGGGTAACACTAACACTAAAGATCATTTTTAGAAAACCATGCCAAAAGTGTAGGTAAAGGGAAGCTTCTTGAATTCGAATAATTACACAGAGTCTCTTTGATTTCACTAGGCACCAACCAGTCCTGGACTACCTAGGTCTCTATCAAAACATCGGTCGCCTGCACAAGAAACGACACGTATGGGCAATGGTCGTGCATGGGTGAGTAAAACAATATCCAGTAGGGTTCCCTGAAACCATAATGAAAATTTCTCAATGAAAATTACACAAGAATTATTGTCAAATCACATAGGTTTAAGTCTAAATAATGAAAATAAATATTTCGAGACATAATCAAAGAACACCCAGTATCAATGAAACACTTAGAGCATATGAGACGATTATCCCCAATGAGTCACTTACACTCGATGTGTCACATATACACAATGAGTCCCTTGGTCTCGATAATCCACTTAGACTTGATGATTCGCTTTGACATGATTATCCACTTAGGCTTAAAGTCATATAAAAACCAAGTCAAATAGTCCCCACATCATAGTTGGCCATAAAATTCCACTCATAGCGCACTTCTTTCGGGAGAACATACATCTCAAACCAAAGTTTATATATAACCTACCACGAAAAACAACTTAGAGTATATCAAAAGGAAGAACTCACTGTGAGGGTCCCTATTCCATTAACATCTCATCAAACAGACACATGGTTTGAAGGTTATGTGAAATTTAGTGGAATTGGGCTAGTTGGGTCCGGGTCTGGTCTGACACCGATTCCATCAGATCTGACCAGCTGGGTTGACCCAACACACTAGTTCCAACCAAGATTGGATGAGCGCAGTCTGTTGTGCTAGCCTGGCTTGCTGGAACGGGATGGTTTTCTCCACCTGGGATTTTGCATGCATTGCATCCCTATCCATTCAATGCGAGGAAACCACCACGTTTGATATGGAGGTTGTCATGGGATCCCAATACTGTGGTCCATCTAGACCAAAACCCCCTATTTCATCATAGGAGGCCCACAGGTGGACCCTTTTTACCGCCTCCTGATGGTTTCCATGGGTATCTCTGATACAGGCTATCGAGCCGGCGGCCGCTGCTGCCAGGTGGTCGCGCCACCTCACACTTTCAATAGCGACCCTCCATCCGTGGGTCACCATCATTTCTATGGTAGACTATTTTTTTGTACTGTGAGGAACCATGTGATATATGTGTTACTATCTCCCCTGTCATGGGATCCAAATCGTCTCACCATCAATCTGAGGGTCTAGATACCTTTGGAACCTCCTGAAAATAATTAGATACAAACTTGGGGGCCGTCGTTGAATAACATAAGTTGATGGAATTTGTATAGGCACCAAGAACACCCAAGGGATGAACGTCAGACTTATTAATTTTCTCTTCATTTTTTTTATAAAAAAAGGTAAAATGAATAACATGATAAAAAATGAGTTTTTAACCCTTCATACCCCAATGTACACAACCCATCCCACATGAATATACAACTCGTGGATCAACCTCTTTGTAGGTTGATCCACATTAATCTTAAAGAAATAAAGAACAAGGAATGATAAATCACATAGAAAAAAATAAACCCCTACTTGGTATTGGATCATTTTCTGTCCAATATTTGTTGTGGTTGATGATCCTCTAATGAATTATCTCTATCTGTGACACCATCGCCATTCGTGATTATTCATTCATCGCTACTCATCATCCGCCAATGTTATTTCTCAAGAGGTTGTAGGGAATTATCCAGCATCACTATGCTACTTCATTTATGAAGGGTAACAATGACATTATTGTTGTGTCACAGAGTCACTACGAGACATTTAAAAATAAATAAAATAAAATTCTTTAAGATTAATTCAATTTTTTTCATTAAAAAACAATTAAATTATCTTTTACCCCTGACCTACGTCATCCGAGATTTTCCCTTACCTAAGGTAATGTCATGGTTCATCACACAACGATGCCCTTGGATTTTTGATCTGGGCACCGATTCCGAAGATACTAAAACTACAAACTTGCACTTAAAAAAGATCAATCATTTGTCCCGGGAACCTCGGGCCTTGGAATTACGTTCCTTCTTAGTTTCTGGTTTCAAATTAATCAAAATAATTTTTTTAAAAAAATTAAATTGAAATTTTGGGACATCACATTCTCCCCACCTTAGGGCTTTACATCCACAAAATCCAAAACAAGGGAAAAAAATGGGGATACAATAAACAAATCTGAGCCTCCCGCTCCTATGTGCTCTCTTAGATATTCCTACTCTACCACCAATCATGCTCTAGTGGAATCAAATATCCATGAAGGACTCGCTCTTGTCGATCCTCTATCTCTAGCAATTACTCCACAAGAATTTCCCCATAATCAATTTTCAGCTTTCCCCGGATGATGACGTGTGATGGATCATTCACGTATCTCCTCAACTGTGACACATGAATGACATCATGCACCAGATTCATATATGGGTGTATAGATAAGCTTTACACAACCTCACCAACTCTATTATGAATCTATTAAGGGATGATTAATCTCAGAGACAACATGTTTCCCCGGCCAAATCACTATAATCCTGTCCAAAGGGTGACTAAAAAAACAGGGGTTCCCTCTTCAAACTCCATGTAAATATATTTACTATCAACATACAATTTCTTCCATCTCTATGTAGTCCTCAACCTCTCCTAGATGACCCGCTCCTTCTCGTTGGTAGACCGTACCATCTCTGGAACCATAAATATTGACTACCCTTGGTCTATCTAGCATAACGGTGACCAACATGGTCACTTATATAGTTCCTCGAATGGTGCCATAAAAATGGTGCAGTGGTTTCTATTGTTCTACAGAAACACATACATGGGTAGGTTGTGCTCCCCACTATTACCAATGTCCAGTATGAAAGAATGAAGAATGTCCCCTCAAAGGTAGATTTTCTGCTCTGTTTGGACTTCCGTCTGGGGATAAAACACCATGCTCAAATGAAACTAAGTCCTGAACACCTCCTAAAATCACCTCCATATCTGGGATGTTAAGTAATCATCATGGGCATAAATTATCTTTGACATATCCCCATCAATACGAACTATTTCCTGAATGTATAGGCATCCCAACGTCTCTACCGAACCCTGCTCTGGGATGGGTAGAAAGTGAGCCAACTTGGAGAGTCAGACTATGATCACCCTGATGGTAATGTGTCCCTTGGAAATGCATGGTAAACCCTTCATGATTTCCATTGATATTGTAACACCCCGAGATTTTATGAAAAATATTATTAATGTCTTGTGTTGTATTCTACACCAAGATTACCTTACGCTATACGAAACACCGTATTAGCTTGCAGTATACGCAACACTATTCTTGGACCGTGTTACACACAATTTTGATAATAGTTATTCTACGGAACATTGAGTGTGTATATATATATATATATATATATATTCAATGTATAAATGATATATGGTTGGATTCTGTTATACAAAACAATGAAGGATTCTTTCACAACACGCAACCCTGACTTGGATTGGATTACACGCAATCGCGACCTTCCTCGATAGCGTGTGTTGTACGCAATACCGGGTTTTAATAAACAATGATATATTATTATAATATTGTCATGAACTAGCCGTTATGAATAGTATTAACTAAAATTTGAATTTTATAACATTATTATTCATCTTAAACATTTTCTAGAACATGGTATAAGAACAAAATAAATTTTTCGGGTAAAATAAGTATTTTTAAAAAAATGCAGTTTTGCCGCCTTTTGATGGCGCACCCACTTTAAATATAGTTTTTGACATGTTTATAAGTTCAATTTGACAAAATAAAATTCTTATTTGGAATCAAGAAATAAAAATTTACTTTGGATAAATTTTTCATATTATTCTAGTAACTTTCACATTTTAATGAATAGTAAAAACACGCTATATTTTAATTAAAAACTACTTTTTTCATCGTAATATCTTATGTGGTTAAATTATAATATTGAATGGTTTTAAAGTATAAATAGAATATATTTTTACCATTTAATATAATTTATGTCATTAGCATTCATTTCACCTTGAATTCGTAGGTTAAATCAATTCAATCTTTTGTAATGTTTTAAACAAAAACACGTTTTTATTCGACAACGGGATTAATTTTAATTTAATTTCTGAAACATATGTGAATTGAATTTTAAAAAATGGATTCCATATTTGGAATCAGTGGGTCCAAATTATGTTAAAAGGCTACTTTTTATTTTTGGGAATTATGAATAGTAACTACGGTAAATTTTATTTACCATAGTTAAAGGTAAATCGGGTAATTAAGGGTAAATATAATATTATAAAATTACCCTAACACATGAAAAAATTCTATTTTATGGATAAATGTAAACCCATATCAACTAAGGGTCGTATTGGATTCATTTTATGGACTTTTGACCATGAAAATAATTTAATTATTATTAAAACCAAAGAAAGTGACAACATGTCACTCTCTTAAATCTTATAAGTATAATAATTTTAACATAGTGATAAACATCATTAAACCTCGAAAATGAATAGTCTCCAGAAAGCTAACAAATGTATCTACATCATGAGAATTTATTTAGATTTTTTTGGGATTAAATAATTATCATTAATTGTGACACAATAGTGATGCAGAAATTATTTATCTAGTGAAAAATCAAGAATACAGTTTTTATTAAACTAATAGTGACCATAAAAGGCACAAAACCCAGACCAAAACTTATTGGTCATGTAAATTTAAACTATAATCATCCAATGGTCTAATATTTGACCATTTGGAGTCTTATAAAAGTAATTATAACACTTATATTATTTTATTTTAAATGATGCCAAAGTTGTCACCTTCATAATTTAATAAATATATCAATTTAAATATTGTGATTTTAAGATGCTAAATTCTAGTAAAAGTATTATTTTGAAAGGTAATATATTTATCTTCATCATAGGATTTTATTTTAAATCATTATGCAACAAATATGTATATTAAATAATTATAAAAAAATGATGTAGTAATTATTTTATTAAGAGATAAACCAAATAAATGGTTTTAAAAATAATAAAATAAATATTATATGAACTATTTAATGTGATCCACTAATTTCACAGATACATATGACCTTTTATTAATATATTAAAGCTTTTAGTTCGAACATATCTACTGTATATAGTTTATTTAAATTCAAATAAATGAATAGTGTCAAAATTGACACTATTGTTATTTTATAAAAATAACATATTATAAAATTGTTTAAAAATCACAAAAATATTTAAAAATTATAAATTTAAATTTATATGGTCTATAATGTTATTAAGTAAACAATTATGGAAAATTAACAACAAATAAGTAATTATTTGTTATAATTTAAAATTTAGAATTTTATTACCACAAATAAACTTAAATAGATTAAATAAGGATAAATCAAAATGATAAGGATTAAAATAAGATCCCAACATGTCTAAATTTGATTGGTTGATGATATTACAACCCTATCTCATCTAATATTCGAATATGAGTCATTTTTTGAGGTTTTTAAGTGGGTTTAGATTTATTATAAATTAATATTTTTAAGAATTCCAAAGGTGCCCCTCTCCTCCCTTATAAAAGGGCACCTCCTCCCTCTCCTCCTCACACCAATTTGAGCCTTCAAGCTCTCCCAAACCCTGCCAAATTATCTTCTCCACTTACCTATAAACATCCTAGAGGTTCTGGTCGTCTTTAAAGACCAATCTTAGTGCCCTAAGAGGAGGTTTCAAAGAGGCGTATCGAAGAAGAGGTAATTTCTTCTCCCGATTCTTTCAAGATTCTTTCTTCTTAAACTTATTCTTATTTAGTTGTTTCATTATAAAGTAATAACATCAGTATCACTAATATACTGATTTGTTATTATAAATATGAAACAAACCCATTTCACCTTCTATCCATCCTACAGAAAACAAAATCACCGCGCGTGCGTACGTACGGAATACCGTCTCCACGCCGTGGTGTAATCTGTTTTTCCACCAACACCTTACAAGGATGGGTATAATGGTGTAAAGAATAACTATACATAGTTGTTATAACATCATACTGATTCTGATATATTGTATCATCCACTCCAATTCAATTCAATAATCATGAAAATGATATCATCGCTCGTGCGTACGTACGGACTACCGTCTCCACGACGTGGTGAGATTCATTCTCCACTTTAACCATTCATGAATGATTATAAAGTACATATAATAAGTAATCATAAAATATATGACATAATAATGATACTGGATTTATGTGTATATATATTTATGTCATCTACTAAATTCCATTCAACTCAATAAGGAAACGAAAACAGCGTTCATGCGTACGTAAGGCCTACCGTCTCCATGAACGATGTATTCCTTTCCATTTACTGATTTATTATATATATGTATATTTTGAATATATATTATATATAAATCATGTTTTATATTCTGTAATTAAGTAATCATGATCTACGTAATCATATGAATAATTACAAGGTAAAACACGGACGACAATTGAAACAATTTTACCCAAAATGCTCTTAAACATGGAATTTACAAAAGAACGGGTTATATAAAGTCATAAGTGAACCATATATGATATCATAACAATTAATATGATTCTGTAATAAGTCAATGACATTATTCAAATCATTATACAGGAGGTTCGGACACTTACGAAGCAAATCAGACCTAATGTAAGGGAAATATCGCAATCTCACTTTTATCCGAGATTGTTTTTACTTTGGTAATTACTGGGGTGTATTTTATCATCCACATCCATGTTTCCTCAATATATAATATTATTTCCATTCACCTACAATTGTTTAAATCCTATTTTACCCTTTAATGAGTTTTTAGTAAAAGATATGAAAGGAATCTTTTGTCGTTTTTCGTACGAGGTACTTTTTTTGACTTTTCTGACATAAGTACGAAGAATGTTTTTTTAACTTATACGGCATGAATGGATTTTTAAAACATTATTTAAAATAAGATTCCTTTACAAGTTTTCAAGTTTATTTTTAATCAACTTCTTTTAGTTTGTAATTGTACGACATGTTAAGAAAGGAAAAGTGTTTTTGAAGCAGAAAGGATATTTTCCTCAAGAATGGAGTTCAAGTGTTTTATCAAAATTATTTTCCATCTAAGATAATAAAGGGTTATATTTTTATCCCTATTATTACATTGATTTGATTATGTTGTGATGGAATTATTTTTATGAATTCCTTTATCTTATATGAATTGTTTTATGATGGCATGATGTTTAAGATTCCCATTTGTATTACATGGGTTATGCAATGATGTATGATTTATGATTTTGTGGCACACATAAGAATGGTATCATTATGAGATGGGTGGGACCTATATCTCCCTCCAATTCATTGGGTAAAGATTTTATATCTCATGAGATAAACATGGCTGGAATGATAGGTTATACTGGTTCAGTGAAACAGGACTGAAACGAGGGTGACTCGGTTCAGAAAGGGACTTTGTCCACCAAGATAGTCTTGGCAATGAGTCTTGACTAACAAGAAATGATTCTTTATGATTATGTGTGAATGCCACAAAGTTTCATGTTTTATGTTATGACTATTGTGATTACATTTCACTGCCATGATTTACCCCATGTTATGAAATTATGATCTCTTTTGCAGGTTAAGATTTCCAAAAGTTATGTGCTTATGTATATGATGTGATGGATATTTCTTTTGTTTACCCTTACTGAGCATTTGAGCTCACCCTTTTATGTTTTCTTTTCCCCAGGATATAAAGAAAGGTTTTAGGTAAAAAAGGAAGATCTTTATGGGAGATTTTTAAGATCTTTCACCACGATTAGAAGATTATATTCCGAGTTTTCAAAGACACTAAACTATTACGGTCCTTGTGTGTCCTTTTTTTGTTATGTACTAAGTATTCCGCAAATGTAATGTAATGTCAATGTACGTGAGGCTTCGGGTCTGTACAGTTGGTATCAGAGGAAAGGTTTAGTCAACCTTTGGAAACTAGGATGCGAAAGCGTTAGTGAGATCCCTAGAGATATTTCTAAGGTATGTCTAGGGATGTCCCTAAGGATAAGTATATGTATAAGATACAGTCCTAGAACTATGGTAAAGATCATAGAATTTAACCTAAGATGTTAGATATTGAGGATACTCCCCCTTTATAATGTTGTTTTCCCTAGCACGATTTTTGTCTCTCACACTATTCTTTTTGGGTTTTAGACGATGGCTGGAACCCGAAGGAACCGTGTTGATCAATGCAATGGACATTGCAATGATTGTCCTCCTGAACAAACAAATGTTATGGGAGATGGAGTGAAAAATCTTATTTCTAGACTTACACAAGCTATGAATCATTCTGGACATCCAAATGAGCATAGAAGGGAATAATATTCTATTGAGTCCTTCATGAGGCAACGTCCACCTTCTTTCAGTGGGACTTCCAATCCACTTGTTGCTGAACAATGGATCAGTACCACTGAAAAGATATTTTCAGTTCTTCAATGTTATGAACATGATAAAGTCATCTTAGCAGTATATCGTTTGGAAGGTGAAGCTGATCAATGGTGGAATCTTATCAAGAATACGAGGCCAAGAGATGAAATTGAGTCCATGGAATGGGACGAGTTCAAGAACATGTTTTTCAGTAAGTCTTTCCCTCGTATTCTTCGAACAAAGAAGGAAAAGGAGTTTCTTGAGCTGAAGCAGAAGGATGATGAATCTGTTGGTATATACGAAGCGAATTTTACAAGACTTTCAAGGTATGCATCTGGCATTATCATCCAACCTGAAAGTAAGGTTAATCGATTTTCAGTGGTTAAAACCAAGTCTTCGAAGGGCATTATCTATAAGAGACTTCAGTAGCTATGATAAAATTGTGCGTTGTGCTATCATGGTGGAAATGGAAGTTGGTGTTACATATCCATCTCATTTTTTTGACAAGAAACGAAAAATGGAGTTCAAGGAGAAATCTCAGAATAATGGTTAAAAGAAGATGAATGTTTCCTTATGCACAAAGTGTTGAAAGATGCATGGTGGAGATTTTCTTAAAGGGACTAGAAAATGTTTTAAGTGTGGAAAAGAAGGTCATCGAGCAGCTGAGTGTCGAAGTAATGGAAAAAGGGTTTCTAATGATGTGAATAAAGCAAACACTACAGAGAATGCACCACCAACACTTCAATGCTTCAAGTGCAAGGAAATGTGGCATTATGCTAATAAACGCCATAATCCAAGGGTTAGTGATGATCGACATGAGCAACCGCTTAAGGCAAAGGACAAAGGGAAGTCACATGCGATCACTATTGGCGATGTTGAATATAACAATGATGTGGTGGAATGATTAAGTGTTTATGTAATGGGATTCCAAAATAATGTTATATCATGGAGTATTGGAATATTTATTGGTCTATTGTGGTTTTCAATAATTTTATGGTACCGGTAACCATGGAAAGTGATTGAGATATTTTGGGAAAAAGATGATATGCGCATAATGAAGGGAAAACGAGAAAATGAAATATTTGATAGTATTCAGGAGCTCATGAATGATATAAGGACTAAGTGATATCATGGTTTGAGTATATAGAATTTTGAGGATTTTGGTATGTAGAATGTGTTAACTTTTAACTACATTCATGTTTTCACTAAGGTTCAATGGGTATTCATTCTTCAAGAGAATACATGATTGAGGTATTCACATGTTTTTAATTTGACCAACAAGATATATCTTATGATATATGGGGGATAAATGATGGCATTCACGTGATTGTTCTGTGACATTTCAAATAATCATTTTCTTTATACTATGAGCTTGGACCGAAGTATTTTAGATAAGACTAAAGATTAGAATGTATTATGTTGGACATAAGTTAGGATAAAATGTTTTTCGATATTATTGATGGGATGTTATAGTAATATGGCTTTAGAAAAAGGAAAACCTGCAGGACGGGCGACATCCCATCGCGTCGGACAAGGCTGTGGGAATCGAACCCACAACCGAAGTGCGACTGGCCTTTATCACCTACCACTGGCCTATAGGAAGTCCCTGTTTAGTAGAAACTAGTTTTATTATATTAAGTAGTATGATATATGAAGTATAAGTCCATTTTAGGAACCATATATGATTAATCTCACTATAGAATGACTTATGTATATTTAATAACTTTTGGTAACCTTTTGTTTGAGACATATGGAATGACCCGTCATTCTATCACATGATCTGCTAACACTTCACGAATAACAAATTCAAATTCATTTATTTAAGCGATGAAGTAGAAATTGTTCAAGGCACGAACAACAGTGAGATTGTACCAAAATAAAGTAAGTATTTATTCTAATTCAAATTCTTCAACTTTAGGGAAATGATCTTGAAAACCAAAATTGTTGTCCTAGTGCTCTTATATCTGATTAATCATATGGTACCTTAGATCATCACAAATTTTTGGATTTGTGATTGTTGGCTTTTCCATAGCCATGTTCTCTACCACTCTCCATCAGAACATGATGGTTAGATTTTTCTTCCATATCCATATTTTCACCTATGTAGAAACCCAGTGATTAGTTTATTTTGGTAACCGTTACGTTTCATACTTTTGTTTTTAAAGATTGGTTTTGGTATTCTTTTTTACGATGTGGGTTTCTATTAAAGAAACTTTCAAGTAGTAAACCATTTATAACCCCGACGAATTTCGAGGGCGAAATTCATTTTAAGGGGGGTAGAATGTAACACCCCAAGATTTTATGAAAAAATTTATTAATGTCTTGTGTTGTATTCTACTCCAAGATTACCTTGCGCTATACGCAACACCGTATTAGCATGCAGTATACGCAACACTATTCTTGGACCGTGTTACACACAATTTTGATAATAGTTATTCTACGCAACATTGAGTATATATATATATATATATTCAATGTATAAATGAAATATGGTTGGATTATGTTATACGAAACAACGGAGGATTATTTCACAACACGCAACCCTGACTTGGCTTGCATTACACGCAATCGCGACCTTCCTCGATAGCGTGTGTTGTACGCAATACCGGGTTTTAATAAACAATGATATATTATTATAATATTGTCATGAACTAGCCGTTATGAATAGTATTAACTGAAATTTGAATTTTATAACATTATTATTCATCATACACATTTTCTAGAACATGGTATAAGAACAAAATAAATTTTTCGGGTAAAATAAGTATTTTTCAAAAAATGCAGTTTTGCCACCTTTTGATGGCGCACCCACTTTAAATATAGTTTTTGATATGTTTATAAGTTCAATTTGACAAAATAAAATTCTTATTTGGAATCAAGAAATAAAAATTTTCTTTGGATAAAAATTTCATATTATTCTGGTAACTTTCACATTTTAATGAATAGTAAAAACATGCTATATTTTAATTAAAAACAACTTTTTTCATCGTAATATCTTATGTGGTTAAATTATAATATGGAATGTTTTTAAAGTATAAATAGAATATATTTTTACCATTTAATATAATGTATGTCATTATCATTGATTTCACCTTGAATTCGTAGGTTAAATCAATTCAATCTTTTGCAATGTTTTAAAAAAAACCTGTTTTTATTCGACAACAGGATTAATTTTAATTTAATTTCTGAAACTTCTGTGTATTGAATTTTAAAAAATGGATTCCATATTTGGAATCAGTGGGTCCAAATTATGTTAATAGGCTACTTTTTATTGTTGGGAATTATGAATAGTAACTACGGTAAATTTTATTTACCATAGTTAAAGGTAAATCGGGTAATTAAGGGTAAATATAATATTATAAAATTACCCTAACACATGACAAAATTCTATTTTAGGGCTAAAAGTAAACCCATATCATATAAGGGTCGGATTAGATTCATTTTATGGACTTTTTACCATGAAAATAATTTAATTATTATTAAAACCAAAGAAAGTGACAACATGTCACTCTCTTAAATATTATAAGTATAATAATTTTAACTTAGTGATAAACATCATAAAACTTCGAACATGAATAGTCTCCAGAAATCTAACAAAATTATATACATCATGAGAATTTATTTAGAATTTTTTGGCATTATATAATTATCATTAATTGGGACACAATAGTGATGCAGAAATTATTTATCTAGTGAAAAATAAAGAAAACAGTTTTTATTAAACTAATAATGACCATAAAAGGCACAAAACCCTGACCAAACGTTATTGGTAATGTAAAGTTAAACTATAATCATCCAATGGTCTAATATTTGACCATTTGGAGTCTTATACAAGCAATTATGAAACTTATATTATTTTATTTTAAATGTTGCCAAAGTTGTCACCTTCATAATTTAATAAATATAACAATTTAAATAATGTGATTTTAAGATGATAAATTCTAGTAAAAGTACTATTGTGAAAGTTAATATATTTAGTTTCATCATAGGATTTTATTTTAAATTGTTATGCAACAAATAAGTATATTAAATAATTATACAAAAATGATGTAGTAATTATTTTATTAAGAGATAAACCAAATAAATGGTTTTAAAAATAATAAAATAAATATTATATGAACTATTTAATGTGATAAACTAATTTTAAAGATACATATGACCTTTTATTAATATATTAAAGATTTTATTTCGAACATATCTACTGTATATATTTTATTTAAATTCAAATAAATGAATAGTGTCAAAATTGACAATATTGTTATTTTATAAAAATAACATATTATAAAATTGATTAAAAATTACAAAAATATTTAAAAATTATAAATTTAAATTTATATGGTCTATAATGTTATAAAGTAAACAATTATGGAAAATTAACAACAAATAAGTAATTATTTGTTATAATTTAAAATTTATAATTTTATTACCACAAATAAACTTAAATAGATTAAATAAGGATAAATGTAAATGATAAGGTTTAAAATAAGATCCAAACATGTTTAAATTTGATTTGTTGATGAGATTACAAACCTATATCATCTAATATTTGAATATGAGTCATTTTTAGAGGTTTTTAAGTGGGGTTAGAAATATTATAAATTAATATTTTTAAGAATTCCAAAGGTGCCCCTCTCCTCCCTTATAAAAGGGCACCTCCTCCCTCTCCTCCTCACACCAATTTGAGCCTTCAAGCTCGGCCAAACCCTAAAAAATTATCTTCTCCACTTCCCTAGAAACATCCTAGAGGTTTTTTCCCTCTTTAAAGACCAATCTTAGTGCCCTAAGAGGAGGTTTCAAATAGGCGTATCGAAGAAGAGGTAATTTCTTCTCCCGATTCTTTCAAGCTTCTTTCTTCTTCAACTTATTCTTCATTAGTTGTTTTATTATAAAGTAATAAAATAAGTATCACAAATATACTGATTTGTTATTATAAATATGAAACAACCCCATTTCACCTTCTATCCATCCTACAGAAAACAAAATCACCGCGCCTGCGTACGTACGGAATACTGTCTCCACGCCGTGGTGTAATCTGTTTTTCCACCAACACCTTACATGGATGGGTATAATGGTGTAAAGAATAACTATACATAGTTATTATAACATCATACTGATTCTGATATATTGTATCATCCACTCCCATTCAATTCAATAATCATGAAAATGATATCATTGCTCGTGCGTACGTACGGACTACCGTCTCCACGACGCGATGAGATTCATTCTCCACTTTAACCATTCATGAATGATTATAAAGTACATATAATAAGTAATCATAAAATATATGACATAATAATGATACTATATTTATGTGTATATATATTTATGTCATCAACTTAATTCCATTCAACTCAATAAGGAAACGAAAACAGCGTTCATGCGTACGTACGACCTACCGTCTCTATGAACGATGTATTTCTTTCCATTTACTGATTTATTATATATATGTATATTATGAATATATATTATATATAAATCATGTTTTATATTCTGGAATTAAGTAATCATGATCTACGTAATCATATGAATAATTACAAATCAAAACACAGACGACAAATGAAACAATTTTACCCAAAACGCTCTTAAACATGGAATTTACAAAAGAACGGGTAATATATAGTCATAAGTGAACCATATATGATATCATAACAATGAATATGATTCTGTAATAAGTCAATGACATTATTTAAATCATTATACAGGAGGTTCGGACACTTATGAAGCAAATCGGACCTAAGGTAAGGGAAATATCACAATCTCACTTTTATCCGAGATTGTTTTTACTTTGGTAATTACTGGGGTGTATTTTATCATCCAAATCCATGTTTCCTCAATATATAATATTATTTCCATTCACCTACAATTGTTTAAATCCTATTTTACCCTTCAGTGAGTTTTTAGTAAAAGATATTAAAGGAATCATTTGTCGTTTTTCGTACGAGGTACTTTTTTTGACTTTTCCGACAAAAGTATGAAGAATATATTTTTTAACTTATACGACATGATTGGATTTTTAAAAAATTATTTCAAAGAAGCTTCCTTTACAAGTTTTCAAGTTTATTTTTAATCAACTTCTTTTAGTTTGTAATTGTACGACATGTTAAGAAAGGAAAAGTGTTTTTGAAGGAGAAAGGATATTTTCCTCAAGAATGGAGTTCAAGCGTTTTATCAAAATTATTTTCCATCTAAGATAATAAAGGGTTATATTTTTATCCCTATTATTACATTGATTTGATTATGTTGTGATGGAATTATTTTTATGAATTCCTTTATCTTATATGAATTGTTTTATAATGTCATGATGTTTAAGATTCCCATTTGTATTACATGGGTTATGCAATGATGTATGATTTATGATTTTGTGGAACACATAAGAATGGTATCGTTATGAGATGGGTGGGCCTATATATCCCTCCATTGCATTGGGTAATGATTTTATATCTCATGAGATAGACATGGCTGGAACGGTAGGTTATACCGGTTCAGTGAAAAAGGACTGAAACGAGGGTGACTCGGTTCAGAAAGGGACTTTGTCCACTAAGATAGTCTTGGAAATGAGTCTTGACTAACAAAAAATGATTCTCTATGATTATGTGTGAATGCCACAAAGTTTCATGTTTGAAGTTATGATTATTTTGACTACATTTAACTTCCATGATTTACCCCATGTTATGAAATTATGATCTCTTTTGCAGGTTAAGATTTCCATAAGTTATGTGCTTATGTATATGATGTGATTGATATTTTTTTTGTTTACCCTTACTGAGCATTTGATCTCACCCTTTTATGTTTTCTTTTCACCAGGATATAAAGGAAGGTTTTAGGTAAAAAAAGGAAGATCTTTTTGGGAGATTTTGAAGATCTTTCACCACGATTAAAAGATTATATTCTGAGTTTCCAAAGACACTAAACTATTACGGTCCTTGTGTGTGTGTTTTGTTATGTACTAAGTATTCCGCAAATGTAATTTAATGTCAATGTACGTCAGGCTTCGGGTCTCTACAGATATACAATATCACTTCCAGAATGGTATCTCTAGGGGTTGAGCAAGGCATGTTGGAACCTGATGCTCTGCCTTTACTTGCTCACAACTGAGGCACCAAGAAATGAACTCAGCCACTACCTTATTCATCCTTGGAAACTAATACTAATGTCAAGGATTTGGATACATATTTTCCACTCCTAGATGCAAATCCAAATGGGAGGTGTGGAACTCCCTCCGGACCTCCTCTCATAATGCCACTGGTACAACAGTGTGCCATCTAAAAAGGTTGATGTGATCCCCACCTATCGAGTATCCATCAGATAATATGTCCTCTTACTAATCCCCCACTATAGTAAATTGAGGTATCCTATCACCCACTGAACCAAGGGTAATTCTTGCCAATTGGTGAGTAATAGGATGCACAAACCTCTGGGAAAGTACGCCTTACGCTGATAGAATTCCCTTTTCACCGGTAATAGAAAAAATCGTCCCATCTCCATGGACATACCATACTCTTCACCTACAATAATAAAAATGGGCATAGAATTTGGATAACTAGTATATACACATAATGATTTCATAAGGCCTCTATTCCACTAATAGGATATCTCAGTTGAAGTTATCACCTCCAAGAGTAAGCTGACAATACCAATACCAGTGTGTGATTGTCGAATCCCCTGCCGTAGGAGTCTCTAAGCATAAGGATTGATCCAACGGCTCCAATAGAATATTTGAGCTCTGAAAAAGGTTTATGGTATGGAATGAGTGACTAAAACTCATGTCTATAAGAATAAAATCTATGGTTGAGAAAACATTGATCATTACTATAATCTGCTCTTGAGCATTGGGTTCAGAAGCCTCTATCACCTCAAGATGGGTCCGCCCCAATCCACTAGCTCCCAAAGCATGTGGTGGGCCACATGGGGGTGGTGGTGGTAGTACCTTGAACCTCTGACCAAAGACTTATCTTCTTCAAGCTCATCTACCACATATTCCACCCTACGGACCACCCTGTTTGACTATCGGCCTCTACCTTGGGGGTCCTTTGACCGTCTGTTAGTCATCTATACAACGAGTCAAGAAATCATGAGACATATTCCCCTAACCACCACTTGAGTAGAAAACATATTCCTCTAGTTAAACCCTTTATCTTGGGGGTATTGTACTGTTAACCCCAGGACATAAGGTCAACCACTAGAATTCCTGAGCTGCTTGGGTCCCTACACCAACTTCATGCAACCCACTATTATAGACTTCGCTACCTGGTGTCTTATAGTATCTTCCCCTGATGAAGCCTTCTCCACCTAAAATATCTCCACGATTAGATCCCGCTATTGCACCCCAGGATAAGTAGGTAATATAATATATACCATAGAATCTATGATCTATAGGGTTCATCCCATCTCGAAAGGCCAAGCCCTGAACAACAGGTCTCACACAATATGTGTTGAGTATCCAGAAATCTCAATAAACCTCACCATGTACACCACTATGATCTGGATTTGCTACAGTAGATGCAGGAGATTTGGAATGCATGATGATCATAAAATATCTAAAAATAACCACTCCCTGAAAAGGTGTTCAAGGTATACCCATGAGAGGGTCATCTCATCACGACTCTGGATCACTAAGCTCTAACACCATCTTGATGATTCATGAAGAAGGCTCGTGGCTAGGACTTCCATTTGGTTAGGTGGTGTCCTTAAAAGGAGAAAGTTGTGTGTGATAACCTCTAGTCAATACTCAGCTATCTAGGGTCAATCTCACCCCTGATCATGGGAGGTCTCTACCTCTGGAACACATGTAATTCACTGAGACTGCATTCATCCTCTACCAATAGTGCCACCAGCAACTGCAGATCGATGGGTGGTGGTATCAATACTGCACCAACCGATTGGGATATCTCTGATACTAGTCCCTATACAGATGCCTCAATGCTAGGTTTTCCATCCTCATGGTCATTCAATGGAATCCTAGATGGCTATCTGCGATGAGAAATATTAAAATAGATCATGAAAAATTTTGATCTATAGAATATACCTGGTGAGATGACTCAAGAAGGAAATGAGTAAAATCATAAAAATATTATATGATTCATGTACAATTTATTTCCCCATAGCCAGATTTTTTCTGTACCATGTGAAAAAATAGATATCTAGGGTCCTGGTGTATGGATAGGTTGATCTCTGCCCCAACACTAGAGTCCCTGGCCTAAAATCCGAACTCGAATCATTTAACAACGTTTCCACAACAAAACTCCCAGTCTCCCACTCCCAATGTGGAACGAGACTCCTTTGGTTCCCCTATGTCATGACCCTTCCTAGAGGGGTCCATGCTGTGACTCCCCAATCCCACCTCCTAAAAGCCAGGGGTTGCAGACTTTCACTGAGTAGGCCTGTTACTAACATGGGAGGCATTACCTATGTACCTGTATGCACACAAATAATGATGAAAGGTAAAAGAATAATTAAATGATGAATGAAAACCCCTAATGACAACACAAATAGAGTGTAATAGAAATGTAAAGAACAATAGGGTAAGCCATGGGTGAATACAAGCCCAACAAAAAACAGATGTGTCTATAACAGCAGTATTGAATCTCATCTATAGAAAACCCTACCTGAAGTATAGGTGAAGGGTAGATGCCTAAAGATGTAGAAGTATGCTGTATATCTCTAATTTTACTAGAAATAACCATTTCCTGGACCACCAAGGTCACTATTAAAAGACTGATTACCAGACGTAATCATAGAAAACCCAGTAACAATGACACTCTAAGACCCTATGAGACACTCAGCCCTGATGAGTCTCTTAGACCCAATGAGTCACTTAGAATTGATGAGTCACTTAGACCCTATGAATAACATAGACATTATGAGTCACATAGACTCAACGTTACAAAAACCATAAGTCATGTGGTCTCCAAATCACAACTAGCCCCTGGATTCCGCTCATAGTGTGCATGTTCTGGGAGAATATAATACATAAGTTAATGACCATTTGTCAACTACCATGAAAAAAACATAGAGTATCTCAAAAGAATTTACATGATGTGAGGGTCCAAATTCCACAAACTACCCTTTAAAGGTAAAATAAATTTTAATGTTATGGGAAATTTTGTGTAAGTGGAAGAGAATGGGTTTGGTCAGGCCTAGGCGGACCAACCCAACCTGACCCAACCTCGGTCCTATAGAACCGACCCGCCGGGTCCGACCCTACCCCTTGGGACAAACAAGAAAAACCCAGTATGGGCCAACCGGATGGGTACTCCCCAACATGTTGGGTACAACCCCACTAGACGAGTATGACCAGACCCGCCTTGCTGGGTCCTGTCTAGACCGGCTGGGCCTAGTCCACTGCACCAAAATAGCCCACTACCCCCGGCCTGGCATAGTTCCAACCCTCCTGTGCAGCCTAAATGACTGGAGAGGGCCAGTTCAGTCCACCCAGGACAAAGCAGGCATCACATCCCTGTCTGGTCGACATGGGGGCAGCCACCACATTTGACGCAACAGTCCATCGTGTGACCACCCCATGACAGTCTAGCTGAATTGTGACCCCTTGCAACATCCACCGAAGAACATTTATTGCCACCAGTAGGTAGACCCTATTAGGTGACCAATGAGGGTCTCCATAGGGATCTCCGTAGCTGGCCATTGAGATGGTGGCCGCTGATGTTGGGTGGTCACACCGCCGCATGCCACTGTCAGTGACCCTCCTTCCACAGGTTTCCACCATCACATTAGTGGCCTCTTTTTTGAACCATGAGCTTCCTTATTATCCTTCGGTCTCCATATCCCCTACCGTGGGCTCTAAATCATCTAAATCATCTCATAGATGAATTGAAAATGTTTTTGAACCTTCTAAAAATAATCTAATGCAAACACAAGGGTTTGTTGGAAAAGATCACTTGATTCGAGATGAAGGAAAGGAACCAAGAAAACACAAGGGACCGACATAGACCTTGTTAATTCCGCCTTCATTAATCCCATTAGAAAAAATGGGAATGGAATAATAGGATAAACACTATGTTTTTTACCCTTCAATCCCCAGAGTAGACAACCCATCACGTATGAACAAACGATTTGTGGATCATCATTTTTATGGGGGGATCCACATTCTTCATTTCAAAATAAATAATGGTGCATGATAATTCACATAGAAAAAACCCATATTTGGGATTTGATCATTCCCTATAACTGATTTATTATCATTGACAATCTTTTGAAGAATGATCTCAATACGCGTCTCAGTTATCATTTGAGATTTGTCAATCATCGCAGCTCATCATCCACAAATCTTATTTCTCCCAAGGTTATAAGGGATTATCAAGGATTATCCACTAATCCTACATCCCTATAAAACTATTAATTAATGAAACATGTTTCAGAATTTCTATTTTCCTATGTTTCAGCATCACCACACTATTTCATTTAAGAAGGGTAATGCTTTCTTGGTCATTGTGTTGAAGCACCGTTGTGATATTTCTAAAAAGAAATCAAATAAAATTCTTTATGTTTATTTTATTTTATTTCATTAAAACATCTAGAAATGTAAATTTAACCTTTACCTACATTTGTTGAGGTTAGTACCCTCCTATGGTAAAGTCATTATTCCGAACGAAATAGTGCCCTCATATTTTTGATCCAGGAACTGGTCAATAAGTTAAAAATACATTGCATGTGCACTTAAAAAATATTCAATAATTTATTCTAGGATCCCAAGCCTCAGAATCACATGAAATCTCTGGCCCTTGTTTTGAATTAATCCATATATATTTTTTTAAAAAAAATTACGTAGGAATTCATGGATATTACACTATCCATTTACCAGGACTCTAACAACCTACTTTTTGACTAGGTACATATAGGCCCTTGTTTTAAGTAAAAAATTATCACATTCATCATATAGGATTAGGTTGTTGTTTATATGAAATTATTGATTCATCTTCCCAGATATAATTTTGATTTTGGTATATCTTGTCATTTTTAGGATGTCACCATGATGATTTCAATATAGGAATCCAAATCATAATCATGATAAAAATCCCCCTTTTGATGAGGCTTGATATATGTACTTGCCCAAGAGGTAGAACCTTTTGGAGGTTTTCCAATCTAACCACAACCTATTGAGTAGTAGGTTTCTATAGTAGTTCTAGTTGATGGGGCACACAAGATGAACACAATTAATGATTTTAGAGATAGTGACCCCTTATGAATCAGAGTGACCTAGACCCCTAACAAGCTAATGATTAGATAGATCCTCTCACACAAGTTTTTATCCTAGTGGGGACACCCCTAGATTATATGGTGGTCATAGAGGCGAGCCTTATTCATATATTTTCAAGGTGATATTGGAGTATAGTGACTCTAAAAAATAAGGAGGGGACACAATAATAGAAACAATTTGATCATAAATTCATAGGGGATCTCTCTCCAGCTACATTATGAGGTGTGTGAATCCAAGAGCTTCTGTATATTCAGTAGTTCAATATGATTGTGAAATATTATTCGTTGAGGTTCAATATTCTATCACTATACTTCAGATATATGGTTCATGACTCTTCCTTCAAAGCACTGGATTTAGAGTTCTATCTATGAATAGATATATAGGGCATTGTGATACATATTTTCATTTCTATTTATGATGGAGTTCTTAAATGAGATTTGGTGGTGGATAAACTCTTGGTAGAGTAGGCACTGATATTTATTTATAGTAGTAGGAATATAAGATCTGAGACATTGAAAGATCATATCATACGATAGACACAGGTATCCAATAATGATATAATCTAAAGTGTAAGGTATTAGGACAAAGGTTCTATAGTTCATGGATTTTATGATGGTTCTTGTCATATGAGGGATAGGCAGTGCTACTCTTACGATGGTCAGTGGAGTCTTGCATGAGATTGTCAAACCTACCATGTGACTGATAGAGAGACAGTTGATGGGATTCCTTGGAATATATAGTAGTAATATAAGGGAGTTTTGTAGGGTGGTGGATGAAAAACTAGTGTAGGTAGATAATTTAGTAGTAGAAGTCAGTTAGATCAATTTGCACCAACACACCCAGGTGGTCCCTTCTAGTCTTAGGGAGCTTATGTTCAAGGGAAATGGAAATTACAGCCAATAGAGGCTTATAAAAAATTATATCATGTAATTATTAGTGGAAAGACATATGTTTTCTCTACCATATAATTATTTCTAATAGCCATATGAGTGATCAACTATTTTATTGATTCTAAACATATTCAAGATGTAGCGATTCTCATGGAGAATTTGGCTTGACCTTTGTTTTTTTAGGATTCTATAGGAGGAGATTTAACAATCAAATACATCTGTTGATAATATTTTTTAACCCATGGAGAATATATATTATTGTGGAGTATCTTTATAGTAGAGATGATCCATTATAACATCATCTTTGTTATGTATCAGATATTCATGATTCATGCTCAGATTGATTCTTTTAGCACTAGTGGAAATACGGGTTTTAGCGTCGTCGTAATAATGTGGTTTTTTTAAAAACCGACGCGAATAGTATGTGCGGGGAATTTATGGTATCGGTTCTATAAAAAACCGATGCCAATAATATCAGTAAACATATTTTCCGCATCAGTTTTGAGAAAAACCAACACTTAAAATAATTAAAAAGGAATTTTGGAGTCGGTTTTTAAAAAAACTGACGCGGAGGAAATTTTTTTAGTTTCGGCGTCGGTTTTGAGGAAAACCGACGCGGAAAACCGACGCTGAAACTAAAAAAAACATATTCCGCGTTGGTTTTCCTAAAAACCGACACCCAAATGTTTTTTTGAATTTTCAACGTCGGTTTTCCTTAAAACTAACGCGAAAATTCTTTTAAAATTATTCAGGGTCCAAAACCCTCATTTTGTTCGATCGTCGAAATCAAGCTCCGCTGCGGCCGAAACCCTCATTTTGTTTGATCATCGAAATCAAGCTCCGATGCGGCACTTCGGAATCCCGACGACCTTCGAACCTGATTTGCAATCTAGGACGGGAATTGTTGAAGGTTTTTTGTCGTTTTCATGATTTCTAGTAGGTTTTCTTCTTCTTTATCTACTATTTCATCTCTTATTGTTTGTTTCTTTTTCAAGAACCCTATTTAAGTAGGAATTAATGTTCAGTCAGATGTGTTATGAGTTTTTGTAGTCCTAAGATCGACACTGCTTTCAAATTTGAGCTCTGTTGTGTATGGTTGTAGTAAAAATGGGATCATAATAAAACTACAGGCATGTTCTAGTTTTATCTCTATCATCATCTTAGCTTATCTTTCTAAGGTATTTTATTATTTGTTTTATTTGATCTACATAAATTGTGAATCAACAATTTTGAAGAATTGGTTTTTAACTTCTGTAGGTTTTTAGTAAACATATTTGTACCGAACTGAGTATGTGTTTGTGGTTGAAATAATTTTTGAAATTTGGTATGAATTCTTGACCCTAGTGGTATCAAAAAGTTATCATTGAGAAATTTTATATTATATAATATTTAATTCTTGGTATAGATCCCTCACAAGTTGCACTTGATAGCTTTCTTTATTAATTCCTCTTCTGGTATACTATCTCCTTCATCAGTGACTTTGAATTAAATGTGATTGAAGTTATAAAATTAGATTACACCCATTTTGATTGATATCATACATTTTAAAACAACCAATTAAATTTATTACTTTTAATAAAGAATTGAGATTTATTAATAATTTATACATATTTCCATGTACTCCCACAATTCACTTATTTCTTCCTTTAAATTAATGAACTAATAAATTTTAAAAGAATGATATTATAATTAAATTATAATATCAATATAACACACATGTATATAATATGAAAATAAATTGTTTACTATATTTGTAAATGTGTTTCATATCTGATATCTTTTATCTGATTATCAATATTTTTTATGGAATATGTTTTTGTTTACAATTTATCTGATAGATATTTAAATGTTTATATGTTTTAATATATTCATCAATTATATTGTGATATCAGGTATTAATGGATCATAATTGTATTTATTTACGAAGAACTACTAGTGAATATGAAAAAGGAGTTGATAATTTTTTGGAATTTTCAAAACGACATAATCAAAATATTGATTTGATTGTCTGTCCATGTGTGAAGTGTGTAAATATGAGAATGTTAAACTCCAGAGAAATCAAGGATCATCTCATTTGTTATGGTTTTAGCCTTAATTATACACATTGGATCTTCCATGGTGAAAGAACTAAAAATTCAACATCCAATGTTGATGACGATATTCATAATGAGGTAGAGGA
This sequence comes from Viscum album, assembly GCA_963277665.1. Classification (NCBI taxonomy): domain Eukaryota; kingdom Viridiplantae; phylum Streptophyta; class Magnoliopsida; order Santalales; family Viscaceae; genus Viscum; species Viscum album. The sequence continues at coordinate 1,424,478,240 of OY728155.1, read as the reverse complement.
TTGTATTGAAGAATTAATTCATGATTTAGGTGTTGAAACCATCAAAAAAACACCAACTGTTGAACTATTTTATGGAGATTCTAAGAAACCATTATTCCCAGGTTGCAGTAAATATACAGTGTTATCAGCATTTTTGAGATTAGTTAACTTAAAAGCAAAAAATGGGTGGAGTGATAAAAGTTTCTCCAGTTTACTTGAGCTTTTAAAAGAGCTTCTTCCAGAAGGAAATGGGCTTCCAGATTCCAATTATGAGGCGAAGAAAATATTATGCCCAATGGGATTGGGGTATAAAAAGATACATGCTTTCTCCAATGATTGTGTACTGTATAGGAACGAAAATGAACATTTATCAAGTTGTCCTACATGTGGAACATCACGCTATAAGATGGATTAGAAAGTGAACTCAGATTCATTTTCAGGTGATGTCATGTAACGTTATAAAATTCAATTTTTTTACTTTCCAATGATATCATCCAATATTTTTTTCAAAAAATTCTGATAAATCAATTCTGATTTATTTTTAGGTACCAGAATCAAAACTCCAGCTAAAGAAATTTGGTACTTTCCAATTATTCCTCGTTTGAAGCTACTATTTGCAAATTCAATTGATGAAAAAAGGTTAAGATGGCATTCAGATGAGCGCATCTCTGATGGTAACTTACGTCACCCTGCCGATTCACCACAGTGGATGAGTTTTGATAAAAAAAATCATGATTTTGGAAGTGAAGTTAGAAATCCCATAATGGGATTTTGTACGGATGGAATGAATCCATAACGGAGCCTCAGTAGCTAACATAGTTCATGGCCTGTTTTGCTGGTACTTTACAACTTGTCCCCACATCTATGTATGAAGAAAAAATTTGTTCTGATGAGCTTGATGATTTCTGGACCAAAAAAACCAGGAAATGATATTGATGTGTATCTTACACCATTGATTGAGGATTTAAAACTGCTATGGGAGAAATGTGTTACAATTTTTGATGAATACAAGAAAGAGTATTTTCTTTTGCGTGCTATGATAATGTTCACTATAAACGACTTTCCTACATATGGAAACTTATCTAGATATAGTGTTAAGGGACATAAATCATGTCAAATTTGTGAAGAACAAATTTTATATTATCAATTGCAGAATGGAAGAAAGACAGTGTACATGGGACATCGAAGATTTTGGCAAATTGATCATCCTTATCATATATTGAAAAAAGCATTTAACGGTTTACAAGAATACAACCTCCCCCCTCAACCATTGTCAGCTGAAGAATATTATGACAGAGTGAAAGATATTGATTCGACATTTGGAAAGAGAAAAAGTTCTGGTTTACAAAAACATATCTGGAAGAAGCAGTCTATTTTTTTTCGAACTACCTTATTGGAGATTTTTAGAGATAAAACATAACATTGATGTTATGCATGTTGAGAAAAACATATGTGATAGTTTGATTGGAGATTTGTTAGACATAAAAGGAAAGAAAAAAGATGGATTACATGCTAGATTGGACATGATATTAATGGGAATACGTTCGGAGTTAGCTCCCGCTGTGAAACGAAACATAACATATTTACCTCCATCTTGTCACACATTAAGCAAGACTGAAAAGATGAATTCTTGTCAGTGTCTTCATGGTATTAAAGTACCCAGCGGTTTTTCGTCAAATGTGAATAATTTTGTGTCATTGAAGGATTGTAAATTAATAGGTATAAAATCACATGATTTCCATGTGTTGATGCAAAAAATTCTACCAGTAGCAGTACGTGGTATATTACCAAAAGCTATCTGAAAGAAAATCATCAGGTTATGTAATTTCTTTAAATCCATTTGTAGAAAAGTTGTTGATCCAAATTTGTTATATGTGTTGGAGAATGAAGCAACTCTTATTCTTTTTCAACTAGAAATGTTTTTCCCACCCACATTTTTTGATATAATGTTTCATCTATTGATTCATTTGGTGCGTGAGATAAGAATATGTGGGCCTGTTTATTTAAGATGGATGTATCATTTTTGAAAGATATATGAAAATTTTGAAAGGATATGTTAAAAATCCTTATCGACTAGAGGCCTCTATTGTTCTAAAATATGTATCAGAAGAGGTGATTGGGTTCTGTACTGATTATTTGAATGAAGTGGAGCATATTGGTCTCCCTGTATCTCGACATATGACAGTTGATAGAGAAGGTAGAGGGGTTTGAGGCTTAAAGGTAAATTTCATTCCACGTGATGAAGTGATGCAAGCACATTTATACAATTTGAACAACACAAATGAGGTTCAACCATATATATCCCCACATATTTCTGAATTAAAGTTACGATATCAGAAAAGAAATGAAAAGTGGTTGATGATTGAGCATAAGAAGACATTTGTTTCATGGTTTAAAGATAAGGTCACCCCATATATATCTGTATCAGAAACATTGAAGTGGTTACATGGGGACCATCTATTAATGTGATCACTTGGTCTGGTTTTGATATCAATGGCTACACATTTTACACAAAAAACCTGGATGACAAGAGTACCGTTCAGAATAGTGGTGTGATGGTATTCGCTAAAGCAGTGCATTTTTCAAGTTCCAAAGATAAAAACCCAATTTCTGCATCAACGTCATATTTTGGAGTTATTGAAGACATATGGGAAATTGATTATATTAAATTTCGAGTCACTGTTTTTAAGTGCAATTGGGTTGATAGTAATAGTGGCGTGAAACATGATGAATATGGGTTTAAACTGGTTGATTTGAAAAGATTTAATCAATATGAGGAACCATTTATCTTGGCGACACATGCAAAACAAGTATTTTATGTCATTGATCCGTCGAATGATCAGTGATCAGTTGTTTTGCAAGGGAAAAGATACCATTTGGGTGATGAGGATGATTCTGATGATGCTAGTGATTTACATGAGCCTTATTCATCTATTACACAATTTTTAGATGATTACAATGAATATAAGACAGACATAGTGCATGCAGTACGTACCGATCATGATGAAGGGATGTGGTAAAACACTAAATGAGTCACCTAATATTTCGGGTAAATATTTATATTTTGTGTCTATTTTTAAAACTTACAAATGCATGCCTCTATTTTTACATATTTATTTTTGTCTTCCTTGTTTCTAATTATTTAGTTTTCTAATGATAGGCAGGTACACAAAATTTCATTACACTTTCTAGTAGCAATGTTAGATACAGATAGAGAGGGGTAGTTTCCGAGGTATATCTATTTTGACATATTATTAAATAATCAGTAATATACTTATTTAATGAAATAAAAATGTTAATTTACAAAAAAAGTTGCAGGACTACTGATGCGTCCCCGGCGGAGGAGACTTCTCCAGTTACTACTCAAAAATCAAGTTCTCCAGTTGGTAAACGTGGTATTACATGTTTACCAAAACTATCACTTGCTCGTGATGATAACAAAGCACACATCCATTTTGATGATAATAATAATGCAGTTGGCCCAAATGCAGTTCAGTTTGTCAGTTATATAGCGATGTAGAGCCGTTGCAGGATTAGTATTTTATATCCTGATTGAAAGTCAGTGGACAGGATGACGAAGCAACATCTTTGGGAGGCCGTGACGATAAAATATCTTTATTTATTTATTTTATCTCATTTTTTTTTAATATTATACAGTTTAAATGACATATTTAATTTTTTCAATTATAGATGACATTCATTTTTTAGGAAACCAATGAAATTAGGAAAAGACATCTCTCTTTAGCGGCGGTTCGATGGAGAGATTGAAAAAAAACTTACGAAAAATTATGTTTTTGGAAAGAGAAGGTTTGAAAGCCCATGTATTAAGTATCCATATATAGATGAAGAAACATGGAAGCGATTTTTTGACAGTCGTCAGGAAGAGAAATTTCAGGTATTGTAATTGTTTTATATTTTAAAATTTATGCTATATTTTCCTTATTACTTAGTAGTTTATTTTTATATAACAGGCCTCCAGGAGATCTCATCAGGAGATCCAGTTGAAAAACGTATACCCTCATACTTTATCACATGGAGGGTAATTGTATTTGGAGCAGAAAATGATTGATGAAAAATTTGAATCATTAAGAGCTCGATCAAGTAGTGGTTCAGAAGATGTCCAATATGGTCCTCCATCTCCTCCCACATGCCATGAGAAATGGAAACCAGCAAGAAGAAGAAAAAATGAACAATATCTTACAGACGAAGCTCATCAAGTGGCTGATAGAATTGTAAGTAAATATTATTTCTTTGTTAACAATTTTCCTTTTTTATAATTTATAAAAACTAATATAATTTTTTTATTTCTCATTTCAGGATGAACATCAGGAGAAAGAGACACATGGCTCTTTTATCCACGAGTGTAGGATGGATATCCTAGACAATGCTTTGTGAAAGGAAGAACACCCTAGCCGTGTTAGAGGATATCAGGAGGGTGTTAGTATTCAGAAGGTTTTTGGTAAGAGTAAGCAATGAAGACACCCAGAAATCGAATCCTTAAAAGAAGAGCTGTAGGATATGAAACGGTGTATGGGTGATCAAATTCAAGCAGTAGTACAGAAGGATTTTTTAGAACACTTGGCAAGACAGTCACAGTCTGCCCATCCTTCCAAGGTATATTATTTACTTGTTATCAATTTTTCTTTTCTATAAATTATAAACACTGGTATAACTTTTTCATTTTTCAACATTCTCAACCTACTCACTCGGACTACCCTGCCTCATATGCTTACCCAGCACCATCTGGCCAGCCTTCCGAGGTTTATTATTTACATGTCCTCAATATTTCTATTTTATAAATTATAAACACTGATATAACTTTTTCATTTTTCGACGTTCTCAGCCTACTCACCCGGACTACCCTGCCACATCTACTTACCCTGCCCCGTCTGGGCAGCCTTCCGAGGTAAATTATTTTATTTAATTTTTAATCAATTTTTTTATGTTATAAATTTTAAACACTAATATACCCTTTTCATTTTTCTAACTTCTCATCCTGCTTACCCTGACTACCCTTCCCCACCTTCTAACTTTGAGCCTCCACCTCCTCCCTCGGATCAAGCCTTATATTGTGAGTTGTTTACGGGAGATCCTCATGTACATATTGTTGCGTTAGGACAGGTGTATTTTTTGGGGGACTCGGTACATCATCAGCCTATGAAGATGGGTCAGGTTAGAGTATCAATACTTGTTATTATAGATCCTCCTGCTCTACTACCATTTCCTTCTGTGGAGATCACCAGTGTTGGGGAATGTATGGGCCATTTTTTACTTTGGACAACTGCACTTCTTCGTTATATTTCACATGAGGTATGCGTTTTTTTAAATATTAATTACAAATGATTCCAAATTACTTATATAGTTTTCTGACATTTAACTTATATAGGATTATCAGAAAGCAAAAGAAACTGTACAAATGCAAAAAAAATGTTCAGAAACAGTCGGTTGTAGATACTTCTGATATTTCTTATGGGTTGACAAGATTATCTGAGTCCTCTTCTTCCTTGAATTTTATCTATGAGTTTCGGATGATGCTCGATATATGTGGAAGAAATTAAAAATTGAGAATATTGAACGAAGATATCATGAATTTAGTTAATTTTGAAGAGATCGGGCTGAATGTGGTGAAGTTGTTTTCCATGTAATTAAATTGATATTTGAATTGCTATTTCTTTAATAAAATATTGTTATGTCATTGACTAACTATATTTTTTTATATTAGGTATCTACACAGGATTATTTTACAAAATGAAACTACAAGAATTTACAGCTTTATAGATCCAGAGTACATTTCCTTGGAAGTCAAACATGTGAAGAATGATGAAAGTGTTCAACATATATCCGAGAGATTATCACAAATAGAGATTCAGTGCTGGTTTTTTCAATTTCTTGATAAGTAAGAACATCAACATAATTTTGAACTCATGATCATTATAATGTCATTAATTGTGAACTTTTTGTATTATAGGGGGCATTGGATGTTAGGCGTATTTTTCCCAAATGAATGCACCTTATATTGGGTTTTCTCTTTATTAGGAAAAGTGTGTAAACCATTTTCCAACTTATTAAACAGGTAAGTTGTTTTTTTATTTTTATAAGTTTGTTATGTTTAATTTTAATTGTTTACACAAGTTTTATTAGTTCTTATATAAAAAAATGCAGTTCATGGAAACATTTTACAAAGGAAAAGAAAGCAACAAAAATCAAATATGTGGAAGTACAGGTAATTAGTTTTTATATTTTTGTTATATATTGGTTTTTATTATTAGTTAAATGTTTTATAACTACAGTTTCATCATCAAAATGGACAGGTTGAATGTGGTTATTATATTCTACGATTTATGTACGAGATAATCACAAATGGGGAAACTACTGATTTTCATAAGGTTAGTTGTATTAATTTTTTTATATATTTTCTTCCACTTTCTTCTATTTATTAATTTCATATCATTCAATATTATTGTAGGTATTCAATGATTCACAGTATTATTCCCAATCTGATATGATCCATATTCAATCTACTTTTGAATATTTTTTGTTAAGTCTGATTAAGATTTGAGGTATGTATATACTAATATTTTTAAATAATAATACATATGGGTTTAAAAAAATAACTCTTATGATATATTAGGTGTTTGAACCTACTAATAATCAAATTAATGCTTCAACAATAACCAACAATTTGCATGTCGAATATTTCAGGTACGTGTATTTTAATTCTACTTTACTTTTATTTTTCTCAAGTGCCTCTGCGACAACTGTTTTATTGAACCTACTAATAATCAAATGAATGCTTCAACAATAACTAACAACGATCATGTCATATATTTCAAGTACGTGTATTTTAATTCAGAATTAGCTATTATATTTCTTTTCATTATTATTTCTTAAAATCATTTGTCTGTACAGTGACAGATCTGGAAGGTGGTACTTGGATCATGAACATAGAGATTCGTATAGAGAAATAGCATTCACAAACACTAAAAATTGTCTCCCTTGCATGCACATCAATATCTTATAGGCCTTTTTATTTTTTATGCAAATAAATATCGGAAAATTATTTCCGAGAAGCATATCACATAATCCCTGAAACAGTGCTTAGTGGGTTAGCACAAAGATAAAATAGAAGGCGTTAATTTTTAAGGTATGTTTCTTTATGTCTCCTCAATCTACATTTGATTTCAATATTCTCACCTATTTTTTGCACTCAAACTTATTTCTCTGTTATTCCATAACTTAAATAAATATCAATAGTGAATGGATAATGTACGTCTATACAGATCAAATATAAAAACCTGAGGTTGGGGGTGGTGGGGATCCTACAGTGAAGAGACACCTCCAACATCTTCAGTGGGGGAGGTGAGGAAGAGGTTACATCAGCTGAGTGTTCCTGGAATTTTGATCAGGGGTCGTAACATATCATTTTGGTAATTTAATTTGTGAAAAAATGAATGATTCAAATAAATTACACATTTTCATTTAATGTTTATTCATTGCAGTAATATCTTGGATTGATTTTTTCACGCACATCTCCTTGGTTAGTTTCATTACTGTTTTGATAGAATTGGTGTTATCTATGGGTGGAAACTCACAATGATTGATACTGAGTATGGTTAGATCAAGAAAATGTACCATGCAGGTATGTTTAGTTTTTCTTGGTAAATACTACCATCATTCCTGCTCGAAAGTTACCCGCTTAGTTATTTGATTAGAATCTTTCAGTAAAATTACTATGTGCTGAGGGAGATGTGATATACTAAGAAACTGAACTTGAACTCTACAAATTTATGATGAATATTTCAAGGTTTTTTTAATTGTCAAATAGAGGGATTCATTGGAGTAATATATTCCTGGAAATGATTCATACTAGGAAATTATTGTTTAAAGATGAAATAGATTTAGTTGGTCAGTTCTGGCACAAACTATTATGGATTTTCTACCCACTACTATAAATTATTAATCATATATTCCATTATCACAAACCTTTATTACTGCTTTTCATTGAAATAGGACGTCTTGATTTCTGTTATTTAGTAATAGTGCATGCCAATCAGTTCAAGTGATTTCATACTTAATAACCCACAATGAGCATGTCATATATTTCAGGTACGTGTATTTTAATTCTGCTTTACTTTGAGTTTTCTCAAGTGCCTCTGTAAACACTATTTTATTGTTTTTGTATACTCCGTTTTTTTTTCAGGGTTCCAATTTTTTTGGAGGAGAAATTATAAATTTTTTATAAATTTTTTTTATTTACGGCGTTAGTTATTTTAAAAACTGATGCCGAATATTTTTTTAAAAAAATTATTTACGGCGTCGGTTTTTCCAATAAGCGACACCAAAATTTTCCTATGGCATCGGTTTTTTTAAAAAACCGACGCTGAAAATCCTGTCTAAATTTAGTTTCGACGTCGGTTTTCCAGAAAACCGACGTGGAAAATCAAATTTTCGGCGTCGATTTTCTATAAAACCGACGCTGAAAATCATGTCAAAATGTAGTTTCGGCTTCGGTTTTATATAAAACCGACGTGAAAACTATATTTTTAATGTCTCCTATAAAGACGTTGGTTTATAATCGACGTCAAAAATTAAAAAAACCAGACGCTAAAAAGTGTTTTTGCACCAGTGTAGGTGGAGGATATAGTGCGTATGAAATGATGGAATGAGGTTTTTTTCCTCCCTGAGAAGGAAACCCATGCAGAGCAATATGGGATCAATCATTTGAGGATACAACTAATTACTCATTTACTGACTAGTATGTCCCTTGGAGTAGAACATGGTAAGAGATACTAGTTTTCTATAGTGGTGGAAGAGTGTGATGCTGTCATCCATGAGGAAACATAAGGATTATATCCCCACCAAATGATATAATTTTTCTTATAAATTCACCATAGGACCACATAGATAAATTCAAAAACATATTAGATGGATCCTGTAGGGGTTCATGGCCTGAAGGTGTATTTGGAGGCCTTGTAGAGAATGTTCTTTTTCTTACCCAGTGTGTCACCCTAGGTAACCCTGTTTTTGTTCACTAAGATAGATGATTGGAGCATCATATTGTGTGTGGATTCCCATTGCATTAACGAGGTGATCATGAATAACAAGCATCCACTACTAAGATTCAATGAAACATTTGAATTGTTAAATGAGGTGAGATGGTTCTCAAAGATAGAACTCAGATCAGGATTTCATCATCATTGAGTTTGGGATATTGATATAATGAAGTTGGTATTTTGATAACTCTACATCCACTCTAAGCACATGGTGATTCATTTCAATATGATGAATTCCGTATCATTTATAAGTGGACTCATAAACCATATATTTCATCCGTTCATATATTAGTTTTTGGTAGACTTCATTGATGATATCCTAGTGTTCTCATCATCAAAGGAGGATCACATGAGGCAGTTTTGGATGGTATTATACATACTCTAAAAGAACAATCATTATGGGATGATATAAAAGTGTTATTTATATATCTAAGAGGCCCACTTTTTGATACATGTCATATCATATGAGGGAGTATTAGTGGATATAGAGAAGGTTTAGGATTTATTAACTTGGGTACCACCAAGAGTGTGACTGAGGTATGAAGATTATAGGGGTTGGAAGTTTAATATAAATAATTCATACATTAATTCTCTAAAATATAATAACCCTTCAATTACATGGCCATAAAGGGATATCCTACTATTTAGATGGAGAGGTTCTAGCAATCCTTTTTGGAGTTGTGATAGAGCCTGATGGGTGATCCCATCTTTAGAATTCCAGATGACAATGTCAAGTATATGGTGTTTTGTGATGCCTTTGATACTAGAACTGAATGTGTTAGGATGCACAGGTAGGTAGTGATTACTTATGGGTCCTAAAATCTAAAAAATCATGAGTAGAACTATGTGAGCTATGATATAGTGTTGGAATTAGTTTCCATTACATTGAAGAGGTGCTAACACTACCTAATGGGTGATTAGTTTGTCATTTAATCTGGCCATAAGATTCTCAAGTGTATATTTTCACAGAAGGATATTAAAATGGAATAGTGAAAATGGTTAGTCTTTCCATATGATTAAAAATTTTAGATAGTATATGTTCTTGTGAAGTGAATGATTATTATATATTCTCTCAGTAGAAGATCTATTTCACAATTTTTGAGATAGGTGTCTGATCTGTTAGCTTCGTAGCAGTTGTCCCTTATGGATAATGATTTTTGTAGCTTAAATCCAGTCGATGGTTGTCACCCCTCAATTTATATAGTGTGTTAGGGAGTCATAGATTAGATATATTGACTATGAGATATTGCCTATATAGATATCCACTAGGCTTTCTCGTGATTGATTTTTGGAAGGGGGGAGCACATCATCTTTTTTTAATGGGTGGATGATGGTACCAATGTTCTTGGGAGAGAGGTTTCATGGAATTTTATACATTCCCTATGGAGGTACATCAAGGTGTGGAGAAAATATACTAGGATCATTGGTTTTGGTTCTACTATCCAGAGATGTAGAAGTGTATAATAGAGTTTATCACTCAATGCGTAACTTATAAATTGGTGAGGGCTAAGCACCGGGTCCCAATATGTTTGTATCAACCCCTTGAGATTCCATACTGGATGATTCATATTATATTTATGAAAATCATGATGAGTCTCACATGATCATATATAGTACATTATTCCATATATGTGATCATTGAATCCCTCACAATGTAATCCCACATCCTATATACCTATAAGTAGAGTTGAGTGGAGAGATTGGGATGCCTTTATGTGAAAGTTATAGTTTGGATTCCCAGAGTCCCCCCAAATATAGGTCTATTATATGATCATTTCTTCATTTAATGACCATGGAAAATATTTTAGGGGTCTATTGGGACTTAGTTATGCTTGATAATATAATTTCATCCCTAGATAGATGGATAGACTGAGTGGGAGATTCATGTTTTGGAGGACATGATTTGGGATATCATGTTGAACCATGTCTATAGTTAGGAGGACTACCTACCATTGTAGAGTTTACAAAAAACAACAAATACCATTCCACCATCAGTATTCCACCATTCAAGAACTTATATTAGATACCCGTCAGGTCACCACCATGTTGGACCGATCCTGTGGAATTTCTAGTTAGGGTCCAAGAGTTGGTGTAGGTGACAAAAGGGAAGGTAAAGATCATAAAGGAGAAGATGAGGACTCCCCAGATCCATCAAAAGTATTATATAAACTGATTAAAAAAGAATTTTGAATTCAATGAGGGGGAACATTTATTTTAATGTCTCACCACAATGAGGGTTGAAGAGGATTTTATGGGGTGGAATTTTAACATTCTATGTAGAGTTGGTGTGATGGTGTACCTATTATCCCTTTCACTTTAGTTAGAAGGGGTACATGACGTATTCCTTGGGTTTAAGAAGATGAGGTATGTTCATAAAAAATCATAAGTTATCATCTGGGTGGGGATGAAAATCAAGGATGGAGGAACCTATACAGAATAATTTATATATATATCAATGATCAATGAGATAATATCATTCTAGGATGAGTGATTCCCCTAGTATATGTCTAGTGGTAGCACATGAATCTACTAGAGAGTTCCTATGAGGAGAAGAACAAGATACTAGCTTAATACCCTCATCTTTTTGTATGGTATATTTTTTATTTTTTGGATAACAATACCTGAGGTGGGGAGATGGTAATGAATTATTTTTTGTGTAAATATTTGGAATATTTTATGCAATATTTTCAAATCTAGGCATTGAATTATTTTTGGATTTATGAGGTACGAGTATATTTGTTGATACAATAAAAATATTAAATGTATTATATCACGTGATAATTTTTCTAAAATAATGATATGAATTCATAAAAGAGTCCTGTATTAGAAATATGATACCTCCATTAAATTTGAAATGTGGGTTTTACCAAAGGCACAATTTAAACATTTTCATCATTAAGTTTTTAGATAAAGTGAAGTCATGTACAAAAATAATATGATAAATTTATTTATTTATTTTTTTTATTTTTAATGCGGTAGCCTAAAGATCTATATTTAATCCCTATTATGTCAAATCCATAAGGTTATCAACATATACCTTGGAATTTTGAGTGGATCCATTAGAGGAGTATAATGAACCTCAATTTTTATAAATTAACATTAAATAAATTTCTATAATAATTAAAACATTATACAAACAGACACCCAAAGACTATAAGAGTTTAGTTATTTTAGGAACATGAAAACAAAAATAGTGGTAAATAAATGAGATACATTATCTGCCAATAGTTTCTTAATATATCAATAATATGGGGAAGGAAACATTAAAAGGGGTGACATTAGATTCTAAATAAGGGTAAAAAGGGATACATGTAAGCAGAAACATGGGAATAGGGGTCTGATATTGTGATCATAAAAATTTAAGGTTATACCGTACATATCATAAGGTCAAAAAACATGAATCATGGAATAAATCATTGAAGTTCATAATACATGAATCATATAGAAATAAAGAACATTATAAATAAAATAATATTATATGAATAGAACATAGATTTTTGGAATACATAAACATGTAATTTAATTATTCATATGTCAAGACACATTACTATAACATATCATGGTATTAAATGAGAATTTCACCTAGAGTGTTGGACACAACCCCATTCCCGATCAGAGTCCTTTTCATGTAATAGATCAGGAGTATCCTTCTTCCCAGAGTAGATCGGGTTTCCCCATATTCTCATTGTGAATAGGGTTTCTCCATATTCAATATTCATGGAGAAAATAGTTATTGGTAGGGACACACCACCATCCCCAATTTTAGTCCATTCCTTGTAATGGATTGATTGTCCCCATCTTCCCATTGTGGATCAAGACCATTGACTTTATTTTCATAATTATCTCATGAGATATAAGTCCATGCCCAATGAATTTGAGGGAGATATTGGTCCCACCCATCTCATAATAAAATCAGTCAAACATGTCTCATAAGATAATAAAAAAATCATCACATCATGACCCATAAAATGATATGGGTTTTATAAATATTCCATCATAATCCCATGAAATTAAATGGCTTTAATAAACATGTGACATATCTTAAACTATGAAAAAACATATAGGTTTCATAGTGATTTCCTAAAAATAACAACCCATGAAAAAAAAAACAATTTTCAAAAGTATACAACATGTAAAGGAAAACATGTTTCATAAGCATCATGCCATTAAAAGATTAAGAATTCAGAGAAATAATATTAATGGAAACATTGAATAATTTTTCCAAAACAACATGTGTAACACATAATTATGTAATCTTATATAGAAAATAATTTTGAATGATTTTTAAGCTATTTCATAATAAAAATATAATTTCTTATTTTAAAAAATATTTGTAAAACATAAACCATTTAGAAAACAATTTTCCAAGAAAAACTTATAAAGGAATCTTTGAGAATATATGGAAAACATTTTCCTTTTAAAATATCTTGAAAACATAGAATGAAATCATGAATACTTTTTGAAAAACCTTTTTTCTTTTAAATATGTCAATGAAGCTTGAAAATATTTCGAAACCCATTTATTTAAATTTTTTTCAAGGAATATTGAAAATGTTTTGAAGACCATTTTACTTTAAAACATGTAAAATGTTCTTGAAAATGTTTGAAATAATTTTTTTAACATAAAAGTTTTTTAAAAATATTTTTAATTAAAATAGATTTGAAAACTTTTAAAAGATTCATTGCAAGCCACAAAAATATGTTTGAAAACCGTTTTCATTGAAAACAATTAAAAAAATATATGTCCAAAAAAATCAAGAAAAACATTTTCCATAAAAATTAACTTGTATTCATACAATTTATTCTTCTAGGAAATGATTTCCAAGATGGAGGGTTAGTCCGTACATTCCAAACATTCATTTTGTACATTAACTGTTCAAAAAAGTGTCTTAATCAGAAAAAACAAAAATATTCATTATAAACCCAATTTCTAAAAGTTATAACATGGTAGAAATATCATTTATCATCATTGGATACATTTTAATTTTTTTTTATCTAAATCATAGTTTTTAAAGAACACAGATTTCCATCCAAAAGGGGAAATAAAGTCAGATTTTCATTAAAACATTATAATTTTTATCGTAAGTACCAAAGAGTATAAAATGGTAATAATTAATAAATATATGATATAAAACCAGAAAATAAGATAATTACTATGTTTTAAAGATATATTTATCATAATATTCCATCAAAGGAAGCATAATCATAAATAATCTCATAAAGTGATGAGAATATTTTAATAAACTATTACCACATGGTAACTTTGAACCATCATCCCTATGTAAGAAAAGAAAAATAAATGAATCTTAAAATATCATAGAAATAAGTAGATTAATTATACAACTTTTAAAATGTAGTATGTACACCTTATATACAATTATAGGTGCATAACTTGACATGTGTCTCAAAAAAGGAAAATTGAGACAAAATTACATTACCAAATTGGTAACTTTTAAAACATAATCCCCATGAAAGAAAGATCATAAAATGGATATTTAATTAATAAAAAATATATGTATATGATTCATATAATACATAAATGTGCATTATATACACAAAATAGAAGAAAATATTAGCAAACATGGAATGTTTCTCACATATATAAAATGTGAGATGAAATTACCTTACATTGTGTCTTGACTCTGGTCGTACTCCTTAAATGGTTCTATATAATAAATATAAGATTATTATAAAACTATCCAAGAACCATAATATTATATATATAATACCATATATGGTATGAATATGACTTTATATTACCCTCTAATTAACAATACTTTGTTATGGTTTTACTTCGGGTAATATTCACTTTGTTTTTCACGTGGATCTTATTTTGTTGTATATTGTGTCCTTATAATAATATCCTGATTTAATGAATTTAAAAATAATATAAATTTCATGTGTATTCATTATATTTTTATTATAATAATCCATATTATATATATGTATTAAATGGAATTCCCCAGTCATGGAGACGGTTGGCCATACGTATGCGTGAACGTTGTTTCTATTTTATTGTCCTATTGAAAGGAAGAGAGTAAATGAAATATATTTATATATATGTATATATATATTATTTATAGTACCATTATTAAATCCTATATATCATATAATTTTACAAAAACCCACTGTAACAAGTTCCATGTAATGTGTGAATGAATCATATCGCTTTAAGGGGGTCGTTGTCCACACTTCCTCAAAAAAATTATAGTATTTCCAAAAAATGAAAAATATAAAGATATGTGTTTTAAAATAATTATTTATTATTAAATAAATAATAATTTTATTATATATCATATACAAATATTGATTCCATCATAATTTCGAACCATGAAAGGGGTAAAAGAAAAATGACCAATCATCGTTTCATTAGGCAGTAGTTCACTCTATGTATAAACAATTTCTTCATTACCCATTAGATGTATTTGTGTGTATGTGTAGCTGTAACCCTTAGCATAAACCAAAATAAGTATATTGAGTATACTGGTTTTGTTTTATAATTAGTTAATAATAATATTGGAGGGGTGGATAATGAAAATATGATAAAGGGGCTTGATGAAGGTCGTTGCCTATTCTTTAGGTAACTCCTTTTGGTTTTCACCAAAAATACTCCTTGTATTTCATTCATCCCTAAGGGATGATTAAAAGAGGAATGGAGGGATGTTGGGTATTTTATTTGTAAGATATTTTCCGAACATTTTGGTTTTATAGGTGTGAAAAATTGGAGAGATATAGTTTTCTTTTATAGGGAAGGGAGGGAACACACATAGCATATTTTAAAAAAAGTTAGGTGTACCCACATTTTAACATAAAGAAAGTCATCCTAAACCATCTAAAAATATTAATTTAAGTTGTTTTCCAAAATATGTCCATAAAATGGGTGATTTTCATATTTATATGTCATTTTTTCCCATAAGTTTATGGTTTATTACCTTGTTAAGCTAGATTTTACATTAACAGTTGTAATTAATTTTAACAGAAGTCAATAATACTTATAGTCAAAAACTAATTTCAGAATATTTTAAATAATATATCACTATTATTTAAAATACCAAATCCATTTTTTCAAATTAAAATCATATTAATAGAAAAAAATAATTTAAAATTAATTGCATAGAAGGGACGACACTGCGGGTTTTTTGAGTAAAAATGATATCAAGTTTTCCATTTTTATATCCAAATTCAATGTGAAATTGGTTACAATGACCTGAATTATAATAATTGATAAAAATTTATTCTAATTATTCTTTGAAACAATACAAAAACATAATTTATCCTTACAAATAAATTATATGAAAAATAATTTTTAAATTAAAACGAATTATTTTGTAGTATTCATTTAAAAATTATATTTCCCAAAATATCACATAAAGTCAACCTAAGATAATTTTAAATTCTAAATTAAAAAATTAATTTTATTTATCAAATTAAATTTATAAATGTTTCTAATTTTTTTTATTTTTCACTGAATGATATGAAAATTTGTTTAATTGAGAAAATATTATTTTTAAACATATAAGGGCTTTACCAAAAATTATATATTTTATTATCAATATGTTTTATTTATATAAAAACAATAAAAAAAATATTTTAGAAGTATCTAAAACTATTAATATTACTATTTTTAGAGAATTGGTTATTATTATCTTATTTAAATAATTATTATAAAAGTATATTTTTTATAGAAACTCAGTGTTGCGTGTTACATACACCAAGTCAGTTTTTCATGTAATTTACACCTAGTATGTGACTTGTAAAATTGAAATGTTGACATATTTGAATGAAATTAGTAAATAAAAATAAATTTATTCAACAAAAATGTCATTAAATACTCAGCGTGTTACATTCTAGCCCATTAAAATGAATTTCTCCCTTGAAATTCGTTATTCTGGTATTAAAAAATGAGGATACATATGCTTCCTAATATCCTCATGTTCCCACATATCTTCCTAGAACTGGTTATTTCGCCAGAAAAAACATTGACCATGTGAGTGGTCTTGTTCTGTAGAACTTTCTATGTACTATCTAGAATTTCAACTTTTGGTTCAGTGTTAGAAAGATCATACACTAGCTGTATGACGTCTGATTTCAGTACATGTGAACAGTGAGGTATGTAATTCATTAGGAGAGAAACAAGGAACAATTCATGGACATGATAGATATTTTGAGGATGTTCTAAGTGATAGGAAAACATCCCGATATGATCAAGAATTTAAAAGGTGCTGATATACCCATGTCTTAGTTTTCTTTTCTTCCCAAATATAAAAACTATCTTCCAGGGAGAGATTAAAAGAATAAACTTCTAACCAAAAAAAATTCTATATCACAACATCAGTTAGTAGGAGAATTTTTTTTCTAACTCTGAGCTTCTTCGATATGTTTTTTAATGAATCTAATCATCTCTTTCATTTCTTCACCAATCCCAGGTCCCAATAGAAATTTTTATCCAACTTCATCTTACCACCTTAGAGTTATGTGTTTCATCACATAGAGGGATTGATAAGGTTCCATATTAATTATTTATTGAAATATAATGTTGTAATAAAACTCAACTAGAGGATGTTTTTTGATCCCAACTAGATTTGAAATCCAGTGAAAAATATCTCAACATATCATCTAAGGATTGAATTGTTCTTTCATACTAACCCTCTATCTGAGGATGATAAGTAGTAGTGAAACTCAATTATGTATCATGTTATAGATAAATACTTCTCTAGAACAATGAGGAATACCTCTAATCCTGAATGATAAAATGGAATGCGGCACACCATGTAACCTTAACCCTTCCTTTTATATATCCTAGGAATCTAATCCATAGATAAGACTTCTTTGATAGAGATGAAGTGTGATCACTATGTAAGGTGATCGAACACCACCCCATATAGAATTAAAACCATAAGAGGTTTTTTGTTGTCCAATAAGAAAATCCACTACAATGTTCTATAATTTCCAATCTGGTATAGGTAATAGATGATGCATCCATTTAGAATTTTATATTTTAGCCATAACTTGCTAAAATACCATGTATTAAGGTAAAAAATCTATGATACATATCATCATTCCATCCCACCAATTTTTTTTTGTCAAAACCATATGCATCTTCATACTTCTAGGATTAATAGAGAATGATGACATATGGGCATCCACTAATAGCTCATACATTAAATATGGTATGGAAGGAACACATACATGATTTCAAAACCCTTTCATTCTATCCTAATAAATGTTTAACTTAGGAACATTTCTAAAGTTCTTTTGCATCTCTACATCTTCTTTATGAACCTTCTACATATTTCCCTAGTTTGAGGGTTGATCCTTAATTTGATAAAGATAATATTTCACCATCCTTATGGATTACTTGGTCTATCCTTTTCAAATCCATAAATATTGAATCTTTTTTTATACTCATCGTAGATATTCTAGCACGATCTTTTTGACTAAAAGCATCAACCACATGGTTTACATTAGGAGGGTGGGAATGTATTTAGAATAAATAATAATTTATCAACTATAACCATATTCTCAGTCAAAAGTTCAACTTCTTCTATATGAATATATATTTCTATCTTCTATGATCGGTTTATATATCACACTTTTCTCCATATAGATAATTCCTCCATATATTTAATACAAAACATTAGCAATGCTACCTCTAAATAATTATTTTGGTATTTTTTCATTAATCTCCAAATTCCAAGAGGCGTAAGAGGTAAACATGTTATTATTCATAAAAACACATCAAAATACCATCTTAGATATGGAAATATAGATTGAAAATCCTTCTATACAACCAGATAATGTAAGCAAAGCTTTATTGAACAACAATCACTTAAGTTCCTAGAAATTTTCTTCAAATTCATCTATTCAGAGGAACTTGGCCCCCCTTCTATGTTAACATAGTCAAAGGATTATATATTCATGTAATATTCTTCGCAAACCATCTATAATATCTTTTTATGGAACAAATTATATGGATCTCATTCACCGTAGACGGTCTAGTCCATCATTAAATTCCCTCCTTCTTTGATGGATCTATTGTTATACCATCTCCTATGATTATGTGACCCAAAAATGAAACATTTTGTACCCAAAAATAACATTTTGAAAATTTTTCATACAATTTCTACATTCTTAGTGTCTTTAGTATAATTCTCATGTGGTTTTCATGCTCTTTGTTTCATGTTTAATATATTACAATATCATCCATAAAGACTACCACAAACTGGTCGAGGTAATCACTAAAGACTCTATTCAATAGATCCATGACTGATGCAGGGGAATTAATTCATTCAAAATTCTGTACTATATATTCATAGATTCCATACCTTGCATGAAATTCCATTAGCGGTATATCCTCATTATTAAACCTCAATTGATGATAGCCAGAATGAAGTTTAATCTTGGAAAATTATAGAACTCCAGGTAGTTGATAAATTATGTCCTAAATATAGGGAAGAAGATACTTGTTCTTGATTGTGATCATCTTCAAATCCTAATAATTGCTGTTGAGTTGTATTTATCAAAAAATATTTTTCATAAAAATAATATGTTCACCCAAAGTTAACACTCTTTAAAAAAATCCCTTATCATGTTTTTGTGGCGGTATCTTCTTAAATTCTTATAACCCAATCAGGGATATTTTTTTGGGAGTCTTTGAAGTTAGTGTGGAACCAGGCATGAGTTATATTGATAATTCAAAATCAAGCTAAGTTTGAAGGATAAGAAACTCTTACAGAAAGACACCCACAAATTCCCAAACAATAATCATATAATAGATTTCAATTTTATCTACAAATATTTGAGATTAATAGCCCTTCTAAATTGGAATAAAGACCCATACATTCGATGTAATATCCACATAATGTTTATACATACCTTGACATTTATGGATGATAAAATGAGGGTTTGAAATATCGAACTAAACTTCCATTCCTCGACAATTTAAGTGGGATTTATATAGAGAAATACAATCCATTCATATGATGAATTCAAATTAAACCAAAGGAAGAATAAAAATATTTTCAAGAAGTAGATTCTCACAAACATCAACTGTAGTGGAATCATATACTTGGGATGAAATTATCATACCATTAGGGGTTTTAATTCCAATCCCACATATGTTTTCCTTTATTATATCTTATCAACCTTATAAAATTATTTAGATATGGATGTGTGGGTAGATATAGAATCAAATGCGACATTATCAGCTCTAGATTAGATGGTATGTGTACCTTTCTCCATGTGGTTATCACACCCCTCATTCAAAATTGATATCACATGAGACTTCCCTTAGTACATTTTTTGAATGGGTTGATGATTCCTTTTTTCATCACTAACCCTTGGGGTTTGGGCACTAGTAAGCAAAAGTCCCACCCCCTTACACTAAAATCACTATATTGTGACAAGTGAATTCTATGTAGATTTTACTCTATTTTCATCATTGGAAAACACATTCCCATCAGTGGGACAATTAATTTACCAATGTAATTCCATTACTCACCTAAAAACTAATTATAATCCATAATACAATTCCCTCCTTGAATCTTTCCACACATAGAGCATAAAGTAAGGATCATCTTCTTCCCTACATAGTTTTTAGATTTTATATTGAACTCCATAATTTTTTTCTTGATAAAACAATGAGAGTGATATGTAACTCCAAACTACATTTTTTACTTTTATTGCACACTGAACAATATATTAATAGCTAATAATTTCTCTTGTGCCCAACGACCTTTTAAGATATGGATTTAAGACATTGAATAACCTATAAACTTTTCTCTTGGGTTGGATCATAATTCTAGAAGCATACCCTATAAGTCATTTTAAATTCGACTCATTGGTACCGATAGAGTCATCATCATTTTGGTTCCACTTAAAGAACTCCTTTTCCATATTCATAAGAAGAACATGAGGAATGTACATATTCAAGAATAAATTCTTAAACTCATTCCAATACATGGAATAAATTTCATCTTTATTCCTTGTATTATAGATTAGTGTCCACCATTGGTCTACTCAACTTCTAGTCGATAACTATCAAGAATTATTTTGTCACAATCCAAACATAAGGGAATGGAAAATACCAATTTTTTGGTATTGATCTAGTGGTCAACAACAAGTGGATAAAAATACCAACTGAAATAAGTGGTATGTTTCATCATGAATGAATCAATAGAATGTTTTTCAACCCTATTCTTGGTTAGAAGATTAGGATGATTCAAATATTGTAAAATCTGTGTGAGAATAGGAAAAAGGTTTTTCATTACAGACCCTATAGCATTTAGATGATCAGGAGAACAATCAGTGCATAGTATGTCGCCATTACACTTAACACAGTTTCTACTAGTTACATCCATTGACTAAAACAATAAATAATAAAGTAATAAACATTTATTATAAGAAGGATCCAATTAATCCTAAAAATTTTATTATAGGATGTATAAATTAGGGAAACTCTCTTAATATATGAAACCTTACGTTTATCCATGGTTATTCTTAGTCAAATTATATTCAAATATTCTATGACAGTTCATGAAGAGTTTTTTAATTCCCCAAGAATATCCCCCAAGAGTGTCAAATTGGTTTTGAAACAAGTCATGTTGTTGTGTACTAGGATACATCATGTCAATCCCAACACACTTTGTCGGAGTTTTTACTCGTAGGTACATCTCTGCTAGAGCCACATCCATTTGTAGTATCTAAATAGGGATGTATTGATTGGATTCCACTAATTCCATCCTTTACCAAAATTACATGACATTTTCTTATATATTTCCATCTCCTTAGACTTATCGTTATACATTTCCTTAGGGTTATCACTAAGGTTTTCTAATCGTAGATTCAATGGTTAGATAAAACTTTTCTCTAATGAAAAATATAATGGCCATTGAGTTCATACATTAACATTACATAACAATTTTGGAATACATAAAACGTTATACAAACAGACACCCAAAGACCATAATAGTATATTTTCATTGAAAAAATGGAAACATAAAAATTGGTACATAAGTGAGAGATATTATCACCAACTAGGTTCTTCACAACTAGGAACCTTTTTAGGCACATTAAACATAATACATATCTTCATAAATTGTGGGAGGAATCATAAAAAAGGGTTAGCTCAGATGCTCTATAAGGGTAAAAAAGGGAGGAATGTACGCATAAACATGAGCATAGGGGTATGATAACATGATATAACATTAAAAGGTGATGCCATGCATATTATAAGATCAAAAACATGAATCATTTAATAAGTCTTGATAGTTCATAAGACCTAAATCATAATGAAATAAATATAAAATGATATTAAAGAATATCATAGGAATAAGAAATTGAATTTTTACATACATAATCATGTGATATCATTCCTTATAAGTCAAGAGGAATCACTTGAACTTATCAAGGCACTTCATGGGAATTACACTTACATATATGAACACACCACAATCCTCAGTCACAATACTTTTTCTATAAGGTTTCAGGTCTCCCAATCATCCTATATTTTATTGAGTTTACTCATATTCCCATAGTGAATCAGGTTTTCCCATGTTCCATCTTTTGGTTTACTACACATACTGGGTAGGACACACCACCATCCCAAGTCACAGTCCATTCCATTTAAGGTATCTATTTTCCCCATATTTTCTTAGTGGATCAAGATCGATGATTAAATTTCCATCATTATCTCATGATATATAAATCATTACCCTATGCATTAGAGGGAGTTATATATACCTCTCATTTCATAATAATATAATTCATACGTGTTCCACAATATAATAAAACTATCATCATATCATAACCCATAAAATACATGGGGTTTATAAACAATATCTCATAATCCCACGAAATGAAATGAGTGTCACAAACATAAAATAATATCTTAACCCATGGAAAATATGATGGATTCATTGTCATTTAATCAAAATCACAACTTGTGAAAAGAAGTGAGTTTTGAAAGCATATAACCCGTGAAAGGGAAATGAGTTTCCCAAACATCGTGACATCAAAGCATGAACCATTTAAAGAAATAATATGAATGGGAAAATTGAAAAACTACCCTATAAATTAATTAGTAACACCAAAATATATCAGCATACATTAGAAATAAATTTGAATTAATTTTTAATACTTTTTCTGGATGAAAATATCATTTCTTCTTTGAAAAATACTTTTAAAATCATAAAACCTTTTTAAAACTATTTTCATGAAAACATATAAAGGAATACGTGAAAACATATTGAAAACCTTTTCTTTGAAAACTTCTTGAAAACATATAATGAAATATTGAAAAAAAAATTTAACCATTTTTCCTAGAGAACTTATAAATGATGCTTGAAATCATTTTGAAAATAATTTCATTGAAAAATTATAAAATAAACTTGATATAATTCAGAAAATAATAATTCCATGAAAATATATAAAAGATTATTGAAAATATTTAAAACAAATTTATGAACATAAATTATTCTTAATAACATTTTTCATTAAAAATTAATTTGAAAAAATTTAAAAGATTATTATAATAGCATAAAAATTTATAAAACCTCTTTCTTTAAAATCCATTTTTAAAGCCATAGATTTTCTAAAAAATAATATTTTTTTAACTTAAATATAAACTTATAAACTTACAGTGGAAAATTCATGGAAATGAATTTCATTATGGTGGGTAATTACATTTCTGTCAAATATTCCTTTTATACCTTAAAAGCTCATAAGACTGTATTGATTTTAAAACAATATGAAGAGTCCTTAAAAAATAGTTTTTAAATGGTATAAAATGTTTCAAAATTGACATTAAAAACATAAGATATAATTTTAAAAAATAAATATATTTATAAATCATGGTTTTAAATGAACACATATTTCTAACCAAGAGGGAAAATAAAGATGGATTTTGATAAAAACATTTTCTTAGTTATCATAAGTACCAAAGCAGGGAAAAATTGTTGCAATAAAAATTATATTAGTAATCCCATATGTTAATATAATTCATTAGTTTTATTGAGATATGTATCATAAAATTTCTATAAAGAAAGCATATTTATAAACAATATTGAAAAGCGATGAGATGATTTTAATAAACTTTTAGAATATGGTAACTTTGAACCATACTCCCCATGTAATAAATTGAAATTAAATGAAGATTAAAATATCATGAAAACAAAGTGATTCATGATATAACATTTCAAAGCTATTATATACACATTATATAAAATTATAGGTTCATAACATGGTAGCTGTCTCAAAGAAAGAAAATTGTGAAAAAATTACATTACTGATTTGGTAGGAAACATAAACCCCAAGAATGAAAGTTAGAAATGTATATTTAAATAACATTAAATTTATGTTTAATATTCATATATTTAATTCATGTTTATTATATACACCATAAAAAATAAAATACTAGTGAACCATCCATTATTTCAAGGATATAAAAACTTATATGAAATTTCCTTAGCCTGTGGAAATACTCTCATTGTAATCAATGAAACCTATTTTAAAATAAATATATATTTATTATGAATCTATAAAATATCAATATTACTATATATAATTCCATATATGGTTTTATTATGAATTTATATACCCTATTATTAACAATTCTATGTTAGGGTTTCACTTAGGGTTATATTCACTTTGTTTTTTCCCATGTGTATTAATTTTTTTTATCTTTGGTACTTATAATTATATCATGATTTCAATAATGTAATGACTGATATAAATATAACTTTTATTTACAATATTTTCATTATAATAATATATATAATATATAAGTATGAAATTGAATACACCATTCATTGAGACAGTAGGCCGTACATACGCATGAACACTATTTCCGTTTTATTGTTGTATTGAAAGAAATAAACTAAATGAAATATATGTATGTATATATATATATGTATATATATATGCATATATATCATTATTCCAGAAGAATTATTATATCAAATATATAATATAATTATACTAAACCCAACCTTAACACATTCCATGCAATGTGTGAACGAATCACATTACATTGAGGGGGCGGTAGTCCACACTTCTTCAAATGAAATTATCGTATTTACCTCAAATAGAAATTAGAAGGATATATGTTATAAAATAATTAAAAAAGATATAATAAATTATAAATATAATATATATCATATATAAAATGTGTTTTCTTGATAATTCCCAAACATGAAAGCGGCTAAATGAAAAATGAACAATCAATGTTTCATGAGGCTATAGTTCGCCGTACACTTAAACTGCATGTTCGTTACCCATTAGACGGATGTGTGTGTAATTTTTGGTATAAAAATTAGCATAAAAATATATAATTATATTTGGGATACTTTTTTTGTTGTATAATCATGGAATAATAAAACATTAGGGCATGGATAATGAAAATTAGATAAAGGAGTGTGAGGATGGTCATTTCCTCTTCATTTTGTAACTCCTTTTGGTTTTCACCAAAGGGATTCCCTGGATTGATTTCATCCTAATGGGAGGATTCAAGGAGGAAAGTAGGTATTTGTGGAATTTTATTAGGTTGATATTTTCAATTACTAGTTTTTTTTGAGTTGTGTGAATAATGGGGATAGGTGGTGGCCTTTTATAGGGAAGGGAGGGGACACAGTTGGCATTTTTGGAAAAAGTAAGTTTTACCAAAATTTATCCCTAAATGAATTCGTCCAAAACCAACCAAACTCAATAATATAAGTTTTATTTATGAAATATGACCATAAAATATGTTTTTTACATGTTCATAGGTCATATGAGCTCTTAATTGTAAAGTTTATTCCCTTTTCAATATTTATTTTACCTTAATCAATGTAATTAATTTTCACGACATTCACTTATATTTTTAGAAAAACACTAATATTAAATGATTATACATTATAAAATTTTCTCATTCCAAATATTGAATCAATTTTTAGAAATTATAACCACATAACTGTAAGAAATTAATTTAAAATTTATGTCATAGATGGGACGACCCTACATGTTTTTAATGTACAAATGATGAAAATATTTTCATGTACTTATAACCAATTTCAATATGGAATTGATACCAATGAACTAAATCATATTAATTGATTAAAATTTATATCTGACTAAAATTTATTAAATTTAAAATATATAAATTAATTCTATTATTAAATTAGATGAAAAAAATTGTGAATTAAAATTCACTAATTTCACTGTTCAATAAAAAATTGATGATTCTCATAAGATTCCAAAAAAATAATCCTAACATATTTTTGAAATAAAAAAGTCAAAATTAGAGTTTATTTTATAAAATTAAATCTATATTTTTTTATAAAATTAATTTTATTATTTTTTTAGAATTACATGAAAATAGTTCATTGAGAAAATAGTTTTTTTAAACATATATGTCCTTACACAAAATTATATATTTCCTTATAAATACTTTTTATTTATATAAAACCATTATAGAAAATAATTGAAATTATTTATCAATATTTACATTAATATTTTTAATTGATTGTAACACCCGAGACTTTAATGAGAAATATTTTGTTTTTAGATTATATAAATCATCAAAGGAATCTTTCACTACACACAACACTAGCTTGGCTAGCTTTACACGCAACCACGGCCTTCCTCGATAGCTTGCGTCGTACACAATACCGAGTTTTACTAAACAACGATATGATATTAAAATATTATTAAAACAAGCCGTTATGAATAGTAATAACCGCTTTTTGAAATTTTGTAAATTTTAATGTTTCAAAATGGACTTCATTTTTGGATTCTTAATATCAAAATTAGCTTAGGGTGAAATTTTGGTACTTTTCGGATAACTTTCATATTCTGATGAATAGTGAAAATTACTAAATTTTAATTAAAAACAACTTTTTTAATCGAAATAATTAATAGTGATAAATTATTATTTTTAGTGGTTTTAAAGTATATTTAGAATATATTTTTACAATTTAATACAATGTTTGTCATTGGATGTAATTTCACATTTAAACCAGATATAAACAAGTGTCAATCTTTTGATAGTTATTATCTCTTAAAAACACGCTATTTGTTTTGACGACGGGAATTAATTTATAAATTAGATAATGTAACTGATATTTTTGGAATTTGATAAAATATAAATAATTTTTTAATTCATAATATAAAATATATCTTAGGCCTAATTTTTGGTATTTTTCTGGAAACATTCATTTTTTTATGAATAGTGAAATAACTAAGTGGTAGTTAAAAAACTAAATTTTTCATAAAACATAATTTTACCGCTTCTGTGAGGGGAATTTCGAAAATCCTAGAGACACGGTTAATTTCAAGGACTAAAATTTAGATCAATGAGATAGAAATATTTTTTGGTTAATAGTTACGTTTTACTTTTTTTTCCACGGTTAAAAGTAAATAGGGTAATTAAGGGTAAAAGTGTTATTATTATTACCCTAACACATATCTTAATTCTATTGTATAAGTTTAATTCGACCAAAAATAACCTTAGGAATAAAATATGACCATTTTGGCCCACTTGGATTAGATTAGGACATTTATTATTAATTTATTTAAAGAAGGGTTAAAATAGTTAAAATCAATGTTTAATAACTAAATAATTTTTAATATAGGGTTATACAAAAGATAAATTCCACTATAAATATTCATTAGAAATATAAAAAACATTCCTACATAATGGTATTTTATTTGTAATTTTTAGACTTAAAATAATTTAATTTATTTATGACACAATGATGATGCAGTAATTATCTTATTAATGAAATATTGACATAATTGATGTTATAAATACCCAAATCAATGTAATTTGAGACTTCTTATGAATTACAATAATTTTCTATGTTAATATGACATGGTATTATTGATTTAATTAATTTTTTCGAACTAATCATTCTGTTATGATTTTCACAAAAATCAATTACCAAATAGTGTCAAAATTGACATAAAATAGTTTTTAAAATTAATATTATATTATTAATTGTTATTATATTCCTAAAAATCTATGGTTCGCCAAGATACTTATATCATGATAGTTGTATAATTAAGGGACCACTTGGGGGTTTCTTGGATGTATATGGTAAGTTTATTAACTATATAATATAAAAATACAAAGTTACATGGTAAATATCAATCTAATTAACTAAGAGTTGAAACTAAAAGATAAGGTTGATATAATGACATAAACTTGTCTAAATTATATTTTATGAGAGGATTTAGAACCGTCCTGACCTTATCTTCTAAATATATCAATTTGGAGCTATTAAAAACCTAATTTGACTTTATAATAAAATAATATTTTTAGTTATTCCAAAGGTGCCCCTCTCATCCCTTATAAAAGGGCACCTCCTCCCTCTTTTACTCACACCACTATGAGACTTCAAGCTCGGCAAAACCCTGCCAAATTATCTTTTCCACTTCCCTAGAAACATCCTAGAGGTCTTGGTCTTCTTCAAAGACCAATTTTAGTTCCCTAAGAGAAGGTCTCAAAGAGGCGCTTCAAAGAAGAGGTAATGTCCGTTACCGATTATTTCAACTTTATTTTTTCTTCCACTTCTTCTTCTGTAGTTTCTTCTTTATGAAGTAATAAAATCAGTATCACTAATATACTGATATGTTATTATAATAATGAAAAAACCCTATTTCACCATCTATCCATCCTACGGAAAACGAAATCACCGCATGAGCGTACGTACGGAATACCGTCTCCACGCCGTGGTGTAATCTATTTTCCACCACCACCTTACTTGGATGGGTATAATTGTGTAAATAATGACTATATATGATTATTGTAAAGTGCTATTGATTCTGAAATAGTATACATACACTCCAATACAATTCCACAATCATGGCAATGATATCATCGCTCGTGCGTACGTACGGAATACCGTCTCCATGATGTGATGCGACTCGTTCTACATGATCTTCATTTAATAATGATTATATAAATGAATTTAATGAATTAATATGATATATATTACAGTAATACCATTCTGGAAAAATGGTATCTATAACCTAAAAAGAAAAATAAGAATTTATTCGACAAAACACGCATAAGAACAAAAAGTAATAAACACCCGAATAACAAGTAGCAATGAAATATTACTAATAGGAAGCTAAGAATATGACCATATATGATAACATAAAAATAATTATGAATCTTAAATAACTAAATAACATTATTTAAATCATTATATAGGTGGTTCGGACACTTATGACACAAATCGGACCTAAGGTAAGTGAAAATATCACAATCTCATTTTATACGAGATTGTTTATACTTTGGTGTTTACTGGGGTGTATTTTATCATCCACATCCATGTTTCCTCAATATGTAATATTGTTTCCATCCACCTACAATTGTTTAAATCCAATTTTACCCTTCGGTGAGTTTTTAGTAAAAGATATGAAAGGAATCTTTTGTCATTTTTCGTACGAGGTACTTTTGGACTTTTCCGACAAAAGTAGGAGAAGAATGTTTTTTAACTCATACGGCATGAATGGATTTTTAAAACATTATTTCCAAGAAAATTAATTTACAAGTATTCATGTTTATTTTTAATCAACTTCTTTTTGATTAAAATTGTATGACATGTTAATAAAGGAAATTTTTTTTAAGTAGAAATAATATTTTCCTCAAGAATGGAGTTCAGGTGTTTTATCAAAATTAATTTCCATATAAGATAATATAGGGTTCTGTTTCTATCCCAATTATTACATTGATTTTATTATGTTGTGATGGAATTATTTTTATGAATTCCATTATCTCATAAGAATTGTTTTATGATGTCATGTTGTTTAAGAATCCCATTATTATTACATGGGTTATGCAATGATGTATGATTTATGATTTTGTGGCACACATAAGAATGGTTTCATTATGAGATGTGTGGGACCTATATCTCCCACCAATGTGTTGGGTAAATATTTTATATCTCATGAGATAGACATGACTGGAACGACAGGTTAAACTGGTTCAGTGAAACAGGACTAAAATGAGGAGTAAGCTCGGTTCAGAAATGGAATTTTTCCACTAAGATAGTCTTAGAAATGAGTCTTGACTAATAAGAAATGAGTCTCTATGACTATGTGTGTATGACACAAAGTTTCATGTTTTATGTTATGATTATTGGGATTACATTTCACTACTATGATTTATCCCATGTTATGAAATATGATCTCTTTTGCAGGTTAAGATTTCTAAAAGTTATGTTCTTATGTATATAATGTGATTGATATTTCTATTGTTTACCTTTACTAAGCATTTGAGCTCACCATTTTGTATGTTTTATTTCCCCAGGTCAGGAAGAAGTTTATTAAGTAGGATATTCCAAATGGGACTCTAGATATGATGAAATTAATGGGAGGAAAAGTAGATGCTTTATGAACCATTTCTTTATGTTTACCATTTTCTAAAGATGCTATACCTATACGGTCATTTCCTGGTTTTGTTATATGTTTTAATAAGTGTGCTTCAATTCTGAAGTAATAACAATGTATGTAAAGTATGGGTCATTATAGTTGGTATTAGAGGGAGGTTATGGTCAACCTTTGGGAACTATAATGTGAAAGCCCTAGTAAGAACCCAAAGGATAAGTCTAAGCATAGAACACAAATTTAGTGTTTTAGAAATGGCCATGGATAACCTAGGATAAGACCTTAAGAGTGAAATTTTATTCTTGATTATGTGGTTTTCCTATTATAATTAGTGTTACTCGCATTATTCTTCGTGGTTATAGTCAATGGCTAGAACCTGAAGGAACCGTGTTAATGCGGAATGCGACGGACAATGCAATGATTTTCCCCCTGAGCAACCAAACGTTATGGGAGCTGGAATGAAAAATCTTGTAACCATGCTCACACTACTTTCTCAAGCTATGAAATGTGCAGGACTTCCAAATGCGCAAAGGAAGGAGAAAAATTCTGTTGAATCCTTCATCAGGCAGTGTCCAACTTCATTCAGCGGGTCTACTGATCCATTAGTTGCTAAACAATGGATTAGTACAACTGAAAAGATATTTTCAGTTATTCAATGTTCTGAACATGATAAAGTCATCCTAGTAGTGTATCGTTTGGAAGAAGATGATGATCAATGGTGGAATCTTATTAAGAATACGAGGAAAACGGATGAAACTGAGTCCATGGAATGGGACAAGTTTAAGAACTTATTTTTCAATAAGTACTTCCCTAGTATTCTCTGAACAAAGATAGAGAAGGATTTTCTTAAACTAAAACAAAAGGATGATGAATCTATTGGTACCTATGAAACAAATTTTACAAGACTTGCAAGGTACACTTCTGGTATTATTATACAACCTGAGAGTAAGATCGATCGATTCTTTAGTGGCTTAAAACCAAGTCTTCGAAGGGCCTTAGCCACATGGGACTTCAATAGCTACGAGGAAATCGTTCGATGTGCTCTCAAAGTTGATATGGATATTGGAGTAACCCATCAGTCATATGGGTTTGATAAGAAGAGGAAAATATAATTCAAAGGAATATATAAAGAGCACACTGAAAAGAAGATGAGATTTCCCTTATGCGGAAAGTGTGGAAAGAAACATGGAGGGAGTTTTCTTAAAGGGACAAGTAAATGTTTCAAATGTGGAAAGGAAGGTCATCGGGCATTTGAATGCCGCAATGATGGGAAGAAGATTTCTAATGATGCAAACAAAGGAAGGGATACATAGAATGAACCTACTACACTTCAGTGTTTCATGTTTAAGGAGATGGGGAATTATGCCAATCAATGCCCAAATCCTTGGGTTGATGATGATGGTCGACATCAATAAACTCTTAAGGATAAAGACAATGGAAAGTCACATGCAATTTCTATCAGCGATGTGGAGTACGATAATGATGTGGTGAAAGGTACACATACCATACACTCTAAAGTAACAAATGATTTATTTGATTCTGGATCCACCCACTCTTTTATTTCTGAAGAATTTTCTAAGAGTATCACCGTATTACCTCAAGAATTAGATTTTGAGTTAGCTTTGACAACCCTTAATGGCACAACAATCGCATCGAAAGTTTATAATTCATCCCCGATTGAAGTTTGTGGGAAAGTGCTTCATGAAAATTTTGTGATCCTTCATATAGTGGAATTTTATGTGATTCTTGGCATGGATTGGCATTACATATATGGAGCTCATATCAATTTCCAAAGAAGGGAAGTCACATTTCATATTCCAGATCAATCTATGATCGTCTATCAATGTGAGGATGAACATAACCTTCCAGTGGAAATTTCATCCATTTTATAGGTCTTGATTCCACTAAATGAGGGTTATTTATCTCAAATGGCTGGAGAAAAACTCATGATTAAGAATATTCCCATTGTATGGGAGTTTGACGATGTCTTTCTGGATGAATTGTCGGGTCTTCCACCAAATCGCGAAGTTGTGTTTTCAATAGAACTCGTACCGGGTGATTTGCCTATTTCAAAGACACCTTATAGAATGGCCCCAATTGAGTTGCAGGAATTGAAGAAGCAACTCCAAGAGAATCTTGATAAGGGATTCATATGCCCTAGTGCGTCACCTTTGGGAGCACCTGTTCTATTTGTTAAGAAGGAAGATGGATCAATGAGACTCTGCATTGATTATCGAGAACTTAACAAGATCACTATCAAGAACAAATATCCTCTCCCGCTAATTGATGACTTATTTGACCAAATACATGGAGATCAATACTTTTCCAAGATTGACCTTTGTTCAGGGTATCATCAATTAAGGGTCAAAATGGAGGATATACCAAAGACAGCTTTCCGTACAATGTATGGACACTATGAATTTATAGTGATTCCATTTGGTCTTACTAATGCCCCTGATATCTTCATAGATCTGATGAATAGAGTCTTTAGAGACTATCTTGATCAGTTTGTGGTACTCTTTATAGACGATATTCTTGTCTATTCAATGAGAAAGGAAGAACATGAAGATCACTTGAGAATTATATTGAAGACCCTGAGAAAGGAGAAGCTTTATGGCAAATTTACCAAGTGTGAATTTTGGATTCAAACAGTTTCATTTTTGGGTCACATAATCTCAAAAGAGGGGATATCTGTGGATCCAGCAAAAACTGAGGTTATTGAAAGATGGTCGATACCAACAACAGTAAATGAGATCCAATGTTTTCCTAGTTTGGCTGGATATTATCAACGTTTTGTGAAATATTTTTCACGATTATCTAATCCAATCACCAAGTTGACTCAGAAAGGAGTTAAGTTTGTTTGGACAGTGGAATGTGAAGAGAATTTCAAGGAGTTGAAAAGAAGGTTATCTAGTGCACCTGTGCTCACACTGCCTTGTAGTGGAGAAAGGTTTGCGATCTACAGTGATGCATCCAAGAAGGGATTGGGGTGTGTTCTTATGAAAAATGATATGGTGATAGCTTATGCCTCACAAAAATTGAAAATCCACGAGAAAAATTACCCAACTCATGATTTGGAGTTATCTGCAGTAATCTTTGCATTAAAGATTTAGAGGCATTATCTTTATGGAGAAAGGTGTGATATTTTTACTGATCATAAAAGTTTAAAGTATATTTTCACACAAAAGTAGCTGAATATGCTCCAAAGAAGATGGTTAGAGATGATTAAGGATTACGACTACTCAATTCATTACCACCCTGGGAAAGCAAACAAGGTGGCAGATGCATTTTATTGATAAGACCATGCTAGCTTATCCATGATGAGGATCACAAAAGATTCAATATTTATGGATTTACAAAGGATGGATCTTGGAATTATAATGGCAGGGGGGAAATTGTATCTTTCTCAAATGAATGTTCAACCATCTATACATGTGAAGATTAAAGAGTCACATAAAGAAGATGCAGAGTTACAAAAGAATGTGAGAAATGTTCTTGAATTCAACCTTGATTGTGATGGGATAATAATGTTCAAGGAATCAGGTTTGTGTTCCTCCCATCCCCGAATTAAAGAAGGAGCTGCTGGATGAGGCTCATAGTTCTTCATTATCTATTCATCCTGGAAGCAAAAATATGTATAGGGACATGAAAGAGTACTTCTGGTGGGACGGCATGAAAATAGATGTCGATGAATATGTCTCTCGATTCTTGGTTTGTCAGCAAGTTAAAGCTGAGAGACAGAAGTCTAAGGGGATGTTACAACCATTACCCATACCTGAATGGAAATGGGAAAACATCACTATGGACTTTTTCATAGGACTTCCTAAAACATCCAAAGGCAATAATGCTATCTGGGTCATAGTTGATCGTCTTACAAAGTCTGCACACTTCATTGCTATTAGAGAGGATTTCTCTCTGGATCAGCTTGCCATGATATATGTAAAGGAAGTGGTAAGATTGCATGGAGTAACACTTTCTATTATATCTGATTGGGATCCGAGATTTACCTCGATGTTCTGGTGAAGTCTTCAGCATACTCTGGATACAAACTTGAGTTTTAGCACTGCTTATCATCCTCAGACAGACGGTCAGTCTGAGAGAACAATTCAAACTCTAGAAGATATGTTGAGAGCTTGATCTATGGATTTAAAAGGTGGTTGGGATCAACACCTACCTTTGGTGGAATTTTCTTATAATAATATCTTTCACTCCAGTATTCAGATTACCCCTTATAAAGCTCTCTATGGAAGGAAATGTAGGACTCCAACTTACTGGGATGATGTTGGGGAAAAAAATCTATTAGGACCTGATCTTGTTGATGAGATGGTAGAAAAAGTCCGATCTATTCAACAACACATTAGAGTAGCTCAGAGTCGATAGAAAAGTTATGCCGACAACCGAAGAAAATACCTAGAGTTTGAAGTGGGTGATAAAGTGTTCTTACGAATATCTCCTTGGAAGATAGTAATGAGATTTGGAAAGAAGGGAAAGCTGAGCCCTAGATATATTGGTCCTTTCGAAATACTAGATCGTGTTGGGAAGGTAGCTTACCGATTGGCGCTTCCACCGAATCTCTCTCAAGTCCACGATGTGTTCCATGTATCTCTCCTGAGAAAGTAGATACCTGATCCTTCACATGTACTCAGCTCAGACGTTGTACCGCTGGAGCAAGATCTTTCTTATGAAGAATAGCCAATAGAGATTCTGGAGCGTAGCAAAAATTCCTACAGAACAAGAGCACTCGCTTGGTTAATGTTTTATGGAGGAACCAACAATTAGAAGAAGCTACATGGGAGCTTGAGGATATGATGAGGGAGAGGTATTTTCATCTTTTTGTTACCGAGTGATGAATTTCGAGGGCAAAATTCATTTTAAGGGGGTAGAGTGTAACACCTGAGACTTTTATGGGAAATATTTTGTTTTTATGTTATATAAATCATCAAAGGAATCTTTCACTGCACACAACACTAGATTGTCTTGCTTTACATGCAACTGCGGACTTCCTCGAAAGATTGCGTCGTACGCAATACCGAATTTCACTAAATAACGTTATGCTATTAAAATATCATTAAAACTAGCCGTTATGAATAGTAATAACCACTTTTTGAAATTCTGTAATTTTTTATTTTTCAAAATGGACTTCATTTTTGGATTCGGAATATCGAAATTAGCTTAGGGTGAAATTTTGGTACTTTTCGGATAACATTCATATTCTGATGAATATTGAAAATTACTAAATTTTAATTAAAAACAACATTTTTAATCGAAATAATTAATAGTGATAAATTATTAATTTGAGTAGTTTTAAAGTATATTTAAAATATATTTTTACAATTTAATACAATGTTTGTCATTGGATGTAATTTCACATTTAAACCAGATATAAACAAGTGTCAATCTTTTGATAGTTATTATCTCTTAAAAACACGCTATTTATTTTGACGACGAGTATTAATTTTTAAATTAGTTAATGTAACTGATATGTTTTGAATTTGATAAAATAGACATCATTTTTTAATTCATAACAGAAAATATAGCTTTGGCCTAATTTTTGGTATTTTTCTGGAAACTTTCATTTTTTTGATGAATAGTGAATCCACTAAGTGGTAGTTAAAAAAACTGAATTTTTCATAAAACATATTTTTACCGCTTCTGTGAGTGGAATTTCGAAAATCTGAGAGACCCAGTTAATATCAAGGGCTAAAATGTGGTTCAATGAGATGAAAATAATTTTTGGTGAATAGTAACTTTTCACTTTTTTTACCACGGTTAAAAGTAAATAGGGAAATTAAGGGTAAAATTGTTATTATTATTACCCTAACACATGTCCTAATTATATTGGATAAGTTTAATTAGACCAAAAACAACCTTAGGAATAAAATATGACCATTTAGGCCCACTTGGATTAGATTAGGACATTAATTATTAATTTATTTAAAGAAGGGTTAAAATAGTTAAAATCAATGTTTAATAAATAAACAATTTTTAATATAGGGTTATACATAAGATAAATTCGACTATAAATATTCATTAGAAAGATAAAATTATTTCCTAAATAATGGAATTTTATTTTTAATTTTTAGACTTAACATATTTCAATTTATTTATGACACAATGATGATGCAGTAATTATCTTATTAATGAAATATTGACATAATTGATGTTATAAATACCCAAATAAATGTAATTTGAGACTTTTTATGAATTAAAATAATTTTATATGTTACAATTACATGTTATTAGTGATGTAATTAATTTTTTTCGAACTAATAATTCTCTTATGAGTTTCACAAAAATCAATTACCAAAAAGTGTCAAAATTGACATAATATAGTTTTTAAAAAAAATATTATATTATTAATTTTTATTATATTCCTAAAAATCTTAGGATAGTCCAAGATACATATATCATGATAGGTGTATCATTAATGGACCACTTGGGGGTCTCTTTGATGAATATGGTATGTTTATTAACTATATAATATAAAAATACAAAGTGACATGGTAAATGTCAATCTAATTAACTACGAGTTAAAACTAAAAGATAATATTAATATAATGACCTAAACTTGTATAAATTCTATTTGATGAAATTATTTCGAACCATACCCACCTTAGCTTCGAAATATATCAATTTTGAGCTATTAAAAACCGAATTTGTCTTGATAACAAAATAATATTTTTAGTTATTCCAAAGGTGCCCCTCTCCTCCCTTATAAAAGGGCACCTCCTCCCTCTTTTCCTCACACCACATTGAGCCCTCAAGCTCGTCCAAACCCTGCAAAATTATCTTTTCCACTTCCCTAGAAACATCCTAGATGTCCTGGTATTCTTCAATGACCACATTTAGTTCCTTAAGAGGAGGTCTCAAAGAGGAACTTCAAGGAAGAGGTAATGTCCATTACCGATTCTTTCAACATTATTTCTTCTTCCACTTATTCTTATTTAGTTTTTTCATTATGAAGTAATAACATAAGTATCACTCATATACGTATATGTTATTATAAGTATGAAACAGCCCTATTTCACCATCTATCCATCCTACGGAAAACAAAATCACCGCGCGTGTGTATGTACGGAATACCGTCTCCACGCCGTGGTGTAATCTATTTTCCACAACCACATTACTTGGATGGGTATAATGGTGTAAATAATGACTATATATAATTATTGTGAAGTGATATTGATTCTGAAATAGTATACATACACTCCAATATAATTCCATGATCATGGGAACGATATCATCGCTCATGCGTACGTATGGAACACTGTCTCCACGATGTGATGCGACTCGTTCTACAAGATATTCATTGAAAAATAATTATATAAATGAATTTAATGAATTAATATGATATATATTACACTAATACCATTCTGTAAATGAGGTATCTATATCGTAAAAAGAAAAATAAGAATTTATTCGACAAAACACACATAAGAAAAAAAAGTAATAAACACTCGAATAACAAGTAGTAATGAAATATTACTAATAAGAAGCTAAGAATATGACCATATATGATATCATAAAAATTATTATGATTCTGGAATAAGTTAATAACATTATTTAAATAATTATAAATGATGTTCAGACACTTACGAAGAAAATCGGACCTAAGGTATGGGAAAATATCACAATCTCATTTTATCCGAGATTGTTTATACTTTGGTATTTACTGGGGTGTATTTTATCATCCACATCCATGTTTTCTCAATAAGAAATATTGTTTCAATCCACCTACAATTTTTTAAATCCAATTTTACCTTTCAATCAGTTTTTAGTAAAAGATATCAAAGGAATCTTTTGTAGTTTTTCGTAAGAGGTACTTTTTGACTTTTCTGACAAAAGTACGAGGAGAATGTTTTTTTAACTTATATGGCATGAATGGATTTTTAAAACATTATTTCTAAGAAACTACCTTTAAAAGTTTTCAAGTTTATTTTTAATCAACTTCTTTTAGTTTAAAATTGTATGACATGTTAAGAAAGGAAAAACATTTTGAAGTAGAAAGGATATTTTCATCAAGAATGGAGTTTAAGTGTTTTATAACAATTATTTTCCATCTAAGATAATATAGGGTTCTGTTTCTATCCCTATTATTAAATTGATTTGATTATGTTGTTATGGAATTATTTTTATGAATTCCTTTATCTTATATGATTTTTTTATGATGTCATGTTGTTTAAGAATCCCATTTTTATTACATGGGTTATGAAATGATGTATGATTTATGATTTTGTGGCACACATAATAATGGTTTCATTATGAGATGGCTGGGACCTATATCTCCCTCCAATTCATTGGGTGAAGATTTTATATCTCATGAGATAGATGTGGCTGGAACGGCAGGTTAAACTGGTTCAGTGAAACAGGACTATAAGGAGGAGTAAACTCGGTTCAGAAATGGGCTTTGTCCACTAAGATAGTCTTGGCAATGAGTCTTGACTAATAAGAAATGATTCTCTATGATTATGTGTGTATAACACAAAGTTTCATGTTTTATGTTATGATTATTGAGATTACATTTCACTACTGTGATTTATCCCATGATATGAAATTATGATCTCTTCTGCAGGTTAATATTTCTAAAAGTTATGTTCTTATGTATATGATGTGATTGATATTTCTTTTGTTTACACTTACTGAGCATTTGAGCTCACCCTTTTGTATGTTTTATTTCCCCAGTTCAGGAAGAAGGTTATTAAGTAGGATATTCCAAAAGGGACTCTAGATATGATGAAATAAATTGGAGGGAAAGTAGATGATTTATGAACCATTTGTTTATGTTTCCCAGTTTCTAAAGACTCTATACCTATACGGTCCTTTCCTGGTTTTGTTATATGTTGTAATAAGTGTGCTTCAATTATGATGTAATAACAATGTATGTAAAGTATGGGTTGTTATATGGATAGGATATAAATCCATCATTTAAATAATTATAACAAAAAAAAGATACTTCATACAAAATCCATGTTGTGTTATACGTATACAAAATCAGTGTTGTGTGTAATGTAAGACAAGTAGGTGACATGTGAAAGGAATTTTTGGTTTAATTAAATGAAATAAATCAATGTAAATTAATTTATTCATGTAAAAATTGGTCCATAAAAACATTGTGTGTTATAAAGAGTTTTCATGGAAAATTGTTAAGAAATCATGGATTGGAAACTAGTGTGCCAAAAGAGTTCATGGATCTATACAATGAAATTGAAACAAAACCATTATTCACTAGATATTGATCCAAAAATAGGTTAGGGTGTTTTTTAGTATTTATACCATTTTGTTATACCATGTTGAACATGAATCAATTTACATAAAAAATTATTCTCTAATGGATGGTTGATTATGATTGAGGATTTTATCATCTTAGAATTACGGATTGATATTCCTTTTCTAATACTATCTTCATTTTGGTTCATCATTCATCGTTATAATGGAAATATATTTAGTTCATCCTAAAAAATGGAATAGGATCATTCATCTCATCTTGTTTTTTTCTTCACTCTCATCGTTCATCTTGCAATAATCGTTGACATTCCATTTGAATTGAAGTTTGATGAAAACCCTGTGAAATTTTTTTGCACAAAAATTTTTACGAAAAATATATTGTTACAATGGACATGAGATCTTGATCGATGGAATTATTAGGGAATGGTATTTCTAAAGGATTTTTAGTAACATATTAGGGTTTTGTGATCCGCAACATGGCATGTGTCAATATTGAAATGAAACATTATGTGTTTCACTGAATTATTGGATGGTTAGAATAAAACCAAAAGCGATGGAATGGACTCATAAGAAACAAAATATATGTTTTTTGATGGATTATGTGGTGGATTCAAAGGAGGAAGCGGTGTATGAGGATGCCTGATGCTTTCTATAAATTTTATAAAATAATGCATCACACGGTGTGTATTTTGAAGAACACATGCTGTGTAGACCATAGAATTTGAAGAAACTATTTATTTTTGAAGAAAAATATCACATGTTTTGTGGTACCCACTATAATTCATGTTACTTGGGGTAAGAGGCCCAAAATGTACCCTGAATGTACTAGGGAAATAACATGGACTTGCATACTTTCAAGACTAGAGTATATGAAAATGAAATAGTACTCAAGCATGGCTAGGTACCCATACACGACCGGGTAATTAGGTACATTAAAACTACACATGCATGACTAGGTACTCAGAAACTACAAGGTACCCAGACATATCCAGGTTCACATTCAGGGTTAGAGTACACATACATGGACTGATGTACAAGAGCAGGGGACATAACAATTGGGAAGACACATGTTGGAAAATAAATGTCTTTTATAGCCAGTAAATGTCATACACATCAATGAAGGTAGGTTTAAGAGCATATTTTCTTCAGTATAGACTAGTTCATTAAGGGTATGTTCACTATATCCATCCCCATTAGGGTTTTTTGGTGCAAAAATTCTAGAACAAAGGTGGAGATCCCCTCTATATTATTAGTATGGGACAATGTATCAGGAATACATTACCATGGCCTAAAGTGGGATCCTTTATCATATTCCAAAGGTTTGGTTTTCTTTGAATCTGTGTGACCAACATACTCAGGTGTTGATCACCTACTAAGTGGATTATTACAGATCAGGTCTCA
Source organism: Viscum album (assembly GCA_963277665.1). Classification (NCBI taxonomy): domain Eukaryota; kingdom Viridiplantae; phylum Streptophyta; class Magnoliopsida; order Santalales; family Viscaceae; genus Viscum; species Viscum album. The sequence goes on along the minus strand of OY728155.1, from coordinate 1,424,437,217 downwards.
TATAACCCATATGTCCTGGGAGATATCCCTTATTTGTTTATTATTCTCTTATGCATTCCATTTTATGCTTATAAATAGAGAGGAATGATGAGTGTGACATATCAGAATATTTCCATCAGCATTATCAGACTAATAGGGTGATTTCTCCCACATGAGTGTTACTTTCAAACCTCAAGAATAAATACTAGGTTGGATTTATGGTTGGGAAATTACCTAGTGACATGGTGTCTATCACAAATATATCTTGGATTATATTATTTTTATTTATCATATTCTAGTTAAAATTTATTTATAATGATGATATGGCTATTATCTTTATGCTTTATGTTTTTTGATTTTGGGGTGTCCTTCTAGGTATTGTTATAAACAACCCTATGTGAGATCTACCCACACAAGTCATGTCTTACACAGTCAATAAGATGTTTGATTGATCCATGGTGGTCTAGGAGTAGGTAGATCATAATTGGTTTAGATATAAAAAGGTTAGTTATTGGAGTTTAATTTCATATTTGTCACATCATTCACATCAGGTTGGTCTCTTTTATATTATTATTGTGATTTTACTTGACCCTTTATGATTTCTTGTACTTATTTCTTACTTTTATTCCGATATATTGATATATAAATTAATGTTTCTATCAGTTATATTTTATATTTTAGTATGGTTTTTATGGGTTGTACATGTGTGCATGTGTATAAATAGATAATTCCTCCCATGTGTGTGATATGCCTACTCAGCCCATGTCACGTACTCTTTGCCTATTGAAGGTGGGAATAGGGAGTCACACTCAGATTATTGTCGGCCAGTATAACACTTGTGGGATGGTTCCTGATAAGGTGAGACATCAGATATCATAACTGGCACTGTGCCTGAGACAATAAAAAATATTTATATGATCATAATGAGAATGATGATTGATCAATATTATCATAAATCATATGTGGTTTACTATCATCGACAACTATCATTTCCATTGATTGATAATGTTTTCTTGAAAATCTATCCAAGGACTAGGCATCATAATTTTTAGCAAAAATAGATTGTTTTCTCCTTGAAACATTGTCCCTTTTGAGATACGTGAACATGTTGGTGATGTCTTTTATCTGTTATATTTACTACAATGGGTTAGCTTTGTGAACAATGTGTTTCATATATCTAAATTCAAGAGGACCTATTCATATCATAACCATGTGATTTAATGGGACCATATTGACAGTGAACCATATATTCTATTTATTCATGTGATGATATAGACTTTATATAGGAAATAAAATATCATTTATGAGAAATTAATCGATCTTGTACAGGTTTTATGAAAAAATGGTCAGTTTTGGGAAGAGAAATAGGAATTTGAGAAGGAAATGGTAGAACAATGGCATTAGATATACCAAAGAAATTCTATACAACCACTTTATGAGGACGCAAATACTATTGGTGGGGAGAATGTTACACCCTATGTTTCATTTACTTTACCCATTCTATTATGTATTGTGATATTATATAACACCTTGGTTTCATTTTGAGACTTTTTGGATGGTTTTGGGGTGTTTTGAAAATTTTTATAGAGGCACACGATTTGAGAATAGTTAGTAGAAACCACAATCTTTATATAATAAACCATTTAAAGGATATAGGGAGTAACTATGAGGGTTCATGATTTTTTCAAATGATTTTTGTGTGAAAAAGAATAGTGTATGTGGAAATTGTGGGGGTAAAAAATTTTCAAATTTTTATTTGAGATGTTCGAGAAAACTGTGTGGGGGTGTGTCCTTGGAAGAGTTGGAATATAAGGTTTTTCAAATGATGCATCAAAACTACATGTCTCACTATTTTGTGAGGATGTAGCATGCAAAAGGTTGGTACATGGTCTGAAAAACTGTGTGACATAACAATGTGGCCCATTGATAATAATATAAAAATTATTATTTAATCATGATTAAAGCGTGAAAAAGTTCATTAATATCATATTATTCTAGGGTATAAAACTACTCAATCTACCTAGGATACATTTCAGGATTCCATTTTTCTAGAGAAATATTTTGACGATTTAATAGGAATTCAAGGTCTAAAAGTATGTGTAATTCTTTGTTATTCCTTATTATTCTAAGAACTACTCTTCCCCTATCTCTCTAAGACATAAGATAAAATCATTTATTGATTGGTATATGTGATATTGATGGAATCGTGAAGAGATATTCTTGGATCTATTGAAGGGAATGTGTTCTAAGATCATGTTTATAAGTTCATAGTCTAGTTATTTGTTTCATCATCATTTGAGATGTAGGTGTCTTCTCTATCTTTTCCACCAATTATATAACATTAGATTTAGTTTTTTAAGTACAATTCATTGATTCATTTTGGAAATGTGGGATTATTTCTTAAAGGATACCATTTTTAATTATGTTTTTCAAAATATGATAAATTGTATTGTTTTTTTCTAAAAACATCTTTTTTTAAAATTTTAAATTGATATTTTTAAAAATATGTTATAGTTCTATTGAAAAACATAAATAATGAAACATTTTCAAGGAATATTAGATTTATTTAGAATGTGTGGTCATTTAATTTGGAATAATTGTGTTAAAATGTGTTAATATGAAAGATTATCGTGGAAAAGTGCCATCATCAAAGTTTGACAGAGTATACAAATGAATGACCACTATCATTGTGTGGCACTAAACTTATGTTTGTGTGTGTGTGAAAATGAGATCCATTATTCCAATTTAAAGGAAATGATAACATGTTTATAATTTTTTTATATCATGGATTTAATAATTTTATTAATAAAAAATATTTATCTAATTTTCAACAAATTTAAATAAAATTTATTAAAGGGTTCTTGACTTAGTGGAGTGTGTTAGGTAATCATTGGGTAATTCCTTTTAACTTTACACTCACTCACAAAATTGAAACTATAGTGAGTTCATGGATATCATATTTTGAGATACAAGTATAGGAGTGGGGTCTTATTCCTCAAGTGATTATTCTTGATTCCATAGAGAGTGCATTTTTATTTTTAGGTTTTATCTAGTTCAAATGTTTCTTCGGATGATTCCACATCGGTTTCATTAGGTTGCCTAATTTTTTGGCCTTTTTTGTTATCAGTTATTATATATATTTTTAATTTTATATTGTTTAAATTTTTTTTCAATTTGATTTGTATTGTTTGTACTCATAAATCATATATAAAAATTGGATGATTATTTTTCTGTTGTCATGTGGTTCTATTTTTTATGGAAAATCATGCACTAATTCTCTCTTAAGACCTTGGATTTTATTGCTAACCTTTGGTGTATTGGGGATGTCACTATAGGATAGTGAAAACTTTTCTTCTTCACAACATAACTAATGGGGAGAAAGATGTTACATGTAAGGTTTTGAATGAAGTAACTAATATATCTATGTTTGTGATACTAAAGGATAATGTACATCCATGGATTTCTGGAACAAGAAGTAAGGATTTCCATCTTAATTTACCTTCCCTAGGATAAGTATTGTATTTATACACCGTTTTTTTATTTTCATGGTGTGTGTACTACTGAATTGAGAATTTTTATCTAGAATATCATTTGTTTCAGGTAATATAAGTAACATTAAAATTTTTTACTCTCAAGGTTTTTAGATCCAAAATTGTCTCTCAAGACATAAGGGTTTTAATCTAAAATTTATCTCTTTGAGAATTGATTGGAATTATAGACCTTGTTTCATTGTTTTAGTTCATATATTTTCTATTTTGATATATCTTATCATGAACTATTTTTTAATTATTTTATATTATGTTCAATTATAATCCCTCTCTTTTAAGGGGTTTTGATGGAAAAGTTTATAAATTCTTAAGGTCCTTAATGGTATCAATTCTAATTCATTGACACGTAATATATTATGTTTACAATGTTTTCACTGAATTTTATATTCACAACCCATTGATATATTATTATCATACTCCTTTTATTTCATGTGATTTACTAGTCAAATAATGTTCCCCTTTTCAAGTGGCTATTGATTTAGTTTTCTCCCCAATAGTAAGTATTTTTAGTAACACAATTTCCATTCATTGATGCATGATAGTTCATTGAACTTATTTAATATATGTTTTTTATATTTTCCCAATTGATTATATTATTTTGTATTCTCACATTGTTTTATTGGGATATACATTTCTACAAAATTAACCATTTCAAAAATTGTCATTACTTATTGGGATATGTGATTTTAAAACCATCCACTTTAATTTTTTGGGTGGATTATAATCAATTCATTCCAGTATTGACATATCCATATGATCGTTGTTCTATACTGTGTGAAAATTAAATTTTCATAACTCAAATTGGTTAGAGTTAACCTAAGAAGTTAGATATTCTTTTGACATAGAGAAAATTTTTGATGTACCAAATATTTTTATTTTAATACAGATGATTATGATCATGTTTTACCATCCTCTTTATTTTAGACATTTTATGATCATGTTACATAGATTATTAACATGGTTAAAAGTATTTGAATTATGTCTATCTCAGATTATTGGAATGGGTGATTAGGTATTGTTTATTCATATTATCTTATAGTTAATTCATTGGAATTAAACAAGTGTTGGCAGGGCCTAATGATAAATATCCCCATTATGCATAAATATATCTCATTAGATAAAATATGTTGGGTTTTTGTGTATACCTCTTCCAATAATAGTATATTGTCATAAAAAAAACAATGAACATATGATGTATTCACTACGGTATCAACAACAAGTATTGTGTATTGGCATAAGGACATGATGATATGTTTTTGGTGTCAATAATTATGTATTCCATCATTATGATATCAATGCTATTAAGATCCATGTTTTAATTTATTGTCATGTAAAAATAGTTATTTCAGTTTCATGATGACTATGAATTTATGTTATTTAACTATTTTGACCATAATGTCCATTCCATGTATATTCCAAGATTTCATTAGTAATATGTTTCTCTAACTGAATGTTTGATCTCATCCCTTATTATATTTCCATTTACCTATAGGTTTTTAAGAAATTATTATAAGATAGAGGGATAACATGTGAGAATTAATTTGTGAAACATGTTAAACAATTATCATGAATTAATTAGTTTCATATATAATGGGTAATTATAAATTTGCAACAATTAAGATGGGATTTATCAGTTTATTGTTTGTCTTCATTTTTTAGATATCTAAACATGAAAAATATATGGATTAGACAGATGAAATAATGGTTATAAATTTTTCAATTATGGATTGTCATATGAATTATTTTTTAGGTAGTGTTAAGTAATGTTTTTGATTTATTTTTCTATAAGAAATGGATATGGGAGTGTTGGTCTCAGGTATCGCAAGTATTTCATAAGATATCCATAATTAATTATTCTACATTTAATATAAACATTGTTTCTTCATGGTACACTAGGATTTATATCAACCATAATGAAGAAGGAAGATGGTGTTAACCCTATTAGGGGGAATAAAGATGGTACGGGTGATTCCAAAAACATGATAAGTTGAAGAAGAAGAAGAAGATTTATTTTCTAGAAAACCCATGAAATTCAGGTTTCAATATTATTTTACAATATGAATGAGTTCTAAATAGGAAATATCAGGATGATAATGACCGTTAGTTTGAGGGTATTGAAATTTTAGAGACTGGAGAGCCTTTTATTCGTAAGGTGTAGTGATATTTTCAAATAAACTTATAAAAAATTAATTATAAGAATATAGAGGGTGTAACTTGTGATGATTAATAAAATATTTCATGGAAACTGAGGTGTATGATTTTTTATTAAATAGTTATAATTTGTTTTTAGAGATAGATGTTGTAAATATGTTGAATATAAATATTTTGTGAAACCTAGAAAAGAAGTTCTATGAAGTTGTATCACTTGTTGAATCATTTTTTATTGTATTTTTTCATGTTAATATCACTTATTTTTTACACCAACCAAATATAATATAAATTTATAGTTGGTAAATCCTTTAAACATTTCTTTAAAGATTTTTATTTGTCTATTCTGTAATTAATATCATGTATAACGTTAAATTTAATGGAATTAAAGGGGAAATGAAGAGAAGAGATAAAGGCAGAGAAGAACATTTTCCTCCCTATCACACATAGAGATATGAATAAGGGTTAGAAGATAAAATCACAAAATTTATTATCAAGAATGGTTATAACAACTCAATTAATTTAATGAGAATTTGGTATTCACAAAAATCTAAATAAGATATTGAGGATCCCAATGGGCTATGATGAAACAGTATTATATATATATATTTTCAAATAGTGTTTTTGATATTTGGTAATGATAATGAGTAAGTAATGAACTATATTAAATAAATATTAACATCTTAAATGATAATATGTAAGTGAATAAAATAAACATTAACACATTATAAAACAAGTGTATGATAGATCTATATCCAAAAGAAACACCCCAATGGTGTTTGAATTATATACATAGATAATAGAAGATATAGTCTCTAGGATTAATGAATTTAAGTGTAATATCTAATGAGTTTTAATTAATCTTATGTTTCAATCCAATAAAATTAATGATTATTTTTAGAAAAATATATAATAGAATCAATTCATGTTGGGTAATATAGATAAAATGTAGAGTGAAGATTAAATTTATTTATAGCACAATGAAGTGTGTTTGGAATTTAAATGGAAACATTATAGAGGATATGTTACTCAAAATTTATACTAAAAGGAGATCTATGGTTTCTAGAAAATTCATGGATGTAGGTTATGTACATCTAAAATAAGTGTTCTAGATGATATGATTGGAAGTTATTATATGTTAAGGATTGTATGTTGAAATTTAATAATGGGTGAATCTTATATTATCTGGTATGATTTTTAAAGTAATATAAAATATATTTTAATTGTATATTATCGAATATGATATTGTAAAAGAAAATAAATAATATAAATAGAGGTTTTGATCATAAAAAATTAACATAGAGAATATTCTAAAGGAAGAAACCTTTTTGAAGCAGGAAGAAGGAGGAGAGGTGATGAACTATCATAGAAAGTTAACTATTATTTTTTTTGTTTTTATTGATTAACATGTTTTATTGTGGGAGAAGTTTGAATTTTCTTATAATTGGAAAATATAAGCGTATTATATGACCAAATATTGAAATTTAAAAATGTTGGTGATGGAAGATGATGCATGAAACTTATTGATAAACATGGGAATCATGTAAAAAAGGTTAGTATTATAGAAAATGATAATGATTAGATAATACCTGAAGATAATAGAAATTGGTTTATCTAAATCTATCATGACAGGGTAATTAATTTCTTATTGACTAGTCTAGAGGATGAAAGAATGTTGATGACAATAGAGTCTAGATGAGTAGAAACTATGAAGATTAGATGATGAGATTATTGAAAGATACTTTATTTGAAATAATAAAAGAATAATTAAATGGATTTTGATAAATGATAAGTTTTGACCATTAAAAGATATGAATATTATATGCTAAATAATACTAATATCTTAGTTGATTGGAGGATAAAAACATATTTTGATCAGATTATATGTCATTCAGGAAATGGGATTCCAAACCTAGTGTCCAAACATGTGTTGGAGCGATTAATAGATAATAAAAATCACTCATAATATTTTTTAGATAATGTTCTATGATTCATATGGAGTAGTTTATTTGTGTAGAGATAGAGGAAGAAATGGATGATAAAGATAAAAAAACTAATGGAATTAAAGATTCCAATGATATTACATATTATTTTTCTGAACTCAATGACCATTATGACAATGCTAAGGTGAATGTTAAAATTTGTGAAATTTTCTATGGAATATTTTTGGGTATTAAAAAATATTTATGGATGATTTAAAAATTAAGGACACTTAGTTTTGTTGAGTATTTAACAATGTAAATCGTTGAGGTTTTTATAAATATTAATGTTGATGAATATGTAATAGATAATTGTGGCCGTCTAACAGATTTCAGACCACGAGACTTTATAATTATATTGAAAATTTGAGTATATAAATAATAGTGTCCATTCATATAAAGATACATGATAGGGTGTGGTCATCCCTATTGTTGAGAATATAATAAAACAGAATATATAACTAGACTGTAGTGACTATAAGTCTAGTAGTACCAAAGTCTTGAGAAACCAAAACATCAATTTTTTAGGACAAATAGACACAGGAATATGGAGATCTCAACTAAAATTATTCACAAGCATAATATAATTAAAACATTTATATTATTGGATTAATTTAGTGATCTAAAATTAAGTTACCAAAATGTGGGAACATGGTAGACATGTAAGCTGCTTTAGAAGAATATATGTTTCAATTTTATGATTTATTCAAGTTCATGGAGAATCATGAATATTGTTAGGATCCAATATAATGAATTTATCAATTGGAAGCAATAAAATACTTCTTTAATGTGGTGGATATTTACCTAATATATATAGTGGTCATTGGAAATAAGAATAATAACTCCCCACAACACTTTTAAATGATAAATAATATTCATGAGGGAAATATTTTTCTCAAGATAATAACCAATCACGGAATGGATTAACCTCTCACACTGTGGTTGGAAATTTTAAAAGTAATTAATACTAATTATCTAACTAATTTTAATATTGTTATGTGATGATATGTTTTTACGAATTCACAACAAAATTCAAACATTCAAACTAAGAAAAATTTGAAAAGCAATTAAATGGGGGAATGTTTAAGTTCGATTAATTTGGTTAATGTCGGTCATGAATAATTCACCCCCTCTAAATGTGACTGAATAAGCCACTACGACTCTCAAATTTATATATTTAAATTACTAAAATATTAACTATTTAGTTATTTAGTTATTTATACATCTTCATTAAAAATATTTTATTACCATCAAAATTGTTAATATTTTTTATTAAATAAGTATATAAATATTTTATTTGGTTTATTTCATTCAATAATAAATGTTACATTTATCTATATAAAATAAAATAATTATAAAGGTCAAAAATTTATAAGTTATAATACTATTACTGATAAAAATCATGTTTTATTATCATTTAATTTTATCGATGATAAAATTATTTTTTATTAGTGTCTATAAAATTTATTGATAATGGCCAAAATCATTTTTCAAAATTTTCAAGTAGTTTTATATTACAATAAAATTAAAAATCCTTTCTTCATAGACTTATGGGAGAAAGCTATTGCTTGTGTGTTTATAAACCTATTGTGGATGTCACTATCTGAAGAGTCACATGGGAATGAGTGTTTTCCTTGGATTATATCTGTACGACTTCGATCAAATATAGTAAAACAATATCTTTTTTCTTGATTTCATGTTGAAATCTAACATTATAACAGAGTGTGAATTGATTATAGTTTGTTCATATATAAAAATTGATAAATAACTTTATAGATATCCAATGATAAATATTATTATATTGGAAAGTTAATATAAAATACATTAATATAATTTTTTAAAATTGAATTTTTTATAGTATAACATTTATTAATATTATTATTATATATATTACAAGAATATAATCAATATTAACAATTTAATCATAATTATATATTTTTATAACATTTAATATAATACAATAGAATTGGTTTTTCAATCAAAATAAGTATACATCAATACATAGTAAAAACACATGGATGGAGAGTTGAACATATAGAAAAGGTAAATATAACATTTGGGTTTTCAAATCAGTTATTATATAACTGATTATAAAAATGTTTTTTATATTATTTATATTAAAAATTTATATAAAGACCTTTTAGTGGTTGTTTTGATAGTATTTATTATATAATCGATATAAACTAAGTCGATGTGAGTTATAACATCTGTTATATAATAATCACTTTTAAATGTGAAAATGAAATTTTTTTATTATATAAATAATAATAAAACTGAAGTATTTTATCATTAGTAATATAATAAAAGATATTTAATTTATCATTTAATATCTGGTATAATATAACCGATGAAAAAAATAATCTTATAAAATTTGAACACACACGCCATTATTTTATTCTAATTCCATCGATGCTTGAATTCATGAAACCCTATTTTTATAGACTTGTATGTTCTGTTTATCTTATTTATCATCCAAATTCCATTACCTTTTATAACATTACTCCTTAGTTAGTCTTGTTTTGTCTATTTTTAAATTGTTCCACCACCCTTGATTGCATTTTGCTGACCTCATCTGCATTTCACATGCCCCATATGAGTTCCACCATCATTTTACACTAAATTTAATTTTTAGTAGCACAACTATATTATAAGTAATCTGATTTTCCCTATCTTTATCAATGATATACTATTAAAATATTAATTGTCTTCTCTATGATTAAAGTTGTTATTAATTTTTATAATTTTCAAATTGTATTCAACTATTTATTGTTGATATAAGTGTTGTATTTATTTATGATGTTGTATTCATGTTTATGTTGTATAATTTATAATTTTATTTAACATTAATTAAGTTTATTTTTTATACCATTTTAGATAAAAATCACAATAGTAGTTAGAATATCATAGAAACACAACTAGCTCTTTACGGTTTCACTAAGCAGCATTTTGTATGCATCCCTCTAGGATTAAGTCAAAAGGTCAATCGTCTATAAAATACATGACACATGAGGGAAAATACCATGTAGGGGTGAGTATAAAATAACCAATAAGACACCCCAAAACCACAAATCATACAATAATGGAAATACATTCCGCTCTACATAGGTATATGTCTAGAACACATTTAAAAGGATTGTTCCGAATTACTCAACAAATACGCATGGTCTAAGGGTATGCCAAAACCATAATATTTCAATGTAGTATTATAAATATATTATTCCAAAATAGAATACATATTGGATATTTCACTCCTGAGTCTGATTATTGTGATGATTTCCATTTTTGAGGTACTTCTCATCAGGTCTCTTCATAAGAAGTATATGTTCGATGTCTGAAAAGATATTATAAATATATTAGGATCACTCCCAAGGCCATGATATATACCCAAAAATCAATCAATGTTAACTCTATATAGAGAGGATCAGTTACTGCATAGGGTTTTTCAAGATGATAACATGAATTGCATGGAGGGCATGAAGATGAATAGAGGATCTCACTTAAGACCTCATGAAAGGATTCCAAAAAATCAATCCAATATGTCATGCTGAAGGGATCATTTTACTATGTGTAGGATATGATACCATACTAAACCATAGAGAATGGATAAGGGGAACACACCCAAAAAACATGTCCATGATATAGAGGAAAAGGGATTTTCTCCAAATTCTATAATGTTCATGGCATGTAGAGGGGGTTACACTCCTTGTCCCTTGACCTTAGTTCTTGTCCATGTAAATGGATCTTGTCTCATGCCCGTGTCTATGGATAAGTACACTGTAGTTAGGATGTATGTTAACTATACCCATGTTCTAGTACATGTATTAGATTGTGTACCCATATCTTAGCACCAATATATAGCTTATCCAGTATACTATGGTCCAGGTCTTCTTTGTGTAGGGGAGTACACGATGTGCTCCATCCTGTGTACTCTATTCCATGTATGTGTACAGTTTGACATACACATCGATTCACCAGGGATATGTCACACATCATGTGATAGGGTCACTTTTTTTTTATCCTTAAAAATCTCATTAAAACATAGCCACCTCTGTGAGGAACCCACGCATCCTGTAATCCTGGATTACGCGTCATGTGGCTTGTGAATTTTAAAAATTTCTAGTTCTTAATTCTACACATGCTTCCACCACAAGCTCCTTAGATATCGGCTATAATCATTCCAAAATCAAGTATCTCACTCAATCAAACCTCTCCAGGGATATTCAATGGATTTTGGGATTAGAATCTATTTGAAAAATAGATTGCATTCATCCATATTTTCATACGTTCTCCCCTCTCAAATTGGGGATATCCCATCTAGTCTGATCCACTCACCCTACCACCGTCACACCTCCATTTCATTGTTTCGACCCCATATCAATAATAATAGATTGTTTCACAAAGAAATAGGTTTCCAATGATCAATTCATCACAATATTTCAAACCCTAGGCCAAATGAAGAATGCCTATGGTGAATTTGGAAATTGGGGGATGGGACCATAAGAACAACCAAGAGGAATGGACCACAATTGATGTTAATGTTGATATCAGTTCATTTCTATTTGAAAAAAATCAAATAACCATCAATTTAAATAACAAAGAGAAATCACCCACATCCTGATTAATCTAAACCATCCCACAAAACTATAGATCCAAAAATCCACATATTTTTCGATTGATTGGAATTCCTCGTAGAAAATATGAACGCGGAAAGAATCCAAATCAAACAAGGAAACACAGTTATCTCTACACAGGTATGTGTCTAAAAAACACATTTTATGAATATCTAGAGATACTCATAAATTACACACAGTATAAAGGTATGTCACAACCATAATATGAAAGCCTATGATTCCATCTTTAAGATTCCACATAACACTCATCTATGTGAACACACTCTTGAGTCTGATAAGATTGATGATGTTCATCAATAAGATACTACTCATCATGTATCATCATAAGAAGTAAAGACTATAATTTTTAAGAGATATGATATATGGATTTTGATCATTCCCAAGGCCATGGGGTATACCAGCAAATCTATCTAGATTAACTCTGTATGTAGATGATTAGAACCCAAATAGTTTTCATCACAATGATACCAATAACTCCAACTAGTGCACGAATATGATTATATGATCTCACTTTGGGACTCATGAATGGATCATGACAACTATATACAAGAAGTCATGATAAAGGTATTGTTGTCCAATGTGTAAGAGAAGACACCATAATAACTCTTAGGGAATGGCTAAGGGGGATACTACCTAATGAAACATGTCCAAGATACAAAAGGAAAAGTTATAAGGACCCAGCCTTAAAACATTACATAATATTGAATTAAATGAATAATTCACATTGAGGATATTTTCAGGTTTATAGTTTTATATAATTAGTACATTACTATTATATCTCAATATATTACAATGTAGACACTTCTACTCCGTTTCCAATTTTATCATAAAATAAAAACACTTGAAAAAAAGTCATGTCTAGTTCCATGTTTAAGATAGCATGACTTTTCCATGATCCCATACATGATTCTATTCCACATTATGTCCTGTGAAAAACATTTCAAAGACATGGGATGAGCATAAAAATCACAGTAAGAGATACACAAAGATTGAAAACTGTTATTTTTTCAAAACAATAAGTAAAAAATTAATACTTTAACATAAGAAATACTTTTAACATTTATGAATTAGTAAATACTATTCACTGAATACAACATCACTAATTACCCTTTTGTAATCAAAATATTACCATAAAACCCATATAATGAACACATAACATATAAAGGTAACATGGGACATAAACATACTTAAATGGAATAACTATATGACCGACTTCCACACATATCACTAAATTGAATATCCATACGACCAACTTCCATACCCAATGTATTGGAGGTTATAACGTAACCACCAGTGCTTGTTTATCACGACACCACCAATCATTTGGTTTATCATGTAACCATAAGTCAAATGTCCATGTTCCATTATAAAATCATAACACATAAAACAAATATAAAGGAAAGAAAACATTTCCACATTTTAATCAAAATATATCACTTAAATATATTGACATAACAAATAAATTAACAAAACCATTTTCAATACCAAAATACATAAAAAGGTATATGGAATTTATTTTCCTTGAAAAAAATTACTTCTTTTTAAGGAATCCAAAGTACAAATAATACTCATGACTGCAGAAAGGTCATTGTCGCTGCTGACGTTATAAGAAACATTCCTTTTTGTGGTTTAGTAAAATTCTTCATAAAAAAATATTCCATTCTAAATGTCAAGGGTGTTTATACATCCTATAAAATAATGTCTTGTATAAAAACAAAATATGCCTCAATGAAGGAAGATTGATACGAAGTCCCTTACCTCGTGTCCGACTTGACTCGATTATTCTTTAATATCCTAAATAATAAACTAAAGATAATTTATACTTGCTTAAGAACCTTTTTCAAGTTTATTATTCCTTTTATATCACTTATTACCATGTTATAAACATTATGTAATTATTTAATTTAATAACGTTTGTTTTGTCGATATCTGGTACTTCAGTCAATACTGAACACCTTATATTTACAAGTTATCCATGTGGTCAATAGTCCATTATATCAAGAATGATATTAATTATTTATATATCATATATAACATATATATATGGTATATATATATATATTTCTATTTATAACAGTTTATATCATTTGGAGCTAAGAACTGAAATTCACCGATCATGGAGATGTTAATCCGTATGTATGCATGAACACTACTTTCATTTCTATTTATTATTTTAATGGAATTAAGACATAATGATACATAGGTATATTATATTTCCAGTATATATCATATTTAATATCATTAACTCCATTCCTTATACATCCCAAATATGGAATTAACGAGTCATATCACTTTGAGGGGGCGGTAGTCTGCACTTCCTCAAATGAAATTATCGCGTTTACCCATAATGGAAACCATAAAAGTATATAATAAAATAAAAATACAGAAGCATAAAGAAAACATAAAAATAATATATATCATATATAAATACATTTCCATCTTAATTCCTACCATGAGAGGTGGTAAGAGATAATTGAACAATCATCATTTCGGGAGGCGTTAGTTTTCCATCCACAGAGACAGTATGTTAATCACCCATTAGATAGAGGTGTGATTATGTGTAGTTTAAAAACATCACATAAAAACATCCTAGTATATTGAGGATACTGGTTTTGTTATAAAATAATGGAATAAAAAGTGTTTTCGGGTTGGAGAATTAATGTAAAATAAAAGAAGTTAAGATAAACTGTTACCTTTAATTTGTTAATGTCCTTTGCGTTAAACCAAAAGGACCTCTTGAAGTGATTTATGTATAAGGTAAGTATTCTAGGAGGAGGAGAGGGATGTAGTAAGATTAATTGGGAAGAGTTTTGATGAGCTAAAAATCTTGAGATGTGTGAGTAATTGGTTATAAACGGTCTCATTTTATAACGGGGAGGAGGGGCACTTTAGGATTGTGTGAAAATTGTATTTTATTATATTATGATATTCGTTTTTTAATGGTCCAAAAATTATTAGAGTTGAGGATAAGACAACTCATGGTCTAAATATAATCATATAATAAGATTTTTATGGGTTTTGGATGTTATTTTAAAATTTATAATCTTATTTATTGAAATGATTTATTAATGAGGTAAACACTACATCATTATTATGTCATAAATAATTTAATTTATTTAAAGTCTAAAAATTATAAAAAAATAACATGATGTAGGAAATAGTTTTAGATTTAAAATTAATATTTATAGAAAAATATATATTTTATATAACCCCTTATAAAAACTAATTTACTAAAAGATATTTGTTTGTGTCATTTTGGTCTTTACTTTAACTTTATTAAAATAAAGTGCCATTATCATTAATAAGTGGCTCCATGGGGTCCCAAAATCGACCCAAATATTCCAATGGTTAGATATGTATCAAACGATAGACTTAGGATATATGTTAGAATAATTTTGTATTATTATAATAATATTTTTTTACCCTTATTTAAAAGATTTACCCTTTAACCATGGTAAATAATTTTTTTACTGAAGTAAATATTTAAAATGTCTAAAAATAAAAGATACCTATTTAAAAAACATAAAACTACTTACTAAAAATATGGAATCAATTTTTTCCTAATTAAAAACACATAAGTGGAAGAAATTAATTTAAAATTAATTCCCGCTATTAAAACAAATAGCGTGTTTTTAAGAAATATAACTATCAAAAGCTTGACACTTGTTTATCTCAAATTTCCAAATGAAATTATTTCCAATGACCAAAATTATATTAAATGGTAAAAATATATTCTAATTAAAATTTAAATCTAATTAAAAGATAATATAACCATATAAATAAATTAGATTAAAACTCACTTTTGAATTAAAATACAGTATTTGTCACTATTCATCAAAAAATGAACTTTATCAGAAAAATACCTAAAATTTACCAAATGTAAATTTTGATGTCCTAAATCTAAAGAAGAATTTTATTAATTCAAATATTACATATAAAAACCACCAAAACTAGATTTAATAAGGTTTCACCATCAAAAGGTTGTAAATCAACCTTTTACGTAATATTAGAGTATTCATGCTTAAAATTAGATTCATTCATATTTTAAGCCTCTTAATTTTATTGGATAATTGTAAAAACATTTAACAAACATGAAAAATCATATTTTAGTTTGTTTTGTTCATTCCTGCAAATTACAACTACTAGAAGTTAACTACCATTTAAAATAATAATATTATATTATTAGAGTGCAATGTAGGATTTCAAAGTAACTCGTTGTTGCGTATCGAGTACTCTATCGAACATAGAAACCATTTTAATGTAAAACTAATATTTAGTTCACAAATATTAGTAAGTTTGAAAATCTATTATTCTTCATTTACCTGGGATGTTACATCCCTCCCCCTTTTTGGAAATTGTGTCCCCACAATTTTTATTCACTTATCAAAATAAGTGGGGGGTATTTATCCCTCATAGGATTTTAAGATTCCCACATTTCCTCTTCAACCATAGAGTTTTCCCACAAAACCATTACCTGGTGAATTACCTTATTCCATAATACTAGCTCTCTACGGTCAAGAATCTGGACCAGTTGTTCCTCATAAGAGAGATTCTCTTCCATCTGGACTACCTCTGGGCTCAAAACATGAGATGGATCTGGAATATACCTTCTAAACATCAAAACATGAAAAACATTGCGCACATGGGATAAGATTGGAGGTAATCCACTCTTTACACAACTGATCCATCTTTATCCATGATTTCATATGGTCCAATGAACCTCCGACTCAACTTTCACTTCTTACCAAAATGCATCACACTTTTCCATGGAGAAACTTTGATAAAGACATCATCACCTACCTCAAAAGAAGTATCCTTCCTCTGGTTATCCGCATAACTTTTCGGTCTACTCTGAGCTATTCTCATGTGCTTATGAGTCAACTAAACTTTCTCTTACATCTCTTCTACCAATTATGATCCCATCATCTTCCATTCACCTACTTCATCCCAAAAATCTGGTGTTCGAAAACTCCTTACATATAATGCCTCAAATAGAGCCATATATATACTAAAATGAAAACTATTATTATACGAAAATTCAACCAAAGAATTATGTTGGTCCCAACTTCCCTGGTAATCCAATGAAAAAGAATGTAAAATATCCTCCAAGGTCTGAATTGTTCATTCTGACTGCCCATCTTATTGTGAATGAAAAGATATACTAAAATTTAATTCAGTACCCAATGACTTCTGAAGGCCTTTCCAAAAGTAACCATAGGATCATGATTAGATAAAATGGAGAGGGGAAATACATGCAACTTTACAATCTCTTTAACATACAACAGAGCAATTTAATCTAGAGAAAAAGTGTCTCGAATAGGAAGGAAATAAGAAGATTTAGTCAATCGATTAACTATAACCCAGATTGCATTATTACATCGAGATGTCTTCAGTATTACCTCAACAAATTCCATAGATATGTTTTCCCATTTTCACTTTGGAACCAGTATGGTTTGAAGAATACCTTTAGATAAATTCTTCTCGGCTTTATGTAGCTGAAACGTCAAACACTTCACAGTAAAATCAGAAATATCTCTTTTCATTCCATCCCACCAGTAATACTCATGAAGATCTTTGTACATCTTAGTACTACCAAGATGAAATGATAAGGGAGAACTATGATCTCCATATAACAACTCATTATTTAAATATAAATCACAAGGCACACATAACCTCTTCCCAAACCTCAAAACACAATCATTATCAACATTAAAATCAGGGGACATACCATTCTGAACAAACTCTACCTTTTTCGGCAACTCAATGTCTTCTTTATGTGCATGCTTTATTCTATTTGATTGTGATGATTTCACTAAAACCTAAAACAAAATAGAGGAATTAACTACAAAAACAACTTTTATTCCAAAGTTTATCAAATAAAAAACCAAAGTATCTCATTCCAAATATAGCATGGTTAATGAAGCATTACTTTTACTACTCAAATCAAGAGCCACTTTATTTTCTTTTCACAGATGGTAATCGATCAGGAAATCATAATTCTTGATTAATTCCATCCACCTCCTCTGTCTCAGGTTCAATTAATTTTGACTGAATATATATTTTAAACATTTTTGGTCAGTATATATTTCACATTTTACTCCATATAAATGATGCCTCCAAATTTTTAATGAAAAATCTATAGCAGCTAATTCCAAATCATGGGTATGTTAATTTAACTCTTGAGGTTTCAAATTACGTGAAGCATAAGCAATTACATGATCATTATGCATTAGGACAAATCCATGTCCTTTCAATGAAGCATAACTTTAAATAACACACTCACAATTTCTGGATGGCAGTGCCAAAACTAGAACATTCAACAATCTTCTTTTAAATTCTTGAAAACAATCATCACATTCATTATTCGAAATGATATTAACACTTTTTCAAGTTAACAGAGTCATTGGAATAGATAACCATAATAAATTCTCAAAAAACCATCCGTAATAACCTACCAAACTAGGAAAACTACAGATCTCGGTTGTATTTGTGGGTCATGGCCATTCTTCAACAACTTTTGTTTTTGTAGGATCAACAGTTATGCCATTTTCTGAAACAATGTGACCAAGGAATGAAATTTTTTGTAACCAAAATTCACACCTTCTGAATTTCTCATAATGTTTATTTTCATTTATGGTTTGCAAGAAAACTATTAAATGACATTCATGCTCCTCTTTACTTTTAGAATAAACCAAAATATCATCAATGGAAACAACCAAAAACATATCCATGAACTCACAGAAAATTTTATTTATAAACCCATGAATATAAAAGGGGAATTAGTTAAACCAAAAGGAATAAGTACAAATTCATAATGGTCATATCTAGTATAAATTGCGGTCTTCAGAATGTCTACTTCTTTCAATTTCAACTGATGGTACCCTGACCTCAAATCAATCTTCGAAAAATACTGATCTCCCTAGAGCTGATCAAAAAAATCATCGATATGAGGAAAAGGATACTTGTTCATAATAGTGATGTTATTGAATGCTCTATAATCATTGCAAAGTCTCGCTGAACCATATTTATTTTTAACAAACAAGACAGGAGCGCCCCATGGTGATGTTCTAGGTCGAATGAAACCTTTATCTAATAACTCTTTCAATTTCTTCTTTAACTCTAAAAGTTCAATTTGTGCCATTCTGTAAGGGGGTTTTGAAATTGGATTAACATTAGAAACTAAGTCAAAAAAATTTCAACATCCCGATCAGGTATAATACTAGGAAAATCATCATGAAAAACATAAATACACTCATTTACCACTGGCACATCATTAATTTGAACAGTTCCTTTATTTTCAATAATATGTGCAAGGTGACATTCATTTTTATCGCTTCCTAGTTTTGAGATTCCTAATATTTTATTAAAAGTAAGGGTTCATTCTTGTATAAAAACTGAAAATCATTATGAAATGAAATATCTTTAGCTCTTCAGTCAATATTAGTATGATAAACAGACAGCCAATCCATTCCCAAATTAACATCATACTCTATTAGAGGCAATACAATAAGGTTTTCAAGTATATTCTTCCTGAACACAAGGACCTGAAGTTTCTTATGTTTTCTTTTTCTCTCAACATTTCCTCGAGGTGTTGTTTCCCTAAGTTCCATATTCATATCATGAGATGGAATTACCAATTTATTAGAAAACGTTTCTGAAATGAATGAGTGTGTAGACCCTAAATCAAACAACACATTGTCATAATCTGAACAAAAAAACAATATACATGATACAACTTTGTTTGATGAAAAAAAATCTACAGAAGTAGTTGCAAATGATTTCACCACACCTTTCTTCTTGTAGTCTGGCTGCTTTCCCTCAGTTGAGTTCTTCTCTGGACACTCATTTTCATAATGACCCAATTAATTACAGTTAAAATATCTTACCGATGGATTTTCATTACCTGCTTGATCATCTTCCTTATAGTTACAAGCAATATGACCAGATTTACCACACCAAAAGCACTTTATAAACTTTTATAAACATTTTCCCGGATGCTTTTTACCACATTTCGTACAAGTTGGATATTTAATTTTCTTACCTCCAGGCTTCTTTGATGAATTATTTCCATTTTCTTACCAACTAGACCTATTATTCTGTTGTTTGTGAATGAAAATCTCATCATCACAAAACTCCACTTCCACCTTTTCTGCACATCTAACAAGTTTTTCATTACTTTTGAACTCATGAGAGGCTAGTGCTCTTCGATATCGCGGCTTCTATCATGAGTAAAATTGATTTATCTTACAATCAAGATCTCAGATGAAATTTGAAGCATACCTTGTCAGTCGAGTGAATTTTTTTCATAAGTAGCCACTGATTCATCCTCCTGCCTCAATTCCAGGAATTTGTTTCCATCCTAAGACAAACCACCTTAGGAAAATATTTCTCAAGAAACATATCTTTAAATTCATCACAAACATATCATCAATTTCTTCACTATCCCTGATATTTTTCACCATCGACCACCACTGATCAGCTTCACCTTCAAAATGGTAAACATCGAGACTAACCATTTGATGTTATCAACACCCCATGGAATTAAAAATATTCTCCATTTATTTAATCCACCCTTCAGCTAGCACATGGTCAGATGATCCTCTAAATTATGAGGAATGTTGCCTCATGAAATGCTCCACTATTGAAATGTTCCTCTGTGGTTGATCTGGTTGATCTCATGCATGGATACCACCACCATTTATAGCTTGAGTCCCTTTTTCCATCACTACAAAAAACTATTCAGTTCCGATTCCGACCATCTCAGGTTTCTATTTTGAAGGGTTTTCTTCCTCTTGATGTCGTCCCAATATAGCTAACATGTTTCCTCTGCGGAAAACCATTCTGAACATTGAAATATCATAGGCGAAGCAACATATTAATATGCAAATGCTATATCATTTCAATATTACAATAAATTAATTTATTTGACAATACCCTACCTCTTAATGTTGTCTAAACCGAACTGTGATACCAACTATAAAGACCCGACCATAAAAAATTACATAATATTCAATTAAACTAATAATTCATATTGAGGATCTTTTTTAGTTAATATTTTTAGATATTTAGGACATAACTATTACATCTCAAAAGATTACAAAGTATACACTTCTACTCAGTGTCCATTTTTTTCATAAAATAATAACTCTTGGAAAAAAGAGTCATGTCTAGTTCCATGTTTAAGATAGCTTGACTTTTCCTTGATCTCATCCATGACCTTATTCCACATTATGTCCTGTGAAAACATTTCAAAAACATGGTATGAGCATAAAAATCTCAGTAAGAGATACACAAAGAAGGAAAATTGTTAGTTTTTCAAAACAACAAGTAAACCAAGAATACTTTAACATAAGTATTACTTTTCACCATTATGAAGTAGTAAATACTCTTCACCAAACAAAATATCACTACTTACACTTTTGTAACCAAAATATTATCTTAAAACCCATATAAAGAAAATATAACATATAATGGTAACTTGGGACATATACATACTTAAATGGAATAACCATACGATCGACTTCCACACATATCACTAAATTGAATAGCCATACGACCGAATTCCATACCTAATGAATTGGATGTTATAACATAACCACCAGTCCTATTTTATCATGGAACCACCCATAATTTGGTTTATCATGTAACCACCCATGAAATGTCCAATTACAGTTATAAATTCATAACACATAAAACAAATATAAAATAAAGAAATCATTTAATCATTTCACTCAAAATATACAACTTGAATATATTTATATAAAAAATCCATTATCAATACCATTTTCGATACCAAAATACAAAAAAGAGGATATGGTATTTATTTTCCTTGAAAAAAAAACATTACGGCTTGTGAAGGAAGCCAAAGAACAGGCAATACATGTGGCGTCAGAAAGGTCATTATCACTGCTTACATTAAAAGAAAATTTTATTTTTTTCATTTAGTAAAACAATTTTTATAAAAATATTACCTTTGAAAACTGAATGGTGTTTATACTGCATATAAAAGAAAATCATGTATTAAAACAAAATATGCCTCAATGAAAGGAGATTGAGACGAAGTCCCTTACCACATGTCCGACTTGACTTGATTGTTCTTTAATATCCTGAATAATTAACTAAAGATAATTTATACTTCATTAAGAACCTTTTCGACTTTATTATTCATTTAATATCACTTATTACAATGTTATAAATATTATGTAATCATTTAATTTAATAACATTCGTTTTGTCGATATCTGATACTTGAGAAAAAAATGAACACCTTATATTTACATGTGGTCAATGTTGTCAATATTCCATTATATCCAGAATGATATTCATTATTTAGATATCATATATATCATATATATAATATATATCCATTATATATATATATTAGTTCATATCATTTGGAGATAAGAAATGAAGTGCACCGTTCATGGAGATGGTAAGTCGTACGTACACATGAACACTAGTTTCATTTATATTTATTATTTTAATGGAATTAAAACAAAATTATAAATAGGTATAATATAATTCCAGTATAATATCATATATAATATCATTACCTCTATTCTTTATACATCCGAAATATGGAATTAATAAGTCATATGACATTGAGGGGGCGGTAGTCCGCACTTCCTCAAATGAAATTATCGCGTTTACCCATAATAGAATCCATAAAGGTATGAAATAAAAGTAAAATATAGAAGAATAAAAAAATATATATATCATATATAAATGTATTTCCATCTTATTGGCCACCATGAGAGGTGGCATGAGATAATCGAACAATCATCGTTTCGTGAGGCGATAGTTTTCCATCCACAGAGACAATATGTTTTTCACCCATTAAATGGAGGTGTGTGTAATTGTGGTTAGCAAAATTCTCATAACAAAATCCTAGTATACTTATAATACTGGTTTTTTTATAAAAGAAACGAATAAATTGTTTAGGGGTTGGAGAAGTAAAATAAAAGAAATGAAGTTAAGATAAACTGTTGCCTTTAATTTTGTTAACTTCTATTGGTTTGAACCAAAAGGACTTCTTGAAGTGCATTCTACCTGAGGTAAGGCTTATAGGAGGAGTAGAGGGATGTAGGGAGATTAATTGGACAGAGGTTGGACGAGCCAAAAGGCTTGATAGGTGTGAAGAATTGGTTATAAATAATCTCCCTCTATAAGGGGGAGGAGGGGCTCTTTAGGAAAGTGTGAAAATATTATTTTATTATATAATGATATTTGGTGTTATAAAGGTCAATAAATCATTAGAGTTGAATATAAGAAGACTCATGGAAGAAATATAATCATACAATAAGAATTGGATATGTTTTGGATGTTATTTTAATATTTATAATCTTATTTATTTAAATGATTTATAAATGTTGTAAACATTGCATCATAATTGTGTCATAAATAGTTTAATTTATTTGAGATCTAAAAATTATTAAAAAAATACCATGATGTAGGAAATATTTTTATATTTCCATGTAATATTTATAGTCAAAAAGATAATTTATATTACCCCTTGTAAAAATTAATTTACTAGAAGATATTTTTTTGTGTCATTTTTTTCTTTACTTTAAGTTTATTAAAATAATGTGTCATTATCATTGATAAGTGGCTCCATGGGGTCCAAAAATCGACCCAAAGAGGCCCATGGCCGGATATGTATCATCCAATAAAATTAGGATGCATGTATGAGTAATTTGTTATTATTATAATAATATTTTATTTACCCTTATTTAACATATTTAACCATTAACCATCGTAAATAAACATTTTACTGAAGTAAATATTTAAAATGTCTAAAAATAGAATTTAACTATAAAAAAATTTGGACCTAATGATTCCAAATATGGAATCAATTATTTCGAAATAAAAAATTCATAAGTGGAAGAATTTAATTTAAAATTAATTCCCACTATTAAAACAAATAGCGTGTTTTTCATAAATAATTACTATCAAAAGATTAACACTTGTTTATGTCCAATTTCAAAATGAAATTATTTACAACGACCAACTTTAGATTTAATGGAAAAAATATATTATAATTAGAAATTAAATCTAATTAAATAAGATAATATAACCATATAAATAAATTAGATTAAAATGCACTTTTGAATTAATATACGGTATTTTTCACTATTTATCAAAGAATTAACATTATCAAAAAAATACCAAAAATTTACCCAAAGTAAATTTTGATGTCATGAATAAATAGAAGAATTTTCTTTTTGTGAAATATAACATATAAAAATAACAAAAACTAGATTTAAAGAGGGTTCACCATTAAAATGAATTAAAACTACCTTTTACTGAATATTTGAGTATTCATGCTTAAAATTAGATTTATTCATATTTTAAGCCTCTTACTTTATAAAGATAATATTAAAAACATTTAACAAAAAAGAATAATAATATTGAAGTTAGTTTTTTTCATTCCAGCCAATTACAATGGCTAGGAGTTAACTTCCATTAAAAATAATATTATTATATTATTAGTGTGCAACTTAGGATTTCAAAGAAACCTGTTGTTGCATATCAGGTACGCAATAGAACATAGAAACACTTTTAAAGTAAAATTAATATTTAATTCAAAAATATTAAGATATATGAAAATCTCTTATTCTTCAGTTACCTGGTATTTTACACAAGGGATTCAAGCCATGTTTTATAAAGTATAGGACATGTATAGGGGTAAACATGTCGTGTCCCATGACCCTAGGTCCTGACCATGTAAACAACTCATTTCTCTTGCACATGTCCATGTATATGTACATTTTGTGTAAGCTATCAGTGTACTCTACCCATGTTCTAAGACATATATTAGCTCGTGCACCTGTGCCTGTGTACTAGTACATTGTTTAGCCCATGTACTATAATCCACACTATGCCCATGTAGTAGAGTTCATGGCGTGCTCCAACCCATGTACTCAAACCCATTTCTGTGTACCCTTTGAGGTACAAGTTGAGTTACCTAGAAGAATTCACAGTCTGTGTTACAAGGTCCAAAACTGTGTGATACTTAACTGTCTTTTTAAACCCTAGCAACCTCTAGGAGGGACACACACACTATTTAATCTTGGATTACAACATATGTGGTTTGCGATTTTTTGGAATCATTCGTTCTTCCTACCACGCAGGTCTGTACCACCAATGCCATTAATATTAGCTCTAATAATGCTAAAAAGCATGTATCATCCTTGACTGAAAATCACCATGGACATTTAATGGAACTCAGGATTCAAATATGTTCAGAAAATGGATTTCATTTATCACAATCATTGTTTGCTCACCTCGATCGAATCGAGGGATGAAAATACAGTTCAATCATCTAAATGCTACCACAACCAAGCATTTTTTGCATCAGGAAAATCATAGATCTTCAATATCATATTGTTGATCCATGAAATGGGTTTGAAATGATCGATTCTTCATGATTTTTTGAAACCCAGGTTAAACGAAGAACACCCACGTTGAAAGAAAAATTAGGGGGAGAAAAGTACAAAAACAACTAAGAGGAAAGCACCGTGAATGATTTTCATGTTGATCTCATTTCAATTACATTATAATTAAAATTTAATAACCAATAATTTAATTCATGAAGATAAATCACCCAAATCATGATTAATCTATCCCGTCCAACAAAACAACTAATTCGTAAATCAATATGTTTGTCGATCGATTTGCGGTTGTCATATAAATTATGTACATAGAAATAATAAAAATAAAAAATATTTCCTACCTTGATTTATATTGATCACTAATGAAGATCATATTTATGTTTTTATTGTTTTTGAGAACCTTTGTATCCATTGCACATCGACTTTCAATCTGTGATACATTCATCATTTTTTCGAGAAATATCCTCCAAAGTTATTTTTAATTACTTTCCAACGAATCCATGGTTGTGTAGATAACACTGATAATTCTCCATAAAAGTGTATATAAATTCACGTTAATTTTTCCATCGACATAAATGAAATTAAATAATTTATTAAGTTATTTTATTAATTTTCAAATGCATGATGACTTTTCCACAAACGAACCATAATGAAAATTGTTATGTCATGCCTAGGATAAAACCAGTATACTAAACATAATAGTTCTCTAAAATTTATAACCTGGGTCCCTTTTTAGTAGTTATTCCACTTTTCTTAAGAAAACAACACACATGTGAAATTTATGAAAATTAATATATTTCAAAAATTTATCCTTGTTACACCCGGTATTTGAATAGCACGCCGTCTCGGTTCTTGGTGTATAAAATAATCCATATAAAATCTAAAAATAATACATGTAAAATCTAATTTATTACACATGTGGTGATGAACTTCAATGGGTATGTAATCCCAATTCACCCATGCCCTAGAAAAATAGTTCAACTGAATAACAATGTCCTGTGTAGTAGCTACATGCAAGAAGATGTGAAACAAACATAATAAATATTCAATCAATTATTATATAAATAAATTAATGAAAAGTATTGAACACATAATAAAATACACAACTTAACATACCTCTGCATGTGTGGTTCAAACTCATTTAATGGATGTTTCTCAAAAATAGGTTTTGGAATCATCAATCTTAAAAGACCTTAGCCCCTTCAGCCAACAATGAAACGCTTGGACCTTGAGGGTTAGATGATAAAACAAGAGGTATATCACCTGTTAGTACAAAAACCTCAATGTTCTTGTAAGATATCATCCTAAATCTCTTCATCCATCTAAAAGACAATAAGAATTTTATCAAAACGTAATTGAAAATGAGTGTTATATTTTTATTTATTTTGGCTATAACTAACAATTAATTGTGTAATTATACATCATCATCCACATATTTGTATATGAATGTGTTAATATCGTCATATTAATTCTCAGTATCATCAATTTCTATAAGAGTTTAAGCTTAATTATAACTTACTAATTGAAATTCATTTGTTACATCATCTACACCATCAACCCGTAATTATACTATTTTATCATATATATTCATCTGTATTCATTAGAAATATGTCTTGTAACATTATCATGAAAAGTTTATATTCCTTCTACATTAATAGGACCACATTCGCATTGCATAGGCTGATTTTCATAAGACTTCATTTTAATAATGACCCACAAATCATATATCATTCTTGAAGAATCACACTAATTGGTATTATATATTTAGTATTCTTCATGAGGATATAAAAATTGATAATTTAATGCATGAATATTTTTATATTAAATATCAAAGATTCCATGGGAGAGATAAATATGAAAGACTCTATAAGTATCATACCAATGACATTTAGACATCATTACATAACTGTTTCCCAAATAAAACAACTCAATTATTTCATCTTTCATGCCATAAATGTCATGTTCACTTCCTGTATGATGACATCCTCTCAAAAAACACCACTATTCGTTAATTTTATTAATTCAACAATGCTCGTGTATGAAATATAAAACCATTCTCCATATATGGTTTATAAGATTTAACAATTTTGGATGGTGGGTTAGTTAAAACAGAAAATTAAATATTAATTTTAACTGTATATTGTGATACCTAAAAAATTGAAAATGGATTAACAATATAACAAATAAAAAATTGATTTCATTCATTAATCCATAAACAATTTACTTTACCAGTCTTTGAAACCTGTTGTAGAAATTAAGTTGTCGGCGTTCTTCAAGACCAGTAACTATAATTTTTGGAAAATATTTCTTGTTATGGTAATAATATACTCATCAAATTAAATAAAATTAAATTACTTTTTTAAAAATATTAAATAATATATAGTAGTAGTATCACTATACAAATGATATCATTTATTCATAACTTATCATAATAAATCTCTGTGCCCTGTGATGTTTATCATTTGAAATCTATCATTTATGGACTCCATAAAATCCATGATCTAACTATATAAAAATTGATAATATAGTGGTTAGTGCATCATAAAAATTTCCATTTTTATTACCCATTAAATGATGTTTTGAATGACATTCAGGTTGAATATAATGGGAGAAAAAAATCTACTTCTGTAAATATGATTTTTTAGTTGAACCTTCAACTGATTCATTGTTACATACCTTTTTAATAAATTTCATCATACATCTCTCATATAGATAAATCCATTCGAAATATACTACCTCTAATCATTTTTATTCATGTATAAAATATAATATTAAATAATAAATTTAATCAAATACTGTTATTAGGAAAGAATCATGTTTACATAAAATTTAAACTATATCATCATATAGCCTAAAGAGTGAATCATTGCCTATTATTGTCATACGAATTTCCCAGAAAAAATATGATATTTTTGTTACTACTTACCATATAAAAGAATTCAACAAACCTTTAAATCTAATCGGTATAATTATATCCTATATAAGAAGAAAATAATGACTTTTTAATCTGGTAGTATTATTGTTTCTGACACATCAAGGAAAATTGGAAACATAACCATTATGTAGTCTCAAATCTAAAATCCATTGAAAAAATAATAAATCTTAATTTTTAGAATGTGTATATGCATCTTTTTTCTTTATTAATGTCTAAGATCTTTTATATTCAAAAAAATCATGTTTTAGATGCCTAAATTGTTTTAAAATGTCTAATCATGTCATTAAATTATCTTTTGTCTAGACAGGTGTGTCAAAAAATATATAAATTATAATATCGAAATACTTCATCCAAATATTCAAAACATACAATATGTGGCAGACCAATATATAAAACTAGTATGAAAGATACCAAAAATTTGTTTTTAATCTAGTTGAGATATTTCACAAATACATCTATATTTTATTGGTTTATAGTCAGTGTAAGGGTAGTGGGAGTTAATGAAGAGATAATAGGTTTTAAATCAACACATGATATCATTTATAGAACTCAATCTCTTTTAATTGTAAATTTTCTAAGATGATTTTTGTTCCTCAATAAAGAATGATCAATAAGAATAAATATGTTACAACATTAAAGAAAATTATTTCTCTTATTTAAGAGAATAAATGATTATCTGTCACTCATAATGTACAATCATGATTTTAGACCATGTGTACTCTAGCATGATAACATTCCATATTCTTAGAAGTCACTAATTTTCCATCTTAATACTGATTTCATGAGAAATTTTTTCTCAACAACATCATATGTACATACACCATTACTCAAAAATAAATTTTAAATCATCCATCAATTGATTCAACTAAACAACAATATTCCTTTTTGGATGTGTTGGAATTAATAATTCTAAAAAGATATACGTTTTATTCATAAAAATATAAGGAGGTAATATGTACTAATATATAAAGATGGTCCAAAATTTATTTTGACTATCGTATTAACAAAATCGATATAAACCATCAATAGAAAGACCCCGTTACACATCATGGGCTTATAATGAAGAATATGTGTGTACATAATAAAAATATTTTCATAAATCACTGTCACTAAGATTATTTAAGCATTTACCATTTGAAATATTGGATTTGTACAGTGGAATCAATAATGTTATGTTTTGAGACATAAAGAATCACTAAAATCATTGTGTAATTATGAAATAAATAAACTATTTAACAAGAAAATATCCATAATTCCCTTATTGAGGATCCTTGTACCTCAATTGTACACATGTATGCCAACTAAATAATGACTCATTTTCACTATAACTTCATATACACTCATGTGAATATGCATGAATATTCAATTAACCAAGACCGAAATTATGAACCAGCCTCTTGAACACAAAGAAATTGGTAGGTGATGAAATCATTTTAGGTAAAAGTGATTAAAACAAAGAGAATATATAATCAATATAGATTTATGAGTTTCCATTACCTGATTAACTAGCCATAAATTTTTTCACAACATAAAATATTCTTATCACGCAACTAGGATATAAGGAATCTTTAATAGAACTTAACAACTCAGAATATCAAGATAGTTCTATCATAGGAGTTAAATCTATATAATTATATTTTTTTGTTGACAGGATGGAACAATAACCTCATTAATTAATATTTTAAAACATGATTCATCTAAAACCAAGTTATTATTATCATCTCTAGAACTATGATAACCATGTTGATACTGAAAAATAATTTTTTTTCCAAAAATCGAAACCCAATAGATGACCCCACATAGTAAAATGTTTCAAATATCCTCAGATCAAATTTTGTTCATGGAAAACTAATTGTCTCTTCTTTTTTTTAGTTCAGTGGATACTGATGATAAAAAAGTTTCAACATCCTTAATATATGCATGATTTATACTAGAAACATTTGGATTCCTATGATGTTTTATCCTATCGCGATGATGTAATAAGGACCGATGTATACTTCCTTATTCTATAATTTTCTAAAAAATAGAAAAAAATATTACTTTTTATTAATCAAATATATGGATGAGACTATAAAAATTTTAAAAAATAATAAATTCAAATAATTTTTAAATAATATGATTTTTATGTCATTACCAATAATGTTTTATAAATCCACATTTGACCTATTTTTTTTAATTAACTTGATTTTTTAATTATAGATAATTATCATTAAAGTAAATAAAGGTAGACCAAGGGATGATATAGAAGAATACAGTTGAGGGGATGAAGGCAATTATGACGTGAAAGTCTTTTGGTGTCCTTATGTTCATACCTTTTGGAGAGAAGACAGTTTTGGGTAAACCTGTGAGTTTACCCATGATTATTTCTCCTCCAAACGGTCTCAACGCATGGGCACTAAAATTATTTCACACTATCTTCACTTTCAGCCCCTCCACTACATGCTTTCCTCACTGCCCCTTATCAGTCTTTGATTTCTATTTTTTTTAAATTTTAGTTAATTATGGTATATTATGGTCATTTGATTTAAATAATAAATTGAGGCTTTGGCCCCAAACATTAAAAAATGGTATATTATGGTCAATTATGGTTAGGTGGAATGTTTCTCAGATATTAAAATTCATTGCTGATAATTTTTACAGATTATACTCATTGGGGTTTTTTTAGATTACTGCTCATTTTGAGTAATTTTTACTAAATATCTATCACTATCATTATTTTTTACCAATTAATGGTCAATACCAATATTTTTTAATAATTAACACTCATTACTAGTATTTTTTACTAATTAACGCTCATTTTTTGTCTTTTTTTACTCAGTAACAATCATTTCCTGAATTTTTTTACTGATTAACGCTCATTTATGGTATTTTTATTGATTAACACTTATTGCTAATATTTTTACTCAATACAACTTGTTGGATGTACTTTTTAACCAATTCCATTCATTTCTAGTATTTGTTACTAAATACCGCTCATTGTTAGATTTTTTTACTATCCACCACTCATTACCATCCATTTTTACTAATTAACCCTCATTAACATTATTTTCTATTCAATAACTTTTCTTTTTGATATTTTTTCCCAATTAGAACTCATTGATCACATTGTTTACTCAACAAAAATTATTGAAGGTATTTTTATTACTAAAAATCACTCATTTAAATAATTTTTTTCTAAATATCCCTCATTGCAGATATTTATTACTAAATTCTACACATTACTGGTATTATTTACTCCTTACTGCTCAAAAATAGTATTTGTTTGCGAATTACTTATCATTGATAGTATTTTTAACTAATTAATTTTCATTTGTAGTACTATTTACCGATTAGCGCTCATTTTCAATTTTTCTTTCAGAATAATGCTAATTTTATAATATTTGTTTACACATTAATGCTCATTTGCAGTATGTTTATTAAATATCACACATTTCAATTAATTTCTACTTAATATCGCTTATTTCTTGTATTTATTTTACTAATTACCTTTAATTTCAAGTATTTTTTACTAAATATAGCTGATTATCGATAGATTTTAATCAATAACACTCTTTGTGGGAATTTTTTACTCAATACCGCTTATTTACCATAATGATTACTAAATACCTCTCATTTTGGCTATTTTTTACTAAATACCCTAAAATTCTAGTATTTTTTAGTAATTACCTCCCATTTATATTATTTCGTACCAATTAATCCTCATTGAAACTATTTGTTACTCAATGATACTCATTAGGGTTATTTTATTATAATTACAGCTCATTACTGGTATTTTTTTAGTAAATTCCACACATTGCCAATATTTCATACTAAATACCCTCATTATCGGTATATTTTTTCAAATTACCACTATTTGATTGTATTTTTTAATAATTATTGATGATGCAAAATATATGTTTTCCTGATCATTGCCCATAACCAATATATTTTTCTTGTTAATTCCCATTTCAATTATTTTTTACTGATTATTTCTAATTGTTTGCATTTTTTACATATTATTGTTCACTATCATTATTTTTTACTAATTTATGCTCATTTCTCATATTGTTATTTCATTAATGCTCATGTTTTCTATTTTTTACAAATTAACACCCATTTTTGGCCTTTTTTACTAATTAATTCCCATTTCCATCATTCTTTATTCAATACCAATTATTAATGTCATTTTTACAAATTAATAATCACTGAAAATATTTTTTTAAATATTATCGCTCATTGCTGGTATTTTTTCACATTAATTCTCATTACTATTTTTTTAATAGTTAATTCTTATTGTCGGTATTTTTTTGATTAACACCCATTACTTGTATTTTTTTCCTACTAATGATCATTACTGATACTTTTTACTATTTTATGCTCATTAACATTTTTTTACTAATTAACACTCATTGACTTTATTTTTTATAGATTAACATTCATCTTGGTATTTTTATACCAACTAACACTTGTTTTTGGTTTTTTATATCATGTTTAATGCATTTTTCCTATATTTTTTACTCAATACTGCACATTGTAAGTAATGTTTTACAAAATAATGCTCATTGCCTGTATTTTTTCAAAATACTGCCCATTGATAATATTTTAAAAATAAATACTACTCATTACCTCTGTTTTTTATTAATTATCGCTCATTGAAGGTATATTTTAATCAATACCACTTATTAAGATAAATTTTTAATAACTCTTGCTCAGTACTACTATATTTTTTTAAAAAAACCCACTCATTCCCGGTAATTTTTAATAATTAAAATAATTTTTGAAAATTTTTTATAATTTCTGCTCATTTCTCCAAATTTTTAAAGAATACTATTCATTTTTATTAATTTTAATTAGTTAGAATTCACTTTCCCAATTTTTTTTACAGATTACCACTATTTTATAATAATTACTAATAATTTTTAATAAATACATTCAATCATTAAGAATTATCACTAATTTATTCTGATAATAGCAATGTTCTACTAATTATTTTTAAATTATTTATATTAAACATTAATTAGAAAAAACGTTTTTTATTTAATACTAATTACTGATCACGATTATTATTTAGAAATTACTATAAATTATTATTACTTATAATTAAGATCAATAAATTTTTATTATGTTTTATTAATTAATACTATTTATTTATAAAATATAATAATTTTCTCTTAATGACACCCACTATAAAATAATTAAAATTAATTATTAAAAATTATAAATAATTAATTTTTATTAAACAATTACTACAAATTAAAACTAAATATTTCCAAATTAAAATAATTACTGCTATTCTAAAATAATTACTTATAATTACTGCTAATTTCTACTAATTAATAAAACTAAATTCTAATAAAAAAATAAAATAAATAAATTAGAAAATAAAAACATTAAATAAATACCTAAAACTGTGTGTTTTTTATGGATAAAAAAATATAAATAATTCTTCAAAAAATTTAAAATTTAAATAGAATAAATGAGGGGAAGAAGGCAGGGGAGAAGAGGAGTGCTTAAATGAAAGAGGAATGAATGAAAATTAGGTTATTAGGTGGGGGTATATATAAGTTAGATTAGTAACAACATGAATTTTGCGATGTGACTAATCACAATTAGTATGCACTATAAATAACCACATCAGTGGTACAAAAGTTATTTGTAACTAGTCCCATCACAAATTATTTTCAACCAAAAATTAAATTGGGATGATATTTAAATCCATTAGTAAATAAAAAATGAAAAAATGTATTTGTGATTGGTGTAAATACCAGTCGCCAATACATTTCCTGTCGGTTGAAATGTATATCGTGCTAATGGTATTTGCGATAGTGAAAGAATCACTTCGCATTTAATTCTTACTAAAAAAATTTCTATGATGGGAAATAAGTCTCGTAGAACAGAATACCACTTTAATGAATATTTTCAATGGGTAATGAGCCATTCGGAAAAACACTTTTTTACTATAGTCAATACCTGATAAAAGGATTAAATAAATTTTCATAAACATACAATTTTTATAAATGATTAAAATTTTACATGATTACATGTTTCTATAAATGTTTATAAGTTCATATTGTACTAGATTTAGAATTGTTGAATGTTTGGTTGTATAAATGTTTATGAATAAATAATTACTAAATTTTTTTATTATATGTTTATTTAATTTAATATATTTGTTTACTTTTCAAAGATATTATTCATATTTTGGGTCTTCTTTACTCTTTTATTTTAATTTTTTTGTATATATTAATTATTTTCTATAAGTATTGTAATAATAACATTACATGTTTATATATTTTACATTTATTTATGTATATATAAATTTAATCTATGTGTTTTCTATTTATATATGTTTATATATTAATATATTTATTAGTTCTAAATTAATCTATTTATATATTTGTTAAAATATTTATATACGTTTCAATTTATATATGATTTTTATATTTATTTTGGGAAACACATTATTGGTAATTGGATAAATGCATGGGGAACAAGTTAAAAATATCAGAAAGGAGATGAAATTTTTATGGAATTTTCTAAATGAAATCATGAAATTCGGGACATGATTTTTAATCTATGCATGATGTGTTTGAATATGGGAACGTTAGGGTCAATAGAAATTAACTAACATATGATTTACTGTGGTTTTTGGAATAGTTATTTGCACTATAATGATAATGGTGAAATAACAATGAGGTCAAGATCTAATGTTGAGGAAGATATTCAGAATGTGTTATAGGATCATCTTGATGAATACATTCATGATGTGGGATTTGAAACAATTGAAAAAAACAACAGTTGTTTAATGATTTTATGGAGATACTCAGAAACCATGATCCAAGGTTGAATTTAGTGTCATTAGAATTTTTTAATTAGTTTTCTTAAAAGAAACAAATGGTTGGAGTGAAAATAATTTCCCTGATTTTCATTATTTTCTGGAAGAGGTATTTCTATAATGCAAGGAGCATCTAGATGCTAATTGTGATGGAAAAAAATATTATGTCCAAAGAAATTAGGATATAGGAAAATAAATTATTTTTCTAATGGTTTTTTGTTGTATAGGAAAGAATATAAATGTTTCTCCAAATGTCCTAAATGCAAGATAACATAATATAAAAAGGATTAAAAATCTATATTTGATTCATTCTCATGGAAAAAATCTAACCTCTGACTATGGAAATATGGTATCATCCAATAATTCTTAATCTATATCATTTATTTGAAAATACAAATAATTCAAAGGCAAATATGTTATAAGTATGATCACATATCAAATGGAATACTACAACACCATATTGATTCACCACAATTTAAAAGATTTGATAAAAAAATTGAAAGTGGAAAGGAAGTTAAAAATCAATGAATGGAAGTGTAGACGTGTTTCTCGCTGATACTATAGATTACATTTTTCCATAAAATAAATGTCCATTATATGTCTCAAAATTTTATATAATCTATGTCAGAATATTATATTTTAAATATATAATGATATATCTCATATGTTCACATCATATAATTTCCATATTTATCATATTTTTTTATGAGTTACATTTTCTTTTAAGGGACATTTTATAAAATATAAATTAGTTGACATAAACTAATGAATTACTAATAAAGATACGTATAAAAAAATATCATTTAATGAGAAAAAATAAGTGTTTTTCGAATTATTAAATTGAATTATAAATGATAATAGTAATACATAATTTGAAATGAAAATTGTTTTAATGATGAAATATGAATTTAATATAAAAGTAAAATTATTTTTAGAATGTGAATACAATGAATTCTCAAATATTAAGTTGAAAAATTATAAAAATATTATGAGACGTGAATATTAGTTCGATATGCATATAATATTATAATGATAATTATAAATTCGAATAGAGATTGTATAATGGAATAATAGGAAATACGATAAATATAATTTATTAGTAGATAAGCCAATTGATACCTACAGTGCATTAATTTCTGCAGTTGTTTCTAATATTATTCCTGAGCCATAAACTTTGGATGATAATATGCTTATTATTTAGAGGAGTGAAGCTTTTGAAGAGGGTGAACACTCAAATGTTAAGCCTGTGCTTTCGCAATCTATCCTGGACTCATGCCCTACGCAGCCTCACTGCACACCCTTTTTGAGCCTGCAGATAAAGATACTAAAATTGAGGAGGACTTCTTAAAATAATGTTCGAGAAAAGGGAAAAAACAAATGGTGGATGATGATTGATTCATCACACCCAATTAAAAAAACAAGTAAGCGAAGGTATTACTCTCACCTTGAAAGGATAATTTTTACAAGAGTACTTGATGTTTCTAAAAAGGACAACATTGAAATTACAACATTAGCATGTTTGGTTGATCTATCCACTATCACGTTTGATGCTTCCCAGAAATTTGTTTTGGATTTTCCTATACAGCTTAAGGTTTATCCTCTTGTGCATCTTGAGGGGAATCTGAATAAAGACTCGAACCAGATTGTTGAAATAGCTTATCAAAGTCTTATAAATGGTGAAATTTCTCTGGATACATATCTCAATATTAAATAAAAAATGTTCAATATGAAGTTGATGAAGGAGTCTAACAAAAGTCACTAATTTATTATTAGTGTTGCTTTATATTTTGACTGCATTCTGATTTTGTTCCATGGAGATGCCTTTGATCCAGATATGATGGAACTACTTTGGGATGGGTTACTACATATTTTGAGTACATGGAGATTTCTCGAAGTTGATGCAATTTAGTATGAAATGTTTTATTATATGAAGGTTCATTATATAGACTTTACATCATTTTCTTAATTATGTCTTGCTGAAGTTTTTTTTATGTGGTGTAGTGGATTGATCAAGATAATTTGGGTGGTTAAACCCCCCTAATGTGAATATACTTGAATTATTCTCTTTATATATATATTCTTAAGACAGCCAATGGAGCTTTCTTGGTGTTGATATCCTTCCTGCATGAGGTGATCTATTACTTGAGGGCATGGTTTATGCATAGTTGATTCTTTGTAAACTATTTTTTGAGATTTTGTGCTACATATTCATGTATCTATTTCAATTTTGAGTTCTTGTAAACTCATAACACCTAAATCATGATTTGTAACTCTTTTTATTCAATAAGTTTATTTAGGGAATGAATTGGGTGACCAATTCATGTCACCGTTTGTGATAAAAAATAAGGTTATAAAATTATATTCCATGTAACTTGTATATAAATTTATGAATAAATATATGTATATATGTGAAAAAAATACTATTTATATAAAAATAGAAAAAAACATAACGAAGAAGAAGAATATGAAAAAAGGTGTGGGTCTTCATCTTCCCCGCATGAAAACCCTCTTTCACCACCCTCAACTCACAGGCGTCCCAACCACTCACTCTGTAAATTCAGTATCCTCCACCTAAATCAACACCACCTACTCCCATATCATGATACAAACACATTTTATCAGGATCACCATCCTCAATGAAGCATGAGATATCAAAGATATGGTAGTTCTGATGAGAAGTGGTGGTTACTTGGTCTGGTAAGGATCAACGTGCTCCTGACTAGATTCACATAAGGGATTTAATAAGGAGAAAATCACATCGAAGTGGATTGTGTGTTATTATTGATATGTAAATATTATTTTTGAGGTCTCTCTTACACACAAAAATCCAATAAGTCTACTAACTTATAGAATATCGGATGTTCAAGAGCCTATAAAATTACCTCTTTTCCCCATAGGCATTCATCTAATGAGTTTTGGTGAGTCCCATTCACCAAAATTAAACAAATTTTTATTCACTAAAAAATAATTTTATGAAGGTAGTTAATGAAAATTTAGTGAGGTATAATGAAAACTGAAGGGAAAGGTGAATTATTAATTGAAAATTATATTTTTAGAATCTTTTTTTAACAAAATTTCATATAAAATGTTCATATTATAAAATGGATTTGTAAGGTGGAGAACTACATTTTCAATGATTTATGCTTATGTTTAGTTGTTTTTATAATGTAATTTCATTTTGCAATTCTTATTTTAAAATTCACTAGAGAAACGATATTCATCATAAGAGGAAAGATTTTCAAGTTGTTGTTTTAAATTATCAGCCAATACCCACTTAAGAGAAAATAATTTTATAATTTATGTGATTATAAAGTTATTTTCACAATTATTAATACACTTCATGTGTAAGGGGGTTTGTTTGTTTTAAATTTAGTTTTAAAAATGATATTACATGCTCCTATCATTTATCTAAATACCATTTTAATATTTTGTTTTCAAAAATGTTTTTGAAGGGAAATTATATGTTATTAAAATTTTTATTTCTTACGTCAATGGTTTATTTCAATTTTATTGTAAAAGGGGTGGTGTTTATAATTATCCTAAAGTACATAATTCATTATAGAATTTCATGTGGGGAATATTTTAATCGTTTTAATAAGGGTTAATTCATTTAATGTTATAATTATATGTTCTTATTCATCACTCTATATGAGTGTGTTTCTGAAATGTATTTTATTAGTATTTAAATTATAATTTCACATGAAAATCATATTTTATAATTATAATGGTATAGTTCATGTATCTTTATTTTTTGGGGGCCAGGCATTGATTATTATAATCCGGTGTCCAATTCTGTTATAGAAGGTTTTATTATCATGATATTTTTTTCTCTATATTCAATGATTTATTATATGTTGATATATATATAGTTATATATACATACAAATATATATATATATATATGTATGTATGTATGTATGTATTCATCATCATAATTTCAAAAGAATGTTTTATAAATCTAGTGGAATAGAACAAGAAATATCAAAATGATTTATTAAAAATTAGTGCTTGGACTTTGTATACATGATGAGGATTTGGGGATTTAACCCAACCCTCCAAGATAAGTAATACATATAGAGGATTCAATGCTCCAAGTGACCTCAATGTTTTGTTTTCAGATCCTATGAATTAATTTTATAAAAAAACCAAGGGTTTATTTTTATGAAGATATATTATGTATTTCTATTGTTAGTGATGAATTATTTGTATGTGGTTCCATAGGTTTTATTTAATGTATTGGTTTTATGAAAATATTTTTCAATATTCAAATTAATTTTAATAAAATATATGTCCTTAAAATTTATTTTCCTCCTTATGAAATTTACATGTAAAAGGTGAAAGTATCATTTTATGTTTAAATAATGTTTTACTTAAGTCATTTTTACCATTTTAAGGAAATTGTTTTCAAATAATGGTGTCTAGTTTTTTTAGAAAAATGGATACATGGATTTTAAAACCCATTACTGGTCTATTTTATCACCTGATATTTAAAAAATCAATTCACATGGGGTTTAGTTTACTCTTACTTTCTCAGAAGATATATATCGAGTTTGTGAACTTCAAATGATGTGTAAATAGTGTCCTTATAGAAGAGTTTAGTTTAAAAATGAATTTTTGAGAGAGATGGTTTTTGTTTAATTTTTTCAAATCCACAAAAACTCTAGGGAAAAAATATTCTTGATCATTATATTTTTCAAGTAATCAATAATATTTTATTTATAAAAAAGGATACACTATTTGTTAGAACCAGATCCAAGATTATAGGCTTGAGGTTCTATAATTGGTACTAAAGGGAGTTTTAGTTAATTTATGATACAAGAAAAATTATTTATTCGAAAGAATTTTGTAGATATAAAACCTTTTAAGGATTTAAATATTATATTTTACATTAGTTTTCGTGAATGGTTTTTATAAATTCCATATAATTTAATGAGGTAATAGTAAAATTTTGGTTTGGTTTCTTTATCTCAGAGATAGGAGTCAGTATAGTGACTTTTAGAATGATTTTTTTAGATTAGTTTGTTATATATTATTTCAATGAATGTTATCTTTAAAAAGTTTTATGTGATTATTTTTTTCTATTCTTAATTATGAAATAAATTTTTTTCTTAGATAATTAAAATTATGAAGATGTAATTTATTTATTGGGGTTGAATGTAGTGGCTTATGATCTTAATATAAATTTTACTAAAAATATGGATATTAAATCGATCATTTTTTAATCTAATAAGTATATTCATTTTATTTTTGATAAATATAAGGTTTTATTATATACATTAAAATCTTATTATTTTCAATTTGATCACATTTTATTATGAGTTTTACATCAATAAAATAAATTTTTGATAAAATGAAAATTCATTTCCCAAAACTATTGAATTACAATTACTGATATGTATAGAAATATATCATTTATTAATAAAAAAGCAGTATTATTAAATTATTTAATTGATATATAAATGAATATATAAACATATATAATTTTAAATCATTAAAGGTTCATTAATAAAATAATAATTTTATATCAAAATGTTATTTATTGAAAAATGTAAATATTATGACTTATAAAATAATAAATTGATAAAATATGTAAATATTAGGAGACATAAATATACACATGGAAGGAATATAATATTATAATGATGATCAT
Organism: Viscum album; assembly: GCA_963277665.1. NCBI lineage: Eukaryota > Viridiplantae > Streptophyta > Magnoliopsida > Santalales > Viscaceae > Viscum > Viscum album. The sequence goes on along the minus strand of OY728155.1, from coordinate 1,424,396,143 downwards.
AAATTAAAATTGTAAAATATTATTGTTACAATAGAAATTAAGACAAATATAATTTATGAATGTATAAAAAAATGTTTAAACTGGGAAGAAATGTTAATATATATATATATATATTTCATGAAAAAAATTAATAACAATACATTTATAAAAAAATATGATACCAAATTATATTTAAATGAACCACTATATATATTTGTAAATAAATATATTTATGTAAAAAAATATTTATATTATTTTATATATAATAATACAAATAAAAAATAAAATGAAAACGGGTGTCCTCTTCTTTCCTGTGAAACTGCCCACCATCGCCTCCCTCAACCCATGGCCGACATCACCTTCTGGTAATCACATGAAGTAGCACAACCCACTATAACATTCATCAAGCTATTTCCTTGACAAAGATGTCATCACCACATCATCGCTTCTGTGGTCAAGCACTACTATTGTCCAAGTCATGTTATCCCTCACCAGCATCGCACTACACCTCACCCCCATCAACTTCACCGTAATCACTAACCTCCATTCTAGTATTCCTCCTTTCATCTTCATGACACACCACTTGGTCACATATCATGATATGCACACATCATCTCATCATCACCACAATAGATGATGCATGGAATATCATATATGTGCAAGTCGAGTTGATAACTCATGGTAATTTTTTCATTAGAGATTAATGTGAGGATATATTGATTCCTAATAAAATTTGACTATAGTATCTGAAGTCCATATATGTGGATAATTACAATGGAATTTTTATTTTTAAATCCGGTGGGAATGTCATTGTTAAAACTATGCATCGAAATAGAATTTTCAATGTCTAAACACCATAATTAATAGTTTTTGGAATAAATTTTGATCCTGAGTGGTCCCTCAGGTTCCCAGATAAGTTTTTGGATATTTTTTCATTGGGAAATTCGTTTGTAGTGAAAAATCTATGGGTACATTATGTGTAAATGTTATGTGAAAACCTTGTTGCTGAAATTGAGTGGGATGTTTTTTAATGTATAAATTTGTTCTAATCCTTGAATAATGATCCGAAAAATTGCATGGTTTTGCATTGAATTTTAGAGGTATTGGAATGATTGGTACATGGTTTTGAAAATTATTTATTTTAACAGAGAAATGTGGGGAGTGCATTAGATAGTGAGTATGCATAGTTGGTGTACGGTTTTAAAAACCATTGGACCAAACCATGTACCTAATTAAAATATTAAAAAATATGATTTATAACCACTTCCCTTTTAATACATTCCTCGTTTTCTTCCTTCCTAATTTTACCAAAGGTATCTCCTATACAAGCCTCTCCATTCTCCCTTCCTCCATAGGATATCTCCTCTACATCTTGGATAAATCGAACACCGTAAAATTGAAATCCAAATCCATAAATATTTCAATTACTGTATTAGATTACTTTCCTTGTTTATTCCATTGTTGATTTGTCTCATGCCCATTTGGGATATTATTCCCTATTTTCAGGTGTTTTCTAGTTCTCCATTGTCTTCAATTATATATTGAATCAAATTCCAATACTAGATGAGTAAATCTTTATAAGGATATGGTCTTTCAATATGTGTTTCCTAGATATTATTTCCATTTATAAATTGTCTCATTATGAAACATGAAAATAATACTATGAATATCCTTATTAAATGATAATTACCTTAAATATTTCCATAAATATCATCCTAGATGCAGTACCTTTATCCCTTACACCATTGGAGGTCGAAAAACATAACTTGTAAAACACCATGGGATGATTTCAGTTTAAATATAATGAAAATAACACTATATATAAAACCAAAAAACATCATAAGATTTGATTGTATTAACACATATTAAAGACCAAATTTATTCATTTATTCAGTATTAAAACCACCCCTTATATTGTATTGCGATTTTACTTGATGAAAATATCTAGAATCATATAAAAAACTTCTTATATTTTTTTTTGGAAAATAATAAATAGACTTCAAATTCAATTTTGATTCAAAACCCCACCATAGGGTGTGTTTGGCATGTCGCATAAAATAATTGTATACTAAGATGGACCATCAGATTGTATTGGGTTACATAAACATTTTTATGATAATAGGGTGTCATGAAGAAATTATAGAGGTCAAGTTCAGATGTTATTATGTACTCCTAAAAATAAATTTACTAATTTAATTATCAATTGATAAATGTACATCATGGGAGACCTTGGGATATATCTCTAAGGTTGGGGTTTAATTTTAAAAAAATACATGATATAATTAATTTGTTGGTGCTTATGTATTATACCTTTATTTCCTTTGATTTCCATTTAGAAATATTTTCGAACATATGACTTATTTGTATGGACAAATTTATATCTATACTTAAATTAAATATGAAATTTAGTTATATCACCTATATTTTATTATGGTTTTTTTATTTTGAGAAAATTAAACATGTTGGGCTATAATTAATCAATGTCCTATTTTTATATCCCTCCATTAATTTCGCATATCCATTTATATTGAAATTTCTATCTATGGATTGGGCCTATAGCCTAAATATTCATAAATTTATAGTTTATTTCATTCATCATCTTCTTTAAATAATTTATAATTCCCTGGTTATGATAGATGTTATTAAGTATGGTGAAAATTATGGAATGCCATGTGTATTCCTTGGATTATAGTTACGAATACCATGCACGAACCATTAGATATCACATGATCCATTAATGTAAATTCATAGGCATTATCCCACATTCTATATGGTAAATGACTTTAATTTTTGAAATTCTAGACCAGATCATGATGATACACCAATAATATTAAGAAAAACATAATGCTCAAGATAATCCCCCATATTTGGATGGTATCATCAAAAACCAAATTCCTTGTATTATATTTTTGGTTTCCTATTATGTCCTCCATAGGATTACCATGAACATGTTCCCTAGTCTCAGTTAGATCCCATTTAGCATGTTTAATGATGAAGGTTTATCCCTTATATTCTAATCCATAGTTAAACACCTTTCCTTGATCACCATAGGTTATCTTTATTGTTATATACAATAAATACCATGGAGTATTCCTTATATTTTCTTTGTTTTTATATGAAAAAAGCCTCGGACCCATTCTGTTTATTCAATTTTATTCTTGGTCATAGATTCAAGGGCTTATACATATTTATCATATCACAAATCTATTATATATGTATTAATATATAACATTCCTAGGATAAATTATGTGTTATTACCAAGTTTACCTCTTATTTACCTAATTCCTCATAATTTACTCCATAATTTTTTGTTTCATAATCAAAGACTAGAATGAATTAGACACTATCATTGGTGGCATGATGATTTTACTCACACTATTTTGAAAAAAACTCTTGGTACTTGAGAAAATATAATGGCTAAATTTTAGGTCATGGAATGTTTTTTTCTGGTTACTTCCCTTAGGATATGACTTTGAATGGGGGTTTCGAACCGAACATCAACTCTTATATCCATTAAGAGTCAGTTCCATTGTATTATTTACATATTTACTTCTATACATAAGGTATGTGTATCAACTAATATATGTGTGACTTTCTTATGTAGCAGCATACTCTTGAATAGTAAGATTTATTGGAACATTAAGGGTTGTTGGTTTGTTGTTATCTTCTTATATTTTGGTTTTTTCATTTGAAATAGTTTTTATTACTTATAAAGAGGCAATATTATCCCCACCATACCACATTAAACCCTCCATATTAGTTGGATGCCTTTGGAATATAAGGAGGTTCTCTTGAGTTTATGTGACCCTAAATTTTAGTTACTTATTAGTGAATAGGGCTCATGATGTCACATCAACTAAGTATAGATGCTTATGACATATGAAAAAATTATATCATTAGAACCTAATAGTAGAATATATTTTATTTCAATGGATAGAAGGATTATTTGTATTGAATCAGGTGGTATTTTGGGTACCTCAAACAATATGTAAATATAACAAGGGAATAGAATTTTTAGGACACTCTTACCTTACTCAAATTATACATGTATATTGGTTTATAGAATATCATACTCTCAAGAGCCTATAAAAATATTTAATTTTCTGGTGAAAATTAATTTAAGGAGTTTATGTAATCCTCATTCACTAAAACCACATGTATTTCTTTCTCTCTGAAATAAACGGTTTGGAAGGGATTATGAAAAAATTCATCAAGGTTTATTTAAAATTTAAGGTAATGGGAAACTATTCTCTGAAATTTGGTATTAAAAAAATCCTTTTTTAACTAAACATCATATATGTAGAATCCTTAGAAAATACATTTTTAAGGTTGAAAACTATATTTCCAATGTTATAACTTTTTTAACAACTAATTTCTGACTTATTCCCCAATAATTCTTTCTAATAACCAATAATATGAATTAGGAACAAAAATATATCAACATCTATTTAATTATGTTCCTTGTAGAGACCCGAAGCTTGACGTACATGGAAATTACATTACTTATTCATAACACTTAATACATAATGAAAACAGACACACAAGGACCGTAATAGTTTAGTGTCTTTGGAAACTCGGAAAAATAATCTTCTAATCATAGGGAATGATTTTCAACATCTCCCATAAATAACTTCCCCTTTTAGTTTCCTTACCTAAAATGTTTATTTTAACCCTGGGGGAAAAGAAAACAAAAAAAGGGTGAGCTCAAATTCTTAGTAAGGGAAAACATAGAGAACATAAAACAATCCATAAACATTTGAAAGCAAAAACATTAACATGAAATTTAAACATCAAAATCTTGAGCAAAGACATAAATCGTGGAGGTACATAAGGAATATATCATAATGTAACATCAACCATGATAAACTATAGTGGGACTAAAACATGTAATTGTGGAAACCATTCAACACATGTTATGATTTCCATAGTAGCCAAGGAATTGCTGCCAAGACCATCTTAGTGGACAAAGTCTCTTTCTAAATCGAGTTCACTCATTGTTTCAGTCCTGTAACACTAAACCAGATTAACTTACCTTTCCAGCCATGTCTATATCATGAGATATAAATCTTTACCCAATGCATTGGAGAGAGATATAGGTCCCACCCATCTCATAATGAAATCATTCTTACATGTGCCACATAATAAACTTAAAACATTCATCATAACCCAAAGAATAAAATGGTTTCCATAAACATCATCTCATCATCTCATAATCCATATAAAACAAATGGAAAATTCATCATAAAAAAGTTAAACCATGTAAATCATAGATACATTAAACATGAAACATACACATATGAAATAATGTCATCTTATATGGAAAATGGTTTTGATAAAACCTTTGAAATGAATTCTTGAGGAAAATATCCTTTCTTCTTCAAAATCAATTTCTTTTCACAAAACGTCATGAAATTTTAAAAGAAAGAGATTTTTCTGAAAATTGTCATGAAATATTTTGGAGGAATCTTCATGAAAATAAGTCTTTATAAAACCGCAAAAATCATTTCATGCCGTATAAGCTAAAAAAAATTCTTCTCGTGCTTTTGCTGGAAAAGTCAAAAAAGTACCTCGTAACATAAACAAAAGATTGATTCCTTACATACCATGTAGTAAAAGTCTAAAAAGGGTAAAAAGGATTTTAAACATACATGAAAAAACTTTTATAAAACATGGACATGTACGATTGAAATAACCCCAATAAATACTTACAAATAAGCAATCTGGGATAAAAATGAGATTTGCAAAATTATCCCTTACCTTATGTCCGATATGCCTCTTATGTATCCGAATCTCCTGTATAATGATTTAAATAATGTTATTGACTTATTAAAGAATAATATTCATTGTTATGATATCATATATAGTTTACTTATGATTTTATATTACCCGTTCTTTTGTAAATTCCATGTTAAAGCAGTGTTTTGGGTAAAATCATTTCATTTATCGTATGTGTTTTGACTTGTCGTTCTTGATATTATTACTTATATTCTGATTTAAATAATTATAGAATGTAAAACATGATTTATATATAACATATATTCATCATATACATATATATTATAGGTCAATAAATGGAATGAAATATACCGTTCATGGAGACAGTAGGCCGTACGTATGCATGAACGCTGTTTTCGTTTCCTTATTGAATTGAATGAAACTAAATAGATGACATGCATACATATATATATATATAAATAAATCCAGTAGCATTATTATGTCAAATATTTCATTATTATTAATTATATAATCTTTATAATCATTCATGTATGGTTAACATGGAGAATTAATCTCATCGCGTCGTGGAGACGGTAATCCGTACGTACGCACGAGCGATGATATCGTTCCCATAATTATTGAATAGAATTGGGGTGGATGGTATAATATATCAGAATCATTATGATGTTATAATAACCATATATAGTTATTATTTATACCATTATACCCATCCATGTATGGTGTTGGTGGAAAAACAGATTACACCATGGCGTGGAGACGATATTCCGTACGTACGCATGCTCGGAGATTTTGTTTTCCGTAGGATGGATAGGAGGTGAAATGGAGTTGCTTCATATTTATAATAACATATAAGTATATTATTGATACTGATGTTATTAATTCATAATGAAACAACTAAATAAGAATAAGTAGAAGAAGAAACAATGTTGAAAGAATCGGAAACGGACATTACCTCTTCTTTGAAGTTCCTTTTTGAGACCTCCTCTTAGGACACTAAAATTGGTCATTGAAGAAGACCAGGACCTCTAGGATGTTTCTAGGGAAGTGGGGAAGTGGAATGGGCAGGTGTTGGACGATGTTTAAGGCTCAAATTTCTGTGAGGAGGAGAGGGAGGAGGTGCCCTTTTATAAGGGAGGAGAGGGGCACCTTTGGAAATATAAGAAATATTAGTTTATATTAAATCCCAACCCCACATAAAAACTTCCAAATGACTCATATCTGATTATTAGATGAGATAGGGTTGTAATATCATCAACCAATAAAATTTATACATGTTTGGAATTTATTTTAAACATTATCAACTTGATTTATCCTTATTTATCAATTTAGTTTTATTTGTGGTAATAATATTGCAAATTTTAAATTATTATAAATAATTACATATGTGGGGTGAGTTTTCCATAATTTGACCCTTTATGACATTTTCGACCATATAAATATAAATTTAAAATTTTTAAATATTTTTGTGATTTTTAAACAATTTTATAATATGTTATTTTTATACAATAACAATAGTGTCAATTTTGACACTATTCATTTATTTGAATTTAAATAAAATATATATACAAAAGATATGTTCTAACTAAAAGCTTTAATAGATTCATAAAATGTCATATGTATCTAGAAAATCAGTGTATCACATTAAATAGTTCATAAAATATTTATTTTAATATTTTTAAATCCATTTATTTGATATTTTAATTAATAGAATAATTTCAACATCACTATTGTGTCATAATTAATGATAATTATTTAATCCCTAAATATTCTAAATAATGTCACTTGATGTAGATAATTGTATTGTATTTCTGGAGACCATTTATGTTCTATGTTTAATTAAGTTTATCACTAAATTAAAATTATTATACTTATAAGATTTAAGAAAGTTACAGGTTGTCACTTTTTTTGGTTTTACTAATAATTAAATTATCTTCATGGAAAAAAGTCCATTAAATGAATCTAATCCGACTCTTAGGTGATATGGGTCAACTTTTAGTCATCCTATAGAATTTTTTCAGGTGTTAGAGTAATTTTTAATCTTATATTTACCCTTAATTACCCGATTTACCTTTAACTATGGTAAATAAATTTTACCATAGTTACTATTCATAATGCCCAAAAATAAAAAGTATCTTATTAACATAATTTGGACCCAATGATTACAAATATTGAAGCCATTTTTCCAAATTCAATACACAAAAGTTTCAGAAATTAAATTAAAATTAATCCCATTGTCGAAAGAAAACGTGTTTCTGTTTAAAACATTGCAAAAGACTGAATTGATTTAACCTACAAATTCAAGGTAAAAGAAAATATAATGACATACATTATATTAAATGGTAAAAATATATTCTATTTATAATTTAAAACCATTAATTATTATAATTTAACCATATAAGTTATTATGATGAAAAAAGTTATTTTTAATTAAAATATAGTGTGTTTTTACAATTTATTAAAATATGAAAGTTATCAGAAAAAATATCAAAACTTTATCAAATGTAAATTTTTATATCCTGATTCAAAATAAGAAGTTTATTTTGTAAAATTGAACTTATAAACATTGTCAAAAACTAGATTTAATGTTGGTGCACCATTGAAAGGCGACAAAACTTCATTTTTTTAAAAATAGTTATTTTACCTGAAAATATTATTTTGTTCACATACCATGTTCTAGAAAATGTGTAAGATGAAATAATAATGTAATAACATTCAAAAATTAGTTTATGCTATTCATAATGTCTAGTTCATAATAATATTATAACCATATATCATTGTTTAGTGAAACCAGATATTGCATACAACACACGCTATCGAGGAAAGTGGCAATTGTGTGTAATGAATGCCAAGTCAGGGTTGCGTGTTGTGAAAGACTCCTTTGTTGTTGTATATAACAAAATCCAACCATATTTCATTTATACATTGAGTATATATATATACTCAATGTTGCGTAGAATAACTACTATCAAACAAACTTGAAATTATGTGTAACATGATCCAAGATTAGTGTTGCGTATACTACAAGCTCATACTGTGTTGCGTATAGCGCAAGATAATCTTGCTGTAGCATACACCAGAAGATATTAAAGAAATTAAAACGAATATATCTTATAAAATCTCGGGTTGTTACACTCTACCCCCCTTAAAATTAATTTCGCCCTCAAAATTTGTCGGGGTTATAAATCGTTTAGTATTCATAGAAACCCACATCATAAAACGGAATACTAAAACTTAATTTTAAAAAATGAAGTATAAAATGTAACGATTACCCAAATTAACTCATCAGTGGGTTTCCATATAGGAGAACATAGGTGAAACTATGGATATGGAAGAAAATCTAACCATCATGTTCCGATGGAGAGTGGTAGAGAACATGGCTATGAAAATCCAACAATCACAAAGCCATAAATTTGCGATGCTTTAAGGTACCATATGAATCATCAGATATAAGGACACTAAGACAAAATTTTATTGTATTCAAGATTATTTCCCTAAAGTTGAATAATTGTGGAATTAAAAGAAATACTTACTTGATTTTGGAACAATATTAATATTGTAAATACCTTGAACAATTTCCACATCATCTCTTAAAGAAATGAAGTTGAATTTGTCTTCCGTGAAGTGTTAGTAGATCTTGAGAAAGAATGACAGGTCATTCCATCTATCTCAAACAAAAGGATAGTAAAAGTTTTTAAATATACAAAAGTCCATCTATAGTGAGAGTAATCGTATATGGTTCCTAAAATGGACTTATACTTCATATATCATACTCTTTAATATAATAAAACTAGCTTCTACTAACCAGGGTCTTCTTGTAGGCCAGTGGTATGCAATAGAGGCCTGTCGCTATTCGGTTGTGGGTTCGATTCCCATAGCCCTGTCCAAAGCGATGGGTTGTCGCCCGTCCTACGGTTTTTCCTCTTTCTAAAATTAAATCATTATGAAATTCCATCAATAATATCGAATAAATTTTTATCCTAAAACAATACTAACTTGTGTCCAACATAATTTATTGCAATATTTAGGCTTCTCCAAAATACATATGTCCAATCTCATAGTATAAAGAAAATGATTACTTGAAAGGTCACATAAAAAGCACCTGAATACCACTATTTATACAATATATCTTTTTGGTCACATTCCAAACATGTGAATACCTTAATCATGTATTCTATTGAAAAATGAATACCCATTGAACCTTTATGAATGATGTAAAAAGTTAACTCTTTCCACATACCAAAATCCAAAAATTTCTATATACTCAAACCATGATATCACTTTGTCCTTATATCAGTCATGAGCTCATGAATACTGTCAAACATTTCATTTTCTCATTATCCCTTAATTATGCACATATCATCTTCTTTCCAAAATATTTGAATCACTTTTCATGGTTATCGGAACTATAAAATTATTGAAAACCACAATAGAATAATACAAAAATATTCCAATACACCATAAAACTACCTCAACAACATTATTCTTGAATACCAATACATAAACACTTCATTCCATCCTCTTCAATGATTGTAATGGAATAAGTCCTTCCTTGATTTAGAAGTAACTTCTTAGGTCATGGCATTGAGTTGGGTAATGCCCCTTTTCTCCACAAATAAGACATTGAACTCCATCATAGTCTGTCACTCTATGACCCCTTTCTCCACATAGATAACATATTTCCCTCCATTTGAGGTATTCCTAAAGGTTTTTCTTCCCTTGTTTAGAATTCTCAATCTTCCTTTCTTTATGCTCCTCAACATGGGAACATGCATAAAAGTCTATCTTCCTCTTATTTGATGAATTAGGAATACCACTAAATTTCACCTTTTTAATCATATATCTGATGACTAGTTCGGCATAATCAAAATATTTTTCTCTCTAGGCATTACACAATTTCGTTTCTCTCAATCACCAATTTGTCGATTGGATTCAATGTTAACTGAATTCCTTCTGGTTCCCTCCATTGACTAAAACAAAAAATAATAATTCTCTGAGAGGCAAAAATCATACAAGGAAAATAACATAATCAAGGGGGAGTACCTTCAACATCTAACTTCTTAGGTTTAATTCTAATATCATTACCGTAATTCTAGTACTATAACCTATACTTATACTTAACCATAGGGACATCCCTAAACATACCTTAGAAATATCTCTAGGGATCTCAAAAAAGTTTTCGCATCCTAGTTTCCAAAGGTCAACTAAAATTTTCCTTTGATACCAATTGTAGAGACCCGAATATTGACGTACATGGACATTACATTACTTTTTCGGAATACTTAATACATAATGAAAACAGACACATAAGGACCGTAATAGTTTAGTGTTTTTGGAAACTCGGAAAAATAATCTTCTAATTATGGTGAAAGATTTTCCAAATCTCCCATAAATATCTTCCCCTTTTTGTTTACTTACCTAAAATATTTATTTTAATCCTGGGTGAAAAGAAAACATAAAAAGGGTGAGATCAAATCCTCAGTAAGGGAAAACATAGAGAACATAAAACAATCCATTAACATTTGAAATCAAAAACTTGAACATGAAATTTAAACATCAAAATCTTGAGCAAAGACATAAATCATGGAAGTACATAAGGCATATATCATAATGGAACATCAGCCATGATAAATTATAATTGGAATAAAACATGTAATTGTGGAAACCATTCAGCACATGTTATGATTTCCCTAGTAGCCAAGGCATTGCTGCCAAGACCATCTTAGTGGACAAAGTCCCTTTCTGAATCGAGTTCACTCCTCGTTTCAGTCCTGTAACAATGAACCAGATTAAATTACCATTCCAGCCATGTCTATCTCATGAGATATAAATTTTTACTCAATGAATTGAAGGGATATAAAGGTCCCACCCACCTCATAATTAAACCATTCTTACTTGTGCCACAAAATAAACATAAAAAATTCATTATAACCCAAAGAATAAAATGGGTTTCGAAAACATCATCCCATCATCTCATAATCCATATAAAACAAATGGACATTCCATCATAAGAAAAGAGAAACCATGTAAATCATAGATACTTTAAACTTGAAACATACACATATGAAATAATGTCATCTTAGATGGAAAATGGTTTTGATAAAACATTTGAAATGAATTCTTGAAGAAAATATCCTTTCTTCTTCAAAATCAATTTCTTTTCACAAAACGTAATGCAATTTTAAAAGAAAAATATTTTTTTGAAAATAGTTATGAAATATTTTGGAGGAATATTTATGAAAATAAGGCTTTATAAAACTGTAAAAATCATTTCATTCCATATAAGCTAACAAACATTCTTCTCGTACTGTTGACAGAAAAGTAAAAAAAGTACCTCGTAACGTAAACAAAAGAAAGATTCCTTACATACCATGTAGTAGAATAAAAAATGGGTAAAAAGGACATTAGAAATACATGAAAACACTTTTATAAAACATGGACATGGATGATAGAAATAACCCCAATAAATGATTACGAATAAGCAATCTCGGATAAAAATGAGATTTCCAAAATTATCCCTTACCTTATATCTGATATGACTCTTATGTATCCAAATCTCATGTATGACAATTTAAATAATGTTATTGACTTATTACAGAATAATATTCATTTTTATGATATCATATATAGTTTACTTATGATTTTATATTACCCATTCATTTGTAAATTCCATGTTAATGCGGCGTTTTAGGTAAAATCATTCCATTTATCGTATGTGATTTGACTTGTCGTTCTTGATATTATTACTTATATACTGATTTGAATAATTCTAGAATGTAAAAAATGATTTATATATAATATATATTCATCATATACATATATATTATAGATCGATAAAAGGAATGAAATACACCGTTCATGGAGACGGTAGGTCGTACTTACGCATGAACGTTGTTTTCATTTCCTTATTGAATTGAATGAAACTAAATAGATGACATACATATATATATATATATATATATACATAAATATAGTAGAATTATTATGTCATATATTTCATTATTATTCATTATATATACTTTATAATCATTCATGTATGGTTAACAAGGAGAATGAATCTCATTGTGTCATGGTGACGGTAATCCGTATGTACGCGCGAGCGATGATATCGTTCCCATAATTATTGACTAGAATTGGGGTGGACGGTATAATATATCAGAATCATTATTATGTTATAATAACCATATAAAGTTATTATTTACACCATTATACCCATCCATGTAAGGTGTTGGTGGAAAAATAGATTACACCACGGCGTGGAGACAGTATTCTGTACGTACGCACTTGCAAAGATTTCGTTTTCCGTAGGATGGATAGAAGGTGAAATTTGGTTTCTTCATATTTATAATAAAATATCAATATATGTCTGATACTGATGTTATTACTTCATAATCAAACAACTAAACAAGAATAAGTAGAAGAAGAAATAAAGTTGTAAGAATCGGTAAAGGACATTGCCTCTTCTTTGAAGAGCCTCTTTGCGAACTCTTATTAAGGCACTGAAATTAGTCATTAAAGAAGACCGGGTCCTCTTGGATGTTTCTAGGGAAGGGGGGAAGTGAAATGGGTAGGGGTTGGCCAAGCATGAAGGCTCAAATTGGTGTGAGGAGGAGAGGGAGGAGGTACCCTTTTGTAAGGGAGGAGAGGGGCACCTTTGGAAATATAAGAAATATTTGTTTATATTAAATCCCAACACCACATAAAAACATCCAAAATGACTCATATCCTAATATTAGATGATATAGGGTTGTAATATCATCATCCATTAAAATTTAGACATGATATGAATTTATTTTAAATATTATCAACTTGATTTATCCTTATTTATCAATTTAATTTTATTTGTGGTAATAATATTCTATATTTTAAATTATTATAAATAATTACATATGTGTTGTGAGTTTTCCATAATTTTACCCTTTATGAAAATTTAGACCATATAAATATGAATTTATAATTTTTAAATATTTTTGTGATTTTTAAACAATTTTATAATATGTTATTTTTATAAAATAACAATGGTGTCAATTTTGACATAATTCATTTATTTGAATTTAAATAAAATATATACAAAAGATATGTTCTAACTAAAAGATTTAATAGATTCATAAAATGACATATGTATCTAGAAAATTAGTTGAGCACATTAAATAGTTCATATAATATTTATTTTAATATTTTTAATTCCATTTATTTGATATTTTAATTAATAGAATAATTTCAACATCACTATTGTGTCATAATTAATGATAATTATTTAATCCCTAAAAATTATAAATAAATTCATATGATCTATATAATTGTATTAGATTTCTGTATACTATTCATGTTCTAAGGTTCATTAAGTTTATCACTAAATGAAAATTATTATACTTATAAGATTTAGGAAAGTGACATGTTGTCACTTTCTTTGGTTTTAATAATAATTAAATTATTTTCATGGAACCAAGTCCATTAAATGAATCTAATCCGACCCTTAGGTGATACGGGTCTATTTTTAGTCATCCAATAAAATTTTGTCAGGTGTTAGGGTAATTTTATAATCTTATATTTACACTTAATTACCCGATTTACCTTTAACTATGGTGAATAAAATTTACCATAGTTACTATTCATAATGCCCAAAAATAAAAAGTATCTTATTTACATAATTTGGACCCACTGATTAAAAATATGGAATCCATTTTTTCAAATTCAATACAAAAAAGTTGGAGAAATTAAATTAAAATTAATCCCGTTGTCTAAAGAAAATTGGTTTTTGTTTAAAACATTGCAAAAGACTGAATTGAATAAACCTACGAATTCAAGGTAAAATCAATGATAATGATGCAAATTATATTAAATGGTAAAATTAAATTATATTTATACTTTAAAACCATTTATTATTATAATTTAACCATATAAATTTTATCCAATATAAATATTTATATCCTTTTTCAAAATAAGAAGTTTATTTTGTAAAATTGAACTTATAAACCTGTCAAAAACGTGATTTAATGAGGGTGCGCCATTAAAAGGCGGCAAAACTGCATTTTTTGAAAAATACTTATTTTACCCAAAAAAATTATTTTGTTTAGATACCATGTTCTAGAGAATCTGTAAGATGAAATAATAATGTTATAAGAATCAAAATTTAGTTAATACTATTCATAACAGCTAGTTAATAATAATATTATAACCATATATCATTGTTTAGTGAAACCTGATATTGCGTACAACAAACGCTATCGAGGAAAGTTGAGATTGCGTGTAATGAAAGACAAGTCAGGGTTGTGTGTTATGGAAGAGTCCTTTGTTGTTCCGTATAACAAAATCCAACCATATTTCATTTATACATTGAATATATATATATATACTCAATATTGCGTAGAATAACTACAATCAAACAAACTTGAAATTGTGTGTAACACGATCCAAGATTAGTGTTGAATATACTGCAAGATAATACGGTGTTGCATATAGCGCAAGATAATCATGGTGTAGCGTACAACAGAAGATATGAAAGAAATAAAAAGGAATATATCTTATAAAATCTCGGGTTGTTACATTCGTTACCTTTAACATAAGGAAAAATAATTCATTCCCTTTATACGTTAACTGAACTCTTTATTTTTAAATGGTAGTTTATTTTTTTATGACCTATTTTTTTACCACAAAAACATTATCCTAGTACATTGAGACAATCCCTCGGGTAACTCATCCCACATTTTTGACACGATGGAAATTGAAACTTCATTCATACATTATATGCACCTCATTAACTTCCATTACAGTAAATAATTTTCTTATATAGTATGGTTGGAAACTAAACCAAGTCCACATTATAAATAAAAATTCTTGATATATTTTTTTCATAATCCTAAAAAAATCTTTTCCCAACTCGTTTCATGTTATTTTACTCACTGGGAAAATATATTCCTTGTCGATGAAATCCATTATTAACTTCTCTCTTTCTAGATACATCTATCACAAATACCAAAATGGGCATAATGTGAGTGTTGAATATTTAACATCATAAGATAATTATCATTATTGATTCTATGAAAAAATCAACCTCAAAATGTATTACAAAAAAAATGGTCACAATAACCTTATCCACTCTAAGTTCAATCTACGTTTCTCTGGTATGGGCTCTCTCGTAGTCATTAACCTAATTCATTAACATAATGTATCCTTGATAATGTATTTTAATGATAATATGTTTAACTAAAAAAATTACTCTAGGATAGTCTTTATATTCATGTTCTCTTAATCCCACTCAAAATATACCAGTGTTAAGATTGGGTTGATACTTAACAAAAAATTTTAAGATTTATTATCCCTAGTTGAATATGTTCCATAGCCACATCCTTTTTCTAGTCTATATATAGGGATTTAATATCTTTTATAACCACACAATATCTTATTAACCAAAATATCATGATTTTTTACCATACATAGACTTATACATAAGTTTTTCACTATACTTTACGTACCCTAAATTTTAAAATATTCAATATGACATCAACTAACCTAAATGGTAATCTATACATTTAAAGCTATGATTAACCTTATCTTATAAACTCTAAAATTATAACAAACTAACATCTTATAAACCAATGTTATCTAAACCCTCATCTGATTCCATCTATGATTCCACACATATGGGAACACCTCTTTTATATAACATTAACAAAATATAGAATTATATTACATCCCCATGAACTTTTAGGTGTAGAGTTTTAGAAAATTAAAAAAAAATTAATTAACAAAAAACATGCCTTTATGTAATGGAAACTTTTCCAACTATATAAAAAACATTATAATCCATAACAATTCTTCAACATCTTCCAAAACTTCTATATATAATATAATCCTTTACACACAACATACATATTATTATTCTTCACAACCTGGTGAAATGGGAACATAAGAAAAGGGTGATCTCAGATAATCTTTATGCGTAAAGATAGATCATAATAATCAATTACCATAAGTTAGAGTAATATCACAATATGGTTATAATCAATATACATAATAAAATCATACCCAATAAATATTAGATCATAAATCTTGAGTCATAACATATGACATGGAGTAACATAATAAAATAATCCATAAAGTGTGGAAATAATTGTCAATAAACACAATCCATTTATGGATAACATAGTCAATGTAAAATGTATATGACTATGGAATTGAAATGAGAATAGGGTATCATTATAATTAAAGCATATAAAATAAGGTTCACTCTTTATTTTTTTTAGTGAATCCAAGAAGTCAAAACATTTCGTTTGTGATCATATCCAATAAAGATCACACTACATTAACAAATGAGATATAAAATATTAACCAATTCATTGGAGAGAGATATTTGACCCCACACATCATCATCCACACATATATGTGCTATAAGATATCAAAAATTTAAATATATCATGAAATCCCATGATAAGAAAATGAAATTCTTAAATATTTATAATGGAATCAAATAAAGAAATTAGTCATAATTCGATTAATAATTGTAACATTATAAACCAATGGAAAATAAATGGGTTCCCAAATATATTGAAAAAATATCTCAGAAAATACTCATCAATAAAGATAATAAAGTGTATTATATTTACCTAATAGAGATAAAAGGAATATAGTTAATTAAGTAAAATTCTAAATAAATCATTTTATGGAATCTAGGTGAACACCCTTAAATCTGTGAAATATAAAAAATGGGTTATTCACAAAAGCAATACATTGGAAGAAATGTTATACCATTTCATAGTGGATGGTTAGGAAAGCCAAAAAAATTGATAGATACTATATTTGATAAAGATTAAAATTTCATATTAAATATAAAGAAATAAGTTGAATTATGAAATTGTATGAATTGGATTGATTGATCATAATATATTTATAATAAAAATAACTTGGATAAAAATCATTTTTAAGAGTTTTTAAAAAAATACGCTAGGATTAAACAATAACCTACATATTTAAAAATAAATATAAATGTAATATTTTATAAAAATAGGAATAAAATTATTTTATTTTAGAAATAATGAATACAGAGAGATACTTTTTAATATAAAATGACAATGGTAGCACAAATATATGTTAACACATAATCAAAAAATAGGTTCTTTTGTTGAAAATGACCCATACAGAAAACATTATATTGGTTATCTTCCAAAAAAATTCAACCAAACTAAATGTAATTGATAATAAATTTTTTCATTATTCAATAAAAATATATGGATATCCAAAAATATAGAGTCACATATGAAATACAAGTAAAAATATTTATCTCATTTTTTTCTATATTAAAAATAAAAGTTTTGAAAACTATGTCTCTTAAAAAGATTATAACACATCAAATTTAAAAAAATATAAAGAGGTAGAAAATCTCTCCAAGGATAACCATATGGGAATAAAATTATTTTCATATTGTAAAGAAAAATTATAAAAATTATCCAAATGTTTTATCACATATTAGAGATCTTTATTTTAAAATGAGGTTGGGAAATGAAACATTACATCTTGATAAACATTTAAATAATTTTTTTTAGGGTAATTAGATTGAAACTAAACATAAAAAATAATGATTTAAAAATAATTCTTGATCTAATATAAAAATAGGTAGTATATAAACTATATAAAAGTAAATTGGTTCAAAAAAATAATTATGTCTTGAGAATTTGGAACTGAGACAATGAAAACCCCTTCAAGTAACAATACCATTGAGGTAAGAATCATTTTATGATGACTTTATAAAGATTAATTATATAAAAAATAATAATATGGAAGAAATATAAAAAAATTTCACTATTTAGAACTAATTAAAATTTGAATAGTATAGTTTAATAAGAAATTACGTGACTCCATGGAAGAAAATTGAGTTAGGGAAAATCCTTATAACTTTTACCTCTTTTGTGTAAAAAACCAATGATAGAATGAACATAAAATAAAAAAATTAATAATTTAAAATATTATATAATCATGAAATAAAATTAAATTTTTTCAATATATGAACCATATCAATGAAAACATTGTGCATAACATAAACATGTCTCAAGGAATTCATATTTAAGACTAAGAACCATTACCTTGGACATAACCCGCTCTTCCCATGTTCTAATATTCATTAACAATCAAATTATGTTTATCATATACCATATTAGGAACCTCATTAATCGATATTTAATTTACTAATGCCCAATTATTATTAAATACTATTAATTTAATTTAGAGTTTTTTCTTATGCTGGTTATTTGAGGTGATTCAGTCAATTTCTATATAACCCATTTGGTATATTGATCATGGTTAATGTTTTTCATTAATAACATAATAATATAAATAATGGTAGCTTTGAATTTACTTTATTAATACATTATCAAAAAAATTATATAGTCAAATAAGTTTTTATAAAATAAACTCAAATTAGGAAATGAACATTTACATGTTCATTTTAGGTGGTCATGTTTACTATGCATATTTATAATTAATATAAAATATATAATGTTCAATAATAAATTTATATAATATCGATAGTTTCATAAAAATAATTTCTATAGATTAAAAACATTTTTAATTCCATCAATTTTAGTTGGTCATGGAAAATAAAAAATATTACGTGGTGGTCTTGGGAGTCTACCTAACTTATGGATAATGATTTCATTTCCCAATATGTGAGAGGGAAGTGACGGTAGATTACAATTTGTACATCTATAATTATAGATATATTATATATTTAACATTTATTCATCAAATAAACCTTTATAATAAATTAATATAGGTTGTGGTGAAAATGGAAGGTTCGCTTCTTGGAGGTGAAGTTCCCAAAATTCCCTATCGACATTCGTTTGTTTTTATAAGTGTATGTGAAGGATTAAATATGTGTGGTTACATTAATAAATTAAAAAAAAGAATAATAATGATACTGAGTTAATTATATTTTCCTGTTATATTATGCTTATAATATAATGATTATGAAGGAAAAGATAAGAATTAAGTAATACATACTTTGATAACTTTACATTTCTCTAGAATGTCACCCTATGAATAAAGGGATTTGGAATATTTATGTTGAAAAAGGGAATTAGTTAATGAATGGGACCTATATTAGTGATAAAATGAGTTGGGTTTCAATGAAATTTATAATGCTTTGTGTAACAATGAGAGTGTGTAAGTTGTCCCAATTTATTAGTGATGAAGATGCCTCTTTTGTGAACACACATTATTTTTCTATAAACAATTGACACAATTAAATTGTCATTGGTTAAGAAATTGTGAAATAATAGAGTATGGGTTGTTATTGGGTCCTCAACAATGAATTTACACTCATGATTTAGACATATCTTTAGACATTAACTGTTATCTTTTAAACTTTACCAATTTATTTTTTACCTCGGTGACTTGTTTTTAACTAATTCATTTATGTTTTACAAAAAATATATAAGATAAACAATATTAAATTTTATTTATTTATTAACATAAATTTAATATCTATAAAATCTTATTAAATTGATAAATAAGATGATATTATGTTTTTAATTAATACATATAAGATATATAAAAAATGTTTCATAGAGAAAAATAAATTTTCACCATAAATTATTGTTAATCATATATAACAATGATTAGATATTGAAAAGTTATATTATATTTAAAATTAGGTTTAAAAAATATATTAAATTTATATTTTGAAATTATGTGTTTATGTTTTAGATAAAAATTACACAATGTCAATAAAATAATTCTTTGAAATAGTCATTTCACCATTATCATGGTCATTAAATTTAATATTAGTAGTCATAATATTATATTTAAAAATGAAATTAAACATATATCCTAATATGAAAACGATTATATAAATTATGAAATAAATTTACATAGATATTTCTCCTTTTACTAATGAAATGTATATTTTTAATATATACGAATATAAATAGATTTTAGAATAATATATTACATAAGTGTCCAAAATAATAATCATAGGATTTATAAATACAACATAGTCTTTTTTAGAAGTGTTATTTTAAATTATAGATATATTACATTTATGGAAAACATTTCAAAAAAATTTAATTTATTCATGTGTTATGATAATGTCCCAAATGTTATAGTTTACACAAAAACAATATTTTTCATTATTCACCTTAAAATCAATTATTTTAGAAAAACCTCCAAAAATAATCCTAATATATTATTGAAATTATTAATTAAAAAACTAAGTTATTTTTCTCAAAATTCAAATTCTCATATCTATAAATTAATCTTTTAAATGAAATTAAAATATATAATAAAAATTATATTTATTTATAGAAAAAAAACCTTTTAAATCATGAAGTGTATTTAATCTTTTTTCATTTAAATATTTAACTAATTAAAATTTTCCATTTTCGGTTATAAATATATATTAACTACTATAGTGTATTATTAAATTCAAAAAATTAATTTATTAAGGTAAAATTTAATACCTTTTTAAAAAATGGTTCATTAAAAGTAATCCATTTGAAAATATTAATCAATGAAAAATAAAAATTAATTATTTTAATTGATTATTTTAATTTTTATGTACTAATGATTATATTTTTCTTTTAATTTTAATTTTTCATGGTTTTTTTAGTAATGTATTTTGATATCTTAGTGTTATGTGTCAGGTAATGGTATAGACGTCCTGACTTGTTACATTGTGATTATCCAAGTTATGGTGGTGTCCATGAGATGTTTTCATGGAGTTGAGGAGTGGCTGGTGGATTTTTATTTGAGATCTCAAATGGAGGAGGATTTTTAATCATGAAATATTGAGATGTTCTGTAAATGAGGGTGTCTATATTAGGGAGATATATGTTATGGCGTAGAGCCATATTTTTGGAATTTTAATAGTTCTTCTCTTTCTAGACTAGATAAGGTCAGGTTAATATTTTTTTAGTGTATTGTACATGATTAGGGATTCTTATAGTTTTATGGATTTATGGGTAGCTAAACCATTGGGATGGGTTTCAGCATGGCCTTTTTCTTAGTGAGTGATTTCTATGACATAGAGGTTAGGATTGTGTCATGGTATCTCTCTATGTTTATTAGATCTATAGGATTAGACTCCCAAAGTCTCTTAGAAAAGGCTTCAACTAGATACACTATTTCATGGTCCCTTACTTTACACAATAGTATTTTCTAATGTTATCACCATTACATTTTGTGAGGATTTTGGCACCATGGTCTACTAAATTTCAAGGATGCCTATAAATTCAAAATCTCCACCAAACCCTATCTTCCACAGTACATTTCTCTTGACTCTTGGGTAAATCCAAGGAACTTTCCAAGGGAATTTCTCTCCCTCCTAGTGTGGTCTGATTATAGGTATCTTGAGAATAATCATTGGAATTCATAAGCTAATACCCATCCAATCTATCTAATGGTTTCCCTTTTTATTCAATTTTGAGAAAATCATGTTTGGACAGATGAATTTTTGGGAGATGTTGATGTTGATGTTTGATAGAGGGTGTTGTATTCTAGACTGTTAATCCATCCTTGTTCTGATCCTAGTCATGTGTACGTTTTTTCTTTATCCAACCATTACATAGTGATTTGAGAAGCTTTTTTTGATGTAGGGGATCATCATTCTCAACTTATTTTATGTATATCTATGACAATTTCATGCTTTGTATGCCTTTGGGCTTATGGTAATTTTTTTACTAATAAGATTATTTCTTGGATTAATATGAGTCTGATGGGAATTAAGAGAAATATGATTTTTTATTATTTATGTTATATTACCAAAAATAATATGTTTACTTATTAAAATTTTGGAAAATAACGGTTGTTCGAATCCTTTTTTCATTGTGGTTGTTGTGAATTATGGGATCCCTTGTCTATTGTTTGATAGTTTTTACCATGAAAAAAATATATAATCTGTTATATATGACTAATGAATTGGTTTACAATGTATAAATGGATTTTCAGGATAATAACCTTAATATAGAATAATTAGTATTATATGAAATTCATATAACCTAAATTGTGGTGAAATGATGAAGATGAAATGTGATTTTGTGTGTTGATGTTTTTAATTTGCATTAGTTGTTGTTATGTGAATCTTGTTGGAGATTGGGTGATTATGATGTTAACCGAATTTATTGTGGAATGTGTTGGGTAAAGAGGGATGGTTTTTTGATATGGTATGTGATTTGGGATAATGTTTTGTGGTAGTGATACATGGTTTTTATGGAGAGATTTTTGGGATGTGGGGATGGATTGGTTCTTATTATTTTGTGGGGTGATTATGTTAGTTTCCTGGTTATTGTTGGAATGAATTGAAATGTCAAAACTAAAATAGTTTGGGATTGAATTAAATATAATACTGTATTCCGATCAATGTATGGTAATTAGCTTAAAATGAAAAAGAAATAGTGTGGCATGAAACCTAATATGTGATGATTGAATATTATTGAATAAATGGTGGATTCTAATTAAAAGTGTAATGGTGGGGTCATGTGCGTTGGTTGTGTAATGGAATTCATCTACTAATACAGAGTTTGTGGAAGATGTTGTTACTTTTAGTGGTGGTGATATGGAGTATTCTATTTTAATTGATTTAAACCCAGAGATTAGGAACTCTATGATATCTATATATCATGTATTTCTTATGCAATTTATTTATGTACCCAACCTGAGTTGTATAACATTAAAAACACCAATATTTTTTGGGGTTTTCATGTTTCCCTCAATATCATCAACAGTGTTGAATGAGATGAATGGATACCCCCATTTCGCCTCTCTTCATTCAGAAGTACTGATGATATTGGTTGGTATCAAAGATTTCTTAGGGATGACATGAGTTAGTGTTGTAGATTACATATTGATGATACTGGTTTGTTTTGGGGATTTCCAAGTGGTGACGAGTACTTGACATGTAGTGGGGGTAATGTGTTGTGGGAGGTGGGAATGAGGTTGTTCTCATCCACATTAATGATACCATAATATCCTGGTTATTTGATGAGGTTGTGACATGATGAGATTTTGAGGAGTTTAGGTTGTGATGTGATTATTAATGATGTAAAAACCATACTCTAGACTCTTTGGGAGCATAGGGATAAGTTCATTAAATACATATATTTTTTTTAGTTTAAATTTTTTTTTGATTTAATTTTAATTTATTTATGTTTACTATTTTTCCATGAATAATCTTATATTTGGGTAATTAAAATTGTATGATCTATTTTAAATAATAATAAAAAAATTATTCCATTACTAAAATTTTTCAAATGAATTTTGTTCTGAATAGTGTAGTCTGAATTTGAAATGGAAAAGGGGTTTGAGGAAAAAGGGATCAAGGCCTAGGATGTATCTTATGTATCTATAAGCCATATATGATGCATGGGAGTTGGTTCTATGTAGTATTGGGAGTAGAGGCTCAAAAATGGGTTACAATCTTGAGGAATGATAGAGGTCCTTAGACCCCGGTACAATGTAGATAATTTATTTTATAATGAGACCTATTAAATAATAGAGTATATATCTGGATTATTTCTATGTGGGAGCTGTATTTCACACGGGGCACTACATACTTTAATAAGGGTTCCATCCTAGGTGAACATTGGTGTCTCATTCCCCATTCACTTCTATTGCATCATCTCCACTAGTAGTACACAATTATCAACCATTGTTTGTGATTGGAGGATCACAGACCATTGGGAAATCCAGAACTGCTACACTGTGATCCTTACCATGTGTTGTAGTGACACTTGGAGTTGGAACAACAAAGAATAAGGATTAATCATGGAATTTTTATTACATTATGGTTATCTTTAGCCATAGTTTGGAGGAAATTAAATAACACTATGGTTCCAAGATTTTGTGGACGTCGATGTTATATAAAAGGAGAGTTGTAGTACAAGTGATAGGGTTTTTCCACCAATGGGGAGAAGGAAGAACACAGAGTTGATAGTTATGCCATGAGATCCTAAATACAATGTGTAAGGGCTAAAAATGGTATTATAAAGGTAAAATATTAGTAATAAGGTCTCAACCACTGGTGGATAGAAATTTTGTATCCATGTATAAGAATTCATAGAGGATTACACACATGAGAAGTCTATAGGACTTTATTGTCATTCATGTTGAGTTATATGGTTTAGGGAATAAATAATATGACTGTGGGGGGGGGGGTTATGAGTTCATTACATTCAAAAATATTTTTTAAATTCTATATTTTTTATTTTAATTTATTTATATTTTTAATTTCTCATTTAATTATATTATATTTAATTATTATCATTTTATGATTGTTTTTAAAAAATTAAAACTAAATAATTTAATTACAGTCATTTTTATAATTGATTTTTATGTACAATGTATGAATAAGTGGAAAAGGGGATGGGGAATTAGGAAAACATAGACACATGATTAAATGAACATTGCATAAAATAATCAATGGGGCTGGGTAAATGTTTTAGCTGGACTAGTGGATCACATGGGAGGCCACAACTAGGTATATAACGGTTAACCAACCCTCTTTCCTCATTGATGTTATTTTAGAGAATGATATATATAAAATATCCCAGTCCATCTAGTGATTATTTTTATGTGGGATACACATTTCACACATGGCCATGTGGACTTGTAAAAACAATGTCGTCCTGGGTAAACTCATGCATCTTCTTCCATGGTCATTTCCACTACATAATAACCGTTGTTACAATTCCATAGTCCAACATGGTCAGTAAATTTTAGATCAAAAACCAAGGGAGAATTAGGAACCACTTCATCATAATAAATGCATTGTGTTGTGGGGACTCATTGAATTGGAATGGTGGATATGAAGGCCATATTGTAGCCATCTCATTGCATTGCGGTTACCTCTAGCCTGAGGTTAGAGGAACTAATGTCTCCCTATTTTCCATAGATTGTTTTGGGGAAGATATTAGAGAAGTGGATGAATATTTTCTAGGTGATCTTATTTCATTGTTAATTGGTAGAAATAGATATAGTGTTATTATATGTCTTAGGAACCTGGATACATTGTACAATAGCTCAGAATAGCAGTGTTGAGGTATGAGAGGAGGAAGAATATTGTGGGTAATGGTATATGGCTACATATTATCCATGAAGAGGCATGCATGGTGGATTACACAAGTAAAAAAGGATGATACATTTTGTTGTTATCAATTCCTTATTATGGACGTTCCTATAACATCAATATCCTGACATCTTCAAGATATCAAAGCACTTCATTCATGATTTGAGGGAGTTTTAGGAAGAATCATGCATAGGGGAGAGACTACCTCAATGGTATCTATACTACAACAAAAAACAAGTAGTATTTTATCAAAGATAAAGTATTTTTGAAAATTATAATATTTATAGTCTCGAAAAACCCTCATTTATTAAAATGATATTTGAGGAGTAAATTGATGGGGTTCAATACATTGGTTTTTTATGATAATCTTTTCAAAATTAAAAAGGAGAATTTATCCTCTTATTTACATGCAGTTTACATGGAGATATTTTTATTTCCTTTTGTATTCCTTTTTTCAATGAGGTGGATAGAAGAGAATAATATTCAATAAATGGGATATGACTAGGCTACAGAAATCATTGGGTGGTATACAACATGATAAAGAAAAGAATGCATATATATCAACGGTGGATTTTGAGCATGGGAATCAGTGATCAGGAAAAAATCGTATTGTGCAACGAGGTGCTGCAACAACCCTTTTCGTTTAGTTTGATCTAAAAAATGTGACATCTTATTTTGATTTACTAATATAGAGGCAATACACCCGTATTATGTTTCATATTTTCACATAGGATTTCTATGCTATATTTTCAATTCTAGTTTTTTTATTTTCGTGGATTTTCTACTCTCTAGTTATTTGTTGATTTTCATTGACTTTAACCATGGTTTTTTAATCCACCACATTGGAGGGATTTTCTATGTTAAATTTATGTGTCCTAATTTATTTTTATTCAATTTGGTTCTTATAATATTTTATGTTGGTTATTCTCAAAATTATATTGTCGCAATTGAATAATTATCTTGGGACCAATCCACTTCCCACCCAACAACTGGTATCATATGAGGTTATCTATGTTTGTTGATTATTTAATATGGTTGATTTTTTAAATGGGATTACTTACAACATTGATCTATTTAATGGGAAAATTTATTTTATACGTTGGTAACAAAGTGTTAAGAAAATTATAGTCTGTGAGAAGATAGAGAAGGTGTTAATAAAAAATAAGCGCAATCTACGACCATGAGAATTGGTGATTGTTAGGATATTAGAGACTTGGAAAAAAAGAATGATTCATATGTATTTGGATTATAATACACTATGGGATGTGGGAAATATAATAGATCCTAAAGAGATCAGGGATAAACTTGAAAGTAGTTATAAATCAAAATCCTGAAAAAATAGTTTATATCTAAAAAACTATATTATAATTTGAAATGGATAGAGTATTATGATTTAGGTAATCAAACAGATGTGTTCAGCAAACATCTAACAGGTCTACCTTTTGCGGTGGTCAATATCGACAATAATAGAAACATGATACCCGTTGAAATGGGAAAATAAGAGTAAGCACTTCTTCTTTTGGGTCTATTTTTAATTCATATGATAACAGCATCACAACATTTTTGTTCGGGAATGATACACTTTAGATGGATGATATGATTTTTTCATTATTGGTAAATGTGACTTGGTGAAATATGGATGATGGTGGTGCTTAATATATTAGTGTTTTTTTAGCTATGGAGAATTGATGTGGTAATTAGATAGGATGATCTAAGATAAGAATAAAGGACATGTGCTTCTTTTGTGACAATGTGGGTCATATGAAATGAATTTTTTGTGCTTTGAAAAAGCTTGAGGAGGAGAAGAAGGCACACAAAAATGATTGTGAGTATAGTGATGTAGGTCATTTTCATGGTGATGGTGATTTAATTTTAGTGATCGTTGATTGTTGTAGGTTATATCTATACACCAGATGGGTGGTTGATTATGTAATATCAGGACATATTACAACGAATAGGGAATTAATTTCATCATATGTATAATGTGATATTAGTATATAGAATATGGTAAATAGAGATTCTAGCAATTTCACTTGTGTGGGTGATATTTTTATCTCTATGAATGTAGGTTGTATGCTAATATTGATAGATGTACGACATGTGCTAGGTATATGCTATAATTTTTTTATCTTCTTTAGATATTGAGAGTGATTGATTAAAGAGTTCATTTGGTGGTGGATTATGGAACTTTTATAGAATATAAATAGTATATACACAAGGCAAGAATTGACAACCCCCTTTATTGGACATATTTAAAGGTGTGCGATGATGTGAAGAATCTAGTTGTGAAGACGACTTCATTATATTTGTGTCACAGACAATCATCTCACATTAGTCGAAGACTACTGACTAAGATGAAGAAGGTTTGTAAGTTGAAATAGGTCAGGTCATGTGTTTTAGGTTTTACTCCTAAATATTTTTATTCGTAGAGTGAAACTAGTCATAAAATAATTAAAATCAGAAACTGGGGTGATGCCCTGAGTGTTTTAGATTTGTAGGAGGATGATGAACAGAGGGAGAAATTAATTCCTTTGGCTACTCTAGATTATTTGGCGATCATAATTATGGGGGAACAACATATTGTTGATTCTATTATTGGAATTTTAGAAATATCAATCATGATTAATTCAACATTTGGATTTCTTTAATATGGTGAGATTTCAGGTTTCCATCAGTGATTCCAAAGAGTGATGTCATAATTTTTTCCAACCATGTTATTTGTATTTCATCTTCTTCCCATTAGGCTAAAGGGGGATATTTAATGGGTTAATCCCATGGGTTTTTTTGAAGATAATATTTTTAAAATTCAAAAGGGTTAATTTCTATACTAATCCATTTATAGTTCCCATATTGGTATTTTTATATATTTTTTTTCCTTTTCTATATGAGGTGGATAAATTAGAAGAATATTATATAAAAGAAAGATGATAATTATTAACAAATAAGAGGTGTCATGCAATTTTATTTGGAAGAGTGTATTGATATATTAGTGGTGATTTTGAGAATAGAAAATAGTGATTAGTGGCATATCAAGTTCTGTAATGATGTGCTTCATCAATGCCATGCGTTCAATTTTATCATTGAAAGGTTATGTATTTTCATAGGCCATTAATTAAGAGGAGATATAGGCGTATCATGTTATGTATTTTCAAACAGGGTTTCTATGAAATATTTACAATTCATGTTTTAGGATTTTATTGGATTTTTTAACTCTCTAATTATTAGTGGATGTTCTTGATGTTTCTCCAAGGTTTTTAATCCTTCTAATTAGAGGGTTTTTCTACATTAAATATCTATGTCCCCATCTATTTTCTACTATTTTGTTTTTCACTTATTTTACATTAGTAATTATCAAAATTATTTTATCATAATTGAATAATTTTCCAGGAATTGATCTACTTCCAACCCAAAAAACTCACATGTGGGATTTCTGGTGAAGTTAATGTGATGAAAATAAAGGGGGTTAAAAATGAACCTTTCATGTGTTTTCATATAAAAAAAATTCTGGGCTATTATACCTTGGGACTAAGACCAGATATGAGGACCTTAAACCGGTGCCTAGATCTAGATATGTTTATGTTGCTACTATGTTGTGTTGCTACCTATATTACTTTTAATTTTTCATATCCTCTCATGTCTATAATGAAGGGGTAACACTAGTAAAAAATAGGGTTCCGTAGAGTTTTTATTTAGGAGGAAACTATTTCTTAGTCCTTATTGTCCTTATTAGAAACCACAAAATAGAGGTATCTGATCTTTTCCCCCTCCCAACCAAAAATTCATTCCCCTTACCCTCCTTTTATGAACTCCTCCAATGTCGACATCTCTTTATTTTCATATTCTTGTGTGTTATACCATCCTTTATATACTTTTCATCGAGCCATCCCACTCCCATCAAGTACCCCCAATGAACCTCGCCAACAAGCCACATTTTATAGCCCTCCCACCACCATCGAACCCCTCATTGAGCCCCATAATTGATCCCCTACCCTTATATCATCCATTAACCATTGTAGAAGCCCCTTACCCACCCTCAGAGTCGAGTCTCCACCCTTTCCACCACCATCAAGACCACACCCCCTCTCCCACCATGGACTCCCCGTATAGTTCATCTGCCATTGTACCCCTGGGTGTAGACCCCCCAACTACATACCATATCCATTGAAGTGTATGTGAGGACCATTACTTCCCGGACCATGATTCTATTCTTTATAGAAAACCATATCCCTTGATTACTAAAAATGGACCTTGCCCCTAGATTCTTCTTCTTCACAACGACCCCTTACCATTCATTTCTTTTCATCAAAAAGCCATCATGATATATTTTTGAGGTATGTTGATATTTAATATTGGTATTAAATTCCATTACCTTGAACTGGAATCTAATGTTTCATTACTTTTATCTTCAGTAGATAAAATTTTTTAGACCACCTAATTGTTTAAATTATCTTGCAATATATTACATTGATGTTTGATTTGTCCAAAAACATTTTCATGAAGAAATATTAAACATGAGTCTGTTAAATATAAATTTGTGTATAAAATTAATTGATAGTTTTAAATTATTATATTTGCATTGATAACTCAATTTTACAAATTTCCTTATAGTGGTTTATATTGATCCAAGGTGATGTGCTTCAACTTTCTTCCACTATCTGTTCATGGGTTAGGATATTATTCGAGCATATTTTTTATTCATCAATATGCATTGTTAAAAGTTCTTAGAACTGAGGGAATTGATTATTGGACAACTTATTTTTATATACTATAATATTATTAAGATCATCTTTCGATCATCTTTCATTACAATTTAATTGTATTATTGCAATTATTTGGAATTTCCACTTATCATAGAAGATAAATATATTTAACCATCTTCTTATTATTTGAGTTTCTAGGATTTTTCTCTTTAATATATTTTTCTCATGAATAGCAGCCCCATATGGAAATCAATTCCATGATTTGTTTTCTTTTCTTCATTAATTATGTTCATTATTATTTGAATCTATTATTTTTAGAAATTATGAATGTTTAGGTGTATGCACACATATTCATACATAATCAATGTAAGATATTTTTTTATAATATAAATGTTTAAAATCATCGATAAATATAATTTATAGGAGGTGCATTACAATATTTGAAGAGGACCTCACAGTGTGTGATCTAATGTTTTTTATTATTCTTAATTGTGTTTTCATATGTTATTTTTTCTAGATTTGACAACCTCCCTAATTTTTTGGTATCAAAAAATATTTTTTATAATATTTCAAAATTTCCCAAGGACTGTGGCTTCATTGGTTCATAATTTTTAATGATTTTAGTTTTTTTATAATTTAAATAATTTATTTCAATTATTTTCATTCAATAAAATAAATAAATGTAAAATATCTTTTTTGATATTTTGGATAGGGTTTATAATAAATATTATGTTCTGACTAAGCAATTATTGATTTGACTAGTGAATTTCAAATCATTTTTATTAGTTTTCCATGAAACAACTGTGCAAAAAGATACCTCTTCAAGTGTGACATTATTAAGGAACATTTATTTTGGAATATATCTTTGAGAAACTATAATAAATTTGAACATCATGGGGAAGATCATGTTTCATGTGACCCATAATAAATTATTCATATAGATGTTGATTCAAGACCATTTAACTTGATGAAATTAAATCTAAATCATATGATGTGTCTGTTTCAAACAGAAGATAGTAGCATCATAAATCATAATATTGGAGGGAGTAATCCATGTTCCTCAATAGATTCAGATGTAATGAAATTCAAAGAAATTATTTATGATGCAAATACTAAATTATAGCATGGATTCACTAAATTTAGAAATTTTTTATTAATAAATGATTTGTTACACCAGAAGGACTTGAATTAGTGAAAAAAAACTGTATTCACCATGTTATTGTTATTTTTGACGAAGTTACTCCCACCTAGAGAGATGATACTAGAGTCATACTATTAATCCTTTGAGTTGATCAATGAATATGGTTTTACATATGAGACATTAGATGTGTTCTACAGTAACTGATAATTATTCAAAAAATAGAATATGAAATTCAATACTTGTATTCTTTTCTATTAATCTAGGTGGAAGGATAGTGAGACTAACCAAGGTAGTTATATTCTTATAATAATGGTCTTGAATAAAGGGAACTGAGTTTCTACTAAGTATATTTATTATTTCCCACTAAAACTGTGGTTGAATAGGTTCACCTTTTCAGATAAAATTTCTAAACCAATTACTTGGAATTCAAATTGAAACAACAAGGTTGATAAATACACTCACTCAACAGATTATTTGTATATTAATGAGATTGATCAAAGACACTAAAAAATTTACCAGGATGGTCATAATGTTTGACTAGATTCGGCAGTAGATTATTTTAACCAATTTATAACCATGGTTGTTTGACACATAGTACATTGACAGTGGTGTTGAATCCATACATCCTTGTCCCATTGGTATGTTTTAGGAAACCATTTTTTATACTTTTGAATCTAATTGATAGACCACGTAGACCTAGTAATAAAATATATTTTCATATGAAACCTTTGATTGATGATCTGCATGAATTTTTGGAAGATGGTGAATTGACATTTGAATTGGAATCTAATGAAATGTTTTGACTTTGTGATGGTTTGTTGTGGAAAATTAATGATTTCCCAGTGTATGATAACTTATCAAGATAATGTACAAAAGTATAATTTTCGTACCCTTATTTTAATAAAATTATGAAATCAATATTTCTTATGTACTATAAAATATGGTAATACCTTTTTTCAAACACTTTATTCCTCCATTTAAAAATTTTAGAAAAGACAATATGTCATTGGATGGGAATATTGAGCAAGGAACATCAATGTGAATAATTTCCAGGATTCATATTCTTACACAACTTGATCAGGAAAATATCCACAGAGTGTAGCATTTTTTTAGAATTTATTGGTTCTTAATTTTTCCATTTATTCCTACAACAAATAGACCGTGAAATAATAATTGGAAGAAGCTGAGTATTTTCATCAAATTTACTTATTGTAAATATAATATTTCCAGCTATAATATTTATGGGATGCTCATTGAAAAAAAATGTTCCTGAGAATACATTTTTCACCATTATAGGAATCAAGGGGAAATCAAAAGATAATTCCAATGCAAGATATGATTTTAATGAAATATGATTGATAAAACCTTTTCAATTATATCTTGGTGACTAAAATCATGCAAACATTCAAGCCTCATTGTACATAATGGGTAAAAAATAAAAATAAACATTTAAATCAATTTGTTTGTCCATCAATGGTATTGATGGTTATTGTTATAATATCTCCAGGAATGTCAATATGATGAGAATTCTATTGTAGTGGATGAAAAGTATTAATAATCACATTATGTATCAATAGTGAATCCCAAATTCAATTCTATATTGTTTACCTACCCACGTTTCGAATCCATTAATTGAAGTTTCAAAATTTTTTAGACATATTTTTTCAATTAATAATCGCGTAAGTTATTTCAAAAAGTATCATGAAAAGATTGTTCTTTCACTATGTCACCTAGAGTAACTATTTCCACTTTTTTATGCCATAGTCCACTTGATTGTGTGTTTAACTAGTTAATTCATTATTGGTGGTATCATGTAATTAATTTGGATGTATCCAATAAATAAATACTTAATTACTTTTTAATTGTATGTACACAAAAAATATCTTCTTGAAGCATAAATTTCCAAGGGTTATTTGATGGAGGAGTGCAATAATTTTGATGATTTATATATTGATGAGGTTGAGGAAAAGATAGATATACCCTCCAAAATAAATGAGGAGAAAATTTGAGAAGGTATAACATTGGATATGTACAATTATGGGCGTGTTCAAGCTCATTTATAAGTAATGTTCAACACTCTATTAGCCATATCATTAATACAGTAGGATTCATAGTTGATCGATTATTCCTTATCTTTATATATTTAATTTATTACATTCATTTGATTGTACTATAATTTAGGATTCATTTCGCTAATCGGAAATGGTAATGTCCCCATGCAACAAACCATTAAATCCAAAAACATCATTCCATCACATTTTATGAGTTGTTCAATATTCAAATACGTATAAAATAATTGATTTAATATTTTTATAATGAAACTGAGTTGTATTTTCTCAAACATTTATCCATGAATTATGTGAAATTTAATGATTTACAATATGTTTGATTCTGGTTATCAGACTATAAGAAATGAAATCAGCCAAATAGGTGATGGCACATTTATTATAG
The DNA here is from genome assembly GCA_963277665.1 of Viscum album. Classification (NCBI taxonomy): domain Eukaryota; kingdom Viridiplantae; phylum Streptophyta; class Magnoliopsida; order Santalales; family Viscaceae; genus Viscum; species Viscum album. The sequence goes on along the minus strand of OY728155.1, from coordinate 1,424,362,086 downwards.
CTCCTCTCTACAAGTCCTTAGATGCTAATGAGATCCGATTCCAAATTAGAAATGTTGAAATGATCCGAGCAATGAATAAACGTGATGTTATTTAATTATTTATTGATTTAGGTTATTATTATGTATTTTAGAGGGATATTATTAAGGTTATTTATGGTCATGGATTAAATAATATTTTTTATGGTGTGATTTGGTAAATTCGATTAATTGATTTTTTTGACCATTTCTGAATTATGTTAGTAAACCTTAAGAATATGATATATATAAGGATTTCTGAGTATGATAAAAAACATTATACTAACATAAAATGTAGAGAAAGTCTAATTTTATGTAATTGATTATAATTTAAAATTTGTGGTGAATATTTCTATAAGATGGGTTTTTTTGATTGATTGAGAGGAACCAAATCTTGTCGCCTTTCCTAATCAAACACTAGTCCCAGAAAATGTGGCTATATACGAAAATTATATATAATAGTACATAAGGATAGTTTAAAGAGATATTATATACCTTCATGATAAGTGATATATGGTATATTTTTAGTTTACATTTTGAAAAAATATTTTCGAATTAAAGGTATAAAAATTTCTGGATTGAACATTATATATTTTTTCTTAATATACAAAAGTATTAGGGTGGTCAAATTGGTTTATCTAATGTTTTTTTCATGTGTGTTTTCATTTTTAAATATTTTTTTTAATTTTAAATAAGTATTTACCTTAATTATTTCAAACATTTAATTTAAAATTATGTTATTTATAATTTCATTATGAATTAATGTTAATCAAAATCTGGTGTCTCTTCCTGTAGATGTAAGTGTCCTCAAAGAGGGGTTTGATCTTGGAACTCTGAATCCCTATCTGATGTGTTATTTGAAGATACCATTCATCTAGTTAATGAATGGGATAATGTGATGATTTTTTAGTTGGGTATTATGATATGATACCCACACCGATTTCATATAACACTCATGATTTGAATTTATTTCCCCATGATACATTTGACAGATTATGAAGGCAGGTTCATGTAAATTCAATGTTTAATTTTTAATGACATTAGTTTTATTATTATAACAAATATGAAATATTTTTTTAATTGGATAATATGACATCATGTCCAAATCAATTTTAGGTTGTACGCATCACCAAATGCTGAAAATTATTGAAGGATTTCAAGGGAAGGTTGAAGAGAGATCACTGGATATCATTTGTGAGTGTTCCAAACATTCTATAGTGAGAATAACTGGGCATTCATCCCATGCAGTGGTAGGGTTTGGTTGTGTTTCGGTTGAGTGATGCGAGGATTTTAAAATTTATTTCCTCTAATCAATAAATGAATCTAATTTTAATATGTTTATTAACTGAATATGTGTAATGTAGTATGATTCCACTCATCATTCACGTAATCATGAAATGCAGGGTACACCGTTCAAAATTGGTGCTCGACACGTGCCACAACTCAGACTCATTTTTACATTATAATTCACAATTCATTCATATATTTAAAATATTGTACTATAACATGAATATAATTATGTATTTATTGTAAACAATTATTATAGTTACACCAGTGGGGTGATCCAACTAGTCAAATTTCAATTTGGTTGAGGACTCCCTAGGTGGATGATCCTAATGTTATTGGTGCAATAGAAATATAATTATTTAGTAACAAAACATTTTTTAATTCATAAAAATTAATCACATTGTTCATTAATTATTTATGTATATTCTATATGATACATTTGATGCTGAGTTATCAGAGCTGCCAAAGGAGCAGTGTCATACTACTCTGTGTAGAGATGAGATATTTCATCCTGTTATAAGGCATGATAGTCAAGGTTATTTCTTGACTTATGTAACTAGTGTCCCATTATGTTAATTGGTAGAGAAAAGGAGATGGGTGAATGGATAGATATAAGGACATACACATAGATTGAGATAGATACCGCCATGAAGGCTATACAATATTGTACATATGATCTTTTTTTGTAGTTGAATGCTCAATAAGAGGAGAAATTTTCACAAATGATGGTACATATCGATGAAGTGATAAAGAAACATCCTTGTGATCGTACACTAGTGGTTCCAAATGTGAAAAACAAAATATTCCTTAATCACATTGAATTTTATTAATATGAATAAGGAAAATCATATTTATATATTTTATAGGCTCTAAATATAGCTGGCGAACAACATTGTGAGTTCATCAGTGATCGTGATGAGGATGCACCTAATGCATGTTATAATTTACATTATCATTTTAATTTTTAACATTCCATTTTAGATGAAAATTTTAATTTTTTTTCAAAATACCCCACATAATCTGTTAATTTTTGTAACCTAAATATATCCGATTAAATATACAATAGAAACTATTGGAATTGATACCACTACTCCTATAATAAAACAAATATGGACAGAGTACTAAAATTTTACCACTATTTTCATATTATATTGAATGAACTGCATGGTCTCCTTGAAAGTTTTTAGAATAATTCCATCTGAATCAGATGGTATAGCCAGCCTAGACTAATAGCTCTAGTGATAACTACCCTTTTACTTTGCATCCAAAAAAGAAACTATTGAGAATTGGTTCAGTTCACCTGATGACATAATTTGGGATTTTAATGAATTTAAATAAATTCATTAGAATAGAATATATGAAACTTTTGACATGTTTTTATTCCTTTATTCTCTTAGTTTCATCATGGATATTCTATTCACCATTAGTATAGTTGAAATTATTTTCCATTTTTTAGTTTTTATAGGACCTACTAATCCAACATTGTTTTTTCTTTATTTAAGGTTTCATTTAATCCTTCTTCTTCCCATTGAGATCACACAAATCGTCCCATTTCAACAACAATTTCATTCATTGTTACATCACTATTTTACAGTATAATATTCTCATTTTTTGGATATTTAACTCATTCACAACAACATTTTCATCTTGGATTTCAATAAATATTACAAGTCATTTGTAATATAATTTATATTCAATTCAAATAGATGAATAAAAATGTAAAATACATTCCCAAAATCATTAAACTTTTTATTTTTATCCTTGTTGATGAAAACACATTTACTTCAAAAAACATAAAATTACTTAAGGATTGGATTATTTCAATAGAACATATGAGATGTGGTGTTCCATTTATTTTTACATTATAAGGATATATTGGGGATTTAAACAAATTTAAGGATAAATCCTTCCTATATGTATTTGGTTTATTAATTTCATTGAGCATTACAAGTGCCATTATATTTATGATACAATTCATTCCACCAATAAATCTATTTTTATATTGTTCATATAGTTAAAAAAATAGTATGTATCTGATTGATCATAATGTTACCTTCTACTATAGTACTGGTAAACGCATTGAAATTTTGGGACTGAAATATTTTTATTTTATTCCCATCAATTTTTTACACTGATATATGTTAATGAATAATGAAATTTATCCAATTAGATTTATGGGTGACACCCATCATAAATTTATTCAAACTCTAGTCATCAGTAATTTTAAAAAAAATCCCATCCATGGATTTGTCTTTCATTTGAAAACACACACCCATCAATATGATCGAGTTTCCCCATTATGCACCACCCTTAAAAATAACTAATCCATAACTTCCATTGATTGTGTGCCTTTTTATCTTAAAATTTCACTTCATACCTCAATCATTAATATTAATTATCACAACTTAATTTATTATTGATGACTTCAACTCACAGTAATTCTAGGAACCTTAGTTATTTTCCACTAATCCTTCCCTACCCAATGGAAATATTTTTTCCACACATCATTTTTCAAACTAAACAACCCAATATTTATTTTATTAAATTTCAATAAATATGCATGTTGCATGATCTTGGGGGATTTCATCAAAAAATACTTATATTTTCTTGTAATCAAGCTAAAACATTAATTTACCTTGGTCTTTTTAATATTATATATGTGGTTTATCAGTTATTAATTTATTTGACACCTTTGGATAATACATTTATTTTCTAGAGGCTAAAGTACATGAACTCCTTGATTCTATAATAGGAGTATAAAGTCATAGTTGATCATCAAAAATTCATCTCAACATCGTGGAATCATATTATAGCACATTTATTATTTGGAAATATTTATTTATTTTGTTTGTCCAGCCATCAAAAAATAAAAAAATTTCATTAACATTGACAAAGAGTTCAAATTTATTAAATAAATTCCCAAAACATTGAAAATTGGGATTTAAAATATATACTTTTAATTATAACTTTCCCTATTGTTTTTTTCAAGAATATAGATTAGGAAATCATGTATTGACACATTAGTTACAATTTTTAGCTATACACATCTAAAATTTTATAAGGGATAAAACTTTATCAGATTTGTGGTCAACTCTACCCTTGATTATATAATCTTTATCATTGATATCATCAACTTATAGAAAGGATAAGACAACCATAAATAATTATTCACAATGTTATATAAAATCATCAAAATCTTTTAATTATACTTATCTTATGGTATAATCTTATTTAAATTTATTATCTTCATCATAATGATTTTCTTCTATGGGGTCCTCTTGTTGTTCATGATTTTAATTATTTCATCATTGATTTTTTATTTTAGTCATTACCAGAAAACATTTTAGGACACTTAGCCAAAATAATCCTGAATTTATGAAATAAAAACAAGCATGATTAAACTTACCATTAAATTATACTAATCCTACTTTACACTGATACCAAGTTAAATATACCATCTCATTAATTCTATATCACCGGATTTTTTTTTTGATTGGATGTTTCTTTAAATCCATGAATTTTATTTCATGTGAATTTTTTGGAGTGTAGTATCATTATCATTACTCCACATTTTTTTATCCCATGAGTTTATTTTATATTCTTCCCAACTTTTCCTCCTTCTGTTTATTATCACCAAGAAGTAAAATATTTGGAATTAGCCAAGTTGGTTGTATTATTCATGTTAATTTGATAATGTTTGTATCATTAATTATCTTCCTTAGATGGTACATTACTTCCATAATAACATTTAACTGATTAAAAAAGGAATAAACTACTTATTTAATTATAATTATAAAATAATTACGCTTATTCAAGAATACTTTATAAATTATAAAAAATTTGAATCGCCCTCATAGTTATTCAAAATATTCATACATGTTTAGTACACGGTCTTCCATGACATCACTATTGAATAGATAAGGTTAGATAAATATCTTCATAAAGAAATATGAAACATTGTATCCATATTCAATTCTTAATTTCCACTATGAGAAAGATCACGACTCCCTATACAAGCTATGATCCCATTCATTTCTTCTATGTAGACATTCTTACACAATGACCAAAAATATCAATTTTTTTCCTAATGATGAATATTTCTTTGTTAAAAATATACATTCCATTATAGTTGGTAATGGTTTTAAAGAATTTTTAATAAATAGAACTACTCCTGATAAAATTATATATGGTACCAATTCTTTGTCAGAAATGTTTTTTATACCTAATGAAAGGAGGGCTAAATTATTCTATTATACCAATTATTTGTCCCAAAATTGGCATTTTCTCAGGATAACCGAAAACACACTTCTATTGTCATAAAATAGAGAAACACAAATTTAAAGGATAGATACATATAAATCAACCCCGTAATTATGTTAATTCATATGAAACATGTCAAAAGGTACATAAATCAGACATGTGGTCTTCTTGGAATGACCGAATCTACAACTTTTAAGGGTTTGGTGACCTTGTAAAACACATTGGGGGTCATAACCAACTAAAAGACCTCCAAATTAAATGAAATCAAATGAAAAAAACATAGAGTGAATTGTGAAATTTTAAAGAAGATAGTTTGTAAATTGTAGGCACCGTTTTCTTAGGATGATGGAAAATGTTCTTTTAGTGTCGTAAAGCACCAAAATGTGCATTTAAAGGTCATATATACTCAAAGTGATCTCATAATGACTTGAATTAATAGGATATATGTCTTATTATTATTACTATTATTATCTCCTTATATTGGCTGGATAATAACCAATCAGATGTGGTGTTTTCCTGGAATTACAGAATAAGCGGTTTTTGAAGGTATGGCACCCTTTAACAAGGTGTGTCCAGGGAAAATATCAACAAATGGAAACCAAATGATATAAAATTAGGGAAAATCCATTGAGGTAATTTTAATTTTTCTAACAGGTGGTGAATCAACCCTTAATCCACAATAAGAAAAATCGCTACCCCATTGGGGATGCGAGCCATGTAGCCAAGAGGCCCTAACCAAGCACTGCATAGGAGGAGAAATGGTCACACATGGTTCACAAAAAAATATATAATGTCTTCACTCGCACATGGGGTCGTGTTTGTGTGATATTAAGAGAAGCTTCATACACATGAGGTCAGTTCTAAGTGTCGGTATTGGTCCTACAACCCTCATATATCTTTCATGTCATTTTATGGAATGATATATATTAAATTGTAGAATCAAATACATAATTATTTTGGTGTGGGATTTATATCTCAATGAGGGTACTATGAACCTATAGAAATGGTGTCATCTCAGGAGAACTCATGCAATACCTTCCCCTTTCATTTTTGTTGCACTATATCCACTAATAATATTCTACAATACACCACAACTGTCCAGGGGATGATCGAGAACCAACATAAAATTAATAAATAAGGCACTGTCATCCCCACCATGAATTATGCGACTCTAAGTGTTGTAATGGTGGGAATGAAGGTGTCACTTTATCCTGGTCAATGCATCTAGGTGACTCATAACTTGAGGCTTGAGAAAAATAATTGTTTTTATCATCTATATATTATGTTTGGGCTAATGTTACATAAACTTAATGTTGCAGTATAAGTTATCTAGCTACATCATCAATTTGGAGAAAGATTTATATATAGTGGTCGTATATGTCATGGGATCCTAGATACATCATTCCCGAGATCAAAATAGCAGTGTTGAGATATGAGAGGATGAAAAATGTTGTTATCATAGGTGAATGAATATTTCATATCCATGTAGAAGTATTCATGTAGGATTACAAATTTTTCAACTCTCCTTTCCATAGTTTTAATATTTCAAAATCCCAAAATCTCCAAGATATCAATGTGCTACTGGTGAGTTTCATGTATGTTTTAAGAAAAATCTTGCATTTTGGTAAGATCCTACATCTAAGGGAGAATGAGTATAGAATAAAACAAAGAGGGTTTGGTGAATGGTGAAGTAAATATTTCTACATATTCAACTATTTCTAAACTGTAAAACCATCACTTATTATAGAGGTATTTGAGGAGAAATAACACATGATGTTATTTTCCAAGTAAATGTGATGAAAATAAAGGAGGTTCAAGATGGGAACAATCATCTAGACCTAAGATCCTAAATAGGTCTTTTTTCAACAATGGGGTGTCGATTCCTTGATTTATTTTTAATTTTTATATCTTCTAATAACTAAAATTATGGGGTAAGTATATCCTGAAAATCCATATATAGATGAGTTATTTCATTTATTGAAGTAAATTGTCTTGTTAATTCAATGATGGTTTTTTTGTATTATTTTTTCATTTCCTTAATCTTATTTACTTCAAACTTTAATGAGCATTGGGGTGGGAATAAATATTCCATCAATACATTTACTAAATAAATTTTTTAATGGAATAATTATTGTATGAACAATGGATAATACAATTAAATAAGGTTTTGGATTACTCGTCATATTACCTGACAATCAATATGTGAGATTTGAAAATGGGTGAGAACATAATAGAGTGTGTTCACTCTGTGATGAGGTTTACTAGGCTTAAATTATGATGAAATTTAAATTATGTTAATTCATTTCAATTTAAAAATTAATGAAATAAAAAATACTATACATGGTACACTCATTTCATTGATATAAAAAGAAAACCAATATGGAATCTCTAGATTTTACCAAAGTTTTCTTAAACATTCTATATAACTTCTACACCATTCTCTATAGAATCAACATTGAATTTCAATATACTATAATAAAAGTTAGATTATTCTTGTTACTATTTTTAATATTTTATGTTTTTTATGTGATATAATTAATGAAACCATTCAGGTGATTTGTTGGGATTTGTAGGGATGTATCCCAACCGACTGCAGAGATGGTTGGAAATTAATCATTTAATAAGGGATTCCCATTTACATGTTATGTATTTTAATATCATTATATTTAGTGGGATATGTGATTAATGGTTTCTCAGGGATAATTTTATATGAGAATTCATGCCATATTCTCTATAGTAGTAGCAGTTACCTCTAACGAAATTTCAAAAGTAGTGACCTCTAGTGAATGTTCATTAGTCAAGGTGAGATCATGTTGGAAGATTACACCCTCATGTTGTCCCTAACCTTAGGTTCCTAGTCCGCGGAATTGTTTGGGAGTTCATAAGAAAAGTTGGAAAAGATCTAGATGTGGTTATATACATACAATGGTGGAAACAAAGCATACAGTGATAGAGGTTGTCTGTTGTATGATCATTATATCATCTCCTGTAGTTTTTCCTTGTTTGATTTAATATCCTCACACTCTAATGTTTCTATAGATTTGGTCCTTCATTTGGGACTAGTGGTGGTGAGACATCATGTTCCCTTGCTATTATCAACAACAACTAGAATATAGAATGTTTTTTAATATGTACCCAAAGTGTAGATTGATGATAGGGAAACACCAACCAGTGGGAGATTTACTCTTACTATAGATATATCAATACAATGTTATATTTGGCAGGATTTGTTGTATTTATTTAATAAAATTAGCTACTATTGACAGAGAATTTTTTTCCTAATCTAGTGGGTTAGTGATTGGAACTCATTAATGAATGGGTTTATTATAAGGGTGACTAAAATGTAGAGCCTCCATTATTTATCTAGAAGAGATGTCTGTGGAATCATGGGTACTATATTTTCCTATGGTTAAGAAAGAGTTCTTTCATGTCTTCCTAGATGTGGTTCTAAAACTATCCCCTTGATGAAGAACCATGTTGTGGATAGATTTACAATCGATCGCATCTCTTATTTTTGTAGTTCTTTTTTGAATGGATCTAACAGAGCTATGTGAGTTGAGGCTAAATGTTGATGGTCTTAAAAATATGGGTTTCATCTGACATTGTCTATAATATTAGTGATGACCAATGTTGTTCACCAAGAATGAGTAAGATAGTTTGAGGTTTCATGTGAACTAATTGAGTCTGAATCTAGTCACATTCAAGAACTATTATCCCCTTTTGAGGATCAATGATCTAATTGACCAGATTAATGGAGCATGCTAATTTTTAAATATCATAATGAAATATGTATATCGAAAGATGAGGGGGAGGATGAGTAATCTTCATGACTACCTTTAGCTATAGGTATGTGCACATCATGTTTGTGTTCATGCTATTTAATAACATGAATTCACCAGTTGTGTTCACGTGGATCATTATTTCTATGTTCTATGAGTTATTAGAGCAATTCATGGTCATTTAAGTTAATGAAATAAATATATACTCAATGTTTTTGGAGGATCATAATGACCAAAATTGATATTTCTTGTAGGTCCTTCGACACCACTGGCTCAATAGAAATTTCCCATGTTTATATTCTAGATGAGAGAAGTGTATTTCTTTGTTTATGTGGTGTCTTTACATTGTTTTTTCATAGAACCATCAATTATTGAGGTTTTGTTTTCATAATAATCACCCAAAATTGTGGAAAATTATTCTATCTTCAATGGTCTTAAGGGATATTACTAGTGTTTTTTGTGAAAATTTTATTGAATTACATTAGTTTTTATATCATTGACTTTGAAGGAATAGGAATTTATTTGGTTGAATATATACTGCATAGAATTTAGTTACCTGAATAAAATACTAATTAGTGCCCCATTATTCATTTTCTCAAGGAAGGTGTGACGTTTGAGGTTTTTTATGACACACCCCATCTATAGATGTAATGTGTCTTAACATAGAAGAGGGATGTAATATCTTACGTGTCTATGTAGTTATATCCCACCAAATAAAAATTTTCTTCCAATGATATATAGATGACTGTAGCTATGTTTTCACAAACTTTGTTTTGCAAGTACCAAATCAGTAAGAACAATATGATATTCACAATCCAGAAGAGCCTAAAATATTTATTCTCTAAGTGATATATGAATTGACTTCATTAGAAGTTGATGGATTTTTTCAAGGAATATTATTTTGAGATCTCTTAAACTACAATAAATGAGAACATTATTTATTCATTGAATCATTAGTCTTGAGTACATGCGGTTCATCGGTATATATATGTTTGCTATTGGATGAATGAGCTTATAGTGATGCGCCTTGATATGGGGGGAACTAGTGATCAATGTTTTCATTATCAAATGACTATAGAATAAACCTTGTAAAAGAAGTTATAGGACTATTGGTGGGGAGTCTCAAAGGTAGATGTGATTTGTGACTTTTAATGCCATGGTGACACTCTTGATGGATAGCCAAGGATGGATATAACTACATGATTTTTTATGATAGGTTATTTGTTACTTTGTAAATGTGTGAGGAATATATCTATGAGTTAACATATCACCCTTAATAGTGTATCCCTTTGGGTTTAAGATGTATCATGCATTGATTATACAATGTTTTTTGGTCTGGGATGAAGTTGTTTATGGTAGAGTTCATTACATGGTGTTTAGTATATTCGTAATTGAAAATGGAGCACCATCATCTTATAGTGTGGTTGCTGCCTTTAGATGTCACTAAGATTAAATGGGATGAAATTTTGAGGGATTTAATTATTTGGTTACCTTGATATTATGGAGGATGTGATGCAATTTGGTTTATTGCTGACTAATAGATGAATTTATCTCGTGTTCAAGAGAACATTGAATCCATTTTTATGAATTTTTTGGAAATGGATTATTCTTATTATGTGATTAGGATTAATTGTCTACTAAGGGCCATCATCTCGGATTTGGGATCTTTTTTAAACACATGGGTTTAGAGATTATTGTCGTATGCCTTTGTCTCACATTTTTATCTTATAGTTATTTTTCATCCTCAAATAGATGGAAAAAAAAGTGCCCCATCTAGATATTATTGGTTATGTTGTGAGATTGAGTCTTTTATTTTTGTGAATCAAGGGTAAGTTACATACCCCTGTATGTTTTTTATATAAAAATAGTTATCACTCATCCATTGATATGACCATATTTCATGTGTTTAATGTGTGTCCCTATCATTATCTAATATATTGGTCAAAGGATTGAGAGTTAGTGCATCTTGTTCTTGATGTAGGGAAGGGCATGACTATTATTTTCCAAATGGTTAAAAAGTTTATAGAGAATAAAATGAACAGTATAAGTCCAATGTTGATCATAGTTGTATACCCCAATATTTTTATTTTGGAGACCATGTGTTCATGAGAGTTCCCCTAATTGGGGTTCATAGAGGTTTGACAGAGGACGTATGCTTTTTACCTGATTCATCTGTCCTTTTAAGGTGTTGATGTGTCTTGTGAGGTGTCTTATTAGTTAGCACCTACACCATGGATGGAAAAGATCCACAATGCCTTTATCATGTCCCAAATTCATTAGTATCATAATGATGACTTCCATGTCATTGACTTGGGATATTTCTATTTGAAGGATAAAATGATATTCATGGAGTGCCCAGTAGAAACATGTGCTCATAAAGGGTATGTTTTTCATAGATAATTCATTTTCCTAGGTTTATGTAATTTGGAGGCATTGTGTCTTGTATGTGAGTGCATGTGAGCGTGAGGTGTATTTCTATTCCCAGTACCTTGATTTTTTAGAGTTTTGCATTGTTTGTATTCTCTGATAATGTGATACCTGAATCTTATTTATTTATGTGATGTTCATTTTTCCCATAATAATGATTTTTTTTATAAGTCAAGAAAATTTAATAGAGGAAAACCCCTTATCGGTAACTATTTTTAATATTTATTACACATTTTAAAAATGTATTAGAATGTATGTGCTTACCAAGGCACAAAATATCTTGACACAGAGGGTTGTTTTAATTAATTATATTATTTGGAGAAGGGTTGTGTTGAATTTTCCATGATAATTGTATTATGATATGTAGGTTTAAAAAGTGGTATGGATAGTTTTCTAGAAGATAGGTGGTTTTAGGTTGGCGTAAGATAGTGGAAATGTTTCATTTGTAATGAGATGTCTAAGAAGTATCTCACAATATTGTTATTCAGACCCTTCCTTTTCAGTTATGATCATTGATAAGGTTATTTCAATTTATAATCATTTCATATATATCTAATATATTGATATAGACTTAAAAATATATTACTTAGTGTGAATTCATGTGATGGATATTTCTGGGGGAAGTTCCAAGGGTGTTTTGGTGTAGATTGTAGAGTTGTAGGTGAGATTTTTGTTGGAGAAGGATTTTGCAATGTGGAGGATTTTGTTGTGCCGCAAAGTGGATGTTTGTTCTTTGGAGAGATATATAGTGGTATAGAGACTTGGAGGTGGTATTTTTAGTATTATTCCATCAATTGAGTGGTTTTGGCATTGTTATAAGGCTATGATGTGGAATCTATGTGGATGTATTCTTATTGTTATGTCAATTTTAGGGTTGTTATCCCATAGGGATGGGATACATAATGACCTTGTTCATAGAAATTACTTTTTAGGGATTTGGAGTTTTTCTTGTTATGTGGTCTCTATCCAAGTTTAGTGGATCTATAGTATGGAGCTCACCATTTTTCATAGACATAGTTTGACCGACCACATTTTGGTGTGGTCTCTTCCTATATATTATAGACTTGTCCAATGTTAGCACCTTTGTACCATATTGAGGATTCCTGCATCATGGTATTCTAAATTTCTAGGTTTAATATAAATCTATATGCCCCTCTAAATCCTATCTTCCTCTATTATTTCTCTTGAATCATAGGATACTCTTATGTGGTTTTGGGAGGACTCTCACCCTCTTCATAATGGTCATTGATTTATATCATTTGGAGATCCATAATTTTAATTCCAATGGTGATACCACTCCAATATGAACGATTCACCTGTTTTACATTTTATAGAAGGTCATGATTGGGTAGAATAGTGGTTTTGGTGACACGGTGGTAGAAGTAGTATAGAGGATGTGGGTTTCCATGTTGTTGATTAATTCATTGTGTTACCTTGTTTATGAGGATGTCTTTTAATTTTCCCACCATTACACAGTGCTTTGGGATTCATTGTTTGAGGTAGTAGTCATCATTATTTGTTTTTAATGATCATTTATGGTAAGGGCCTAATTTTGTCTTCAATTGGTTTAATCGAAAAGGTAGGTTCAAGAAGGTAATTAATTGGATAAATATATGGTTGACGGGAACATGGAGTAATCACTTGTGTTCACTATTTTTTTATATTTTCAATATGAATTTTTTAATTATTTTCATTGATGAAAATAATGGTTGTTGGAAACCATGATTTCATTGTGGTTGTTTTTAATCATCACACCCTTTTGGTGTTTTTTTATAGTTTTAACTTTGAATGAAATATTTAATAACTTATGTATGACTAATGAACTGGTTTCCCATGAAAAACATGATTTTTTTAATTCCAATTATAATGAATAAGTTATGTTATAAGAAATAAGTCATTATATTAACATATGTAAGGTAAAATGTGATGTTGTCCAAGGATTTTCATTGTGAATCTATTGTTTTATATGAAATTTTTTTTGTTACTGTATGGTGATGGTGGTTACCTTCTTGGGTGTAGAATGTGTTGTGCAATAGTGTGATAGTTTTTTGATATGGGATGTGATATTGGATGATATAAAGTAGTTGTGATTCATGGTTATTATGGTGATATAGTTGGGTTACAATGATGGATTGGAATATGTTTTTATGTGGTGTGGTGGTATTAGATATCTGGTTAATCATGTAATTAATTGAAATTAAAAATCATAAAAGGAACAAACAATAATTTAATATAATATTTGGTTGTAATCGATATGCGGTAATTTTATGAAATGAAATGAATGAAGTGTTGTTTTAAACATGATATTTCATAATTTAACAATAGTGAACAAATTTTTTCTTCTAACTGAAAGAGGAATATTGTTGTTATGTGTGGTGGTTGTGTAGTGTGATTCATTTAGTGGTGGTAATGATTATAGCGGATGATAGAAGGTCCAGGGGTGGCGATTTAGACTATATTACTATATTTTATGTTAATAAATTGATTATAAATTATGTTCTATATATCATTCGTGTATTTTTTAATTTTATTTCATTATTCAGCCCATCCATCTTGAATAACTTTTCCAACACACAAATATTTGGGTTTTGGGTGGTTTCCCCAACATCCAGGCTGGTGGGGAATTAGATTGATCTCTACCCCCACTTCCACTCCCTTTATCTAGTTGTAGTGATGACGAGTGATGGTGTTGAAGATGACCTAATTATGATATGGGTGGGTGTTGGATATTTCCCAATGGTGATGAGGATGTCACATGCGATGTGGGTCATTCAGGTTGGGAGGAGGGAACAATTTTGATGTCCTTCAAATTCATGATATCCTCCTAACCTGGTTATGTGATGAGGTTGTAATGTTATAATGATTGATGTTGGAACTCGATTATATAACCTATGAGATGTTGGTGATAGTTCAATTAAATGAATATATGTTCTGTAGACTTTTTCAATATAATTTGTCTTCAATCAATTTAGATTTCCCATTTTTCATTCAATTATCTTATATTTGGGTAATTAAATTTTTTAGATAAATTTTAAAAAATAAAAAGAAAAAGAATTTAATTCCACTCATTTGTATTATGGATTTCATATATGAAATGTAGGATAAAATGGAAAATCAAATGGGGAATTGAAAAAAATGGGGGTTAGCACATATAATGGTCCTTAAATAGTAGCAATCCTCACGGATACCCCATAGGGGAAGCCATCAATGTATCTAGATAGTCCTTACATGGAATGAATTAGAAAAAACCAAGGTCAAATATGGTGTAGAAAATATGGAGGAAAGAAACATCAGATCATGTTGGTTGGGTATATACAGTAGTGATATGAGAGGATCACATGGGTGGATAGGATCTAACGGTGGTAGGAGTCCTCTTACCACCATCTGGATTCTCTATCACTTTTTTGGAACAAGATCAATTAAATAGTGGGATCTAGCTCATTATTTTTCTATTTGGGACACATAATTCACCATGGGAACTATGAATATGTGAAAACGATGTCGTATCCAGTGAACTCATGATCCAATAACATTCTACATACAATCAAGAACTCATCAGCTGTCTTGGAATTGTGTTAGGTGGCATTCAATATGTGTAACATTTCCCGGTGGGGTGAGTTGACATCACAGAACCTCACAACGGCTCGACGACCTACACGAGCAGTGATGATCGTGCGATGACGAGGGTATACTTAGTGGCATGGACGACATGTGGACCTACGATGCATGCATAGATGATGACCAATGGTTGTAGTGTATAGTCAAGTTGGATATGGGGGATGGGGATGATGGTGGTGACAGTGTGGTGGAGGTGTCGGTCTACTCCTTCAGTGGGTTACTTTTATAGCATGGTAGTGAAGTTTTAGGGTAATGAAAAACTAATTCAGGGAGGCTTCTAGGGATTCCTTGGTTTTGAATTTCCCTTTAGGATTTTTTTTATATGTAACAATGGGTTTTTGAGTTATGCTTATGACTTTTATTCATTGGTTCTATGGTACATCATCACTCTTCTTGTTCTAGGCCTTTGAGCAATGATTTCTGGGTCTTTTTGACTTATAATGGATTTACTCCTTTCTTAGTTAACAAATGGTTTACATTCAGCTTACTTTAATAATCAGGCATGGCCTAAAATCATTTCTTCTATAATCATATTCAAATAATGTAAATAATATTTTTTTAATAAATGTTATTAAAAACATATTTTATAAAAAATATTTAGTTAGAATATTTTTATTTATCTATGTAACCAAAAATATATTTTAAATTTTTTTCAATTTAAATATAATATAAAATTTTATATATACATATAAATATATTAAGATATAATTATTATAATTCAATGTTATAAATCTACATTTAGATTTTTTATAAATTTATATTCGTCAAAAATAAATAGTATTATTTTATATATAATTACATGTAATATTATATGTATATAATAAATTCGTTTTATTATTATTACTAATTGAAATTTTTATTTTAATAAAATAAAATAACATTATTTCAAATTATATAACCACTAATATATTTTTAAATTATTTTAATTTAAATATAATAAATAAATTCAAACATATATGTTTTTTAAATTAATTATATTTTCTATAAAATAAATTCATTCAATTCCTACATAATTACTCATAATATTGATTATTTATAATTAATATTATTTAAAAGTTGTTTAAAATATAATACCTATATAATTATATTAACAATAATAATATTATATATATATATATAAATATATATATCGAATAATATATTGTAAATTTAATTAATTTTAAATATGATAAATAATATAGAATACATATAATTATATTCAAATAAAGTAAAAAATATGGTTTACTAAATATTCATTGTAAAATAAAATTAAAAAACAAATTGATAGAATGATATAATTTATCAATAAAAAAATATATTGAAAATATATTTTAATTTAAATATAATACATAATATTATATTTAAATTTAAATATATTAAAAAGTAATTATTAGTATTCAAAATTATATTTATATATATATATATATTTATGTAAATATAATATCCTAAATATAAAAATATTATTTCAAACCTAGTAACTCATAATTAGACACAATTTAAATTATCCCAACATCACATTAAAATTTTATAATCCATTTAAATTTATCTATATCATAAAATAACATACAAATAAAATCAATCATTCAACAATCATATAATTTACATAAATTAATAATGTAAAAATAAATAAAAAATGAATTTGGAAAACTAAAATTCTTAAAAATAAATTTCACATTCCTTAAGGCCATAAATAATATCACTACTACATATTTGAGTTTATTTCACGCAAAAATTTATCAATGATATAAAAATTGATGAGAAAGTGGTACCTTTATAAACACTCAAAAATGAAATCATCAAATATACTTTAATCAGAAAATTTCAAAGTAAAGATAAACTTATACCTTTTCTCGGCAATAAAACACATATGTTTGGAGCTGATAAAGGGTATATTTCATAAAAAAGTATAACTAAAAAGTATTTATATATAAATATTGTAATTTTGATTTTAATATTATTTATTTTATAAAATATTATTTATATAATTCTATATACGTAATCAAACTTAATAAATAGGTTATTTGGTGAAATATGATTTATAAAATAATTAAAAATTATTATTTGTCAACCAATTTCTAATTATTATTGATTAACAGTCATTTAATCAAATTTTGATGACATAAATGTTCAATAAATTAATAAATGATCTAGAATAAGTTGAAAATATGACTCAAACATCAAACAAAAACAATTATTGATTTAGGTGTCCATTTGAGCTCCGCCACAAATCTAATCGAAGCTTGGGAAATGATCTATGACAAAAAAATTATTGGTGCAGCATTCAGTTTTATTAATGGTCATAAATTCCAATATGTCCTCTAAAAAGTATTTTTTTTATCAAGGTTCCTTATTGTTTAAATATTTGTTGGGATTTCTAGCTCTTTTATGGGTGTTTTCGAAAATAGGGGGATTATTGATTTATTATTCAGAATTACAGTCATATGGATATTATGAAATTATAGTTTTTTTATTTTTTTTGTATTTTATTGTTATTTATTATTAAATATATTAATATATATATGTATGTATGTATTTATATATTTACACATAAAAATTTAATTTAATAAGTAATATGGTAAACATATTTTCATATAAAATATCATTCTAAATATATAAACCGCAACTAAATGAAAAATAATATCAATTTCATTTAAAATAAAATTATATGAATATTTATATAGAAAGAAAATGTATATATATATATATATATAATGTTTTTATATATATATATATCTTTGAGTGTGTTTGTCATAACAAATAGATATATATTTATCAATATATTCTAATATATGTTTATAAATATTCATATACAATATATGTAAATAAAGATAAATACTTGTAATTATATTTATAGATACAGACATATGTATATATGTATATGTATATAAAATTATGTATGTACATATGTTTGTATTTATAAATACACACACACACACATATTTTATAAATGCATTTGAAAATAACTATATAAATATATATAAATAAATGGAATATATATATATATATAATAGATATATAGAAAAATAAAAAAATAAATGACATGGAGAAATGTTAAAGGTATTAGTCCATGAAGGTTGAGGTCTATGTATTGAATCCAAGTGAAGGTGGACGTGGGTGTGGCAAAGATTGATGGTCCAACATTGATAAAGGAAAGCGGGGAGTGACATAAGGGAATTGATAAAAGGGTTCAAGTGTAGATAAAAATGGGTCTCCTTCTTGGGAATCTATCACGTATTTATAGATTTATTTTACACTTATCATCATTTTTGTTTTCACTGGTAAAAAATGTTTTTAAAAATAATTATTATCGCCAAAAAATGTTTTTTTTATAACATCATGTTACTCATTTACTAATACTCCATTACTATTATTTAAATTTTTCATTGGTTGGAGTTTTTTGTGGATAATTATGGCTGGATGTTGTTAAATTTTGGAAGAACATTGGGTTGTTAACGGTTGGAACACATTTAGCGAAAACTGTGTTGTTTGGACCAAAAAACGTCATGCCCTATTATAAGCAACTAGAAGGGGGTAGCGTTTTTCTAACCATAAATCCAACCCTATAAACCATGAACCTCATGAACTGTGGGAAACCCAAGGCTGTTTAATTGTTAGTTTAACTGTGCTTCCAAACCATCCACCCCAGACAGAATTTCAGTAAAGGAACACGGCTAGGGTACACAGTTTGTCTAACCGTGTATCCCTATCTAGGAAACTATGCACATGATTTTTTAATTCCTCCAAAATATATTTTAAAATTATTAAACCACCCGCCTTAATTACATAAGCCTCCCATTAGACCATAAGATGTTTTTTGTCCCTTGTAGGAACTCGATCGGTGAAATTGACTCCTCCAAACCGTTTTCTTAGCATATTGAAGAGGCATTTCTATTTTTTAATCTCCATCAGGTATGTTGATCTCATTTCATGTTTATTCCATTATATAATTTTATCCTCCTTATATTTTTATACATTAACTTGTTATTAATGCATCTAAAATCAATTTTTCTAATCTTGATTCTGGGTTTTCTTCTTCTATCTTTAGTTCCTTTGATCTTCAATGTCATGTCATGTCATAGGTGTTGATTTCTGGATCAATTTTTTAAATTTAGTTTTTCACATAATTATTTATCCTATAATTGAATACTTGAATTTTTTTATACAATTGAAATATGTTTTTAATTGATTTAAAATAATGTAATTGTGGTGATTTGATCTTTTAATTGAAATGGGAATGTGATTTGAGAGAAACCACAATTCTATTGTAATTTTAATTATGGTATGGATTTATGAAAACTGATAGTTGAAATTGGAAATTGTTTTGATTAAATGATTCGATAATTATGTTTGGGAAAATTGATGAAATTTAAATGTGATTTTAAATGACCTGAAACTATGAAAATGTAAGATTCGGTTTTAAAATGAGAAGGCATGTTGAAAACTGAAATTGGGAAATAATATTTTGAAATGTTTTGAAATGATTCATCTAAAATTTTATTGATTTATTGTTTGATGACCAAGTTTTATTGGGTAGTTAGTGTTAACTAGTAATACCAAAATAGGGATGTGTATCCCTAGAAATGCATTTATAATGACAACTATTAAAAAATAAGGGAGGCTTGACTACTTTTGATGGGTTCCCTTATTGGGGTGTTTAATTCCCATGATGGGTTACCATGTTGGGTTTTATTTATGTATGACCTCTTGAATGGAGACAATATCACTATAAGATGTATGTGGTTCCTATTAACTAATAAAATTACATACCACAAGCCGTCTGTAAATGGTTTTTCCTATGATTTGTCAAATGATTATATAATTCATTGGTTGTTGAATTTTTTTATTCATTCTAAAAGATTTATAGAAATTATTTTATAAAAAATGATAATTTAATCCTATTTAATATTTCTTTTGATATATCTACCTTATATTTTTGAATGAAATCATTTTTAATGGAACTCATATGCTATGCCTTGTTTTATTATAACAGATAGAATAAATGGTACATGTTTGGCATATTGATTATGGAACACATTGTGAGTCCCCACTAGGATTTATATCCCACTACATACCATTTCCTTTAGGAATTTGTATCCTTTAACTTTTTAGGTATGAGAAAAATGAATTCATCACTTGGAGGTGGTGGATGTTGTTGATCTATTGGACCATGTATTTGTGATAGATACTAGTGGGGAAATTTTCCACTCATGGAAAAGTGTTTCTAAGACTTATGTCTAGTTTTCATTGTAGTTTCCTTTATGATGTTTATCTATTTATTAATGTACTATTTTTCCAATTTATTTATAGAACTTTTTTTTATTTAATTATTGATAATTATAATTTTTTTGTCTACCATTATTTTATTATAATTTCCTTCCCTCTTTGATCATGTATGATGGAAGGTGATATTCAATAACCCATGGGGGTTGGGAATACCCTTCATGCTATGTCAGGACTGGCTCGGTTTTCAAGATACAAAGATATTTAGGATAGTTCATGAAAAATGGTTTCACAGGTAGTTTAAGAATCTTTTAATAATGTTGGTATGAAAATTAGGTTGTTTTTTTGTGACTTAAAAGGTATTTTAGTGCATGTTCCTGGATATATCTCGTCTAAACAAGCCTTCAGTCACCATATTTGTTTGTGAAATTTTTATTTGAGGAATATTTTGATCATATTATATTATTTTACAAGATTTTTTATATGTTTCAATCCAAAATCATGATATCATATCTATAGGGATTTATAATATCAGTTCTACTGTTTGATTTATTTATTTGAGTAATATTGTAATGTTTCAGGGTTGTTTGTTGATGTAGTATAGCATCATGCCTCTTAGAATATGGATGGATTTACCCCATGAAGAAACTATAATGAACCATAATGAGAGAATCCCCCCATGGTCCATAATCCTATTTAGACTTTTGTTCATTTTGGGCAAGCACAGAGATATACACCTACACTCATTCTCATTTAGGCTCTTCTTAGGGAAACTCATAGGGATGAATATCATAATTGTGGTCAATAGTGAAGGACCTCGGGACACTATGAGAGGGGAAGGGTGAATCATGGTAACAAATTTTTCTTTTAAAGTTATGGATATTGTTCCCACGTTGGTAGGAACTTGTTAAAACTATATGATGGATATGAACAGAAATCAAGCATTCACATGCAGAGAGACGACAAAACACTTTTTACTTGGATCACCACAAAGAGATACGTCCAAGGAGCATACGCCGACAGGTTTTCGGTCGTACCAAAATCCACTGAACTTCACTAGCTATGGATTACAATGGTTCGGGCACAGTCACTCTATCCCAGGCTCACTGCCTTTACAAAAGGTTCAGTGAAAGCTCACATCATTTCTCGGGTCACTCCTGTTGACTCCTCCTGGCTCACTGCCCTTGGTGAAGTCACACTCAGTTTATAGACGTGAAGGTCTCTTCATCGTTGCAATAGAATGACTCCTAGGTTGTGTGTAGATGCTCTGTTGATTTTCAACTCTCACCGGTATTCAAATATCACTTCCCTTCAAGGGTATATGGGAATCTCCCAACTTTCACGCAGCTCAAAAACACCGGCGCTCTTCTTTACTGCCTCGAGCGTAGGTCACATGCGCAGCACAAATTCGGCGTGCAAGTTCAAACTGGTGCGCAGGTATCAACCAACCACCTGCACGACACCACATACTTCAACATCAAACCTGCACGACTAAATCCTGTTCTCACCCAAACTTCCTTGGGCACACATCCAATAGCGGGTGTGCAGCCTCTACTAGCACGACCCAACTACCACTTGCACGGCTCAACCATCTGCGTGATGAGAGCCCAAAAAATCTCTATTTCTTTAACTTCATTTCAAAGAGGAGGGGTGGTCCCCTATTTATAGGCAAACTGGACCCCCTACGCGGTGGCTCACAAGTATCCTCTTAGCACATAGGTTCTGGCGCACAGCTTATCTACCCTAGCCTCTGTCGCGCAACTCACTTGCATGACCCAACCAATACCTGCTTGACTTTATTTAATTTTCCATATTTTGAAGTTATGATCATGATGAACAAAAGTCGCTCAAGTTTCCAGACCTCCTAGGCATCGGAGCACAAGTCCCTTCTCGGCACGCAGGTCACCTGCGTGACCACAACAATACTTTTGTGACCCTTATCCCTTTTCCATTTTCAACGTCCTGATCTTGAAAACCTCTAGGCGTGCAATTTCCCTCTCATTCAAGTACACGGTGCACAAGTCTCTTTTCCAAAAACACTTTTCTCCATTTTTCTATTTTTAGGCCCAAAAATTTGGCAATCACTTGGAAATAGTGCCACCTTCTATACTTTTTTCTTCTTGAACTATATGATCACTTTACTGGTACACATTATGAACTTCCACTGAGGATTGTCGACAAACACAAACTATACTCCACTTCATGCATAGAAGACCATGGTTCCAGCAAATATTTTATTTACTAGAATCCTCCAATGTTCTAAGGATCCTCAATAGGCTAAGGATTGGTTTAGAAACACATATATTCTATTTTACTTCTTGTAAATTCCTGATTTAATTAAGGTAGAGTGTTCTCCCTTCAAGATGAAGTGTCCTAGATAGAGATGTTGGGATATGATGGTGAGGATGAAGAAAAATTTGGGATTGGAGTGGAATGAATTTAGATTTATATTCACTAATTAGTTATATCCATTTAATATGTTATTATCTCCACCTAAGATGTATTTTAACCTCTATAAGGCTGACAGAACAGTGACAGAAATTAAAAACTACATTGTCGAGATTTTTTAGTTTGAAATTGAAATTGTTTCAAATGAGAAGATGTTGAATCAATTTTTTGATAAGTATTTTTGAATTTATTTTACTTAATTCGTTTTCATAATGATGATATCTACTTATTCAGTTATGAAATATAGGGTGTTGATGTTTGACATTGATCTAGCTGGTATGTTAGGGTTTACAGGAGTTCCGTTTTCTACCAGTGAAAACTCTCTGAGTTCTTAAGATAGAGAAATTGTGATGGTATGCATGGTCGATGTCGACAATATGTATCTTCAAAAACTCATATATTTCATATAAGTTCCCCTTAATTTCTTTTAATATGGAATTTTAGGGAATTTTATATTTTTTTACTAAAGAATAGATGATATGTAGTTCTTATGGTCACTCAAAAAACCTAATGAAATTACTCCCTTAATTTTGTACTTTAAAAAGAGGCATGGTATCATAAATACCAAAAAGTAATATGGTGTAATTAGATTATTCAAAATTTAGGGAATTATAGGAACATGAATATGTAACAAAACTTCTTCAAGTAGGGGAAGAGTCTTCAGAGGAAACTTATGTTGGTCCATTGACTAATAGAGGTACCATCGTTATAACATTATCTTTAGTAACTAATTGATTTGATAATAGTGAATCACTATCATTTATATAAAATAAAATTGTGAACCTAATGTGTCTTCATACATATATTTTGTCCTATATTATGTATATAACTATGCCTCTAGGTATAAAAAAAGACCATGGTCTCCATTTTCCTGATTGTGAATTCTCTTTTTCAGATATTGATCTTACATGAAACTTTATGGTTCATGACCTGAATTCTCATGATGTAATTATTAAGATGGATAGTTTCATTTATAATAATTCCCAAATTGATTTTAATATTTTATAGGTTTCCTTTATTACACAATAAATGCTCAGTCAGAGGCATGCCTCTGATGATTTATTAAAATAAAATAAAATTACAATATTAAAGAACTATAGGGTAGAAAAGACAAATGTAGATCATAAAAATCATACCCGTCACCACATACTGGATTTATTTATTCTTTATTATTAGTAGATTATCACTCTATGATTTCATAGTGCTTCATAAACATGGCATACTTCCTTCTAAGATTCAAATTGTTTAATGATAGAAACTCTATAGAAGATTGCATACCTTTTTTAAAACCAAAGTCCTCCCCACCATCCCTCTTGATAGAAGATCAGGTAGACACCTATTTTTAAGATAAGAATAGTCTTTCCTCAGCCTTCTTCAGGGTTGGGTAGTCATATATTCCTTATTCCCTTACACCTTATTCTTCCTACCTAGAACAATGTCCCTATTGGAAGGCCAAACCATGCCACTATCACTTTCCTTGTCACTATCTGATATGTACCCCCATTTTACAAAGATATTAAACTATTTGTAACCCTCATTAACTCCAAATTCCTACTGAAAGTGACTCTTAGTATAAATCGTGGAATGATAGTGTGGGTGTTACGCAAACTCATGAGCACAATGAATCCCCTTATTCATTAAATCTTCTCTGATTACAATATCCTGAGAAGATAAATCACGCTATATACTACCACCTTCATTCATTGAAGTATCCACCTCAACAAGGGATTTATTATCATGCTCTAATTATTCAAAGAGATTACCAGTGAAAAATGAAATTATCGCACTTCCATAACCATCTTCCGGACCTTCCAACTATTCAGCACAGAAATCCCAAAACCCCATCATTACACCATCCTCAGAAACTACACATTCCAAATTCTACTCAATCATAGGCTCTAGCTCTGAGGAATATAATTCCATAGTATTCTCCACTATAAGTGCCTTCTCAATACCAAGATCAAACTTTAAGTGACCAAAAACCTTCTGAATGTTCGGGACATATGGCCTCTGTTGAACTTCCTCCTTAACATTAGAATGATTTTTTATCTTTGTATGACCAATATACTCCACTACCCACACCAACTTTTGATGAGATTTATCTGTAGACAGTTCTTGTCCATTGTAAATCACATCCACACACAACCACTGCTCTATAGAGACTTTGATAGAGTCATACCATGGTGGAGTACTCGTAGGCCAATCCCTCAACAACGGAAATTCCGAAACTACTGCACCACTTCCATCATAACCCATTCCCATCACCCCCTATGAAATCCCAGCCATGAATTTGGTGTGACATACTATTTCTGCAGGCCCAAATTGGCCACATGAAACAAAATAGAGCATCCATGATTCGAATATAACATCCTGCTTTCCCCAAAACTCCTTCCTATAAATGATACAAACCCAATTAAGAGGAAGTCTCACAAAATCGATCTCAACACAAATCAATGGAAATATGGGGTGACACCCCACCTCCATTCAATTACTATAACATAGATACTGGCCTATCATATTCCAAATATCACACAAAATGGACTGATTTTGAATGAAATTGGAAGAATAGGGAGACTCACCCATGACTCCATCGTCGAGGGGTTACACGTCGTATAAAAATTGAGACACCATATAAATAAATAAAAATTATCTCTATTACATATTTAAGGTTCTCTAGACGAGGCGGTAATCAAATCAACTTTCATCTCAAACTGAATCATCAAGTTCCTCCAGTCAATTAATACAACTACCGCACGCTCTTGGAGATCCCACAAATTGAACACAAACCGGTCGAACTCATCCACCAAAGGATGATGAAGACGAAACCAAGCCACTGTCATGGGATTACATAGTTCTGTGGCACTATTGATCTCCCAATAGGAATACAGGAGTTGTGGTGCTTCCTGGAAGAGGTCAAGGCCTTTCGGGGAGAGCTGTATCCTCAAGAAGTAAGAAAGATAATCGGGATTTTTTAAAAAAAAGATTAAATTACCCCCTACATGAGATTGAGAATGCGGAAACCCCCTTCAATCGAGATGGGTGATCATATATCCATGGAATTTGGTTTAGGTAATCACTGTGAGGGTCACCACAAGATGGATCTCTCTCTACAAGAATCCCATATAATATAGTTAACGGTTATTTTGATTGTCCATTATTATACCAAATGGGGTTTCTCATGCCTTTCAGGGGGGAATGAGATCCGTGATTAACTAGAGAAGATACAATGTTTTTAGATTTGGGTAAGGTAACAATATTTTTTTATTCTGAAATGGGGAATGAATATTTAAGGGATGGTCCCCCTTTAGTCATCATCATGTTCTCCAATGTGTTTCCTGCTGAATTCTCAAGTATGTCGTTAGTAAGATAGGTTGATTTTTTTATTGATTTAGTACATAGATCTCAAAATTTGTTTATTCCCTCAATCCATACAAGACTAGATGAATTTAAAGAGTTAATTAATCTGTTTTATGGTCAATTAAGAAAAGGATTTATTCACTAGAGTGTGCCACCTTGGGTGGATACAATTCTTTATTCAACGAAATTAGATAGGAATCTTCACCTATGTATCGATAACTAAAATCAAATTCACGTTATAGTAAATAAAAAGTAACCATTACCACATATAAATGAGATATTTTATCAACTGAAAGATAAAAAGTGGTTCATAAGGAATAAACATTCATTTGGTTATCACCAGTTGGGAATAAAAGAATATGAAATTCATAAGACCTCATTTAATAGAAATTATGGACACTATGAGTATCTTGTCAATAAATTTGGTCTTACCAATGATCCTACAATATTTATGGACATGATTAGAAGAATCATATAGGAGTATCATGATTTTTTAATAGTGGTATTGGTGGATGAATTCATTGTTTACACAATATCCAAGGAGAATCACATGCATATTCGAAGAGCAGTTCTATAAATGCTATGAAACCGAAAAATCTATTCCAAGATTTGTAAATATGATTTTAGATTATAGAAGTGATGTTCTTTGAACATGTTGTGTTTGAACATGGAATCTTGGTCAATCCTGAGAAGTTGAAAGCTATTGTAACATTATAGGAATCGTGTAATGTTTTTGAGATACATATTGACAAGAATTTAGGGGGTTATTATGGTAGGTTTGTAAAATATTTCTCGAATATGGAATCTATGGTTACCGATCTCACAAAAAAGATGTTATGTTCACCTAGAATGATAAATATATGATTTAGATTCCAATGTTGAAGCTTCTTTTGACAGTTGCGCCAGTTTTGACTCTTCTAGAGACTGGGAAGAGCTATGTGGTCTTTTTAGATGAATTAGGTTTGGGTTTGGGTTGTCTTTTTATGTAAATTGATCGTGTCTAGAATGTGTCTCTCTATAGATTAGGTCACCTGAGATGAATAATGTATCCCATTATCTAAAACTCACATCTATGATTAATTCACCTAAAATATGGTGACACTACCTTTTCAGGGTAATGATTATCATTTTTTACCACAATATCTTAGGATAGATCTTATATAAAAAAATTGACCCTCTACCATAAGTGTTGGGTGGAGTACCAGTATAATATTGATTTCAACATTTCTTACACCCTAGAAAAGGTATATTTCATTCTATGTTCCTTTAGGATGAACGTTCTGACCTAGGTCTTGGTAGAATCTTCAGAAGAGTGGAACCTGATGTATCTTCTTCGCAGTTTCATCTAGGAGTCTAGGAGGAAAAGTATAATGTTTTTTTGAAAAGTGTTAATTATACTTCTTCTATTCATTAGTTTATTATTTAAGAGAAACATGTTGATAATGAATTTTAATGCATTAGGGATTCTTTTTCGGGGGGGGAGATAGTTTGTGAGGTGTAATTCTCTTATATGATTGTCCTATGTTTTCGGAATCATTTTGTTGTACCCTTGTTCATATGGAAGGTTATAATGGGGTATTTCGACAATTCCTAGTGGGAAGTATATCCTATAACCATAAATATATTTTATGATATGTGGAGATAATTATGTTTCACATGTATGATTCGATACATTTCTGACCTTCTTTCATGTTACTATACCTATCAGCAGGTCTAGGCTGAGCACTAGTGACTTTCGGGATTAGATCAACCACTTCAAGTGAAAACTTTGATGTGGGATGACATTTATATAGATTTTTTGGGATTCCAAAAAACCCTTGAAAGAATAATTTTATATGGGTTGTGATCGATCGAGTGATAAAATCAGCTCACTTCTTCCCCATGTTTTATAAAAACATAGTTTAGGAGTTGTAATATCTCTATGTGGAATATATTTTTTCATTTTCATGGAGTTCCATATGCCATTGTCTCTTATAAATCCCCATTTTACGTATTATTATTTTTTTGAGGCCTTCTAGAGGCAATGTGATATCATGTTCATTTGAGTACGAATTACCGTCTAAAAAGAGATATCCAAACATATATTGATATAAAGAGTCCTAAGGATATGTTACATTCTTTTATTCATTAGATTGGTGGTGATTATAATACCATTTGGGACATTTTGAGTATGTTTATAATAATAGTAACCATTCCAAAATCAAAATGACTCATTTTGAAGCATTTTAGGGAAGGTCATGTAAATCTTTGTTGTACTGGTCAGATATTGGGGAAACATCATTGGTTCGATAGAGTTTACTCCAACAAATAATGAAAATGATTCGATTGATTAATTAGAAAATTTTAATGTAATATAGTCTGTATAAATCTTATATTGATTTTCATAGGTGACCTTATGAGTATTCCATTGGGGGCCAGGTGTTTTTGAATGTTTCACCACAGTTGGTTCATTGATGTATTGGGAAATAAGGGAAGTTGTATCCTTGGGTTGTGGGACCTTTTGAGGTTATTGAGTAGTTAGTAAACGCTGATTTCCATTTAGTGATTCTAATAAATTTGAATGTGTTTAAAAATTTGTCTCTTGTATCTCTACATCAAATGTATCTTTCTTTCCAATCTCATGAATTGAGCTGGATTGATATTGACATTGAGCTTGATTTATCTGTGATTGAGCATCTAGTCAGGATTGGTGATTCTGCGAAAAATGTAATTCCTGGGAGGAAAATAACTTTGTTTTATGTTCTATGGAATCATGGTTTTGATTTTAATGTGACTTATGTTTAGGAGGCACTAATGAGGGATAAATTACAAAAATCACATCGGTATAAAAACACTTGGTAGGGTTTCTTTAAACAGAATGATATTATGGTGGGGATGCTGTAAAAACATTTTACTCATTTTCATATATTCCTAAACCCCTGTATTGTTCATGATCTGGTTGAGAGTATTCTCTGGGTTTTTTGGGTAAATCTTGGATAATTTTGTAAGTCCAATGGGTAGGTCATGGTTGGGGCACTTTTAGGAAAAATTGAGAATCTTGGACCAATAACCGGTGCACCATGTTGTAAGCAACCGGAAGGGGGTGTCTAGTTTCCCTAATACACCCCTCCGAACAATTCAGCCCAAGGATAGTGGGAAAATTCTAGATGGTGAATGGTTGTTCTAATCTTGCGGCCAAACCATTCACCCGAAGCATAAGCCTAGTATTGGAAAATGGTCGGGTGCTTGGTTTATTTAACTGTGTATCCCTCTCCCAGAATCCATTTGTGCTATTTCTAATTTCCTCAGACATGTAATTTAAAATTCATTAACACCTCAATTTAAGTTCCTAATCCCTCTATTTGACCGTAAGATATTATTTTTTTTCTTTTATTTAATCTCATGAGGTGAAATTGACTCCTCCAATCCCTTTTCTTGGTTGATCATAGTGTCTTTGATCTTTTTTAATCTCCTTTGGGTAAGTCGATCTCCTATCATGTTTTTTAGTCAGTTATTTGTTTCTATCATTCTTAGATATTGACATACCATCATGTAATTGGTGATAAAAATAGTTACTAAAATAATTATATCATGACTTCCTTTGACAGTTTCCTCTATTGGCGTGTAGACTACCCATGATGGGTTCCTATATTTTGGTGTATTTTTGTGTGCACACGTGACTAGAGTTGATGTCACTATGAGATGTGTAAGGATCCTATTAAATGAAAAAATGACAATCCATTGGGCTTTATTACATGGTAAGTTTCTATTATTTGCGACATGATTATACATTTGATTGGTTTATGAACTATTTTATTCATTCCAATTGATTTCTATTAACTGTTATAGATAAAATATTTACTTAGGATAGTTTGAAATCTGTATTGACATATCTACCATTTTTTTATTAAATACTTGTTTCATATTTAAATATGAATATGAAATTATAGTCACTATTTTATTGTAACTAATAGAATAAATGTTAACATTTAATGGTATTGATTATGGTACACTTGGTGAGAACCTACTAGGATTTAAATATCACACCCCACATTTACCTTTAAGAATTTGTATTATTTTTTATGCTAGATCTCGGAAATGGGAATGTTCCACTTTGAGGTGGTCTATTTTCATGATCCATTAGACTATTAAGTGGTTATAATGATAGGTGGGGCTATTGTCCACTTCATATACATTGTTAGTGAGGCCTCTATCTTGATATTTTTTTATTTTCCATTGGGATTTTTATCTACCTGTTCAGATAATATTTTAGATTTATGCTTCAATTAAATTATTCTTTCGGGTGTTGATTATGCTAATGTGTATCTATTTTATACTTATATTTTGTTTAAAATTTGATCCATCATTGATATTTTAGTATGACAGGTGCTACTCACCAACATGTGGGGATATTGAACATCCTTTGAGCTATGTTAGTGTCGGATCGGGTATTATTTTACCAATGTATTTAGGCTAGTTCATGACATTTTATAGAATTGATAGAAATTTGTTTCATTAGTGTATATTGAGAATGAGAGACTAATTACTAAAACAAATTACTATAAATTTAAATATGGAGAATGTGAGAAATGATAGGGATGGTCATTTAATAGTTTTTTCTACGGGATATGTGAATCTCATTCACGCCTCCTATTTTCTAGTAATACTAAATGCATGAGCGTCATTGAAATTTCTATTCATGTGTAACTAGAAACATAAACCTCATTCATGTTTCCTCGTTGAAGGATTCACATAAATTTTATTGTGGTTTGCTTATGTCAGTTTCCTAATTATTCCTGGAATGAATTAAAATGGTAAAACTGAAATAAATGAGCTTGAATTCAATATTATATTTGGTTTTAATTGATATATGGTAATTTAATTTAATAAGATTCATGAAGATTGAGATGAATCCTCATAGGTGATAATTGAACATTCATGAAATATTGCTTACTTTTAATTTAAATAGAAATGGTGTGGTTGTGTTGGTGTTTGTATAGTGTGTTTTATTAAGTTCCTCCAATGGTTGTGGTGAATACCATGAGGTATAGTGGTGGTGATGTAAGGTATTGTAGTTTAATCATTGTTTACTCACAGATTGGAAATTGTGTGATATCTATCAGTCCATTATTTTCAATTTATTTCATTCTAAACTCACTCTTTTGAATAAACATTTAAATATTAAAATGTTTTGGTTTTTTGGTGTTTTACCCAACATCCAGGCTGGTACATAATTAGATGGATGTCCTCCCCCACTTCACCACTCTTTCTTTAGAATTACTGACAATATGGATTGTTGTTGGAAATTATTGACTGATAATATGGATTGGTGTTGGAGATTTCATTGTGATGATATGGGTTGGTATTGGATATCACCTTGTAGTGAAAATTATGCGACATGTGGTGGGGGTCATGCGTGATGGGTGGAGGTCACAAGGTTTATGTCCTTCAAATTCATGATACCCAAATTCTCAAGTTATGTGATGATGTTGTAATGTGATGATGATGCGAGTTGAACATGAATAATGGTAGAAATAAATTTTAAATTTAGTAAGATGCTAGGTATGGTTTCATTAAATGCATGCATTTTATAGGTTAATTTTACTATGTAATTTATTTAATTGATTTAAATTTACCAATATTCAATGAATTGACTTATATTTGATTAATTAAAAATTTAAGATTGATATAAAAAATAAAAAGAAACATAATTAATTTATATTATTTATCATATGTATTTTTTATGTATTTGTAGTCTAAAATAGAAAATAAAATGGTGAATTATTAAAAAAACATGCTAGCACTAAGGTTGGTCCTCAACCAGTTGCAAGCCACATGGCCACCCTATGGGGGTAGACAACCAAGTAGTTAGGATTTCCTTCCCAAGCATGATGGATGAGGAGTAGAGGTCACACCTAATGTTCACATGATGTAGGATGGAAACACTAGTCCATAAGAGGTATGGTCTTTGTGGAAGTTGGAGGATAATCTCATTTGAGGGTTTAGTCCTATGTGGTGGTATGGTTCCTCCAACCCCCATTCAACTTAAATGTCATTTGATGGAACAAGATCAATTTGAGATAAGTGTTCATATCCTGATTATTCAAATATGGGATGATAATTTCACCTAGGGTTCTATGAAAATAATGAAATAGTATAGCAACCTATACTTTTCTTACATTACTTTTAAACCATTTTAATGATAAAAAAACATAAAAAATTACAACAACAGGATCTTAAGTTTTAGTGCTTGGGAAAACTTGGACCATTCATAAATTTTACAACATAAATGAAAAAAATAATTTAATTCCTTCTTCATTAAATTATTATTTTCACTTGAACTCTCATTAGTACATTTAGTCACATAAGGATATACATAAAAATGATGGGATCCAAAATCCCAATAAAAATATTGATAGGAACAATATATAATGGGGTGAGCATAATCATAACATGGGAAAAATATCATGAACATGAGAGGAAGCATAAATAAACGACTTGAAGTATAGAAATGCATAAAAATGAGACATCATTTCATAGTGGATGACTACCACACATAATTTTGAACGAATCTATCATCTTTTTCAAACATCATTTCACATTAACTAATGAGATTCATCACATTACCCAATGCATTCGAGCACTGTATAATTCCTGGAACACCTGTCAGATCATAAAATTATCATTTATCATGCATGAAAAAATGAAAATATATCCAAAAAAGAACATAACTAACCCATGAAAATGAATGGGTTTAATCTCATAAGAACCCATTTATATACATTGGGTTCCCAAAAGACATATGGAATAACATACATGTTACAAGAACTTTCAACCTTGAGTGTGAATTAAAATGTTAGTTCTAAAAAGAATAGTTCTTTTGGAAACAATTTTGTTTGAAAAAAACAGAAATAGTAAACATGTATATCCCATAAAAAGAAATGCAATGATTAACAATTAATATTTATGGAGTAACCATATCAAAAATGGAGTGAATGATGGAGAACTGGAAAGATGAAAGTTGGGTTCAAGAATTTCCCCTTACCTTATATCCAAAATCATCCTTCACTTTAATGTCCTATATAACCACTTTAGATTAATTAATTAACAATTCCATAACCTTATGTACAAAAATATGGTTTATTATTGTTTCATTAATTTATTTTATGTTCATTTTTATGAGTTATAGGTTTTAAAAACATCGTTTGGTAATGTCCATTTTGATGGTTTTCTTGAGTAGTTCACTTGTATTATTGAATGAATGTTTCTACAGAACAAGGGTAAACATCCATAAATAAACTTTCATGTTATTAATGGTATTATAGAATTTAAATTGATATTATAATAAATTTTTTTAGATACCATGTGGATGAATCGTTATATTAGAATTAAACAATGATTGCTTGGGTTAATTTGGGTGGTTTTTCGATCACAACGAACTTATTTTGAATATTCATTTACTAATATGTACATGAGATAGTTCCATAACTCTAAATAGGAAATAATACATATAAAATATCCTGTTTCAAAAATAAAACTGGTCTCATGAACAGATCTTAAGGTATAAATGGAAGAAAAGAAAACACGTCGTTCGTGATTGTGATAGATTAGCACCTCAGGAACAATGTTTTCTTATATAACATAAAAGGAAGAGGAGAAGGGGGTGGGATGGAATAATATCTCATTTGTATAATAAAATTACATTATATGTATTATAATGAAGTAACCATACCATTTTTATGAAGATATATAGGGATAGATTAAGAAAAAACAAGAAATTGAAAGGAATTTAAAGGAAAATAGGGAGAGAAATTACCTCTGGAATCCTTCCCTTGAGATCCTCCATGAGAGAACTAGGATTGAAATTTTGATGAGACCAAAAGATTTTGGAATTAGTGGACTGGATAGGTAAGATTCTTTGGAAGATTTCTGACAATTATTGACGCTTGAGAGGTGTGAGGAAATGAGGGTGTGAAGGGTGGTTTTTATAGTCGAGGGGAGAGGGGTTTTCTTAATTTAAAATTAATTAATTTATTATTTTCCCTGAAAAAAGGAATAGTGATTCTTCCTTGAAAAAGAATAGTAATTTTATCATGTCATCAAGAAACAAGTGGGCCTATATCAACAAAACATCACACATGACTCTATTATTAGCTCATTTAGTTTATTTTTAAAGCTATGATATTTCACTATTCATCACGAATTCATGTATCTCAGAAAAATCCAAAACACTCACCCCGACCATTTTTTGACATGTATAATCCAAAAAGGATATCAATTTTCAAAAATAAATACCTAAATAATGTTAATTTAATATTTAAATAAAATCATAATTTAATTGAAAAAACATTTTTTTTAAAATTAAAGCTACTTTTATAATGTTTTCAAAAAATTACATAAGGTCTTAAAAATTTATCTTAAATCTAGAAGACATAAATTTTTTAATTTATGATAATTTTTAAGGAAATATATTTTCTTTTTAAATTAATTGATTAATTATAATTAATTATTTATGACTTACAAAAATACAAATACTTTTACTATGGTCAAATTGTCACTTATAAGATGTGTAATGTTTATTGAATTATTCATGGGTAAGGTTACTATTATTTTGGTAAATTTACTATTCATAAGGGTCATATTACTATCCATAATGGTAGTTAACTATTCATAAGGGTATGTTACTATTCACCAAAATTTATTTTTGTTTAATTAGACTACAAAAATAATCTTGAACACAACCATGTATGTCAGATTTTCGAAATTCAAAACACATATGTGAAAAACATATGTTTAAAGGTCACTTAGAAATAATTAGTTCATTATTTTGTGTTTTACTTGGATTTTATTACATATTTTTAAAAAGGGAAATTCCATTGAAAAACATTGGTCCTTACATTCTTCCCCCTTTATGAAATTGCGCCCCCGAAATTTCAATTTACAAAAACATGTGAGGGTACTTCTCCTTCATCGCCTCTTCCTATTCCCATGATGCTTCATCAAACTTAAGGTTTCTCCCCAACACATTTAAAATATGGGTTGTCTTGTTGCATAGAACATTATCTCTCTGATCTAGAATCTTTACTGGCTTCTCCTCATAGGAGAGATCATCTTCCAG
Organism: Viscum album; assembly: GCA_963277665.1. Classification (NCBI taxonomy): domain Eukaryota; kingdom Viridiplantae; phylum Streptophyta; class Magnoliopsida; order Santalales; family Viscaceae; genus Viscum; species Viscum album. The sequence goes on along the minus strand of OY728155.1, from coordinate 1,424,326,599 downwards.
CTTCACCACCTTTGAGTTTAGTACATGTGAGGGATCTGGTATGTATTTTCTCCAGTATGATACATGAAATACATCATGAAATTGAGCCGTATTCAGTGGAAGTGAAAGCTGATAGTCCATGGCTCTTATTCATTCAAGGATATAAAAGGGGGCAATGTATTTTAGGACTAGCTTCCCTTTCATTCCAAATTGCATGACTCTATTCCATGGTGATATTCTAAGGAAGACTTTATCTCTAACATTGAACTCCATGTCCCTTAGATGGTTGTCTATGTAGCTCTTTTTCCAATTATGAGTTGTTTTGAGGAGTTTCTAGATGACTTGAACCTTCTCTGTCATCGCTTGCATGAAATCGGGTCCAAGTAGCTTTCCTTCTCCAACTTCAACCCAAAAAGTTGATGTTTTACATCACTTTCCATACAAAGATTCATATAGAGCCATCTAAATACTAGAGTGGAATATATTGTTTTATGAGAACTCAACCAATGGGAGATGCAGATTCCAACCACCTTTGAATTCTTGAGATAAGGCCCTTAACATAGCTTCAAGTGTCTGAATAGTACTTTCAGATTGGCTATCAGTTTGGGGGTGATAGGTCATGGAAAAATTTAATTCTGTACTCAATGCATATTGAAGTATCCTCTAGAATTTAGATGTGAACCTTTGATCATAGTCAGAGACAATTGAGAGTGGAACACCATCCAATTTCACCACTTCCTTCACATATATCCTTCAAAGTTTTTCAACCAAAAGATGTGCTAGAATAGTGAGAAAATGGGAAATCTTGGTGAGTCGATCAACCACAAAGTTTTTCTATTCATATCTCTATGGAAGAAGGTAATTAGGTTTGGAAAGAAAGTTAAGTTAAGTACAAGGTACATCGACCCCTTCAAGATTCTTGATCATGTTGGGGTTGTGGCCTATCGACTAGCACTTCCACCCACTATGGCCAAAGTACATAATGTCTTTCATGTATCCCTCTTAATGAAGTACATACCGGACCCTTCACATGTACTCTCTTCTTAGGTGGTACAATTGGAAGATTATCTTTCTTATGATGAGAAACCAGTGAAGATCTTAGATCGTAGAGAAAATGTTCTACGAAATAAGACAATTCCTCTCGTCAAGGTGTTTTGGAGAAACCACATGTTTGAAGAAGCGACTTGGGAATCAGAGGAAATGATAAAACTAAGTTACCCACATCTGTTTTAGTGTGGGAAAAAAAATTTCGAGGGCGAAATGTCTTAAGGGGGGAATATTGTAATGACCCAATGTTTCACTAATGGAAATCCCTCTTGATATAATTAAATGTCTCTTTATGTTTATATAAAATGTCAACTTCTTTGGTTTTATGTTAATAATTTTGACAGTTGCTAATATAGACGTTGAACAGTGATCACACGATTAGTATAAATGTAGGGCTTTATCAAATCCAATTTACTCGGACAAAAGAAGGGATGGCCTCGTCCAGTAGAATTTCTCCATACAAAGCCCATTTTTTAGAGCTCGGGAAAGAGGTGGAGTCCTTGGGCTTCACTCTTTTGCAAGCCCAAGCTGAGATTCACCATGTCAAGCTCGAACGGGACCGTCTACGGGAGAAAAGGATGTTGATAGAGATTACCACTCGAGCAATGTTAGGTGAGCCACCCCAAGAGTCTGTCACCATCACACACCTTACCCATAGGTCTTACGGGGTTGTTTTAAGGGGTTATGTAATGAATCGCTAGTACTATGTTCATGTATATTATTTTTGTATATAATAATGAATATAACTCCTTTTCTTTTTTTAGACATTGTAAATTGTTTTTAAAGTAAAAATAGTGTTTTTAATTATTATTTAATTAAGAAATATATTTTATTACATTAATGGATTTTTGAATTAAATAATATTTTAATAAAATATTATTTTTATTATTAAATTAATTTTTATTAAATATAAATGATCTTATAATTTTATGAATGCAAATATAATTTTTATTAAGGTTTGAAATCCATTTCTGTCAAAACCGGTGAATTTTCGATAAATGACTGTTTTTATTTTAAATTTAAAAATTAACATATATAAAAAATTATTTAGATAAAATAAATTTTATTTCTGGAATCATGACGTCTAAATTATCCAACGGTGAATTTTTCATAATTTTCTAAGATAGTCAAATTTATGGGTAAAAATTAAATATCGTTTAAATATATACTGTGTTTTATGACATCATAATGACCCAATTGTGATTTAATAAAATACTATAAGATTTATTTTCGGCCAATATATGTTTTTCCATTAAAATAATGTGATTTTGGGTATTCTTGACTTACTTTTCAAAGCATTAATGGACCCCTAAAGACTTATTCATCACCTTGTCTTTTTAAATTAATTTCCATGGGAGTGTGACTCACCTACATATAAGTAACCCCATTATTTTAAGAAGTTTGGACTTTGGAATTATAAAATATTGTTTTACTCTTCCCTTTTCCAAAAACCATGGGCAAAAACACTGGGATGGTTTGTGGTTTGAATTAATTTAATATAAGGGGTCCCAAACCTAAATAATAAATAATTCCCTCACCTTTCCTATATAAACCCACCCAAGCTCCCACTTCCTCCTCACTAAAAGCCTTTGGAGTTCGTCCAAACTCTTCCCAACACTCTCTAGAATCCACCAAAGGTTCCCCAATCTCCCAAGAAGCCTCTCACAATCCTCTCTCTAGCCATTAGAAGTGCACTTCCAAGTAAGGTTTTGTTCTTCCTTTCTCATTTTTGTCTAATTTTATTTAAGTTGTTTTGCCTTTTAATTTCAATTATGAATGTTTGGGTATGGTTTATCACCTCCCTCATACTTACATATTTATTTTTGAATGATGGCAGACCCCTTTATCTATCATTAAATGCTTCCCATGTACACCCGTTACTATGCCGAAATTCTGAAAGGAACTTCTCTCTCCTCTTTTACATTCAAGAAATACTTTTATATCATGAATATAAATTACAATACAATTGTTGGGACATGTTTCTATATGAACTCCTTACTGTCCGTTACATCTAAATATTATGAGGAACCCCTTTCTCTCTCATCAACCATTTTTATGAATTCTTATGTCACGCCGTGATGCTGCCGAAATCACACCAATTTTCTAAGACAATATCATTGTGTAGTGAATACCATGCCCATTTCTCCATCATTGGTATTCACCTATATTCATATTTAATTATTGATTATAAAGTTTCATGTATGAATTCCACATTCCTTTATCTTGTAATAAATGATTATTTTTTATAAATCCATGTTTTATTATCCATGTGGCACACTTTTGCATGAAATGAAATGTTTAAGAAGGGTGCTCCCTTATAGCGCTCTAATGCATTGGGTAAAGTATAGTATCATGATACATCATGTGCAATGAGTGTTAAATCATTCTAATTCATGTGCAACAAGGGTTTACTCATGACTTATGTGCAATGAGGATTTACTCATGCTCCATGTGCAATGAGCCTTGGCTCATGCTAAAAATCCATGTTAAGTATTATTGCCACATTTCCAAGTTATGATTATCATGATTTATCATGCCTTTATGTTCATGTTTTTCTTGTGCTCTATTAATATTCCTAATGTCTAACATGTATTGTACTCCTCATGTTATTCCATGTGTATTCCCTTACTGGGATTTATATCTCAGCCTTTTCTTATGCATGTCCTCAGGTTATCCCATGCAGTGCTAAGTACGAGGGAATGTAGTGGTCATGTAAAGGATGTTTTCAATAAAGATGTTGTATTTCATATTTCATGTTTCTATGTAATGATCCTAATACCTAGAGACTCTAAACCTATCGATCTTCTTTATTGTATCAAGTGATGTTTTGTGTAATAAATCATGTTTACGTTTGTATTAAAAAGCAGGGTTGTCATATCACCCCACCACCATCAACATAACCTTGATCATTATGCTCCTCTTCAATATTCCTCCTTTCATGATCATACCGCACCACCTATTCATGGATCATGATTTAAAAACACTATCTCTTCATCACCACTATCGATGCTGCATGTGATATAAGGGATTTGGAAGTTCTAATGATAATTAGTGGTTGTTCGGTTTTTAGGGATCAATGTGAGGGTAGACATATTCACATAAGGGGTCAACTATAAGATACCATGTCTATATAGATGGGTAATTCCAATGGAATTGTGAAAATTCAATATGATGAACACATACTTAATATAATTGAGCAACATAGTTGAATTTTTAGAGTTTGAACCCCCTAAATTGGAGTTGGCGGACATGGTTTGGGGCCTAAGTTGGTCATAGAGTGCCCAGATAAGTTTCAAAATATTTGGGATTCAAAACATCAGTTTCTAGTGATACATTCGGGGATTCAGTGTGAGTGAATAGTTTTTGAAAACCACACAACAAAAATTGTGTGCTATATTATATATGGAAATCAATTTCTTATTACATGAAACGATATCTAGAAAATTATGATGTTTTTAGTAGAATTGTAGATGGAACTACAAGGTTGGAATAAATTTATGAAAAAAGTGTGTTGTAACCATTCGACGTGGGGTGTCATTCAGACAATGATTTCAAACATGTTAAGTACGGTTTGAAAAAATATGTAACCAATCAATGTGCCTCTTTAAAAGATAAAAAATAATGACTTTTACCTCTTTGATTTAAATATTTTTACCCATTTTTCCCTCCTCAGCCGGCCAGAGGCGTATCTCACACATGACACTCCCTTATCCTTTCATCCATATGATATCTCTTATGTTTCATGGATGAATCCAACACTATTAATTGCAATTCAAATCCCTTAAAAGTTTTATTCCTAAATTATCATTACAATCATTATTTATTCCATTTTTTAATTATGCGATTCATATATTTATGATTATTCTATATTTTCATGGATTTTTTGTTCTCTATTTTATTCTATTTTTGATCAAATCAGATGCCTATACTTGATAAGTAAAGATTATGATGGATATGGTTGGTCTATAAGTTTTTCCCTAAATTTAACTCCATTTATAAAATTCTCCACTATGATTTATACTGATAATTATGATCATTACCCCTACAATTTATAATTTATTTATCACCTAGGGGCCATCCTAGATATAGTACTATCATCTTTTACAATATTGGAGGTTGATAGCGACAACTTAGAAAACCCCTTATGGTGATTTTTTCTTAACCCATATGAATACCATACAATTTATGAATCCAAAACACATAATAGGGATTTATTTTCTTGAAACATAGAAATGGCCTTGTTTATTCTTTCTCTATGTAAAAAATAACCTATAAGGGGTAATGGGATTTGAATTTCTTGATGTTGGTACCGAAGATATAACCAAAACACCCCTTAGTTTGTGTTGTGTTTGGAAATAACGAAAAGAATATTATATTATATTTTAATCTAATTACTCACCTTAGGGTCTGTTTTGAATACCACTTAAATAATGGAACCCTTAGATAGGCCATGGGAATGACATGGGTTAAATTAACATTTTTCAGAACATAGGGTATTATGAATAAATTTAATATACAGATTTTATTTCTTATTATATACTTCAAAAAAGAAAATCTCTAATTATATTAGCACTTTCTGAATTCACCTCATGGGAAACAATGGGAGAAATACTCACATTTTTTGTTTAATTTCAATAAAATCCTCAATAAGATTACTTTTTTGGTGATTTAGGCCTATGACTAGACTAGATTGGATTTCCTATTCGAAATGACATGGAAATTATTACTTTCTGCAATGTAAACCCTGAAGTCTTTAATTAATGTAAAGTTGATAGTTAGTTTTCTCACCTCCAATTCATTATTTTTTCTGTTTTGAGATAATGAAACCTATTGGTCTATAACTAACAAAATGACTATTTTTTATTCCCTCAATTAATTAATTATGTTCATTTAAATTGATGTTTCTTTACACTGCTGGGTCCTTGATCCCAATTCCTCTTTCCATTATAGTTTATTTCCTAATTACTATTCTATAAATAAATGTTAATGCCCCGGTTATGATATTCATTATTGCGTATGTTTAAAAGTGGGACATGCCTTGTGTATGTCAGGGATTATAGGTACGAATACCAATCATTAACCAGTGGATATCACATGATCCATTGATTCTAGGGGTTGTCCCACCTTAATAATTTTTAATGTATTATATTCATGAATTCCTTGTCCTGATGTAGGTTATTTACCAGGAAACTGCTGAAAATTAAAATTTTCAGGATGTGCTCTCAGATTCAGACGATATTCTTAGACATGGAATTACTTGGATTATCTACTTAGATCCCAATAATTCCATTCATGAAATTTCCTTGGACTTGTTCCTTAGGCTCAGTTAGATCCCTTTTATAAAGTGGAATGTGGATGGATCATCCCTTTAATTATACTCTATAGTTAAACACCATTCCATGATCACTATAGCTTATTTTAGCGGTCCCATGCACATAATAACATGGAGTATTCTATAGATTTTTCTAGTTCTAATATGGTTGAATTCCCAAACAAATTCTATGGATTCACCTCTATAATTTTTCTTCAACACATGGGATTAAATACATTTGTGATGTTAATAATCTATTATAAATATGGTTATAGAAAGTGGAACTAAAAATAATTAGTTGTATTCCTTGGTTCACCTCCAATTTAATTCATTATTTATAATTTACTCTATACTATTGTGTTTTATACTCAGATTCTATAATTCATTTAAACCTATTGTTGGTGTCCTGTTTAGTTTTACTCACCCCTTTTTGGGCCTCCACATGGTAACCAATAAAATATAATCGATATTGGTTTGGACATAGATAGTTCATTTTTCTATTTCATATCTTTGTTTAAGACTTAGAACAAGGGTTGTGGGATTAGAATGTACTCTTACTAACCACATGAGTTAGGTGATTTTAATTTTTTTTAATTTTTTTTATTTATTTCCATGTAGTCCTGATGTATTTGTATCACCTATTCTATGTTTTAATTCCTATTACATGTATCACCACACTCTTTCATAGTTAAATTTATGGGAACATGATATTTTGTAAGTTTAATATTGTCTTCTTCTTCTTTTTCTTATATTTTTCACTATATATTTTCCAAATCAAGAGGGTATTGTCACCACACCATACCACCTTAGACCCTCAGTAACATTTAAAATCCTATGGTGTATGAGGAGGTGTTCTTAAGGACACATGACCATTAGTTTAGTTTATTTTTGAGTGAACCAGGCTCAGGATATCATCTCAAATAATGATTAGTACACATAGAAAAGGACCACATTATATTATTATCACCAGAAAGTGGTATTGTTTTGATATTTGTGGATAGTAGTATTATTTGTATTATATCACATAGTATTTGGGATCATTTGACAATAATGTAAAATATTTGGGGAATATTATTCTTAGGTCACTCTTACCACAAGACAAAAATATATGTATACTGATTTATAGAATAATGGATGCGCAATATATAATAAATGAACCCCATTTCCCTATGAGAATTAGTTTAATGATTTTTGGTAATCCCCATTAACCAAAATCTCACACATTTCTATGTCACTGGAAAATATAGTAAGGAAGGGAGTTCCAAAAATTTCATAGAGGTTCATCGAAAAATTAATTTAAGGGAAAACTATTCTATGAAATTATATTTTAAATAGTATTTTAATTAAACACCATATTAAAATATTATCCTCCAAAATTGATTTTTATTTTGGGGTTTTTTTTATGTTATACCTTTTTGATCTAGGATCGTTGAACTTCTTCACTAATAGTTACTTCATATAATCAAAAATTTGAATCATTTGCTAAAATTTATCAACACTTATTTAATCATTGTCCAAACCTTTAACATAATGAAAATTAATCCATACCTTTTATATATTAATTGAAATATTTATTTTTCCAGGGTAGTTTATTTTTGTTTTCCATGTTTTTCCACAAATAAATCATCCTCACATACCTTTGGGACAATACCTTGGGAACCTATTCTCATATATTTTACATGATAGAAATTGAATATTCAATCATACACCCTAATCATCACTTGAAATTCCATTAGAATCTATCATTCTCCTATTTATTGTTTTTGGAAACTCAAATAAGTATACATTATTAATAATAATTCTCAATTTCTGGTTCTCATAATCACAAAATTTCATATTCTAACCCCTTTCCTGTTAGCTTACTAGAATGGGAAATCTCTACATTATCGATGCATCCATTATTATATTGGTTCTTTCTAGCTTCTACCATCACTAAACCAAAAGGGGTTAACAAGAGGGATTAATATTTAACCACATAAGAGAATTATCATTATTGATCACTTGAAAAAAAACAACCATGCTCTTGTTTTAGTTTAGATGTTATCTCTCATAATCATAAACAAAATTGAATAACATAATATATCCTTCATGATGGAGTTTAAGGATAATATGTTTGACCAAATCATATCTCATGGGATTGTATATAAAGTTGTGTAATATTATCCCCACTCATCATGAACCCAAGTGAATATTGAGTTGATACTCGACAATAATTTTACGGGTTATTGCCCCATGATAAATTTTTTCCTCAGCGGCATCCTCATTCTTATCTCCAGAAAGGGATGAAATTTTAATGATGATCACACAATCCCTACATAAATAAAACCTGATAATGTTTTACTATACTTTTACTTATCCTTTAAACTATTCCTTATGGGTTTTCTTTAAATTTAACTAACATAAAATCCTAAAAAATCAATATGAAATAAACTAACTTTTAGGTTATTCTATTCCTTTGAAATTATGATTTTCATTAACATATAAACCAAAATATTATACTCACCTAACATCTTAACTTCTATTTCTATCTGAAACCCCTTCTGATACAAACATTAATACCCGAAAGACATGACTCTCTTTATTACAAGACTTAAAAAAATATTTTAGAGCAATACATCCCCACAATATTATAGGTTCATAATTTTAGAGAATTATGACATATAATTAACAAAAATAGAATATGTCTATAACTAATGGAAATTGTTTCCTCTAAATATAAGCTATGTATTCCATAATAAGTCTCTAAAATATCACACAAATTCTCCACATAGGATACTCATATATAAAAAACATACATACTATTAATATTTATCAGCTGCGGAAATTGTAACATAAGTAATGGGTGATCCTAGATAATCGTTATGGGTAAAAATAATTGATAACAATCAATGATCATAGGTCATAAAAATAAGAGTATATTGGTATAAGCAAGATACAAAATATAATCACTCCCAATAAATCTTAAATGATAAAACATCACTCATAGAATACAACCATAAATTACATAAGAAATAAATCTAGGGACTTTGAAAAAATGGGTCATTAATCTTGTTACATGATAGTATAACATAGTTATAATAATATTCATATGAATATGTCATAGAAATGATAACATGGTATCATTATAATTCAATCATTTCCATGAACATCCATGCATTAGTTTTTGACATTATTTATGAATGAAAACCCTTTAGTTTGTGATCATATAAAATAAGGATCATGATACATTATAACATGAGCTATAAAATATTAACCAATTCATTGGTGGGAAATATAGGACTACATACACAATCATTGAAACATATATGCTCCATAATATATCCATCATTTCAACATATCATGAAAACCCAAGTGTTGAAAATTTATTTCATACACTTTAAAATGAAACAAACTAAAGAAATTTTTCATAATTCCATTAATAATCATAAAATTATAATACCATGGAAATTAAACAGGTATTTAGTGATATTTAGTATATTTCTTGTAAAATACTCATCGATCAAGATAATAAAGTGTATTGTATTTACACTATAAATATAAATGTTCTTTTGTTAAGTCAATAATTTCCCCAATCAATAATTTTATGGAATTTTGGTAAACACAATTCAATAAATGTAATGGAAAATGGTTTATTCACAAATGAAATACATTGGATGAAAAGTCATTCTAATTAATAGAGGATGGTTAGGAATGACAAAGGGATGGTTAGAAAATGTCTTTTATAGGGGTGAAAATATCAGGATAAGTTTATAGAAATAAGGTTTATGATAACATTTTCAGATTATCATCAATAAATAATAATATATCTAATATCCCAATGACTTAGATAAAAACAATTTTTATGGGTTTTTGAAAAAAAACCCTGGAAATAAGAAATATCTATGATCATTTGAAATAAATTAAAATAAATTATATTATAAAACTATGAGATAAATTATCTTCTATTTGAAAACATGAATACTTATACAAATAGGTAAACAGTAAACGATAAAGGTTTTAGAAATATTTGTTAACATGGAAACCCAGAAATACATTCATTTTTCAAAAATGAACCATATATAAAACATTGTGATTTTTTATTTTAAAATAAATCTAATAAATTTAAAGAATTTGAGAATATTTTTTTTCTTTTTTTAAAAAAAATACAGGGATATCCATAAAAAGGGGAGTAATATATCAAATATGAGTAAAAAATAATTCCATTATTCTTATATTAAAAATCATGATGGCACAGGCCCTCATGGTACACTCCATTGCCAAAATCTAGATCCTAAGGGCGACATCTCGGTGGGTGTGACTGATCGGTGTGCGACGGATTGGTGTGAGACTGATCGGCGCGCGACCGATTGTCGTGCGACCGATTGGCGTGCGACCGACCAGAATGTGACTAGTACTTTGAGGGATCTCACGTATCACTTTGTTGTTGTGACTTCACAAGAGAACCTGGTGTGAATGCTTAAATTGTTGTTTGGCTGTTTTTCTTTTCTTGGCTTTTGGTTATGCCTGTTAGTTTCCCAGTACTGTATAATCCACCGAAATAAGATCACTTCAATATGTAAGCCAGAATGGTTTAAAGGGGAATTGGTTTTGGGAATGAGTTGTGACTTGGCCATGGGTGTCGTACCTTTCTCTTATGGATGAATAGTAACGAGGGTGTTTTTTCTTAAGTTGGCTTTGGGAACCCTAGGTTGGGATGAGTGCTTGTAAACTATACATATATCTGTAGTTTTTATGTTTCTTATTCACACCCCACCCAAGTTGAGCACTTAGTGGCTAACACCCCCATTTCATGGGGGAGGGTGCTTTTCCCAACACTCCTGGTGGCTGGTTATTAGCTCAATTTCTGCTCCCTTTACCGAATATCCCAACACTTTTCAGTTAGACTGTGACGGCCTGAGGTCTTTTATAGCACATGATTCCTCGGACAGGGTAGTTATTGGGGTTGGCCCAGGTCTGTGCAGGCAGGTTTCTCCCAAGAATATTCGGGATGAGGCACAGGTGTCTTCGGTCATGGTAGTAGTTGTTCTGGCCCAGGTGTTTGCAGGCATGGTTACGTGTGGTGGTTTTGGCCCAGGTGTTAGTGGGCGGGATGGTGGTTGTGGCCCAGGTGTTTGCGGTAGGGATGTGTGGTTGTGGCCCAGGTGTGTGCGGGTGGGTGTGGCAGTGGGACTGCGGTGAGAATGGAGGGATCGGTACGATGCGTAGGATGTCTTCAATAACTAGTGGGAATGTGGCACGGGGTACCCAAACATCAATGTTCTATTACTATACATTACATGACTTGAATTTTATGGGTAATGTGCCTTGGTGAGGCTTGGGTGGATAGTTTACCTTGTTAGATGTTTTGGTTATCTCTTTTTCTCACAGGGCATTAGAATGCCTCTCGACTTGTGCACAAGGGCCCTTGGATTTCCCTATTGAGTATACTAGTATACGCTCACTGTAACACCTGAGATTTCATGAGAAATATTTTGTTTTTATGTATAATGTTATATAAATGAATCCTTCACTACAAACAACACTGTCTTGGCTTGCTTTACATTCAATAACGACCTTCCAAGATAGCATGTGTTGTACGCAATACCGAGTTTCACTAAGCAACAATATGCTATTAAAATATTATATAAAATAGTCGTTATGAATAGTAATACCCACTTTTTGAAATTTTATAAATTTTATCATTCAAAATGGAAATCATTTTTGGATTCGGAATATCAAAATTAACCTAGGGTAAATTTTTGGTATTTTTTTGAAAACATTCAATTTTTGATGAATAGTGAAAACAATGGGTTACTATTTAAAAACAAAATTTTTATTTAAATAGTTATTTATTTTATATAAATTTATTTTAGGTCAAAATTGATATATAATACATATATAAGTTCAATTTAATTCATTGGATTCATTTTATATTAATTGTAAATATAGAAAAATTTTGTTGAACATTTTACCATCTTTTACCCATCTCTTATAAGAATTTACAAATGCACATAAAATGTAATTTTACCGCTTCTATGATTGGAATTTATAAAATCCAAGAGACACGGTTAATATCAAGGAGTAAAATTTGCTTCAATAAGATAAAAATAATTTTTGGTGAATAGAAACTTTTTACTTTTATTTACCACGGTTAAAAGTAAATAGGTTAATTAAAGGTAAAAATGACATTATTACCCTAACACATGTCCTAATTATATTGGATAAGTTTAATTAGACCAAGAACAACCTTAGGAATAAAATATGACCATTTAGGTCCACTTGGATTAGATTAGGACACTTATTTTTTTTTAAAGAAGTGTTAAAAGAGTTAAAATAAAAGATTAACAAGTAAAACATTTTTTATGTAGGGTTAGACATTAAATAATTTAATTTATTTATGACATAATGATTATGCAGTAATTACCTTATTAGTGATATATTAACATAATTGATATTTTAAAAACTAAAATAAATGTAATTTGAGACTTTTTATGATTTACACTAATTTAATAGGTTAATATGACATGTTAGTATTGATTTAATTAACTTTGTTGGAACTAATCATGATTTTATGAATTTCAAAAAAATCAATTACCAAATAGTTTCAAAATTGAAATAAAATAGTTTTTTAAAACAAATATTATATTATTAATTGTTATTTTATTCCTAAAAATCTACGGTTCGGCCAAATGACTTAGATAATGATATATATATTAATAATGAACAATTTGGTGTTCGTTTGGCTTGTTATAGTAAGTTTAATAACCATATAGTTTAAGAAAACAAGAAGACATGGTAAAAGTAAAATTATTTACCTTAAAGTTAAATATAAATGATATGGTTAAAATAGTAACCTAAACTTGTCTAAAATCTGTTGGTTGAAAGTATTTCTACCCATCCCCATCATAGAATAGAAATAAATTAATTTGGAGTTATTAATAACTTAATATGATTTTATAATAAAATATTATTTTAAGTGTTTCCTAAGGTTCCCCTCTCCTCCCTTCTAAAAGGGCACCTCCTCCCTCTCCTCCTCACACCACTTTGAGCATTCAAGCTCGACCAAACCCTGAAAATTTCTCTTATTTACTTCCCTACAGACAACGTAGAGGTCTTGGTCTTCTTAAAGGACCATCTTTAGTGCCCTAAGAGAAGATTAAGAATAGGCTCTTCAAAGAAGAGGTAATGTCTGTTACAGATTCTTTCAAATTTATTTCTTCTTCAACTTCCTATTCTTTAGTGGTTTCATTATGAGGTAATAACATCAGTATCACTCATATACTGATATGTTATTATAAATATGAAACAACCCTATTTCACCTTCTATCCATCCTACTGAAAATGAAATCACCGCTCATGCGTACATACAGAAATGATATCATCGCTCTTGCATACGTACGGCCTACTGTCTCCACGATGTGATGCGACTCATTCTACATGATCTTCGTTGAATAATGAATATATAAATGGATTGAATGAATAAATATTATATATTTTACACTAATACCATTATGTAAATGTGGTATCTATAACGTAAAAAGAAGAATAGGAATTTATTCGATAAGACATGCTTATGAACATAAAGCAATGAACACCCAAATAAAAAGTAGCAATCAAATATTACTAATAAGAAGATAATAATACGACCATATATGATATAATAGCAATGAATATGATTCGGTAATAAGTCAATGACATTATTTAAATCATTATACAGGAGGTTCAGACATGTACAAAGCAAATCAGACCTAAGGTAAGGGAAAATATCACAATCTCATTTTTTTCTGAGATTGATTATACTTTGGTATTTACTAGGGTGTATTTATCATCCACATCCATGTTTCCTTAATATGTAATATTATTTCTATCCTCCTACAATTGTTTAAATCTAATATTACTCATTGGTGAGTTTTTAGTAAAAGATATGAAAGGAATCTTTTATCGTTTTTAGTACGAGGTACTTTTTTACTTTTTCAGACAAATTATGATAAGAATGTTTTTCTAACTTCTATGGAATGAATGGATTTTTAGAAAATTATTTCCATGAAGCTTCCTTTACAAGTTTCCAGGTTTGTTTTTAATCAACTTCATTTAGTTTAAAATTGTATGACATGTTAATAAAGGAAAATTTTTTTTGAAGTAGAAAGGATATTTTCCTCAAGAATGGGGTTCAAGAATTTTATCAAAATTACTTCCATCTAATATAATATGTGGTTCTATTTCTATATTTATTTTTACATTGATTTGATTATGTTATGATAGAATTATTTTTATGATGTCCTTTTTATATTATATGGATTATGTTATGATGTCATGATGTTTAGGAATCCCATTTTTATTACATGGGATATGCTATGATGTATGATTTATGATCTTGTGGCACCCATAATAATGGTATCATTATGAGATGGATGGGAACTATATCTCCTTCCAATTTATTGGGTAAGTATTTATATCTCATGAGATAGATATGGGTGGAACGACGGGTTAATTCGGTTCAGTGAAACAGGACTGAAATGAGGAGTGAACTCGGTTCTGAAATGGAATTTTTCCGCTAAGATAGTCATGGAAATGAGTCTTGACTACTAAGAAATGATTATCTATGATTATGTGTGTATGAAAACAAGTTTCATGTTTTATGTTTTGATTATTTATTACATTTTACCACTATGATTTATCCTATGTTGTGATATTTTGATCTCTTTTGTAGGATTAGATTTCCAAAATGTTATGTTCTTATGAATATGATATGATTGACATTTCTTTTGTTTACCCTTAATGAGCATTTGAGATCACCCTTTTGTATTTTTTCTTTTCCCCAGGTCAGGAAGAATGATATTAAGTAGGTTATGCCAAAAGGGACTCTAAATATGATGAAATAGATGGAAGACAATGTTGATGCTTTATGAACCATTTGTTTATGTTTCCCTATTTCTAAAGACACTATACCTATACGGTCCTTTCATTGTATTGTTATATGTTGTAATAAGTATTATTCAATTGTGAAATAATAACAATGTATGTAAATTGTGGGTCGTTATAGTTGGTATCAGAGGGAAGTTATAGTCAAACATTGGAAACTAGGATGTGAAAGCCTTAGTAAGAACCCTAAGGATAAGTCTAAGAATAGAACACAATCTTGGTGTTTTAGAAATGGCCATGAATAACCTATTATAAGACCATAAACGTGAAATTTTATTCTTGATTATGTGGTTTTCCTATTATGATTAGCGTTTCTCATTCTATGCATATTGGTTTTAGTCAATGGATGGAACCCGAAGGAACCATGTTAATGCTGAATGCGACGGGCAATGCAATGATTGTCCCCTTTGAGAAAACAAACGTTATTGGAGCAGGAAAGAAAAATCTTGTAGCCATGCTCACACAACATTCTCAAGCTATGAATCATGCAGGACTTCCAAATGAGCAAATGAAGGAGGAACATTCCATTGAATCTGTCATGAGGCAGCGTCCACCCTCATTCAGTGGGTCTACTGATCCATTAGTTTCTGAACAATGGATCAGTACTTCTGAAAAGATATTTTCATATCTTCAATGTTCTGGACTTGATAATGTCATCTTAGTGATATATCGTTTGGAAGGTGAAGGTGATCAATGGTGGAATCTTATTAAGAATACGAGGCAAAGGGATGAAAATGAGTCCATGGAATGGGATAAGTTCAAGAATATAATTTTCAATAAGTACTTCCCTCGTATTCTTCAATCAAAGGTGGAGAAAGAGTTTCTTGAACTGAATCAAAAGGATGATAAATCTGTTGGTACCTATGAAGAAAATTTTACAAGACTTGCATGGTACGCATCCGGAATTATTATCCAACCTGAGAGTAAAATCGATCAATTCTTTAGTGGCTTAAAAACAATTCTTCGAAGGGTGTTATCCATAAGGGACTTCAATAGCTATGATGAAATCGTTCGATCTGCTCTCAAGGTTGAGATAGAGATTTGAGTAACCCATCAGTCGTATGCTTTTGATAAGAAGAGGAAAATATAATTCAAAGGAAAATATAAAGAGCACACTAAAAAAGATGACTTTCCCTTGTCCTCAAAGTGTGGAAAGAAACATAGAGGGAGTTGTCTTAAAGGGACAAGTAAATGTTTCAAATGTGGAAAAGAAGGTCATCGGGCATTTGAATGCTGCAATG
Source organism: Viscum album (assembly GCA_963277665.1). NCBI lineage: Eukaryota > Viridiplantae > Streptophyta > Magnoliopsida > Santalales > Viscaceae > Viscum > Viscum album. The sequence continues at coordinate 1,424,310,120 of OY728155.1, read as the reverse complement.
ATGGGAAGGAGATGTCTCGTGATTTGAACAAAGAATATGCTACACAGAGTGGACCTTCTACACTTCAATGATTCATGTTCAAGGAAATGGGGCATTATTCTAATCAATTCCCTAATCCAAGGGTTTTTTATGATGATCGACGTCAACAAAATCTTAAGGCTGAAGACAAAATAAAGTCACATGCAATTTTTATTAGCGATGTGGAGTATGATAATGATGTGGTGAAAGGTACACTTACCATCCACTCTAAAGAAGTAAATTTTTTATTTTATTCTAGATCCACCCAATCTTTTCTTTCTGAAGAATTTTCTAAGTGTATCGCCATATTAACTCAAAAATTAGATGTTGAGTTAGCGGTGACAACCCCTATTGGCACAACAGTCGCATCAAAAGATTATAATTCTTCTTCTATTGAAGAATGTGGGAAAGTGCTTCCTGAAAATCTTGTGGTGCTTCCTATATTGGAATTTGATGTGATTCTTGGCATGTATTGGCTCTCTTTATATGGATCTCATATCAATTTTCAAAGAAGGGAAGTCACATTTTTTATTACATATCAATCTATGGTCGTCTATTGATGCAAGGATGTACATAACCTTCCAGTGGAAATTTATTCCATCTTATGGGTCTTGATTCCACTAAATGAAGGTTATTTATCTCAAATTGTTGGAGTGAAACTCACAATTAAGAATATATCTGTTTTATGGGAGTTTGATGATGCCTTTCCAAAGGAATTTTCGGGTCTTCCACCAAATCGTGAAGTTGTGTTTTCAATAGAACTCGTACCGGGTGCTTTGCCTATTTCAAATACACCATATAGAATTTCCCCAATTGAGTTGCAGGATTTGAATAAACAACTCCAAGAGAATCTTGATAAAGGATTCATATTCCCTTGTGCATCACCTTGGGGAGAACCGGTTTTTGTTTGTTAAGAAGAAAGATGGATCAATGAGACTCTGCATTGATTATAAAGAACATAACAAGATCACTATCAAGAAAAATATCATCTCCCGCACATTGATGACTTATTTGACCAACTACGCGGAGCCCAATACTTTTCCAAGATTGTTCTTTGTTCAGGGTATCATCAATTAAGGGTCAAAAAGAAGGATATATCAATGAAGACATTTCGTAGAAGGTATGGACACTATGAATTATTATTGATGTCGTTTTGTCTTACTAATTCCCCTTCTATATTCATAGATCTAATGAATAGAGTCTTTAGAGACTATCTAAATCAGTTTGTGGTAGTCTTTATAGTCGTTATTCTTGTATATTCAAAGAGAAAGGAGGAACATAAAGATCACTTGAGAATTGTATTAAATACCCTAAGAAAGGAAAAGCATTATACCACATTTACGAAGGGTGAATTTTGGCTTCAAATAGTTTCATTTTTTGGTCAAATAATATCAAAAGAGAGGATATCTGTGGATCTAGAAAAAATAGAGGTTATCGAAAGATGGTCGAGACCAAAAACAGAAACTGAGATCCGATGGTTTCTTGGTCTGGCTGGATATTATCGATGTTTTGTGAAAGATTTTTCATGGTTATCTACTCCACTCACTAGGTTAACTCGAATAGGAGTTAAGTTCGTTTGGACAGAGGAGTGTGAAGATAATTTCAAAGAGTTAAAACGAAGGTTATCCAGTGCACCCGTGCTCACACTACCGTGTAGTGGAGAAAGGTTTGTGATCTACAGTGATGCATCCAAGAATGGATTGGGATTTTATCTCATGAAAAATAATATGGTGATAGCTTATGCCTCACGACAGTTGAAAATTAATGAGAAAAAATACCCAACTCATAATTTGGAGTTAGCTGCGATAATCATTGCATTAAAGATTTGGAGGCATTATCTTTATGGTGAAAGGTGTGATATTTATACTGATCATAAAAGTTCAAAGTATATTTTCACACAAAAGGAGCTGAATATGCACCAAAGAAGATGGTTGGAGCTAATTAAGGATTATGACTACTCATTTCATCACCACCCTAGGAAAGCAAAAAAGTTGGCAGATGCATTAAGTCGACAAGACTATGCTAGCTTATCCATGATGAGGATCACAAAAGATCCAATATTTATGGATTTACAAAGTATGGATCTTGGAATTATAATGGAAGTGGAAAATTCTTATCTTTCTCAAATAAATGTTCAACCATCTATACATATGAAGATTATAGATGAGCAAAATGAAGATGTAGAGTTACAAAAGAAGGTGAGAAATGATTCTGAATACAACCTTGATTTTGATGGGATAATAAGGTTTATAAATCGGGTTTGTGTTCCTTCCATCCCAAAATTAAAGAATGAAATACTAGATGAAGTTCATAGTTCTTCATTCTCTATCCACCCTAGATGCACGAAGATGTATAGGGATCTGAAAGATTACTTCTGGTGGGATGGAATGAAAAGAGATGTTGCTGAATATTTTTCTCGATGCTTGGTTTGTCAGTAAGTTAAAGATGAGAGACAGAAGTCAAAGGGGATGTTACAACCATTACCCCTACCCGAATGGATGTGGTAAAACATCACTATGGACTTTCTCACTGGACTTCCTAAAACATCCAAAGGCAATAATGATATCTGGGTTATAGTTGATCATCTTATGAAGTCGGCACACTTCATTGCTAGTAGAGAAGATTTTTCTCTTCATCAGCTTGCTAGGATATATGTAAAGGAAGTGGTATGATTTAATGGAGTACCACTTTCCATTATATCTGATCGGGATCCTAGGTTTACCTCAATGTATTTGTGAAGTCTTCAGCATACTCTGGATACAGAGTTGAGTTTCATCACTGCTTATCATCCTCAGACAGATGGTCAGTCTGAAAGAATAATTAAAAATCTAGATGATATGTTAAGATCTTTCTCTATGGATTTCAAAGGTGGTTGGGATCAACACCTACCTTTGTTGGTATTTTCTTATAATAATATCTTTCACTCAAGTATTCAAATGGCTCCTTATAAAGCTCTCTATGGAAAAAAAATGCAGGACTCCAACTTTCTCGGATGAAGTTGGGGAAAGAAAGCTATTAGGAACTGATCTTGTTGATGAGATGGCAGAAAAGGTCAGATCTATTCAACAACACATAAGAGAAGCTTAGAGTCAAAAGAAAAGTTATGCCGACAACAGAAAAAAAGACCTAGAGTTTAAAGTGGGTGATAAAGTGTTCTTATGAATATCTCCTTGGAATAATGTAAGGATATTTGGAATGGAGGGAAAGTTGATCCCTATGTATATTGGTCCTTTTGAAATACTGGATCATGTTGGGAAGGTAGCTTACCGATTGGTGCTTCCACCAAATCTCTCTCAAGTTCATGATGTGTTCCATGTATCTCTCCTGAGAAAGTATATACCCGATCCTTCACATGTACTCAGCTCAGAAGTTTTACCGCTAGAGCATGATCTTTCTTATGAAGAACAGTCGATAGAGATTCTGGATCGTAGCGAAAAAAGTTCTACGGAACAAGACCACTCATTTGGGGAATGTTTTATGGAGGAAAGAACAATTATAAAAAGCTACATGGGAACTTGAGGATCTGATGAGGGAGATGTATCATCATCTGTTTGTTACAAAGTGACGAATTTCGAGGGAGAAATTCATTTTAAGGGGGGTAGAATGGAATACCCAAGGTTTTATGAGAAATATTTTGTTTTTATGTATAATTTTATATAAATGAATCTTTCACTACACACAACATTGTCTTGGTTTTCTTTACACGCAATTTTAAACTTCTACGATAGCGTGTGTTGTACGAAATACCGAGTTTCGCTAAACAACGATATGCTATTAAAATATTATATAAACTAGCCATTATGAATAGTAATACCCACTTTTTTAAATTTTTAAAATTTTATCTTTCAAAATGGACTTAATTTTTGGATTTGAAATATCGAAATTAGCCTTGGGTGAATTTTTGGTATTTTTCTGAAAACATTCAATTTTTGATGAATTGTGAAAACACTGGGTTACTATTTATAAACCGACTTTTTATTTAAATAATTATTTATTTTATTTAAAATTATTTTAGGTCATAATTGATACATAATACCTATATAAGTTCAATTTATTTCATTGGAGTCATTTTATAATAATTTTAGATATATAACAATTTTATTGAACTTTTCAGCGTCTTTTACCCATTTCCTAGCTGAATTTGAAAATACACATAAAACATATTTTTACCGCTTATGTGAATGGAATTTCGAAAATTAGAGAAATACGGTTAACATCACGGAGTAAAATTTGGTTCAATAAGATAAAAATAATTTTTGGTGAATAGTAACTTCTTACTTTTATTTACCACAATTAAAATTAAATAGGGTAATTAAGGGTAAAAATGATATTATTACCCTAACACATGTCCTAATTCTTTTGGATAAGTTAAATTTGACCAAGAACAACCTTAGGAATAAAATATTACCATTTAGTTCCACATGAATTAGATTTGGAAATTTATTATTATTTTATTTAAAGAAGAGTTAAAAGAGTTAAAATCAAAGTTTAATAAGAAAAAAAAATTAATTTAGGGTTAGACATTAAATAATTTAATTTATTTATGACACAGTGATGATGCAGTAATTACCTTATTAGTGAAATATTAACATAATTGATATTTTAAATACCCAAATAAATGTAATTTGAGACTTTTTATGATTGACACTAATTTTATTGGTTAATATGACATGTTAGTATTGATTTAATTAACATTGTTCTAACTAATCATGTTGTTATGATTTTCACAAAAATCAATTGCCAAATAGTGTAAAAATTGACATAAAATAGTTTTTTAAAATATATATTATATTATTAATTGTTATTTTATTCCATAAAATATATGTTTTGGCCAAATGACTTCGATAAGGTTATATATATTAATAATGAACAACTTGGGTTTCGTTTGGCTTGTTATATTATGTTTAATAGCCATATAGTGTAAGAAAAAAAGAAGACACGACAAAAGTAAAATTATTTAACTTAATGTTAAATCTAAATGATAAGGTTAAAATAGTAACCAAAACTTGTCTAAAATCTATTGTTTGAGAGTATTTCGACCCATCCCCACCTTATCTTAGAAATAAATCAATTTGGAGCTATTAAAAATCGAATATGACTTTATAATAAAATAATATTTTAAGTTTTTAATAAGGTGCCTCTCTCCCCATTTATAAAAGGGCACCTCCTCCCTCTCCTCCTCACACCCCATTGAGCCTTCATACTTGGACAACCCCTGAATATTTCTCTTCTCCACTTCCATAGAAACATCCTATAAGTCTTGGTCTTCTTAAAATACCATCTTTAGTGCCCTAAGAAGAGATTAAGAAGAGGCGCTTCAAAGAAGAGGTATTGTCTGTTTCCGATTCTTTCAAATTTATTTCTTCTTCTAATTCCTCTTATTTAGTAATTTCATTGTGAAGTAATAAAATAAGTATCACTCATATACTGATATATTATTTTAAATATGAAAAATCCCTATTTCACCTTTTATCCATCCTACGGAAAACGAAATCACCATGCGTGCGTACGTACGGAATACCGTCTCCACGCCATAGTGTAATCTATTTTCCACCACCACCATACTTGGTTGGGTATAATGGTGCAAATAATAACTATATATAATTTTTTAAAGTGATATTGATTTTGAAATAGTATACATACACTTCAATACAATTCCACGATCATGGGAACAATATCATCGCTCGTGCATACGTACAACCTACCATCTCCATGATGTGATGCGACTCATTCTACATGATATTCAATGAATAATGATTATATAAATGGATTTTATGAATAAATATGATATATTTTACATTAATAACATTTTTTAAATGAGGTATCTATAACCTAAAAATAAGAATAAGAATTTATTCGACAAGACATGCATAAGAACATAAAGCAATGAACACCCGAATAACAAGTAGAAATCAAATATTACTAAAAAGATGATACAAATATGACCATATATGATATCATAAAAATGAATATGATTCTAAAATAAGTCAATGACATTATTTAAATCATTACACAGGAGGTTCAGACACGTACAAAACATATCGAACCGAAGGTATGGGAAAATCTCACAATATCATTTTTTATGTGAGATTGTTCATACATTGGTATTTAATGGGGTGTATTTATCATCCACAGCCATGATTCCTCAATATGTAATATTATTTCTATCCTCCTACAATTGTTTAAATCCAATATTACTCTTTGGTGAGTTTTTAGTAAAATATATGAAAGGAATCTTTTATCGTTTTTAGTACGAGGTACTTTTTGACTTTTCCAGCCAAAGTATGAGAAGAATGTTTTTTAGATTATACAGCCTGAATGGATTTTTAGAACATTATTTCCATGAAGATTCCTTTACATGTTTTAAAGATTATTTTTAATAAACATCTTTTAGTTTAAAATTGTATAACATGTTAGGAATGGAAAAATGTTTTTGAAGTAGAAAATATATTTTCTTCAATAATGCAGTTCAAGCATTTTATCCAAATTATTTCTATATAAGATAATATAGGGTTCTGTTTATATCCTTATTTTCACATTGATTTGATAATGTTATGATGGAATTATTTTTATGATGTCCTTTTTATCATATATGGATTGTGTTATGATGGCATGATGTTTAAGAATCCCATTTCTATTCCATGGGTTATGCTATGATGTATGATTTATGATCTTGTGGCACACATATGAATGGTATCATTATGATATGGGTGGGACCTATATCTCCCTCAAATTCATTGGTTAAAGATTTATATCTCATGAGATAGACATGTCTGGAATGACAGGTTAATCCGGTTCAGTGACACCTGACTGAAACGAGGAGTGAAATCTGTTCAGAAATGGACTTTGTCCGCTAAGATAGTATTGGCAATGAGTCTTGACTACTAAGAAATTATTCTCTATGATTATGTGTGTATGCCACAAAGTTTCATGTTTTAAGTTATGATTATTTATTAAATTTCACGACAATGATTTATCCAATGTTGTGATATTATGATCTCTTTTTCAGGTTATGATTTACAAAATTTTATGTTCTTATGAATATGATATGATTGATATTTATTTTGTATACCCTTACTGAGCATTTGAGCTCACCCTTTTGTATGTTTTCTTTTCCCCAGGTCAGGAAGAAGGGTATTTAGTAGGTTATTCCAAAATGGACTCTAAATATGATGAAATAAACGGAAGACAATGTAGATGCTTTATGAACCAGTTGTTTATGTTTCCCAGTTTCTAATTACACTATACCTATATGGTCCTTTCATGGTTTTGTTATATGTTGTAATATGTATGCTTCAATTCTTATGTAATAACAATGTATATAAAGTGTGGGTCGTTATACTCACCCTACCTTTATATAAACTGCTTTCAGGTTTCCAAGAGGACTTAAGGGATCGTGTGGGACCGTACTAGCACAGACCTTGGGGAAGTTTTTGTTGTCGTTTTCCTTTTTCATGGTAGTTTACCCTTTACGTTCTGGTGGCTTGTATCTTTTACTCTTGATCATGCATGTGGTAGTGGTTTAATTTCATATTTACCTTTACTTTCAGATTTGGTGTTTTTGGGGTGCTATCTTATCTCCTGATCCTATAAAAATAAAAAGGGTAATGTCTTCCATCTTGTGTGTGATTCTATTCCCTTACTGTTGGTTGCCACTCTGGGTCCTATCTAAGGCGGGTCTCGGGGGTCATTATCTCTCCTTCAACATCAAGGAGGAACGGTTTGGCAATCTGTTGTCCCTTCTCTCCTTTTGGTGATGGTTGGTCGTGACAGAATCGTATCAGAGCAGAAGGTTGAGAGATAGGATGGAGTATGGTGTTAGGAACAGTGAGGATTGTATGGGATAATATGGAAATAGTGTTGGGTGATCTTGGTGTGTGAAATTGTCCAGGGAAGACTGGCTAAGACATGGGATTTTAGGGCCCCCGTGATCTGATGAAAGGACTCTGGATCTACTGAACGACCAAGTAAGGTTGCACTGATTACAAGTTAGAGACCCTGGGGAAGGTACATGAATTATAGTGACTTGTGTTCCTATGTTTCATGATCATTTTGGGGGATTAAAATGAATATGAATCCTAAGAAAATTTAAGAACAATATTATACACTACTCGGGCTTAGGCATTCCTTGTTTACCTTGCACCTATCGCACTAGTGAGATGACCACGAGTAGAGTAGACGATTGAGGCCATGGAGGTTTCTTTGGATGATCGACAGAGGGCTGACCGAGAGGAGGAAGATCAATGGCAGAGGACACTTTGTTCCTTTCAGTGGTAGACCCTTGGGAATTACAAGGGTAGCATCTCAGATGTAGAGACAGAGGGCTGGATCGAGGAGCTAGTTATAGCTTTCGGCATGATTCAGGCTCCGATAGAGTACGGGGTTCCTCTGGCCATCAGCCAAATAGAGGGAGCATCACGTCAGTGGTGGACGCTTTATCTTGGGGAAAAAAAGTAGGCTGAGGTTGTGTGGGATGACTTCGAGAGGGAGTTCCGGGTGGAATTCCTCTCTTCCATGATGAAGGCTGAAAAGACGCAAGATATGCTCTTCCTCCAGTAGGGGAGCATGTTAGTAAGAGAGTTGGGGATCAAATTCAAGGATATCCTTTTCTTTGATCTGGACCTCTTTTCGGATGAGGAGTCTCGAGCGAGATGATTGGAGGAGGCACATTGACCTTCTCTTCAGTATGTTGTTACTCCCTTCACCTTACCAACATACATAGAGGTCCAAATGAAAGCTGAAGTGGTGGAAAGGATGCACACACTGGGAGGTGTATCATGAGAGGGAATCCATTTGGGCACGTCAAAGGGTAAGGCCATCAGCAGCAGACCTCCAGCATCCGGACCCTCTAGGTTTCGACCAGTAGGAAGCATGCCTTAGTAGTTCCAGTTCCGATCTCCTGGTCCTTGACCTTTTCTTTCGGGCCCAGGACCAAGGTGCCCCCTATATGGGATCAATGGACACCTTTGAAATCAGTTCCTGGATAGATTATAGTACAACAGGGGTGGGCAGGTTCAGCTCCCACCTCAGCCGCAACAGTTTCCAGCTAGGCCCTTTCAGCAGCAGGGACAGCAGGCTCCCACCCCTCCAAGACTATTTGTGGTGAGGGGAGGCCGACCTCAGGGCACTCCTCAGGTACCTAAACCAAGGCATGGTTGGGGATGAGGTTAATAACCAAGAGGAAGAGGAGCCGAGTGTGGGATGTTTCGCGCCATGGAGGCAGCAGTTCCAGCAGGGCTAGAGGTCGTTCGGGGTACGATCATCTTGTTTAGTAATCATGCCTATGCCTTGTTTGATACAGGAGCTTAGCACTCCTTTGTTACACACAGTCTGTCCCATACCCTGGGTTTCGACATAGAGAGACGTTAAACACCCATGGTGCTGTGCACGCCATTCGGAGGTCAGACTGACTTTCTTTATGTTTGTTAAGGGTGTAGACTGATAATAGGGCCACATTAGTCTATCAGTGATCTTTTACTATTGAATATACCACCATACGTTGTCATCCTAGGCATTTATTGGATGTTCTCTATATGCTCCATCATTGACATCATCTAAGGAAGGTTCGTGTTTTCAGATTTGTGTTGTCAACATGTAACTTTCATCGGTGAGCGGGGTTATCAAAAAAGTAGTAGACTGGAGGAGCCCCTCCTTTCCCTGTTGGTTGAACTATCAGTGGAGTCGATGGATGAAGATATGGTGGAAGTCCTAGGGGTCATCAGTGAGTTTAAGGATGTCTTCCCTGAAGAGTTGGTGACTCTACTCCGTCGGTGTGATGTTGAGTTCAAGATAGACTTGCATCCTAGTGCCCATACGATTTTGATGGCTCTCTACCAGATGGAACCTTCTGAGTTGCGGGAGTTGCAGATATAGATTGACAATCTGATGAAGAAGGGTTTTGTTCGGCCAAGTGAGTCACCATGGGGTGCCTCTGTCTTATTTTTAAAGGATTATGGTGGTCTAATTTTGTGCATAGACTATAGGAGACTGAATCAGGTGATAGTCAAGAATCGCCACCATCTCTCGAGGATAGACGATCTCTTTGACAAGCTAAGGGGAGAAGGTTGGTTATTGAAGATCGATCTGCAGTCTGGATATCACCAATTGAGGGTGAAGGAGGGCGATATCTCCAAGACTGGCTTAAGGTGTATATATGGGCACGTTGATTTTGTGCTCATGTCGTTCAGCGTTGCAAATTCTCTAGCTATGTTCATGGGAATCATGAACTCCATCTTTTGGGAATACCTGTATCAATTCGTAGTCATGTTTATTGACGACATCCTGATCTACTCAAGATCAAATAAGGATAACGCTGAGCACATAATAATGGTTTTAGAGGTCCTTTGACCACACCAGCTCTATGGAAAATTGTCCAAGTGCAAGTTCTGAATGTGAGAAGTTCATTTCCTTGGGCACGTAGTGTCTGAGCAGGGGATAACATTGGACCCATCGAAGATCGAGGTGGTTGTTTCTTGGGAATCACCCAAGAGCGTGACAGATGTTGGTAGTTTCCTAGGTCTAGCATGTTACTATCAGAGTTTTTTCCCAAATTCTCTCGAATCGCGGCACCTTTGACATCTTTGACCAAGAAGGACCAGGATTTCGTGTGTAATGGGAAGTGCGAGGCGGGCTTCAGTTATCTGAAGGAGAATTTGGTAAGTTCCCCAATGCTAAGGTTACCAGAAGAAGGGGCGGTGTATGAGGGGTTATGTGATGCTTCAGGGGAAGGCCTTAGATGTGTTTTGATGCAGTGGAAAGGGGTGATCTTCTATGGGTCTAGGTAGTTATGTCTCCATGAGCATAACTATGCCTCCCATGATCTGGAGAATGCGTCGATCGTGTTCGCACAAATGTTGTGGTCGCATTACCTCATCGAGGAGCGCTTCGTCGACTTCACCGATCACAAAATCTTGAAGTATATCTTCTCCCAGAAGGACCTGAACAAACTATAGTGAAGGTGGGTTGAGTTCCTTCAGGACTACGACCTCGAGATTTCTTACACCTTAGGAAAGGGGAATGTGGTGGCTGATGCCTTCCGTACGAAGTTGCAGAAGGATGCGGTTTGAGATTTGGTAGATGTTTGGAAGGTGATGGAGGAGTTAGTTGTCCTGCACCTGGATGCAAGGATGGAAAGCGGTAGAGGATTCCAGTATCAAATGATAGTACAATATTCTCGGTTGTAGCAAGTAGAAGAGTCCCAATGGGGAGACTCAGAAAGCGAAGTGATGTGTGACTAGATTAACCAAGGTGATTCTACGGAAGGGTGGACGGAGGAAGGTCAGAATAAGGTGCTTTTCCGAGGAATGCTGTTTGTTCTAGAGGCGATGCATGAGAGAGTTCTTTGTGAGTTCCACAACTCACCCCTAGCGGTGCACCCGGGAGTTTCCAAGATGTACCGCGGCTTGATAGGTCAGTTCTGGTGGTCTGGGGTGAAACGGTAAGTGGAAGAGTTCATGGATAGATGCCTAATGTGTCAGCAGGTGAAGGATGAACACTGTGTTCCAGGCAGTTTGCTGCAGCATTTGGATGTCCCCTAGTGGAAGTGGGATGACATCTCGATGGATTTTATCATTGGACTGCCGAAGGTTCAAGGAGGATGCGACGCTATCTGGGTAGTGGTGGACTGGTTGACGAAATCGACTCACATCCTGGTGATCAAGGAGTCGGGTGAAGTAGAATCCTTAGATGAAGGTATGTGGATTAGGTGGTGCGGTTTCATGGAGTTCTGAGATCCATAGTCTCGGATAGGGATGCGCGGTTTACCTCACGAATCTGGAGAGGATTGCAGCATGCTTTTAGCACCCAGCTACGTCTTAGCACTGCATTCCATCCCTAGACAGATGGACAGTCAGAGCAAACCATCCAGACCTTGGAGGATATGTTGCGGGCATGGATACTAGATTTTGTGGGATCGTGGGTGCAACACTTGCCTCTAGTAGAGTTTTCCTACAATAATTTCTATCACTCTACCATTGGTCGGCCTTGGTTCGAAGCTCTATATGGAAGGTCGTGTCGCTCAATCGTGTGTTAGACTATGGTTGGGGAAACAAGTGTTCTTGGCCCAGAAGTGGTACAGAGTACGACAGAGAAGGTTCAACTTATATGGGAGAGGATGAAGGCGACACAGGACTGACAGAAGTCATATTCTAATAAAAGGAGGAGACCCTTGGAGTTTGCGGCCGGGGACTACATGTACTTGAAGGTCTTCCCTCGACGTGGACAATGGAGGATTGATAAGGGGAGTAAAATTTATCCAACGTTCATCGAACCCATAGAATTATTGCGGCGGGTCGGAGAAGCGGCTTATCATCTAGCGCTACCACCACTGATACTGAGGATACATGACGTCTTCCATGTGTCCCAACTACAACGATACCTGCACGACGATTCACACGTCCTCAACTGGGGAAATATAGATATCAGGGACAACTTGACCTTTGTAGAAAGACCAGTGAGGATCGAGGATTGTGAGGAGAAGGTTCTCTGAGGACAAACTATCCCTTTGGTTCGTGTGTTGTGGAGGCTTGGCGGGCACGAGGAGAGTACCAGGGAACAGGAGACATAGATGTGCACCCAATACCCAGAGCTATTTAGAGTTTTGTTATGTTTCATTCTATGCTTGTTGTGATGTAGTTCTGACCTTGTTAGTTTATGAAATGTTTTGTTTCTTACTTGGGGAGTGTTGTGAAATGTCCTGACTGTGGAGAAGGGAGGACCTGACCCCTAATCAAGACGCATTAAGGTGGATGCGGTTAAACCCGTGCGGGCAGGTCAGTGGCACCCAAAACGGACAATATCTTGACACAGAGGAAGGAACTCCTTAGTCCATATGACTAGATAGTTGACCCTTAGATGATGCCTGGTTACTTGAGGGAGAGGTGTTTCTAGATGTCGATGAGGTTCACTCCTGAGAGGTATCTTTTGAGGCAGTTGTTCGGACCCCCCCCCCCCCCCACTCTCTTCTTCTGGTTTGGTTTTGATTCTCGAGGGCGAGAATAGTTTGAGAGGTATCTAATTTGATGGCTCAGGCCCTCATGGTCCACCCTTTTTCCAAAATCTGGATCCTAAGGGTCACGTCTCGGTGGGTGCGACTGATCGGCATGTGACTGATCGGCGTGCGACCTACTGGTGTGCGACCAATCGGTGTGCCCTCGATCGGTGTGCCACGATCGGTGTGCCACGATCGGTGCCCCACCAACCAGTGTGACACAATCAGTGTGTCACCGATCAGTGTGACCGACCAGTGTGACATGATCGGTGTTTCACCGATCAGTGCCTCACCGATCGGTGCGACCGACCAGTGTGACGTGATCGGTGTGACCGATCAGTTTGTGGCACAATCGGTTCCACCCATCCTTTTCGGGGTTTTCTTCTACAGTTTCTCCCATAACACCACTTTTAGGCCTTTTTAACCTTTTGGAAGTGGTTCAATGCCGTTTTTAAGCGCTTAATCAATGTTTAAATTACTATGGATGGGGAAACCCTCAACTGACCCAACTGTGTTCTTGCATATCATGCCCCTCCATTTTTATAAAATCCTTAAAAATCACACCTGTTACCACCTTTTCTGATGGGAATAATTAAATAAAAATTAATCCCATTATGTGTAACCACCCAACCGCATGGGAAACCATGATCTGACTTTAAATCCATTCAAATCCCCATATCTCACAACAATGGGATCTTGTCTGTATATCGCATGAGAATTTCGTCTTCTTCTCCTTCCATTGGGCCAACCTCTTTTTCTTCCCAGTCTTTTTGGAGGCTCACTTCCCGATACAAGAGGTGCGCCTATGCCGGAACCTTTCTGCTCACCCTTCGAGTCCCTGACATTCTTGGAGTGTGGAAAATGTCGATCCTTGATCAAACAAGTAGGGTTTTTTCCTCCATCTCCCCTTACTGTGTATCATGCATGGTGGGTATGATTTTGTTTTTGTGGGCATTGATGAAACCAAACTTAATGAAGATAATGAACAGACACTTAAAGAATGAAGGGGGTGTGATCGATGTTCCCTTTTATGTTGATATGTGTTATAAACTTTAGGGGCATGTTCTCACTGAAAATCATGGCCATTAGTGGTCTTTCCTTGCATCCGGAAGAAACCTTGACTTTTGTAATGACTAAAAAACTATAACATGGAAATTTGTTAGTCATATAAACTCAGTTGGTTTAAATGGATGTTTATAAAAAAAATAATCCATGTCTGATCACCTCGGTTAAAAAACATAAAGAAGAACTTAATGAATGATGTTCTTGAACCTGGAGGTTTCCCACTCTTTTTTGGTAGTATGTGTGTTGTTATGCTTGGTACATATGGTAAGATGTGAATGGGTATGTGATCCTCTATCGTGGCACAGTTGTTGGTTGTGAATTTGAAGCTGTGTGGGCTGTATCTTGGGGCTTGCTTTGGTTCCAGTACTTCGAGGGATCTCACTGATCACTTTTTTTTGTTGTATGTGTGGGCTGTATCTCAAGGATTGGTTTGGTTCCAGTACATTGTGGGATCTCACATATCCCTTTGTTATTGTGTCTTCACAAGATAATCAGGTGTGAATGCTTAAATTATTGATTGGATGTTTCTATTTTCCTAGATTGTGGTTATGCTTATTAGTTTCCTAGTAGTGTATAATCCTCCTAAATGGGATCCATTGAACATGTAATCAAGAATGGTTTAAAGGGGTATGGGTTTTGGGAATGAGTTGTGACTTGGCCTTGAGTGTCATACCTTTCTCTTATGAATGAATAGTAATGAGGGTGTTTGTTCTTAGGTTGGCTTTGGGAACCCTAGTTTGGGATGAGTTCTTTTTAACTATACATATATATATAGTTTTTATGTTTCTTATTCGCACCCCACCGAAGTTGAGCAAGTAGGGCCGAACACCCCCATTTGATGGGGGGGTTTCCCAACACTCTTGAGTGGCTGGTTATTAGCTCCTTTTTGCTCCCTTTCCCGAATAGCCAAAGACTCTTCAGGCATACTGTGATGACCTGAGGTCCATTATAGCCCAATATTCTTCGGGAAGCGTAGTTTTGGTGGTTGGCCTAGGTGTGTGCGGGAAGGTTGTTCCCAAGAATCTCCGGGATGAGGCCCAGGTTTCTTCGGGCGTGGCAGTACTTGTTCTGGCCCAGGTGTTTGTGGGCTTGGTTACGCGTGGTGGTTGTTGCCCAGGTTTTTTCAGGTGCGATGGTGGTTTTGGCCCAGGTGTTTGCGGGCGAGATGTGTGGTTTTGGCCCAGGTGTGTGTGAGAGGGTGTGGTAGTGGGACTGTGGTGAGAATGGTAGGATTGGTACAATGCGTAGGATGTCTTCAATAACCAGTGTGAAAGTGGCGCGGGGTACCCAAACATCGATGTTCTATTACTATACATTACATGACTTTCGTTATTTGGGGAGTGTTCCTTGGTGAGGCTTGGGTGGATAGTTTACCTTCTTAGACGTTTTCGTTATCGCTTTTTCTCACAGGGTATTAGAATGCCTCTACACTTGTGCACGAGGGCCCTTGGTTTTCCCTACTGAGTATACTTATATGCTCATCGTACGTATATATAAACTTCTTTCAAGATTCTAGGAGGACTTCAGGGATCGTGCGGGAACGTACTAGCTTGGACCTTGGGGCAGTTGTTGTTGTCATTTTCCTTTTTCTTGGTAATTTACCCTTGGAGTTCTTGTGGCTTGTCTCTTTTACTCTTGATCATGAATATGGGAATGGTTTACTTTCGAATTTACCTTTACTTTCATATTTGGTGTTTTTGGGGTGTTATCTTATCTCCCAATCCAATAAAAATAAAAAGGTTAATTCCTTCCATCTTGTGTGTGATTATATACCCTTGGTGTTGGTTGCCACTCCGAGACCTATCGACGGCTGGTCTTGGGGGTCATTATCTCTACTTCTACTTAAAGAAGGATGGGTCTGGCAATCTTCTATCCCTTCTCTCCTTTTGGTGAAGGCGAGTCATGACAGATATCTATAAAAACTGGGAGTAATATATCAAATATGAGTAAAAAATCTTTTCATTATTCCTATATTACAAATAACATTGATGATAAGAACATCACTTAAAAATATTATAACACTTCCAATTTAAAACAATATAAATAGGAATAAAGTCTCTCCATTTATAAACATAGTGGATGAACATGATTGTGATAGTTGAAATAAATATTATATAGAGTCCCTAGATAGGTTTTCACATTTGAGAGATCTCAATTTTAAAATGAGGTTGGGAAAAGAAACCCTAAAACATGAGAAACATTTAAATCGAAACTTTTAATGGAGAAATATATTGAATCTAAACTTCAAATAACATGATTGAAAAATAATTCCTGACATAATATAACAAAGTGGAAGTGTATATTCCATATAAAATTAAATTAGTACATAACATGAATTATGTCTCATGAATGGAGAATTGAGATCAATAAACCCCTTTCATGTAACATAATATTTGAGGTTTGAAAAATTTGATGATGAGCATATAAAAAAATAATATAAACTAATAAAATATGGATGAAATAAAATAAAAATTATTCTCTATTTAGAATACATTATGTTTGGAATAATATAGTTCAATAATATCTTTTGTGAATTAATTCAATAAAATTGAGTTAGAACAAACCCTTACCACAATTATCACTTTTTTTGTAAAATCCCCATGATATAAATAAAATGGAACAAAACATTGAATTTATTTAAATATAATATAACCATGACATAAAATTACATTGGATTAGTATGTGCATGATGCAAAAGAAAACATGGTGCATAGCATAATCATGTGTCAAGGAATTCATATTTGAGATAAACAACCCTTAACCTGGTCCTGATTATCTCTTCCCTTGTTTTTAACATAATGAGTTATCGAATTAAGTTTATTAGACACATTATATGGAATCTTATTCATCAATATTATAATTACTAATTACAATTTATTATCATGTTATTTTTTATTATCTAGTATTTTCTTATGTTTGTTATTTGAGGTAGTTAGGTAACTTTCTGTGTTACCCATCTGGTATGTTGACCATAGTTAAAGGTGTTAAATAATAACATGATAACCTCCATAATTTTAGGGGATTATTTCTTTATTATTATATTATCATATAATATATAAATTTATTTAATTTATTTAATTTTTTATGAAATGAAGTCAAATTAGGAAAGAAAAATTGATAGGTCCATTTAAGGTGGGTGAGTTTACAATGACAATTTATTATTAGTATAAAATATATTATTTTTAATATTAAAATTATATTATATAAATATTTTCAGTAAAATTTATATTTAGATTAAATAAATTTTTATTTTTATTCATGTTTAGTAATGATGGATAACAAAAAAAGTTACTTCTTGGAGTTGGGAGTACGCACCACAAGTGATAAATGATTTCATTTGCCAATGAATGAGAGGGAAGTTAAGTGGATTATAATGTGTTTCCTAATAATCATAAATATATTATATATGTCACAATTTTTATTCTACTCTGTGATTATAAACATTGTATATAGGTGGGGGTGAAAAATGAAATGTGACACTTTTTGGTGGTGGCAGTCTACACATATGTATGATCAATGTTATTGGGTTTTTCTATGGGGATGTGAAGGAATATAAAAGTGTTGTTTGATTAATATAATAGAAATTAATTTTCAGAATGATAGTGTGTTCATTATATTATTATAGATACGTTATGTTTGGAATATGAATATTAATAAGAAAATGGTAAATAATAACCAATACTTACATTGGGACCCTTAACGTTTTCTATAATGTCTCCCAACAAATAAATGTATTAGGGTAAATTATGGTTTCTATAGGGAATTTTTTTGATCAATAAAAATATATTAGAGTAAAATTGTATTGGGTTCCAGTGAAATTTAAAATTCCATTTTAATATTTGAGTGGGTGGAAGTCATCCTCTTTTATAAGTGAATAAAATCCCAATTTTGTGAACACTCATTATTTTTCAATAATAAATTTACTCAATGAAATGTTTACTTGTTAATTTTTTTTGAAAGAATAGAGTAATGGGTGAGACTGGTACCCTGACCCCAAATTTTCAAACCTATTTTATACATTTTTTCACTCATTTACAATTATATTTTACAATTTAGCATTTTATTTTTTACCTTGGGGACTAGTTTTTAACTATGTAATTTTTGTTTTACTAAAAAATGTAAGATAATAAATCTAATAAAAATTGGTTGAGGATAACATGAATTTAATACCCATAAAATCTATTTCAATATATTAGTATGATAAATTTAATTTTTAAATTAACAAGATATAACATATAGGGAAAATATTTATAAAAAAAATGTTTTTCACTATTAGGTAATCTGAATCTTATATTAACTTGATTACAAATTAAAAAATGCTAATATATTTACATATATGTTAAAAAAATAAATTCAATTTTTAGAAGATATTTATTTAGTTTATTAGTTTAAAATTACAAAATGTCAACAAAACAATTCTTATAAAACAATCATTTCCCCATTATCATGGTCGTTAACATTAATCTTAGTAATCATAAATTTATAACAAATTATTAAATCGAACTTGTATCATAATATGAACTTGTTGATATAAAATATGAAATAAATTTTGATATATTTGGTATCTATGAGTGATAAAAATAAAAAATTTAATAAAATTTTATAAAAATATTTTTTAGAGTAAAATATTACTTACGTTTCAAAATTTATATACATAGGTTTTATAAATACAAAATAAATTTTTTTAAATGGATTATTTTAAATTATATATGAATATATATTATATAATAAATTTCAAAAACAATTATGTCATTCATGTATTATGATAATGTGAAAAAAACATCGGTTAAGGAAACATCGGTATTTTTTCATTGTTCTCCTAAAAATAGATTATTTAAAAAAAATATACAAAAAATCATAAAAATATATTATTTACCTGATTCATCAAAAAATGAAGTTATTATTTTCAAATTAATATTCTTATAACAATAAATTTATCTTTTAAATGAAATAAAAGTATATAATGGAAAAATCCTTTTTGTAATAACCTTTTTAATCATCACATGTTTTTAATCTAATTTTATATAAATTTATTAAAAATTCATGATTTAAATGTTATATTATAAATATAAATATTATGTATTAAAATAAAATTTTATCAGTAATAAATTTAATTTATTAAGGTAAAAAATAATACCTTTTTTAAATGGTTCTTTCACATTCATCCTTTTTATATATTAATCAAATAAAAAATAAGTGTAATTATTTAAATTTATTATAATATTTTTATTTAAAAATTATAATCTTATTCATATAATTTTAAAATGTCCTGATTTTTCAGTCGTTTACTGTTACTATTTACTATTATATGTGACATAATGGTCTGGAATTACGAACCTGTTACTTTTTGAGAATTTACATGATAGGGGTGTCTAGGGAAATTTATGAGTGAGTTGAGGAGTGAATGGTGGAGTTTTAAATGAGATTTCTACTGGTGGAAGATTTTAAAAAATGGAATGTTGTGTGCTGGTGTAATGGTTTTATCTAAAACATTGAGATATATGTTGGGGTGTAGAGCCTTGTAGGTGTAATTTTAATGGTTTTGTTAAATTTTTGAATGGATGCGATGTAGATACTAGGATGTAATGTAGAGTCCGTAATAATGGATTCATATGCCATTTTAAATTTTATGGAAGCTGGGTCATAGGAATGGGTTGTTGGATGGACTCCTTATTGGGGATTTATTTATGTTACGTATTACTTTGGTTTTTGTCGTGGTCTCGCTCCTCATTTATCAAATCAGATGCATGTACCTCACTATGTTTCTCAGAAAGAGTTTTCGTTTTCGCCACTCTGACATGGTCCCTCCTTTAAACAATTTTCTTGTATTCAATCATCACATTTTCATCATTTTTAGGAGTGTGCCACCATAGTCAATTAAATTTATAGAATTCCAAAAAATTCATGATCCCATCTAAACCCTATCTTCCTCCAGTTTTCTATCGACTCTTATGGGAGTCCTAAGAACTTTTTGGGGAATTTCACTCTCTCAGAGTGGAGATTTATTCTTATCATCTGGAGGTTGAGCACTAGAAATACAAAGGGGATACCCATCTATTCATTATCATTTTCCATTATTCATTATTTCAAAAGAGTTTATATTTAGGGATATGAATGTTTGGGTGACTTGGTGGTTGATGTTTCATAGAGGTTGTCGGTTTCTAGATTGTTGATCCATGAACGGTGTGATATAGGTCGTGTGGATGTTTTTTCTTCATCCCACCTTTAAATAGTGATTTTAGAATCTTTTTCTGAGTTAGGGGATCCCTATTAACTCTTTTATGTGCATTCATGAAAATTTTAAGCTTTTTTATTCCTTTAGGGGAATGGTAAATGTTGTAATAAGAAGATAATTAATTGGATAAATTGGAGTTTGATAAGAATGGGGAGAAATATCATGAGTCTATTTTTTGTATGAAGTTACCATGATGAGTATATTTTCTTGTGAAACTACTGAAAAAAATTATTGGAAACCTCTTTTCATTATTGTTATTGTGAATTATAAGACTCCTTTTCTGCTGTTTACTTTTTTTCATGGACAAAATGAATTATCACTTATATATGACTAATACATTAGTTTCCCATGGATTAATGGATTAGTATGATAATACCATTTAAAAAAATAAGTTTTGTTTTATAAAATCCATTGTACCTAAATTTTAATAAAATGTGGAAGATGAAATGTTATTTTTTTGTATAGATGTTCTTCTCGTGAATTTTTTTTTGTTATGCGAACCTTGTTGGGGCTTGTTTGGTGATGATAGTTACAATATTTAGTGTGTAATTTGTTGGGAAGTGGAGTGATAGTGTCTTTATAATGGTTGTGATGTTGGATGACTTGTATTGGTTGTGATGGATGGTTGTTGTGATGAAATTTTTGGGTTCCAATTTTAGATGGGCATACATTGGGTTATGGTGTGGTTTTGTTAGATTCCCAATTAGTCATGGAATGAATTGAAATGATAAAACTAAAAAACCTTGTCTATAATTAAATATACGATTATGTTATAATATATTTTTGGTAATTAGCAAAAATGAACTAAACAAAGTGTGGGAAGAAACCTTATAGGTTATAACTAAATAATAGTGAACTAATGTTGGTCAGTAATTCAAATAGGAATGGTGTTGTTATCTATGGTGGTTGTGTAGGGTGATGTATTTAGTGGTGCCTACAATTGTGGTAGATTTTTTGGTGTAGTTGTGGTGATGTGGAACACATTAGATTAGTTTATGAAAACCCAGAGATTGGTAATTTTGTGATATCTATATATCATGTATTTTTACATTATTTCATTTCTTATTAAACCTGAGTTGCATAACATTACAAAACCCAAATTTTATGGGTTCCCCATGATTTCCCCAATATCCAGGCTAGTGGACAATCAAATGATCGGCTAGCCCCACATCCCCACTCTTCCTTCAGTAGTATTAATGACTTAGGATGGTGTTGGACATTACTCAATGATGATACATGTAGTTGTTGGAGATTAACTAGTGATGACATAGGTATATTTCGGAGATGACCAAATGGTGATGTGTATGTGACATTTAGTGGGAAACATGTATGGTGGGAGGAGGGAACAAAGAATATCTCCTTCACATTGATGATACCACACTTAACTAGTTATGTGATAAGGTTGTTATGTGATAAGGTTGTGATGGGATGATGGATGATGAAAACACTATATGATAGACTCTAGAATTGGATGGTGATTAGTTCATAAAATTCATACTTTTTTCAAGTTTAATTTCATTATGTTTTTATTTTAATTAATTTATATTTCCAATTTTTCATTGAATTATCATATATTTGGATAATTAAAATTTTTTATTAAAAAAATTACAAAAATTAAATCTTTCATTTTTAAGGAATTTTTTACAGTGCATGTTAAAATGGAAATAGAAATTGTGTATGAGAAAAAAATATGTTCCAACACATATGTTGGAGCTTAACCAACTATAATCCACATGGATGACACATAAAGGATGTTGAACAATAAATTGGGATAAATTTTCAAAACATGGTAGAGGAGGCATATATGTCATGTATAGTTCTCACATTATGGACAAAGGCCACCCCAATGAGTGGGGGTTAGGTCTTTGCTGCAATTGGAGGATAGACTCACACAAGGGGTTATGACTTAATGGGTGATAGGGTTCTTCTAGTCCCTATAAAACCTCAATGGCATTTTAAGGAATCAAATATATTAAATCGAAGAGTCCATATCTTGATTAATTCAATGTGGTACATACATTTCTCCATAGATACTATGCCCTTGGAGAAAGGGGTACCATATGTGAACTTGGGTGTCACCTTTCACATTCATCTCTGTTATGTCATATCCACCACTATTACATTGAATCCACCATTGTCTGGGAAGGGGAGATCAGGAACCACTAGGAAATCGAGCACCAATACAGTAGGATCCCTACCATGTGTCATGGTCACTCCAAGAGTTAGAGCAGTGGATAAGAAGGTTATATATTGGATTTTTTTGTTAAATCATGGTTATATATATCCCTAGGTTGGAGGAAATGAAATATTACCATGATCCATAGATTTTTTATGGTTGATGTTACATAAATGGAAGGTTTATGTTCAAGTGATATAGTTGTGCAAAATTTTGGGAGATGGAAGTACATATTGTTTTCAATTATGTTATGGGATCTTATATACATTATACAAGGGTAAAAATGGTAGTGTAGAGGTGTGAGAAAATGAAGAAGGCCAAACCCACTCAGGGATGACAATATCATATCCATGCATAGGAATTCATAGAGGATTACACATGTAAGAAGGTTGTTGCTCTGTGTGGAAGTTGATGTTCAGATGTGTGGATGAGGTAATGCATTGTTGAGTATTGTTGTGGTAAGATAGGATGATGAACATTTTTGTCAAGGAAATATATTTATGTCATATCCATGTATAATAATGTATGGAGGATTACAAACATGAGAAGGTTATAATGTTGTATTTGCATCCATGTCTTATTGTTGCTATATCAAGAATTTCAAAATCCTAAAAACTACAGTCTATCCAAGCAATACATGAATGTTTTGAGAGATTTTTAATAATAATCGTTCACATAGGGAGAGTCATACCTCTATGAGATCTCTACTACAAAAAAATACAGAGGGTTTAGTCAAAGATAAAGTAAATATTCTTACAAATTTAGAAATTTAATGTCTAGAAACCACCCCACATATTATAGATATATTTTAGGAGGAATCACATATGGAGTTGTTGGAAGGGTCAAAGTGAACAAAATAAATGAGTATTAAAATGAAATTGTCAAGGTTTAGTCCTATAAATAGATATTTTGGGCTATTATACCATATTATTGAGACTTGGTATGGGGACTTTCAACTAGATCCTGGTTTCATAAGAGGTGATGTTTCTACTATAGGGTGTTTCTTCCATGATTTCATTTTATTTTTCTTGTACCTTCATTACTTGAATAATGGGACCAATATTTTTATCCAATACACATATAGATGAGGGATTGAAAATAGTGATGTAGAGTTTCTTATTAATTCTCTTATCATTTTTTATTCATTTTATCATTTTTTTAATCTTATTTATTTTCAATATTCTTTCCCTTTTGGGTTGGTAAGAAATATTTTATTTATACATTAACTAACTACCCATGTTTATTTTAGGTTCATTGGGTGAGAAGGGGCTGTTACGTTTAAATATTTTTTAGGATAACCCATTATATTACCTAATAGACGTACATACGAGTCAAAAAGGTCTGTGAATATAATGATGAGTGTTCATTTTGAAAGAAGATTCACTATGATTCAATTCTGATGATACCATAATTATATCAATTTATTTGACTTAACTAATTCACGAACTCACAAATACTACGCATTTTACAGTAACATCATTGATCTAAAAACCCAAAAAATCTAAAAAAATATTGTTTTTGTCATGTTTTGTTAGACATTTTTAGTAACTTGTACACCATTATCTATGGGATCAGCCTCAGCATTGGCTATACACCATTAAAATACTATTAGTTATATTAAGAGTTTATAAATCATTATATTGGTTTCCCCAATAAAAACAATGATGAATTTTTTCAAATAAATTTATTTTCACCATTTTTGAGGTATCATTGTTAGTAATTTTTAGTAATTTTTATGATGTTTTTCACATTGTTCTTTCTATTTTCCTTATTTTTACACTTATTCTTGTCATGTAGTAATTTTAGGTACAACCTAAATGCGTGAGTACTCGACTCAGGTTAAAATAAATATTAATATATTGATTAAAATCCTAAGATTGAGAAGATAGTGATAAGAAAAAAAAGATTAATGGTTATGATTAAATCAAGGATAGAAGATAACATGGAAAAGGATTCGGCCAAGGTGAACACCCAGAGTTCCAAAAATAGAATCTGATAATGTATGCTCACATACACTATGAATGACCCTCAAACCTTTCGGTTAATAAGATCAATCTCATTCCTCCATTAATTTCAAAACTATTCAATATCATGATAGTGATCATAAAAATGTTATCAAACTCTATTGAATTTATAGGACTTATACACAAAGACACTAACTAACACATTGGGAGTTTCATAGATCTCTGTGATACTTTCTAATTTATTAATGTAACAAGTGACACAGTAATACTATGCCTCTTCTCACTTAAGGATAAATCTTAGGTGTAGATCTAAAATTTATCACCACATTCAACCACCTATTGGGATGATTGGGTATGAATTTTTTTTCTATTTATTTCACTCATTACAGGTCAACAGTTTTATATTTAAGTATTCTAAACATTGAAAAAATAAATGATGAATCACTCTATAATCCAAGAGAAAGGATTAAATTTTTAATGATAATATCTCATTAACATGGAATATAAAGTTGGTAACTCATTAAAACCATCTATAAATGGAATCAGTTGGTAAAAGATCAATTTGATATGATGCCGCTAGAGGATCATTACTGATAAAATCATCAAAAGAAAGTTGTACATTGTTGAATAAAATATATTGTAATGATTTTCAATGTAAAACTAATGGGGGGAAAAAGAAGGAGTAACCATGGTGGGAAATAGATGTGAATCCATTGAAATAATTGATATGTTATGAAAATTGGATATTAGGATTGAAACTCAACATCCCCCTGGTATGAAAAGTGATAATATAGATGACTAATATTTTATCAATAATAGTTAATCACATATATGAAGTCTATATCCAAAAAAACTGAATTGAGGATAGGTATTTTAACATGTATAAGGATTTTAGATAGGGCCCTAATGTTTGGATCCTCATCATCAAGGCCAATCTACAACTAGTCAAATCCACACTTTAAATAAGACCCGAACTACTTTTATGAAAACTACAGGGGATTATCTCATGGAGTTAACATCATAATCCAAGGATCATGGGGATAATATTTGATGAATAATAGAAGACTCAAAAAATAAAAGTAATTTTATGTGGAAATTAGATGTCCTAATGGGAAAAATTGCTACCCAACATAAGAAGATTCTAAGGGGAATTTTAGAAAAGGGACACTGATGTAAATAGACATCGAGAGATAAAATCCATCACCATGATGAGTGGAAAAATAATTGAAGATTTTGATGGAGTCATTAAATAATTGAAGGATATCCATGTTGAAGATGTTAAAATACATATTCAGAAACAATCCAAGAAAGAAAGGGGAGTAGAGAAATGAACAAAGATAAAAAAATGAATTGAAGGTAATAAGATAGTCAAAGAGGAAGATCAACCCCCATACCAACCTCCAAAACCTTTTACCAAGCGAGTGAGGCAAGTGAAACTAGATAATCAAAGATAAAAATTTATATGGGTTTTTAATAAATTACATATCTACAAACCATATTCTGATGTTATAGAGAATATAGCTGCCTATGAAAAATTTAGGAAATAATTTTTAATGACACTGATTTTTTCTGGTATTACATTTGGATATTATATGGATTATTTTTAGTTCTACGCACTAATATGGGGTGAGATTTCGAGACCTGTTATGCACGAAATTAATTTTTGAAATATAATAAAAATAGATACAACCGCGAAAGCGGCACACAACACAAGGAATAAAATTATATTAAATTTCAACCACGTGGACATGTGTGGATATTTAATATATTTAAATATATTAAATATCACATGTGAAGATTTTTCCAAAAAAGTGGAATAACTCCTAAATAAAGGTTTCGATTAGAAATCTGAGGCTGTCGTTGAGTTTAGAGCACAAGTTTTACCCTAGGTAAGACAAAAACTTTATTGGTGTCAGGATATTTCTTAATCTTCATTCACATGAAAATAAATGCAATAAATAAATTAAATTATTTATTTTATTTAACATAACCACCAACCTAATATCAATCTTTAAATACATGTTTATGATGATTTATTATGGTTGGATGTTTAACCTTGGAGTCTTACAGTACCATTATAGTATAATTTTCTTATATAATGACATCAGATTGGATCGGGATTTAAGATTGTATATGTATACAATATTCAAGGATCTCACTAGTGAAAAAAACATGGATTCATTATTCATTAGTGTTCAATCCAACATAAGATAGGTTGTTTTGTATTATGTGGATTTATCCCCATTTTATTACACCTTTGATGAACATGAATTAATTTAAAAATTGATTTCTTAGTGGTTCAATCATACTGTGAGTGCAGGATTATTATGAGAGAATTATTGAGATACTTTTTCTATTTAATATTCATCTTCAATTATTAATCTAATAAAAAACATTGAGTCCATCCCAAACATGGATGAGGTTCATTTTTCTTATGCCTGTTTCTTGGATTACTATGAATGTACATAGTTATTTCATGAAGAGCATTAATTTTGGCATGATGGTTTACAAATACTAAATAATCATTCATTGTAAACACATTTCATGGAACAAAATATTATTATATTAGATACAGGAGTAGTGTGATGATGGGATATGGCTGTGATGGTGGCGAAAAAATATTTTGGATTGATTTTAGACATTTGGTTATATGAGAGAATGCTATAATTATTGGGACCCTCAATGACCGTTCCAATGCATTTTGGTTGCAAAATTCTAGTAAGAAATGATGGGGAAGAATAGTCAAACCAAATCCATGATCTTTGAGTGAGATTGTAAGTGGAATCAGAGGAGAAAATAATTTGGGAATAGGAAGAGGAAGAAACCATGGGTGGAAATTAGTGCCTGAGGGACACTCAATGTACTCAATTTACAAACTATTAACTCATTATATTGTGGATTGGATCCCTTTTCCTCCTCGTCTTTGAAACATTTCATTAGGGTATATTCTATTAATCTATTTTATAAGGGTTTATATGGAATATCATCTAGTGCAAGGTATAATGATACCCTCTATAAAATATTATCCTAGGATAGAGTTATGGAATTACTTAATGGAACATACAGTGATATCCGCTATCATCATCATTTACCAATGTGGGGTTCTTTGTTTATTTGTTACTAAAACAATTTAGACATCAATTCCCCCCATAATAGGTTAATTTGGATTGGGTTAATTGTACACGACATGTCTATAAGAGTCATCATCATCTATGTATTGATCATGTCAAACTTTTATCAAGTAATTAATATGGATATACCTGGAGAGAATGACATCTTAGATGGAAAGAATCATTGATTTCAAACTTATGGACTGTTTTATCCTATAAGAGTGTTATGTAGAGAATTCAAGAAGGATTCCTAAGCAGAAATTATGTTTATTAATTTACCTTGATACTTTGCATCTATCTTTTATATAATTTGTTATTCATTTTATATTTTCTTCTGATATATATCATTCATGAGATAACTATTGTACTTGTTTTCTATGGTTAGTGATTTTTAGGTGTTCTACTAGGTATTATTACACTCTCACTTATATGGTATTTTCATGTATATGTTGTGCCTTATGAAGATGAATAACCTTTTGATAGATTCTAAGAGGAACCCAGTCTTGGTTGGGATTAGTGAGATGGAAATAGTGATTTGTATTACTATGATTACCTTAACAACAGTCTCCTTCTATACTTTTGTGTTGAAATATTCTTCTACATCTTCTTATGGGCTTGTAATTTTCCCATTTCATTTCAATTGTGTGTTTTTTACACTAATTTATGGTTTTTTAGATGTATGCATTAATAATTATTAGTTTTTTTACATTTCATCATTATGTGGGTTTAGATATTTTTGTGTGTACAAAGGTAAATTGGGATAAGTAATACCATGTGTGTTATGTGCCTACACGGTGCTAGTCACCATCCCCTGGACTATTGGAGTAAAGCATTGGATAGTCGTGGTACGGTTCCCATTCGTATGGGTTGTGAGAGAGTGGTATTGTAAGCGGCAGTTTTACCTTAGTATTAAATTCTACAATATTTGTTTGGGGAAAATGAATCAAGTATTTGAACTTCGAAAAATAGTCCACGAAATCAAATTTTGATGTGGTAGTCGATGTATCCATACACCCGAACTCAGAAAACTTGTTTTTTGACTTGATACAGGTAGCAACTAGTTTTACGAAAAACATTAATACATGCATCATATAGGAATGAGTCTTGCATTCCACGTCCTTCTTGGGTCACCTCTCTATATATACACATTGACCATGGAACATATTTTTTATCTCATGATACCAATACGAAGTATGATAGGTTGGATTCTATTGTAGGCTCTAGAAGATGATCCCCTCGGTGATGAGTATTCAAAACAGGGACATGTTCATGAGTTTTTACCTCTAGGTGGTATACCATTCAAACCACCACCTATCGAGAAGTAGGTGGTACCTTCAGCACCCATAGATCTGGTGTTCTTGCAATCAACAACTATCCTTGATTACCTGGTAAAATGATAATTATATCGGCTCTAACATGATCTTATGTGATGTCCCAATCCCCAAGGGTTTGATATAGGCACCCGGAATCGTACATGTTGAATAGGGAAATTTTTTTTGGTAGAAATATTGTAAGATAAAAGAAACAATTTTGTTCACTCATCACTCCAAAGGGGTAAAGTAACATAAACCAAACAAGTGAAACAAAGCCTCAAAGTAGTAAATCATAAAATTTGTCAACAGCTTTCTAGATAAAACACAAAAATTCCAAGAAACAACTAGATAACATCCCCATTGGTCACCATTATAACTCCTAGCCTAATGGGTCAATAACATCTACTTACTCCAAGAGGCTCTTTCCCTTTTCTCATACATTACATAAGAAAATAAAATAATGAATAATGGAAAAGGTAGGGTTTGCGCTACAAATACTATTATGGTCTCACCAAGTGTTCCATAATATATTTCATAACAATAAACCCGTCATGATTTCAGCTTCAATAAAATAAGGCATGGAAATACATTAAAGTATTTAAAAGAAAACATGATTTATTTTCAAAAGATGGAAAACATTTGAAACATGCATTATATAAATACTTTATATAAAATAATTTATATAAATAATTTCTCATGAGTAAAAATATTCAATAGAAAATAAAATATGTAATAAAATTAAACATCACATTAAAAAGAACCATGGTCATCTTCCCTATATTACATTAGTTTCGGAATGTAGGATTCTCACACTTCTTAATTCAGTGATCAATACTAAAAATATGAGCACATTCCCCACAAACTCTGCTTGAATAAAAAACTTGAATATCCCATCAGGGATAATCATGCCGAATTAAGTTATTTTTATATTATTCATTGTTAGTTAATTCCTATGTGATCAAGATCCAAGCATGCTTGTCACAAATAATCCATTGACTACCCAGGAACACGTGTCCTCAACCAATCAATTGAAAAATGGAAAATCATCTCATTACAATCAATTAGCATTTACAATTGAATTTCTCAATATCTAGTTTTAATATGCCAGCTCAATTTCAAAACCCAAAAATTGTTTTTCCATTTATTTAATACATTTCCCATAAAAATTAAATCATAGGTTTTCATTATTTAAATTTAGTCCATTTTTTCATTAAAAATGTATCAAATCATTTCATTAATTCTATCAATTTCAAAATTCACTCAAAAATTCTAATTCCATTGGAATAAGGGTTTTCTCCTAAAATACATGTCATTTAAAATTTTCATAAGCAAATAAATTCATATCCAGGTTTTATAAATTAATCGATGTCCTTTTCAAAAATTAGAACAAATCAAGGTTTCAATTATGTGGAAAATACCAAACAGAACCACCTACCTTTAAATTAAGGAAAACAACACCTACAATTAGACTCTCCCGTGAAGAAAATAGGTGATGAAAATATAAGAACTAAAACTAGGATCATGATTAAACAACAAAAAGTTTATTTCTCTCAATTACATGAGGATACATCAAAATATAAGAATTATAGAAAGAGAGAAACCACATGAGAGGAGACTCTCTCTTCCAGATAGATGAACCACAACAAGCATGATGGTCAATAACCAAATGAAGGATCCATAAAGATTAGAGTTTCCCAAATATCATTTGAATGTGAATCTTGTGATAGAGGAAATATGGATTCAAATAAATGAATATGTGATCATCTGAGAATCATTAATAAAGGAAATCATTCAAAACATACATGCAATATTATCCCATTACATGTCGTGTAATCCACGACCCCCAAGTACACTGGAAAATCCATCACATTTTTATTAAATAACACTCTTTTACATTTCACATCATGAAATATTTACATGACATGTAATCATTTCAATTTTTTCACTCATTTCATGGAATATACCTGATGAACATTACATGATGTGTAATACCTTTACAAATTGTGTATTTTTCAAATAGAAAACAAAGAACCCAGTTCCTATTGAAAAAATCCTCAAACCAAAATCCAAATGACAACAAATATCTAAAAAAATAATGGGATTCTACAACCTCCCACCATAAAAAGATTCTTCCCCCATTAATCATGTCATGTAGTTTCCATAACAATGAGATGAGGCCACTTCTCTCTCATCAGTACCTCACACTCCCGCAATTCATGAGAATCAGAACCATGTTTTCATAGCATTTATACCAAAGGTATATACATCTAATGAAGTATATTTTACTCAAAACCAACAATCCTCACTGGATTCTTAGTTAA
Organism: Viscum album; assembly: GCA_963277665.1. Taxonomy (NCBI): domain Eukaryota; kingdom Viridiplantae; phylum Streptophyta; class Magnoliopsida; order Santalales; family Viscaceae; genus Viscum; species Viscum album. The sequence continues at coordinate 1,424,278,930 of OY728155.1, read as the reverse complement.
ATTTAAATCATGCTTGACCTCATGATCCTCCCAACTCAAGACATGATATGGGTTAGAAAGATACTTCCAAGTTATTATCCATTGAAAATAATATGTACTAATATCATTTGTGGTATAAGTGATGTATGGTAATCCACTTTCCCCACCTACTAAAGGAATGAAAAAGGTCCCACAAACTGGGGTTCCATCTTCCCCTAATTCCGAATTATTCGATCAGATAAATGATGTGAAACTCTCTTAAACACCTAGTCTCCAACTGAAAACTCCAGAAGTCTACAATGATCAACAACATGTGATTTGTACTATATCAATTCCAACAACATTATTTTATGAGTAAACTGATTCCTAATCATCCTCTATTACACAATTCTCATTCCATCAAAGGAACATTCACCAATATTTGAGCAACATAACATTAATTTACATGGATTTCTATAAAAGGACTCAAAAGAATATGTCCTGATTGTGGAATAGAAATTATTTTTATATGAAAACACAACCAGAACTAAGTGGTTATCCAAAGATCCACCAATGTTGAGAATAAAATAACATAGCATATCATCAATAATATTTATAGCTCTCTCTATCTGTATATTTTTCGACGGATGGTATGCCTCGCTCAAATGAACCTCAGATCTCATCACCTTCTAATGGCCTCTCTATAAACAAGAGGTAAAATTTAGATCTCGATTAGATACTTTAGCACATAGAACTCCCTGAAATAAAATAATATCTTTCACAAGGAGACTACACAACACTTTAAAAAAATTATATTCAAAATGGTTAAGAAATGATCTAATTTCATCAGTCGGTCGATCCTAACCATATAGTATTATTCGATCAAAGGGTTTAAAACAACCAAAAAAGGTCCATAGATATGTCATCCCACATTCATGTTGATACTATAAGTGGTTGAAGTAAATATGAAGGTATCTTGTACTCATCATTGATCTATTTGTAAGTATAAAAATGATAAACAAAATAAGAAATTTCTTGTCTTGTACCTTTCCACCAAAATCATGATCACAATTTCTAGAACATCTTCTTTGATCATGGATGCATTGTTCACTATGAATTATAGAAATTTATAATCACATATTTTCTGACAAAATAATACACAACTAAACAGTTCCAGAAACATAAAGTACATTTTGAAGAGAGAGACAATTTTCAAATAGTATCTCAGCCATGAAGAGAGTCCTTAATTCCATAAAATTAATCATCCAACTGTTTTCCCTAAAGAAAAATCTCAAGAAGAGTAGAGTTCAAATGAACACTAGCTATGAAAACCCCATTCACTGATTCCTGACTCCTATATGGAATTGTAAAAAACTCGCCATAAATTTCCACTCTCTCGATGATTCTTTCACAGAAAATGTTAAAAGATATCTTATTAATGAATCAAAAATTGATTTTTCCATCGATAGGTTATAGGAAATTGTGATATCAAAGGATAGTAGGTACTCCACCCAACACATCTATTGGAGAATCAAATGTTTTTTAGAGAATAATATCTCAATATTGTGTGATCAGAATAAACAATATAATTTTCTCTAAAAATATAATTTTTCTAACTATTATATGAAGGAACCAAAAATAGGAGTTAGATATCCTAGGTTGGCTAATTATTCTCATGTGGATGAACCTATTTGGAGACATAGGAGTGCATGTGATTACCCTATATAATAACATGTCCCAAACCCATACCCGATAGAACACAAAAGACCACGTAGCTCTGCCCTACCTCTAGATGAGTCAGCACTGTCACAAAATTCAATAGACATTTCATCTCATCAAATGAACTCTGACATCTAAAAATCCCAAAATGCATCACACAATTCCAATGGAGATAAGCCATCTGAGAAGAAATCATCAATAAATCATTTTCAAACCTATGGTAATAACCATCCAAACCAAAGATGCACAGTTTATAAAAATCATTGTACAATTTCACCCATGTGATAATAGATTTCACCTACTCAGGATCAATTGATATATCACAATTAGAAACAACAATTACCAATAATTTCAATTATTGTATCTATAATTTACACTTTTAAATATCCATGTAATGTATTTGATCTCTCAATATTTCTAGAACTATTCTCAGATGTTTCACATGATCCTCTTCATACATAGAGTAAACTATGATGTCATTCAAAGAGACCACCAAAAACATATCTAGGTACTCAAGGAAAATCATGTTACTCAATGCCATAAACACTAAAAGAGATTTGTTTATGCCAAATTATAAGATAAGAAACTAAAAATATCCATTACTTCTATATAAATTTGTTTTCTTTATTTTAGATTCTTTTATTCTCAACCTATGATAACCATTTACTATATCAATCATTAAGAACTACATTTTCCATTTAAACTATTCAAAATGATCATGAATATGTGGTCATGGATAATTGATATTTATCGTAACCCATTTGGGTTTCTGATAATGATCACAATTGAAAAGTGTTCTATAAGATTCCTTAGCAAAAAGAGTAGGCGCAACCAAGGGAGAAAGACTTTGGTGAGTGAATCCTTTCTCCAAGATTCCATATAACCGATTATTTTACTATTTCTATTTATATGGTTCCATATGGTAAGAAGGAATATATTTAGGCTGAGTACCATGTACTAAATAAATATGGAAATCTACTTGACGGTCTACCTTTGACTGGCATCAATAACCTCTTCCTATCGCCATGGGATTCTCCTCAATAGTGATATAGAGGGGAGGATTCTAGTTCCTTCCTCCTCCCCCCTCTCTTTTCTCATAATCTCCTCCTCGCCCATTCTACATCCCTCAACTATCATTGAGTCTTAGGTATCTCACCCTCGTCTCAATTTTTCATTGGTGCTCCATTGATGGGATCCCTATAATATTTAATAGTGGTGTTATTTTATTGGAGTATGTCTCAATTGTAAGAAATCATGTTCCCATAAAAGGTGGTAACCATGGAAGACCATATCCACTCCAACCCTTCTCAGACATAGAATTCAACCAAAACTATATACTCCAGATCTAAGGTGATTGAAACATAGTGGTTTTGGGATTTTTTATTTAGAAATGGACGAATTTTGAGGTGCTCCTTGTCAGTTCATGTGTCGTTGAATCTGGTTTCAGTCTCATAGTGATTCCACCATTCTGATCCCTCAGCCATTAAAATCCCTTACCTGACCTAATTTGTCTCAACTCATCTCCTTTTCAGATATGGGTAGTAGTTACATAATGGTTTTTGGGGGTGGGTTCTTGAGGATGACTGTGCTCATCATGTGGCATGTTTTAATTTTTTTTTCTATATTGATGATGTGGCATTCTTACTCTTTCTCAAGGGAGGATTTTAAGAGGTGGAAATAACATCCTTAATGTAATTTTTTTAGTTTTTTATGATTTCTTCCTTATGTTTTCAGGGAATATTTTTTCAATTATTATTTGGAGGTTAATAAATTTCATTCATTCTTAGTGAATTATATTATTTGTGTTTTTGGATTGTTTTTTTTTCTATTTTTGTTATAGCAAAACTATCGATGTTTCTGAAAATAGTTTTGTGTTAGTGTTATATAGGTTCTGTTACAATACACCAACTTTATATTGGTGATTTTGGGTTTGAGGTTCACTGGGCGATGCCAACGACATGGTGATGAGTTGTTACGATGATTATGATAGAATCAAATGGTAACAGAATAGTGTAGTGTTGAGTTTGGATGATGATGACATCATTGGTGATATGACGATGATTACTATTGGGATGACTCAGAATGATGATGGATGGTGATTCCACTTCATCTGACATGGGTATTCAGGATTATGATCTTCTTAGTTTCTATGTTTCCAATGTTTTATTTGAATTTTTATCTTTGAATTTGGGTTTTTGGAACAAGAATACTATTATTATTACCACTAAACATTAAATCTATTTCTTGAAAATAAAATAAAAATGAGTTTTCTATAAATATATATCTCAACCCCTCTTACCAGTGGAGGACCTGATAAATTAAAAGGAAACATATAGATAAACACTACAATGAATGGAAAAATATCATCAATAAAATATTTTCTCACCAATAAATAGAAAACAATGATATTACTTTCCCTAGATATGGATAAAAATTTCCAACTCTTTTCATCCTCGTGTCCCATTATCCCTCAAAAACACCATACACCCCACCAGGCATAGTAAAGAAGATACACTCAAGCCTTATTGGAAATGGGAAAATCAATCCAGAGAATAAAATATTGAGGTTTCATGTCGAGAAGCATAAAATACTAGGTAAGATGATGATTTGATATAGAGAAAGAATAGGTAGGAATATAGTAACCTTTCTAACTCTTTGTTCCTAGTGGAATACTAATATCCATCACATAAGACAAAATCTCAATAAGAAAATTTAGCAAGTCCAAAATACGATTTGATATTAATAAGTGAGATGCAAAATTATTAAAAAAATAGTAGTCACTAATGATTTAGCTATAGTGATGGTACCTCTCATAGTCAATGGTTCAATATTTTCTTCCTATGGAGACTCCTGTATTTCATAAAGAATCTCTATTATAGATTCCTATGGTAAGAATTTGTTTTTTAATAAATCATATGATTTCACATTATTACTTTTAGGTGTTGATGGTCCCATTCCACTATTTATGGAATAAAATATAACAAATAATTTCTACAAGTGTCCAGAGTTCCCATTGTAATTATATTTCATGGGTGCCTCAGTGAAAATATATTTCAAATTCCTAACCTTTACACACTATAAGTAATTCAAAGGGACCTTACCAAACTTTATAGAAGGATTATAATGTCCCTAGTATTATGATCCACCATGAGACACTTCATTCTTTCTATTTCAATAATCATATTGAAAGAAACTTCACTGGGAGAAAATGGAACTCTCATCAACCATGACTAACCATATAGATCAAGCTCAACCATCCACACCCTATCAAGTATGACAACATATTAAAAGAACATTAGAAATAAGTTATGACAATGAATATTAGTTTAAAACCCATATTGAACCATAAAGTCTTCATATTCTCATTTGATATAATATTAGGTGAAAAACTACAAAAGTCTAGAAATATGGTTTTCATACTCTATTATGGTCCTATCAGCCTTCTTGAGGCTACAAAACTCCATGATTTTATACAAAACTATATATTATATATAGTACTAATCTATGAAAATAACACTAAAATCATTCAACTCTAATCTCTCATGCTTATTATTTATTACCATCAAATACCAGCATCTCCTTTCATTCCCTTCTAGCTAGAAGGTGAAAAAAATTCCTAAATTGAGTGAAAAATTTCTATGAAATAAAATAGTACCATTAATTTTATCAACCAGTCCTCAGCTTATTGAGGGTCATTGGAGGTTTGGAATTCCAGTTGCTTCTATTGAAGAAACTCTTAACCATGATCAGAAGATTAATTACTTTGAGATCCAACAACTGGTTCCCAAATGGGTAATGTTTCATGTTCTTATTCTAGAGTGTGGACATCACCCAAAACCATATCTACCTGATTCTAGTCTACTTGACAATTTCCCCCTTGTTTCTCACCACCAGAATTCTCATGGGAAAGATTCACACAACTTATCAGATAAATAATGGTAAAAACATTAGATAGTAACATAAAAACATCATAATATTACTCAAAAACTCAAAAAATATCAATATAAATATCAATTCCATGAGATTGGATTTCATGATTTGGATTTCAACATAACCAAATTAAAACAAATAAAACAACTAGAATTAGATAAAATTATTCCTCAATATGGCTTTACCCAAAACAACCATTGTAACATCAGGCTCATTCCAATGAGAGATGGTCAGAAATTCACCTATAATTACCTCTTATGTTTTGGCAGGGTATAACAAACTACTTACTGACATTAGTTGAAGATACCAAACCAACATTGATGATATAACTTTCTCCTGATCCAGCCCAGATACCATGGATCCATGATACTTGATCCAACATTAACACGAATCCTAAGGGCATTCTTGACCCCCCCTGAGATAGATAATAACACGTGTGATCATAAATGATAATGAGGGAATTAAATTTCTTAATAAACAAAAGAACATCAATGATGAAATTTAGAGTTCTAAACACTCCTAAGGGAGAATGTATCCTAAAACAAACAGGTATAAAAAAACCCAAGGTAGTACGTCATCAAATTACTCAACATCTATCAAGATAAAACTAAAACATCACATTCATCAGGTTGATAACATCCCCACATGTCACCTCCATCACTCTAAGCCTAATGGATCAAGACCATCCACCTCCACCAAGAGGCTCAGTACCTTTTCTCAGACTTGGCATAAGAAAATCAAAAAATTCATAAAGTAAAAGTTAGGTTGTGAGATATAAATCCTATTAGATTCTCACTGAGTGTTCCATAATGGATTCCATAATAATAAACCAATCATGATTTCAATTTAAATAAAATAAGGAATATAAATTCACATTCATATTAAAAAAAGATGGTTTAATAGATGGAAAAAAATTCAATCATAGATTAATTAATTATTTATATAAAAACATCTATTTAAATAATTCAATATGAGTTAAATAGTTATATAAAAAATGTCATATACAGTCGAATGAAGAATCACAACAATAACCACCATGTTCATCTTCCCTACAGTAGGTTAGTTCTTTTCTATATGATCCTCATACTTCTCAAATCAATGACTGCGACTAAACATGTGTTCACACATCCATATAGATAAAGATGAATAAGACACATAAATATCCCATTAGTGATATTCATGACAAACTATATTTCAATTATATTTTTAATCATCAATCCATTTCTAGAGGATCAAGATACTATCATTATTATCTAAAAAACCCACTAACTACCCAGGATGAAATGTTCTCAATCAATCAATAGTTTAATGGAAAATCATTACATTTAAATTAAATCATTTTTTTCAATTCGATTTCACAATTTCTAAATTTAGTATTCCAATTCTGTTTCAAAACTAAAATATGTGTTTTTCATCATTTAATGCATTTTCCATAGAAAACCAATAATAGGTTTTTGTCATTTAAATTTAATCAATTTTTCTCAAAAAAATCTAAAATAATTTCATCAATTACATTGTTTTCAAAATTCACCCCACAATTATAATTCCAATGGAATTGTGATTTTTCCCAAAATTCATGACATTTCAAATTTCTATAATCAAATCACTTAAAAATGTTTTATAATTAAATTGAAATCCAATTAAATAAAATTAATAAAATCACGGATTAAAATATATGGAAGTTCTCAAACTAAACCACCTACCATTAAATAATTGAAAAAACAACCACAAAAGGATATTCCCATGATGAAAGAAATCATGGAATGTCTAGGAAGAAATCCATAAATAAATATTCCACAAAAATGTGTTTAAATCCTTCAATAACATGAAAATTCATCAATCTCTAATGAGGACTGAAATAGTGAAATTAAAAGAGCAGATAGTTTCTCAACTGGATGGATGAAACAAAATAGGAACAATCATCAACCATCGAATGAATGATCAAGAAGGATTTGAGGTTCTGAAAAATCATCGTAAAGTGCATTAAGGTTGAGAGGGAAAGGGGATGCAAGGGAATGGATGAAAGATCAGTCGTGAAAATTACCTAATAACCCAACTCACAAAACATACATGACATGTAATCCTTTTACACATTGTGTAATCTACAGCACATAAATATACTAAAATACCATAACCTCTTATTTAAAAACTAATTGTTTCTATTTCATGTTGTGTGAACTATATGTGGTATGTAATTAATTCACATTGTTAAAAAATTTCATGGATTCTTCTCAATAAGAATTAAATGACATTTAATACCTTTAAACAACAAGTAGTCAATCAGAAGATTGAAAAAACCATGTTCATTCTAAAAAATCCAAAGACCAAAATCTTGAGGACAAGGCATACCCAAAAAGCATATTGGGATATTATATCCTCCGCAAAAATAAAAACATTATGTCCATAGAAATCCTATCAAAATTGTTTTATAACATATATAGGAAGACACTTATATCTCATTAGTGGCTCACACTCCCACATATCATAGCAATAAAATCTATGCTACCATAGCACATGAACAAAATATATCATTCTCCCATGATGTACCTTTGTCTCAGAATCAACAATCCCAACTGGATGCTCAATCATAGAAAAATCGTGATCTACTTAAAGATCCTCCCAGATCAAGACGTTATATAGGTCAGAAATATAATACATAAGATATGATACGTGGGACACATTTAGTATTTACATCAATTGTTCTGGAAGTTATACATGGTAATTGAATTCCCCCACATAATCAATAACCTCAAAACATGGCAAAAAAATCTGGCTACTTTGTGACACATGTTGAGCATGATTCATGAGTTTCTTGTGAAAACAACCCCTCATGTTATGAGACAATCCAGACCCACAAAAGGCTCAGTATTTTCTTGAGGCAATGACATGATTCATTTTTCCTATAAGGACACATAGAGACCAGATTGTGTTCTTGGTAGGGAGCCTTATTTATAGCTCTGGCAAACGACAGTAGGACCTTGTGACCCATTTTTATGATGAGGTTACACTTGAATGGTCAAAGTTTGAGTGACAATTCATATAGGATTATTATACAACAACATTTCTAACTATTAACATCTAAGATATTCTAAATCTTTTGTAGTGTAGTCAAACTATAGCTGAGTATTCATTGAGGTTCACAACCCTATTTCAACACAGAAGGAATATGGTGCGAGATTAGTTATTTCAGGACAAAAAATTTGTGTTATTACTATACATATACATCTATATTAGCGTGGTATCACAAAAAATCCAAACTTATACTAAGTTGTTCTAGTGTTCCCTAATGGTTGATAGTTTCCTGGCTGTGTAGTTCATTCCAACAATATTCATATAAGAGCATAGAATTATGTATCTGGGATCCAATGACATACATAATGACCTGGAAGTGAGAAATGATTCAGGAGGTGCTGTCAGGACATCGGTTCTACGGTTCAGGGCTCACATAATTGATCACTTATCCTAGAAATATCTGGTTCTACTCTTGCAATGTTCAGGTATATATTTCTCGATATTTTATGACCCAATGTTCAGTTGATAGGGACATAGTGGATGGTCCACCTAGGCAAAGGTAGTAGTAGGAGTAGGCATGTTCAAAACGTGGTGGATCTGGGAGAGAGGCAGGAGGGGGAAGACATTATGATTTGTTATGACCACCACCATCATGTGCAGTCCACTAGGCTCAAAGAGATGGTGGATAGGGGTGAGAGAAGCTGATGGTGGTTTATAATTACAACCCAAAGGATGTAGGGATGATACCAGGTATGATATTTAAATTCTAATCATTATATATAGTATTGATAGATACAAGCAAAAACCAATCCTTTATTTTGACTACCCTATACAGAGACTTGGAGACTTATATTGATCCCTTGGCATGACACCTGCACTTAGAGACACCCACTGGTGGTGACTGTTTGATGAAACACATCTAATAGCCATGTTATATAACTCTTAGAGGTGATTTTTTTGTTGGGAATTATTTTTGCTGATAATGAGGCATTACAATTTCATATTTGGTATTGACTCATAATCCACAATTTATGCCCGGATGTATCGCTTCATGAAGAAGATGGAGTGTGTCCAAAACAATGGGATGAGGATTTATGTTTTGAGTGAAAAGTAAATATTTGTGGATTATAATGGGCTCTAGCATAGGAGGGTATAGTCAATTACTTATTTGGTCGCTATCGTGACCATTGGAGAAATGGATTCTATAAGATTATATTTTTATATAGTTTTGGAGGTGAATGGGGATGTCTTTCCATATTTAGTTTGAAGCTTAACTCCCCACTGAGAGATATAATTTTCCATTCATCTACACACTGGCACATCCCTCGTATCTATCTAGAATATCAAATGGCTCCCACAAAGCTTCATGATATGTGGGTCAAATGGAATAATTATAGTGTAAGGGATTTATTAGGCCCAGTTTTTCACCCTGGGTAGCCCAATTGTTTTATTTCCAATAAGGGATAATAGAGCCTGAGGTTGTTCCTTGATAACCATTAACTAAAATAGCTGCCTGTAGCGAAAAAATTATCAAATACCAACAATCGTTGACCTCTTTGATCAGTTGATTAGGGCATGATAGTTGTCAAATATTTACCTTATAGTAGGATATCACCAGTTGGGTGTACAGGATGATGATATACCAAACATTACATTCAGATTTTTCTATGGTCAAAAAGATTACTTGAAGATTCACTTTAGTAAGGTGAAATCCTTATCCTCATTCATGGGAATCATGAATTGAGTCTTCCACCATTTCAAGAAAGTTTTCTAGTAGTATTGATTGATTATATCATATAGTACTTTCCATCCTTGTAGGATCACATGACACACTTGAGTATGGTACCAGATGAAATATGGGATAAATATATTGTTGGGACGATCTCAAAGTGATAGTTCTATATTAAAGAGGTTCACTTTCTAGGACATGTTATCTCAACAGGTGGTGTAGAATTGGACCTAGTGAAGGTCTAGTCAATTTTATCTTGGTATCCACCAAATATAATTATTTAGGTGTGGATAATCCATGGTTTGTAAGGGTACTATCGAAGATTCATGTTATATTTCTCCAAGATATCTACTCCGTTGACAGCTTTTTTTGAAAGGGATATCCTTTCATGTGGAAAGAGGGGTTCTAGTAGGCTTTTTAGGAGTCGAGGTAGTGATTTAAAAGAACTACCATTTTGAGATTTTTAGAGGGTGTTGTTGAGTATATAGTGTTATATAATTCATTAGGGATTAGTTTTGATTATGTTTTGATAGAGATTCATGAGGTGATTTCCTATGGTTCATATCATTTGAGACCACATGGGAAAAACTATGTGACCCGTGGTCTTGAACTTGTAGTAGTATTCTTTTCACTAAAGATGTGGTAACAGTACTTGATGGGAGAGTGGTTTATAATTTATTCTAACCAGAAGAGTCTCAAATAAATATTCTCATTGATGGTTCAAAAAAATTATATAGTATTTATGGATATAGTTCCTCTGGTCTATGCATTCATGTTTTTCTATACTCATTAGGAGGAGAAGATGATATCATATTCCCTCATCATGAGATCTTGTTTGCAGTTACTGAGTGATGAATTGACGATGTTTTTTACTTTGAATTTATCCCTTGTGGATGGGGATGGAACCTCTAACATCCAATTAATGGTTACTAACTCTCCACTTTTATAGTGAGTCATGGTGTAAAGATGTGGAGATGCTAACTATAAGACTCTAGGTGATTATATATCCACTGGATATGGTCCTGATGGGTTATATTAATGTGCAGAGTATATCATTAATTTTAGAGGATAGACTGTGGTGCTATCTTTACTAAGGGAGGTGGCGATGAAGGATTTTCATTATTCACCCTTATCAGTACATCATGGTGTGACAAATATGTAACATGACCATTGGAGAGAGTTTTCATGGCCATTTATGATGAACAAAGGATCAATATATGTTTCTTGATTCCTCACTTATCAATAAGTGATTGATAAACACCAGGTTCTAGCGGGTTTAGTCCTACTAATTGAGTTTATAGAGTGGAAGTGGGATGAGATATCCATGTACTTAATGACAGGGTAACCACATATGACTAGTGCGAATGATACCATATGAGTGATCTTAGAAAAAATCACCAAGACAGTCCACTTCCTAGCTATTATACATTAGATTTAAGATGATAGATTGTGACACTTGTATACATAAGAGATAGTCTGACTCTATGGTGTGGTATAAACTATAATTTTGACTGTGATGGTCACTTCATATATCGGATATGGAGGGAATTTTCGGAGGCCTTAGGGACTTTGTTTCATTTGATTAAGGCTCTTCATCTTGAAACTTCTTGGAATCCTAATTAGACTATTGAGGTGTTGTAGGACATGTTGTGGGCTTCTATGTTATAATTAAGATGTAGTTTTGTAGGATCACATTACATTAATTAAGGATTCATACAACAACTACTACAATTCTACCATTATTATGTCACTATTTGATGCTTTTTATGGGAAACCCTGTATGTCTCCACTATGCTACACGAACCCAAGAGAGTCATCATATATGGTTTTAGAGTTGGAGTAATCCTCTAAAAATAAAATTCAAATCATTTAAGAGTATATGAAGACTACATAAAACCAATAGAAGTCCTATGTGGACTGATGATGGAGACTATTAGAGTTAAAAGAGGGAGACCATGTGTTAAAGAGGATCTAACGTTGATGTGGATTTTAAATATTTGACAATGAAAACAATATATCTTTGATCATTATTTTCCCTTTCTGGATACTAAATATAGTTTTAATGTAAGGTTAAATCTTATCTTTACCACTATTGTTAGGCTGTTTACATGATGACTTCCACATACCATATATGTGGAGGTATAAGCATGACCCATATCATGTTATAGACTGTGGTGAGATAGATATCAAGGATGGGAATACCATTGCATATTACCTATTGGAGATTAAGGATTAGTAAGAGTGGATCCTCCATGGGCGAGTGATATTCAATAGTAGATGTATGGTGGAAGCATGGGAGTCTTTAATAATGAACCTAGTTGAAAGAGACCCAGATGCATGCTTTGGACACACATCTCCTTGTGGAGACTTTTTATTTATATTTTTTATATGAATATCCCCATTGTGGATAGAATGTAATGAATATATTCATTTCATGTATTACTTTTGGATATTCTATGTGTTATTTTCAGATCAAGGAGCAACGTTGGAGTGAGATTCTGAGGCCGAGTGTTCCTTAATAAATTCTTTAAATATTGTAAATATTTTAAATATATTAAATTGCACGAGTGTGTGATTTTCCATAAATAGTGGAATAAATCCTAAAAAGTGTCTCAAATCAGAAATCTATGGCCACCATTGAGTTCATAATGTAGGTTTTAACCTATAAATGACATAAACATTTTCGGTGTTGATATATATCTTAATTTTTATTCATAGGAGAATAAATAAAATAAATAAAAAAACAATTTATTTATTTTATTTTATTTATTTTATTTAATGTGTCCCAGCAACCGAATCACGTTCTATAAATACAAGGTTATGAAGATGCATCATGGATGGCCTATTAACTCTTGAGGCCTAGTGGATTGTTGGAGGTGAACATTATGGGCGAACGATATCAGATCGAAGTAGGATTGATGTTTATCTACACCATTTGAATTTATATAACTCACCAACAACAATGATGCATGATTTTTCTTCATTAGTGATTAATCCACCTTGATGTAGGACATTTTTATTATCTATATTTATCCCCATTTGATTTTTCCTAGGATGATCTTGAATCATTCAACCAATATATTGGTTCACATTACTATCATTCTGTGGTTTCATGCTTAATTTTTAAGGATTTTTATGAGATATTGTTTATTTAATTGGAATGTTTTTTATTCTAACAAAAATATATCAAAGACCACCTAAATGTGGATGCATTTTTTTCATCATTTTCATGTTTCTTGGATTTATCCCACAGTTGTTTATTCATTGATCACTAAAATTAATTGGGGTTGGTGGTTCGACAAATACTGGATAATTAATCATTTCACATCAATTTCATTGTGCAATATATTAATATCATAGATCCTAGTTCAAATCAATGTTAAGATCGAGCTGAGACAGTGGAGACAATGAATTAGGAATGAAATTGAGACTCCCAGTTTTATTAGGGCATGTAATGGTGACAAAGACCATTCATGATTGTTTTTTTATATTTTTTAGTTTCTAGATACTGGAAAGAAGTTGTGGAAAGGCTCAGTTAGACCAAATCCAAAATCTTAAGGCAATATAAGTGGTGGAATTAGAGGTTAGAGAGGTGTGGGAATATAATGAGGAATTTCCCATGGGTTCAATGATATATAGGGTTACAAGGAATGTATTTTAGAATTATCCACCACTTGTGACACCTTGTGTGTCACTAGGGTTTCCATGAGAAGAAAAATATCACACTGTGTGTATCCCTTACAAAGTGTCTTAGCATGTACATCAATGGGTACACATACATGGCCAAGAGTTTATAGGATTGGACATTCCATGTACCCAGACCTAGACAAGGGAATGATTTGAGACACAAGAAAAAAAACCCTGTGCAAGATGAATACACCATGTACTCATAGTGCATGTCATGTACTTCTTCAGAGGAATCTTAAATCTGTTTTCTTCTTAATCATGTAAAAATCTCCTTAGGGTATATTCCCTTGATAAATTCCGAGATGGTTGTTATCAAATTGTGTCTAGTGAAAAGGATGAGGATCCCATTTGAGTAATTTTATTCTTGGATAGATTTGTGGAATACCATCATGAATCCTAGACTATGATCTTATATCATTATCATTTTCCTTAGTGAGGTTATTTATAATTTCATGGAAAACACTATACGGGAATCGTCTTTATACTTAGTGGGTTAATCTAGATTATTATTTTGGTAACCCCCATGGATCTGGGAGTGATCCTCATATGTGTATTGATCCCTTCAAAGAACTATTGTATAAGTACTATTGTTAGACCTGAAAATTGTAAACTCTTAGTAGGATTTCATCAGTTCTATCAGACTCATGGGTTGTGTTCTCCAAGAGGATTTTACTATGGATTCTTTGAGATCTCATCCAAGGCTTCCATTAATGTTGTGACGTTACAATGATATTTTGCATCTATATTTAGTATATCTTGATATTCTTGTTATATATGATGCTGAAGTATATCTTTGATGAGATGACCATTATACTTGTTGTTATATGATTAGTGATTTCAGGGTTTCTTACTTGTTATTATCATACATACCCTTTCATGGGATTTTCCTGCATGTTTCATGTCTTTTGTAGACAATAGAACTTCGAAAAATTCCTAGAGCAACTAGGACCAGATGGAACTTATTGGTCTGGACAGATGGAGGTGTGTTCTTATGGTAACCATGACAACAGTCCCCTTAAATACTTTTTGGTTGGACTTGTATTCTATATCTTTTGGTGGGATAATATTTTGCCCTTTTTATTTCCAGTACTAGTCGTCATTATCTGATGGATGAGTTTTTAGATGTAAGAATTCATGGTTATCAGTTGTTTTATATTTCATTATTTTATGGTCCTTAATATGTGTTTGTGTTAACAGGTACACTAGGCTATGGCCTCCCATAATTGTGATATGACTTCTTAGTAGTGGTCGTGAGACCCTGTCCAATTGGAGGCAGGTTGGGGTAGTTGTAGAATGGGTCACATTGAGATAGTTTGTAATAGAATTGGTATCAAACAAGAAGAATCTAGTGGGATTCAAAACTATACAATTGTTTGGGTATTTTAAAATATTGGTTTCAAGAAACCTACCGAAGAAGAAAATAGATCAATGTAGACTGTCATGTCTTATATTATTATGTATATCATGTTTGGTAGGGATTTTTTTGGTATAATAGTGAGCATAAATATAATGTCATACACAACATTATAGAGCTTATTATTGATCAATATGTAACCAAATCGAGCATTACGTTAAGTTGTGGATACCATAGTGTGCATCCCCAATGTTTACATTAAGATTTAATTTTCGAGGAAGACATTATCTACATGTTGATAAACCTTCTACTGATGAGAATGGATTAGGTGAAGAATCCAGTAATCATGGAAACAATATTTTGTTCATTATTATTGACGTTGATTGATATCCAATGTTGGTAGATTATCATTAGAGTTCATGGGGAAGAGGTAAATTTCTATATTCACAAGGCGATGTAAAATGCTGTTTGGAAAGAGAGGATTTGATAGAATATTGATTTCATGGAGTAAGGATATAAATTACGATTATAAATAATTGATGTTTCTATTATAGAGAATAAAAAATATTCTAAAATTTCATGAAATGATTTTTTTCAATAAATGTCTGAATATAGAGGGGGGGGGGACTACACTCCCTATAGTGTTCAAGGAAGGTCAGAGAGATTAGACCTCCAATAAACTGCCATTTGATTTTTTAAAATTGGCCAAATATAAATGGATTGGGACCATGTATGTAGGGAAAATACCACTTGAAGGAAGATGGATGTTAATCCCAGAAAAAGGAATATATGACATCTACATGATGGAATCAAATCGTCATCCCATTACAGATCCAGACAAGGTGACCTCTTTTCTACCCTCAATCAATTGACTGTGAGAGGTACGGTCTAAATTAATGATCGTGACACCCAATAACTTTTAGTTGGAAACGAAATTTGATTACACCTTATGCTTTAGTATTGAATTTATTTTCAATTTTTTTAGGAAATATATTCGGGGTTCATTCCCTTATATTTTTAATCTTTCAGGATAATGGGTCCACACATTCACTATTTGAATTTCTTATTCTATCCCATGATGAATCAAGGGACAAGGACCTAAAGTAATAATAAAATAAAATAAAATAAGATCTTAATTTCAAAAGGAACTAATCATTAAATTTCATCATTTAATGATAGTCTAATGTTTAAAAACATTATTTTAAGATTAAATAAAAAATACATACAAACACTTATATTAGTTCTTTTTTTATCCATGATGCTTAGAATTTTTAGAAACTCCATAATGCTATGTTTTAATTTTATATGTTGATTGAATAGAATTATTAAGATTTGGGGAATTAATTATTAAAGTTATTAATTCGAATTTGGATTCAATAAATCCTTATTTTTATTTTTTTTCATTTTTAGTTGAAATTTTCCCACAAATTTTTAGATTTTGAATTTCAGAACATTATTTGGATTAATTTTTTATTATCACACATTCCATGAGAAATTATTTGAAATTTTAGGCTCTCATTCCAAAAATATTTTTGGAAATAATTTTTTCTACACTATCTAGTACAAAAGATGTTTAGAGAACATGGGACATTGAAACTACTAGGACTAGTATTTGATCTGGTCAAACTTGTTGTTATAAAAATTAACTTAAAATATGATTATGGATTTTTATTATTATAAAATTATCCTTGATTCCCAGCATAATATTTATTATAATTGTTATCTATTAGATATAATGATTAATTTTTTCTGATAGGAATGATTCTCATTACGAGAAACATTTATCCATTCCTACCCTTACCGTATTTTCTTGGATGATTATCAATGTTCAAGTGTGGGGGTGAGGGAATTTATTGAAATATGGGATGAAATTTATTGAGGAGAAATGTTTTTTTCCTTCTTTTATTTTTGGTAATGGTTCATCCCATTATTCATTATATTCATTTCTACCCTCTTTATGAATAAAAAAACTAGGTTATATTTTGGAAGGTTAAAATAAACATCACATGACTGATGGTTTACATTATTTGGGTAGGGATGGTGGATGTGATACTTTTATTAAAATATCTATCAAAAAATTGAAAAAACGAGTTTGAAAAAAAAAGTAAGAATTAAATAAATAAGGGTAACACATTAATTATGCTTTCATTTCCAGATGAGTTTTATAATGATAATATGTTGTGGGGAAGATGTAATTCCTATGATAAGAATTTCATTACACTTTACTAAATTACCATAAATTATACATTAGCAATTAAAATCCTTATAGATATAAATTTTTTTAATTAATAAATTACCTACCATTATTAAGCCTCTGAGTCATATGTTCTTAATTTGAAAGACCTAATGTTTTTAGTGAATTTTTATCTCTATAAAGTAGAGAAATATTTCCCTATTCATAGTCATATTTATGGTGCTTGTATTAAATGTGTGATCACAAACCAATTTAATTTTTACTTTTAGTGATGATAAGATTAATACAACTGAAATAAATAAAATCATGACATGTTCAAAATTATAAATTGAAAGCATTTAATGGAAAAAAGGATATGTTAAATCATTTTTCATTGGAAAAATAAAATACATTATGATTAGTGAGGAGTTATATTCATTTTTCTTTTATGACCCTTAAAAATTCTTTATCCCAAATAGAAAATTTATTGCTTTTATTGACTATTAATTTTAAGTATTAACAGCATGGGGGTTCCCTTTTTAACTCAAGCTGAGATATATGGTTGATGACATGAATTGTATTAGCGTGGCAGATTTGACAAGATCATTAAATGCCTACTTTTTTGTGTTTAATTAAATAATTAATTTTTTTAAATTTATTATATTTTCCATTTTTTAGTAAATTATTTAATATTTTGTTAGATAAAATTTTAAGATTTATTTTAAAAAAATAATATGTAAATAATTTTACAACTACCATTTATCTATTTGATTTTATTATACAGTGTAGGATTGAATGGAAACAAAAATGGGGGCTTATAAAAAATGGAAAGCACCTATAATTTCCCTCGACCAACAAAAATCCACATGGATACCCTATATAAGAGTATATAAAAGTATCAATGAGGTATTACCAAAGAACTATAAGGGAGGTTTTAAAGGTCATTCTTGGTGCATAAATAAAAGATTAAGGATAAATTGTCACATGAGGGTTAGGGTCCTATGATGGTATGAGGTGAGGCTCAGACATGGGGTCAGAACTGAGCGGCAGTAGGGGTCCTCTGAACCTCATTCATCTTTGATGTCATTTTATATAATGAGAGATATTAAATAAAATACTATAGCTCTCCGTTATTTTGATGTGGGGTGTGCATTTCAACTATGGAACTATGCACTTATAGATGTTCCCTCATCTTGGGTGAACTCATCCATCTCCTTCCACTTTCATTTATACTGCATCATTCCCACTACTACTATGATACAATACACTATGGTCATCGAAGGGAAGATCAAGTTCCATTGGAGAATATCAAACTAATGCACTACAATCCCTACCTTTCATCATGGAAACTCTTATAATTTGAATGGTGGAAAAGAAGGCTTCACTATAGACAGATCATTTCACCATTCTTACCTCTAAACTAACATTAGAAAAAATTATGTTGTATCATCGTGAATATTTTTTTTGCGGTTGATGTTATATAAAAGGAAGTTTTTGATGAAAATGATTTGGTTGCATCATCCATTTGGTTAAGGAAGTACATATAATGGTCAGTTGTTTCATGGCACCATAACTACATCATGAAAGGGTATAAAATTATGAGTTAATGTATGAGAGGAGGAATGAAGTTATTGTTATGAGTAGGTGGCTATGTCGTATCCATATAGAGGTTTTCTCTGAGGATTACACATGTGAGAATGTTGAACTATTGTAATATTGTCCACGTTGAAGTATGGCTATATATGGAATTTCAAAATCCGAACATCTTCATGCTATCTAAGTGATACATGAATGTTTTTAGTGATATTTATGAAGAATCATGCATGTGGGGTGGATCCTACCTCTAAGGGAGCTCAATTAAATCAAAAAAAACAAGGAGGGTTTGGCTGAGGACCTTGTAAATATTTATTTATATTCAAATATATCTTAGATGGACAAACCCTCAGTTCGTATAGAAATATTTAAGGGGAAATCACATATAGAGTGGTTGGATGAGTTATAATGAATTAAATAAAGGAGGTTCAAGACAAGAACATTCAACTAGAGCCTTATAACACCCCAATATATTTCATTTTTTTTATTTTTTTTATTAATTTTATTTTTTTTGTTTCATGATTTTCCATGTTAAGATTATTTTACCCACAATTACGAGTTTTCTTTCTTACACGTAAGGCTGAGTTTTACAGAACAATAATATGTTATTAAAATATTACAAATAAATATTAAAAGATATAACATAGCTATTATGTTACTAGTTATGAATAATATTAACTATCTTATGAAAATATATTTTTGAATTCATTGGTAATAAGTTAATTCAAACCGAATATAGGATCCAACTACTTATATAAAAAATGATTTTAATAAAAAACTATTTTTATGGTCACATAGTCATTTTGTCATAATAAATTAAATTAATTATATTTTTTGAATGGTATTAAATTAACATATATTCAATAATTTTTTTACATTCTTCTAGGATATTTAATAGGTAATAGATAAGAACAAACTCAATTCTACGCATAAAATGTGATATTTTTCTAAATACAGTTTTTCCACATATTAATGGAAAACCGATTATAAACTCAATTTTAGACATTTTTTGACAAATTAAAATTCTAATTTTAAATTTTCATATTTTAATTAACATTGGTTGAATTGTTTCTATTTTATGATAATTTTCATGTATTGATAAATAATAGGAATATATTTTAGTTTAATTTATAGCATATTTTTCATCTAAATAATATATATTTTCAAATTATATTTTAAATTAGATTCAAATTATAAAAATATAAATTTATTATAATTTAATATAATTTAGTTCATTTTAATTAATTTTACATTGAATAAGTATTAAAAATTATTTCAATATTTTGACCATTTTCACTTTAAAAACATGGTTTCTTATTCTATCAATGAAATTAATTTTAAATTAACTAAGGCAGATTCGTTGTATAGAATTATTAAAAATAAATTCCATATTTGGAATCAGTGATTCCAAATTATGAAAATATCTTACTTTTATTTTTGGGAAATATGAATAGTAACATCAATATTTTTTATAAACCCAGTTAAAGATAAGTCGGGAAATTGAGGGTAAAAATAATATTATAAGTATTGTAAAACTACCCTAAAACATATATTAATTTAATTAGATGACTTATTTTTGACAATAATCTTCCCTGGGCATATTTTATGGCCTCTTGGACCCACTTGAATAGATTTAATCCTTTTTAATGTAATTTATTCTATAGAGAGTCCAACATGTCACTCTCATGTTTTTAACATTTATTAAATTTTTTATATATTTTTATTAAGAATATATCATCAATTATAAATATTAATTTTCAATAATTTTTTTTATTAATCATGATATATTATTTTTAAATTTTGGGAAATAAATAGTTAAATTAAAGGCTTCAACAATAATGATGCAGTAAATTTTTAATTGATTGAAAAATCAAATAAATGGTATTTAAAATATAAAATAAATAATATTTTATATAATTAATGTGTTATAAGAATTTTATATATCACCTAGAAATATTATGGAAGTATTAAAGGGTTTTTTTTTGACATTAACTTGTGTATTGTTATTTTTAAAAAATTAAATAATTGAAAAGTGTCAAAATTGACATTAATAATATTTTAAAATAAAAAATATTTTATTAAATGATAATAAAATCATCAAAATCATAAATGAGGTCCAATTATTTGGATAAAGTTTAAAATTTCATACATGACCCATTTATGGTTCATTTTTCCTTTAATAGTAACGATATTAACCCTTAAAAAGTAAAAAACCAAGTTGTCAAGGTAAGAGTGAGTAGTTTTAACTAAGGGTTAAAGAAATAAATATAAGGGTAAGAATGTGAAATAAACATGTATACAAATTATTTTATGAGAATATTTATATCAATATTCATATTATACTCTAAATAGATCACTTTTTAATCATTTGGAATTTAAAGTTAATTTTTATTAATTTTGAGTGTTTTTAAAAGTGTCACTCACGTCAATTATAAAAGGGAACCGCCTCCATCACATCCTCACAATACCTTGAGATTTCTATGTCATCTAAATCCTTCACAAATAAAATTTCTAATTTCCTTAACTAATATTATATGCATATGTTTATTAATAAAGTAACCCAAGGAAGACTTTTGTATGAACCAAAAGGAGTTGCCTACATTAAAGGAACGTTCTTAAATGATCACTTTAGTTTTATTTATTTCCCCACATCTTCATTTATTATTATTACACCTTTATATGATTACCCCAATAACCTCAATATACATATATTTTTATATTTTAAGGGATATACTTACATATACACACACTTACAACAAATGTTTAATGAATTTATCTTTTATATACGGTGTACTACTGCCTCGCGAAATGATGTCATTCATCTTTTCTGTTACCACTTATCATTGTTGGACACTATGATTGAAAATATATTTTTATATTATATATGTGATATTTATGTTTTATGAATACTTATTGAATTTCTATATAACATATACCATCAGTATTTCATTATTCTGTAAATATGATAACATCTTTTTTAGAAGTTTAGACTATGACCTTCTCAAAGCAATGGGAATTGTTTACACTATACATAGAGTGTATAAATTATGATGTTAATAAAAATATATCTAAAATATGGAATTAATATGTTCCAGGAATTATAATATATATCTATATCATTTAATTTTTATTCTTTTGAATACAATAATGAAGTGGATGTAGTGTGCATGTGTACGTACGTCCTACCATCTCCATGAACAATGTATTTCATTTAATATCTACAAATTTTATGGATATTATATAAATATATTTAATATATATGATATTAATATCATGTTTTACATTTTTTATATTATAAAATCATGATATAATTAATAGGAACAACATGTAACAATTCAAAATGTACTTTCAAAATAGGGAATCTAATACACAAAATAGTGAAAATAATGGAAGATTTTTTACAAACAGATAATGAGATATTATAAGAAGTTAATATATAATATTCTAAATATATTTATTGTTTTGAAATAGTTTAATAACATTATTAGAAACATTATATATCATTTTGAATGATTTTCACCCATAAATAAATACATGGTAAGTGTTTATTTCACAATCTCAATGTTATTCAGAATTGTATTTGTTTAAGTCTCCACAAGAGAATATTTCTCGTCCATGTTAGTGTTATCTAATTATTTTTCAATTTTATTACTATTATACAATGATTCATTAACATCTTTTTACCCCTTATAACTTTTTACAAAATTATTTAAAAGAAATCTTCCTGACATTTTCCAAAACAAAGTAATTTATGTCCTTTTATACAAATGTAAAAGGAATATTTTTAACTCATATGGAATGAAAATAATTTTCATCCATAATGATGCCATGGTATTTTTAATCCTCTTTTAAGAGTTTAAAAGGTTCATTTGAAATAAAATATTCTATATTATAAAAGTATCACCTTTGAAATAAATGATTACAAAGTGGTAAGGGTTTTCCTCACCTCACATTAATTTATGTGAGATATGCCTTATTCACAACTTATTAATTTTTTGTTGTGTAATACCAATATGATATATCATATCAGGAATATATTTATCTTCCTAGTATTCATGGTTTCATTTTAATATTATTTACTTTTACGGGGATTATGATTCAATTTTTTCAAAGTGTAATTGAAAAATATTATATTAAAAAAAATTAAATCATTCATTCAATATGTGATTAATTATTTGGAACAGAAAGACCAAAGTTGGAGACCATTTAATAAAATACCTAAACACCAGGTACAGGATTATTCAATACCCTTGATGCATCGGTAGACTTTTGAGATGAAATGAGTTTGGGACAGACCCTTCGAGTTTGTTTTGAAGTAGAATATATGGGTCTCTACTCAAATAGATCAAACATCTTGTGAAATGTCTTGATGATTGTGGTTCATGTTCCAAATACCTGACATCCAATAATTAATCATTTAATTTATTGATAATTTTTTTATTATAATTATCTAAGATATTATTTCATCCAAAAAACATTGGATTCATTTCATTCTAGTTTTATTGATTTAATGGAATGTGATTTAGTTTCTTACCTTTCCATATTGAGTATTAATTATTTGGTTTATTTAAATGCAATATATTATTTTTTATTTACCTTTTAATGTGGATTAACACTCATCAATTCAGTATTTCTTCTATTTATTTACCCTCAATGACCATTTGTGCTCACCATTTTATTGGTTCTATTTTCCCCAGGTTATGAAGATGAAATTTTTGAATGAGTTCAATGATGAAGATTATTTTCCATTACTATTTTTTTCTATGATACCAATGTAATAAATGAACCATTATTGTATCTAATTATTCAATAATACTAAACAGTTTTGTCCTTTAGTATTGGATTCCATTTAATTGTGCCAATGTAGTAATGTAATATAATGATTATGGGCTTCTAGGGTTGGGGAAATACAGTTGGTATCAAAGGTAATGTATTATAAAACTTAGGAACTAGATTTAGGAAATAATATATTAGAAATGATAACACTATTACTGACTTTAAAGATAAGTCCATGTATAGGATATCATCCTATATATTTATTAATTCAATGTATAACCTCATATAATCCTAATGATTCATTGATTGAGGAAGTGTCATGATTTAGACATCCTATAAATGATTCATCATGACTATATCACTATGATTAGAATAGATCATTTTGTTCTCTTGGTTTTCCTCAATGGTTATAATCAGCAGTGTTATACAAGTAATGGTTATCATATTGATGAAGAAGATAATAAATAATATAAATGAACAGATGGAGGTATTAAGGAATAAGATTATGAAGTGTAGTTAACTATTTAAGAATCAGTTTAATTATTAAATATCTCATGTATTTGGATTTAGTAATTATTTCATCAATGGTACACTAGTTATAAGAATCTTGAGATATATAAGGATTGTACTATAGTAACTCTTCTTTATTTATTTGTAATAATTCATGTTTTAATTATTGTTTTAAGGTGATTAAGGTATTCATATATTTCGAATGTGACAATTATATCTACATTCTCTAGTTTGTTGATTTTAATGTTAAGTTTATTTTCAAAATTTAGTTGCATTTTTTCTGATGTTTTAGACTTTAAATTCGGATAGAATTATTTTAAATCAGTCCTAAGTATATTCTTATAGAATGGAATAATTTTTACTTTGGATATTATTTCTTTTGGTTAATGTGTGATATTTCTTATCGGATATCCTTTGATAACCATTATGGTTTTGAAAATATTTAATGCTAAAAGTAATGGTTGATTTATGTTTTGATAAAGGTTCTTCATACATAAAATTGAACTTTTATATCCATATCTCGGTTTAAGTAACAAATTGTAAATAGATCGATCCCAAAAAAAAGGACCAGATTATGACATGGAAACAAATCCAGTATGTTTTATTTAGTGCATTATTTAGATAGAAAATCAATCACTCTACTCTAGGAATAGAATTTCCAAAAAAACATTATATGATTATTTTTTTATGAGAATCAATGATCATTTATCCGATTACAAGACTTACAGTTTTGTTATGGTTAAATTTCTAATAACCATATTATCTATCACTCTCCATGAGAACTTGATGGTTAGATTTCTCTTCCATATCCATTTTTTCAATTCACACTAATGGTATCCTATTCATAATATTGGTTTTGTGGGGACCGTCACATTTCCTTTCAATATTATTAATTTAATAATTTATTAACCTTATTTACGATGTGGGTTTTCAACAATTTTATATTTTCAAATATCAAACCCTATATAACTAAGATCATGTTTAAATTGAAATAATGCATTTTAATTATGTTGGGGATAATGCAACACCCCAAGAAATTATAATATTTTTTTTAATAAATATAATTTTGTTTCTATATTTATTTATACTCAACACCATGTTAATATTACGCTACCCAAAACAATGAGTTGGCATTCATTACATGAAAGATCGAGTTTTATCAAAAAACAGTATTTTATTAAAATATTATTATTAAATATAATAGGATATAATCTATAATTTATGTTGGTGGTTATGAATACTATTAACTGACTTATGAAAATATATTGTTTAATTCATTAGATATAAATTAATTACAAATGAATACAAGAACCAACTGATTATAAAAGGAAATTTTTTCAATAAAGAACTATTTTTATGCTCATAAATTAACTTTATCCTAACAAATTATATTAATAATTATTAGGGAAAGTTATTAATGTGATATATATTAAATAAAATGTTTTTTCATTCATCTAATAGATTTAATAGGAATAAGAGAAGAACACACTTAATGGTATTCATAAAAACATATATCATTCTAAAGGTAGTTTTACCACCTTTTAATAGTGATACTATTTTAAATCCAATTTTTAACAAATTATATATTTTATTTGAAAAAGTAAACTTATTATTTTAAATTAAAATAAATATTTTTCTTTAGTTGAATTTTTTGAATTTTTCTAATAATTTTTATATTTTGATTAACAGTTATAAAAAATTGGATTTTTATTAAAAATAGCATTTTCATATGAATAATTTATAGAGTTAAATTATATTTTGAACTTGTTTTAAAGTATAACTAGATTAATTTATTATCATTACATATTATTTAGGTTAAACGAATCATTTATAAATTGAATAAGGATATAAAAACATATCAATAGTTTGAACACTTTCATTTTAAAAACACATTTCCTTATTCCATCAACGAGATTTATTTTAAATTAATTACTAAAAATTATTTGATTTGAATTTTAAAAAAATTGATTTCATATTAGGAATATGTTCATCCAAAAATTTTAAATATCTTCCTTTTATTTGTAGAATTTATGAATAGTAACTTTTGTAATTTTTATTGACACCGTTAAAGGTAAATCGTCTAATTAAGGATAAAATTAATATTATAAGAATTATAAAACTACCCTAAAACTTGTAATAATTTTATTGTAAGAGTTGGTATAGAAACAAATTATCCTTGGTCTCATTTTATAGACTCTTGGATTTAAAAGCGGGACTTTAATCATTTTTTAGTCTTTTATTCTAAGGGATGTTCAATATGTCACACTAATGTTTTAAATAAGTATTAAATTTTTTATATATGTTTATTAAATAGATATATTCGACTATAAATATTAGTTTTAATGATAACATTTTTATTATCATTATGATTATAATTTTAAATTTTTATGGGGGAAATAATTAAATTAAATGCTTTCACAGTGATGATGTGGTAATTTTATAATTAATTCACATATCGAATAAATGTTATTAAAAATAATAAAAATAATATTTTTTGATATAATTAATTTCATAAATGAATTTTTTAGATTAATAATAAATATTAGAGATGCATTATATATTTTGGTTTTAATTTATCTTCGGTATTAATATTTATTAAAATTTCAATAAATAAATAGTGTCAAAACAGTCATTAATGATATTTTAAAATAAGTAATATTTTATTAAATTATATATAATAAATAAAATATAATATTTGGAAAAATAATTAGTATGAATTTTAAAATTTTAACAATGAATCATTTATGGTTCTTTTGGTATTTCATAGTAACTATATTAACCATTGAAAAGTAAAAAAACCCAAGTTGTCATGGTTAGAGTTAGAGGGTATAACTAAGGGTTAAAACCAAATGATAAGGGTATTAAAGTTACCTAAACATGTCTACAAATTATTTTATAACATTATTTAAACCTATTATCATATCATATTATAAATAAATTATATGGAGTCAATTTTAATTGAAAATTAATTTGTATTAGTTTTGATAGTTTCTAAATGTAACCCTCACCTCAATTGAAAATGGGAACCACCTCCATCACTTCATCACAGCACTTTGAGCCTTATATATAATCCAAACCCTAACCAAATAATCTCTAAAATTCCCTATCCTAATATAAAAAACCTTTCATTATTCATAAATAAAACCAAGGAATGATTTTGGTATAAACCAAAACGATTTACCCAAATAAGAGGTAAAATTCTTGAACGATCACATTAGTATTGTTTCTCTCCCCACTCATTGATTTATTATTCTTAAAATATTATATAATAACACTAGTATCCTAGTTATAATGAATTTATTTATATTAATTTTTCTACCTACACCTTCACACACATCCATCAAATGGGTAATGAATTTACTATTCGTGAATGGTGAAATGTCGCCTCACGAAACGATGTCATTCATTTTTACTTTACCACCTCTAATGGGTTTCCATTATGATAGAAACTATGTTTATATATGATACATAGGGAATTTATTTTTTATTAATTATTTTTTAATTGTTATTTAACATATAAAATTATTATTTTTTTTAATGCGATAACATCATTTGTGGAACTATGGACTATCACCTACTCAAATCGATGTGATTCGTTCACACTATACATTAAATGTATAATAGAATATTTTAATAGAAATATGTAAAAAATATGAAATAAATATAATACTAGAATTATAATAAAGATATATATATTTTTCTTCTCATACATTTAAATTCGACAATGAAATGGATGTAGCGTTCATGTGTATATACGACCTACCTTCCCCGTGAATGTTGTATTTCATTACTAATATATATATATATTACGGATTATTATAAATATACATATATATATAGATATATGGAATATATATATATATATATAATATTTAAGTTTGGTTTTACATTCTAGATATGATTAAATCATGATGTATTTAATAGCAACATCAAGTTATAATTTAAAACATACACAAAATATAGGAAATAAATACCCATAATAGTGAAAATTGTGGACAATTGTTAGAAGACGAATTGTTAGGTATTAATATATGTTAATATATGATATTATCAAAATTATTATGGTTAGGGTATATGTAAATAAGATTATTAAAACCATTATAAATGAGGTTAATGGATGTTCACTGAAAGGGAAACATAAGTTAACAGGTTATTTCACAATCCCATTATTATTCATGGTTGTTTTTATTTAAGTCGCAAATTGGGAATATTTCTCTTCCATGTAAGGGTTTTATAAAAATGTTTTAAAAAATGTTTTTATTATTCTCCAATTATTTTTTAGATTCATTAATACCCCTTTTTTACTTTTTTACAACATTATTTAAAAAAAATCTTCCTATCAATTTAAAAAACAAAGAACCTTATGAATTTTCTTACAAAAGTAAAAGGAATATTTTTCAACTTATACAACCTGAATGGAATTTTATTCCATAATGAAACCCTAATGTTTTTAAGCTTGCATTATAATTTTAAAAGTTTCTTTTAAAAGAATGTATTTTCTTTTATAAATGCACTACCTTTTAAATGACTGATTGCAAAGTGGTAAGTGTTTTTCTCTACTCTATTTTATTCCTATGAGATTTAAATTATTCACCACCTATTTATTTTTTGTGGTGTATTACACCTTTGATATATAATATCATGAATCATGTTATATTTAGTGTAAAGACCCGTAAATTTCAAGGAAATTTTTTTCTTAATTTTCTTTGCAATTTTACAAGAGCGCAGTTTCTGACGGCACCTGATTCCGAGGCCCGGAGTGCCTGGAATCATTTTCCGAAGTTTGCCTCGGGTACGTTCAGTGAACGGATGAGCATGTTTTTATAACTTTTGAACCGGTGCCCGGAATCGATTTCTGAGGGCACCGATGAAATCGCAGCGCCGATATTCGCTTAGAAACGCCTCTTCCGGAGTTGCGTTTGCTTGGGTGTGGTTTTTAATTTTCGGGCTTAAAGTTAAGAAATAAAATAATTTTACGACAACTTTATTTTATTTCACTTAAACCACTTGGAAGCCACTTGAAGCCACTTAAAGGAGGCTTAAGCTGAGTTGATCCAGATAGAATGCTATCCAGAAATATCCTACCCCCTTGGTAGGATATTTGTGAGGTGGGGCCCGCACGAGCCCCTCCGTTTCATTCCCCTAAGTAACGCACCCATGAAAACCCATCATTATGAAAGTCAACTGACACATTTTCTTAAATTCATAACGCACCATTTAATTGGGCGGTTTCTTTCGTTGAATTAATTCAACGAATTGATGGGTCGTTACTTACCTTTTTCGTTTGTTGGTGTAATAATAAAATAAGACCAACATGTCTTTTTGGAGGATTACTCGTTGGGAGGTTTGTCAGAGTTCTTGAGACTTCATCTTCCTTCGCGAAGAACGCGAAGAACGCCAGCCTCCGATGAAGAACGTCGAACCCGTGGAATTCGACGACGCGACGATGTGTTCCGCGACGCTGACGTTCCCTTCCTGCAACGTTCTTCTGCGGCGTCTCTCCCTCCGCAATGAGTCTTCGATCAGCTGTTTGAGGTAAAAGACTTCAGGATTCTCTTAAATCTCCCTTGTTTTTTTAATAAAACACGGATTTAATTTTATATAATTAAATTAAATCTATTGTTTCTTGGTCCGTTGAGTTCGCCGACTCAACGCCGGATTCCGCGACGACGTGACGCCCTTCCGTGACGACGCGATGATCCCCCCCTTCCGCGACGAACAAATCCGCGAAGAACGTGCATTCGACGACGACTGTGAGGTAGGGATTTTTATTTTTGTAAATGCCCTTTTTTTCCCGTGTTGTTTCCGTTCAAGAATGAAGAACCCGATTCATAAAACAATTTTATTTCATTAAAAATTGTTTTCGGATATGTATTCATGTGTTGAATTTATTTCTCCCGTTGTTTATCTCTAACGCGGAGGGCGCGGGCCAAATGAACACGGCCCGAAAACCTTCCGCCGTTCATCGTTGTTGTGCAGATTTGACGGGCGACGACGGAACGTGCCGCAAGCGGCGCCCCGGCGCGCTGCCGGACAAGGCCGCCGCGGCAGAAGCCGTGGTGGCGGCACTAACGGACCCGCAACAGCGCGTGTCCGGCGCGCGCGGGACGCGGCTGAAGCCATGTCCGGTTGTCCGAGGCGACACCCCGTGGGTGCCGCGGGGTTGTCACGCAGGGGCGGCGGCTCCCCCCGCATCGCTCGGGTTGTCCAGGGCGACACCCCGCGGGTGCTGCGGGGGTGTCACGCGGGGGCGGCGGCTCCCCCCCCCCACCCCCCCGCGTTGCTCGGCCGCTTGGCCGAGCCAGGCCGGGCTGGTCGAGCCAGGCCGGTCCGACCGTCCGGGCCACACCCTGGCCGGGCCGGACCGGGTTCGGCCGACCCATGGGGGGTCGGGCCGGGTCGGCCCGGGCCCGGACCCCCCGTCTTCGCACTGTTTTCGGTCAAATTCCCGTATCATGAGCTACGGTCCTCCAAATGACTCACCGTCAGAGGAAAAGCGATACTTGGATCGAGACGGTCATTTTGGTATATCGCACTCAAGGTTTCGGAATAATTTGAGTTCGTCCGGGTTGGTTTGTACACGAAACCAACCGGGCCTTCGGAGCGGAAACGCTCATATCATGAGCTACAGACGTCCGATTGACGTTCCTTCAGCTTTGTTGAATTCCTATAAGTGAGACGGATCTTTTGGCTCACTCCGCCCGAGGTTTGGACGCAGGTGGAGTACGGTGGGGTTGGTTTTTCCTTAAAAACCAATCGGGCCCCTGGGACGAAAAAGCCAATAACTCTCAGACCGGGCGCCCGATTGACGCGCCGTCTGCGACGTTGAGTTCCTGTTGACAATACGAGAATTTTGGATACATCATTTTTAGACTTTGTGACAGTTGATGTATCGGTCTCTCAGATCGTGGAGCGGACCCTCCCGAATGAGCTTGCTATGTGCGGGAACCCTAGAGCTGGCTGCGACTACTACTTCGACAGCGACGACTGTGCAGAGATCCTCAGTGGACTGCAGCGACGACTGTGCAGAGATCCTCAGTGGATTGTGACGATGACTATGCAGAGATCCTCAGTGGACTGCGATGACTATAGCACTCAGCGATCCTACGTGGATCAATGCTAAAGGTCATGTGTGGGCCCGATCCTGTGTGGGTCCGATCCTGTGTGGGTCAGCGCTAAGCGGTTCTGTGTGAGCCAGCGCCTACAGGTCTTGTGTGGGCCCGATCCTGTGTGGGTCATCGCGGGGGATAGTTACCTATCGATCCTTTGTGGGTCCGAAGACTTAGATGTATTAGTGATCATCTTTATCTTCATCCGAAGAAGTATACCTGTGTGAGCTGAATCTTGAGTTACTCTCCTTTGTGGATTGTGTTGAGCTATCCTGTGTGGATTTACTGTTTACTCTCCTTTGTGGATTGTGTTGTGCTATCCTGTGTGGGTATACGTTTTTCTTTCCTGTGTGGACTGGTTTGTGCTTGGGATCAGACGTTGGAGCCGAACGGGAATTGATGACTTAGGTATATGTATGGGCATATACCTAAGCAGTGTCGGTTGTTACTTCGTGATTGTATCTTTCCTTTGTTGTTTATCCTTTGTGGATTTCGGAAGACCTTCGGGGGTCTCAGGGTCCCTACTGAGTATCTTATAATCACCCCTGCACGGGCTATGCCCGCACTACATTGTGTTGGTTGCAGACGAAGGACAACGCTGATCGTGGTGGAGGCTTGCGGAGCAGGACGGTTCCTGGAGGTGGACCACTGGGCCAGACGTACTCGGAGCAGTCAGGTGGACCCGAGGAGTTGTGGAGGCTATCTGTACCAACCCTTCAGGTGGGACTTCTAGAGGACGGATCGACGTTGTGGCGTTTCCTTTCAGTTGTTGTTTTTCCTTTCAGTTGTACATTACAGTTGGGCTTGTATTTCTGGCCCCTTTTACTTTCAGCACAGCTTGTACAGTTTTTACTCAGTGTTTACTTTTCCTCTTTCTTACTCTGTGGTTCTTGTTTACTTTTCAAAGGCAATGTATTCCCTTTTGTTGGGATTTACGCCTTGGTGCTAGTCGCCAGCCCCTGGCCTATGGAAGGCGGGCTTGGGGTAGTCACGGCACAGGCCCCGAGGACGGGTCGTGACAAATTGGTATCAGACGTGGTCGGTTCTACCACAGACTCTGATCCTTCTTCTATGTGAAGCAATAGTGTTTAGCGTATTGGGTGTGGTTATCAGTCCAGGGAGTCCAGTGTTGGTGCGGCGGCCGACGTATCCGTACACCCGGACCCTGACTTCTGATTTCCGACTTAATGCACAAAAACATTGATTGCATGTGTGTTTCAAGTTTTCTTTGTGATTACTTGTGTCAGCTCACCAGGTATATTGTTCTGACCGTGGCGCACTTGTTTCCTTTTCAGGATGGCCCCACGACGGCAGCCAGCTAGGGTTCCGAGAGTAGAGCGCGACGACAGCACGCCGAGCGACGAGGCCTCGGTACAGGGCCCGTTGACAGCAGAGGCACCGGCGGTACCTTTACCCGCCGAGCCCCCAATGCTTCCAGCACCGATCGCTGAAGATGCACGTCGCCTCAGAGCTCTGCATGAGTTCCAACGCTAGCGACCACCCAGGTTCCGTGGGGAGACGGACCCCCAGGCAGCCGAGGACTGGCTGGAGGCGGTCGTCTGAGTTTTCAGGCTCGTGAGGGCACCAGCAGACCTCATGGTGATCCTCGCGGCGAGCCTACTGCACGCAGTAGCAGGACGATGGTGGAGCTTGATTCTATAGGTACACGATGAGGCCTCCCTCATCTAGATGGACTTCAAGAGCCTCTTCCGCTCAGAGTTCGTCCCAGACACCCTCCGTGCGGTGCGCATTCAGGAGCTTCTTCCGTTGCGGCAGGGCAGCTTGACGGTCGCCCAGTACGCGGCGAGGTTCACCGATCTTTCTCGCTACTCGACAGACATGGTACGGAACCCCTTCTTTCAGGCTCGGACCTTTGAGCAGGGTTTGAGACACGATATCAGGGCATCGCTGATCTCTCTCAGCATCCCGACCCAGGCAGGAGTGTTAGAGCGAGCCCTTCTGATCGAGAGCTTTCTGGCTGAGTCCACAGGGAGGCAGGTAGCAGAGTCTTCGGCAGTGGGTAGCCGACGGATGACTCAGGGTTCCAAGCAGACCAGGCCTTCCGGCAGACGACCTCGGGACACTGGCTCAGCAGTGCGGGGCACACAGCGCAGGGCCAGTTTTCCGATAGGCAGGCAGTGCTACTCCTGCGGCGGGCAGGGCCACATGGCTCATGACTACCCGACCCGCCGTACCGAGGAGCAACAGATGGTGGAAGGGCCACCCAGGAAGAGGCAGAGGGTCGACTGTGGCGGTCCTTAGGGAGGAGGCGGACGAGGCAGAGGAGCTAGCCGAGCAGCAGGTGGTGGGCGATGCTATGAGGCTCTGCCACCACCCCCACCAGGAGGCCCGCCCCGACCACAGGGAGCTGGCGGGCAGAGACAGGCACAGCTCCAGGCAGTGGAGGCCTATGACCAC
This sequence comes from Viscum album, assembly GCA_963277665.1. Taxonomy (NCBI): domain Eukaryota; kingdom Viridiplantae; phylum Streptophyta; class Magnoliopsida; order Santalales; family Viscaceae; genus Viscum; species Viscum album. The sequence goes on along the minus strand of OY728155.1, from coordinate 1,424,244,962 downwards.
GGCGTTCCAGAGATGATTCGAGGTATGATCTGTGTCTTTTTCACCCTTGCTATAGTTTTATAGACACAGGAGCGAGTCACTCTTTCATAGCCGCTGCCCTTGTTCGGAGCTCGGAGATTCCGACAGAGCCGTTGGCTCGATCATTACGGCTAGAGACTCCTACGGGATCAGACTCAATGATTACGCACTAGTGCCAGCAGTGTCAGCTTACTCTAAGAGGCGATAGCTTCAACTGGGATCTTCTTGTAGTGGCGTCGAGGCCTTACGACGTCATCTTGTGCATGGATTGGTTATCTACAGTCCATGCTCAGATTGACTGCATTAGGCGCAAGGTGCGATGTGTGTGCACCGATGGGAGCAGGTTCACCTTCACCGGCGAGAAGGGAGCCTTCATAGCACAGGATGGACTCACGCAGAGGAGACGGCAGCCCATCACTCATCAGTTGGCTAGCCTCATCCTTGGAGGAGTTGACGTGCGGAGTCCTAGTTTTCCTGTAGTGGTGGATCAGTATGCAGAAGTCTTTCCCGATGACGTTCCAAGGCTACCTCCCCGCAGAGAGGTAGACTTTTACATTGATATGTACCCCAGGATAGCCCCAATATCCACTCCAACATATCAGATGGCCCCACCGAGCTTCGAGAGCTACAGGTACAGTTGGATGACTTTCAGGGCAAGGGGTTCATCTGACCCAGTGTTTCACCCTGGGCTTCACCGATATTGTTCGCCAAGAAGGCGGACGGGAGCTTGCGACTGTGTGTCGATTATCGTCGCCTGAACCAGGTGACAGTGAGGAACAAGTATCTGCTACCCAGGATTGATGACCTCTTCGATCAGCTCAAGGGATCACGGTGGTTCTCGAAGATAGACCTCAGGTCAGGCTATCATCAGCTCAGAGTTCGAGGCGAGGATATGCAGAAGACGGCCTTCAGGTGTCAGTATGGCCACTATGAGTTCTTGGTTATGCCTTTTGGCGTAACCAATGCTCCAAAAGTGTTCATGAGCCTCATGAACAGGATCTTCCAGCCATACCTCGATTGATTTGTCCTGGTCTTCATCGACGACATTTTGGTTTACTCGACCACGGAGGAGGAGCATGCCTACCACTTACTGGTTGTACTAGACACACTCCGAGAGGACCAGCTTTATGGCAAGATCTCGAAGTGCCAGTTCTGGTTACGTGAGGTCCACTTCTTGGGTCACGTCATTTCTGAGGTGGGAGTTGCAGTGGATCCCGCGAAGATCGAGGCAGTGCTAGCTAGGGAGCTACCCAAGAGCGTGACAGAGGTGCGGAGTTTCTTGGGCCTAGCCAGATACTATCGGAGATTCGTGCCGAATTTCTCTAGAGTGGTGGCTCCACCCTCAGCATTGACAAAGAAGGGGAAACCCTTCGTGTGGTCACACAGATTTCAGTAGAGCTTCCAGGAGCTGAGATAGAGATTGACCAGTGCACCTATCTTGAGGTTGCCTGAGGAGGGAGTTGGATACGTAGTCTACTACGATGCATCAGGTACCAGACTCGGATGTGTCCTGATGCAGGGGCAGGCAGTGATCGCCTACGGATCATGTCAGTTGAGGTCGCATGAGCAGAACTACGCTACCCATGGCCTGGAGTTAGCAGCAGTGGTCTTCGCTCTGAAGACATGGCGGCACTATCTGATGGGCGAGCGCTTTACAGTCTTTTCTGACCTCCAGAGTCTCAGGTACATCTTCTCTCAGAAGGACTTGATCCTAAGACAGTGGTTATGGCTCGAGTTCCTCCAGGACTATGACATTGAGATAGTCTATACTCCTGGGAAGGGGAACGTGGTAGCCGATGCCCTCAGCAGGAGGACGGGCATCCAGCTACTTGAGGAGGTGACAGAGCAGCTAGCCGCTTTGCAGATATCCTTCGTGGATAGAGACGGATCAGCCTTCCTTCTGTCTCTCATTGTCTCTCCTCCACTTCTATAGTGGGTCAGAGAGGCTCATCATGGGGACGCTGACTGTGAGACACGGCGTGCACAGATATCCTCGGGACAGGCACCTGTTGGTTTCTCCCTTGGAGCAGATCACCAATTCCTTTTCAAAGGACGTACCCTGGTACCAGTCACTTTACGAGAGGAGGTGATGAGAGAGTTTCACACCTCTCCTTTGGCGGTACATCCTGGATTAGTGAAGATGTACCAGGATCTCAGAAAACAGCACTGGTGGCCGGGCATGAAGAAGGTTGTGGCAGAGTTCGTTTCACAGTGCCTCACCTGCCAGCAGGTGAAGGAAGAGCATCACGTACCAGCAGGCTTGGTACATCCCTTGGTGGTCCGGGAGTGGAGGTGGGACGTCATATATATGGACATAATGACTGGACTTACACACACTTCCAGAGGACACGACTCCATTTGGGTGATTGTTGACCGACTCACCAAGTCGGCACACTTCTTACCCATCCGAGAGTAGGGCTCAGTGGAGAGCTTGGGGCGTCTCTACGTTCAGGAGATTGTACGGCTTCACGGTGTTCTATCGAATATCGTCTCCGATCGGGACGCTCGCTTTACTTCCTGGCTTTGGAAGGGGTTGCAGGAGGCGTTCGGGACGCGGGTACGTCTGAGCACCGCCTTTCACCCTCAGACGGATGGTCAGTCAGAGAGGACCATTCAGACTCTTGAGGACATGCTCCGCGCATGTGTCCTCGACTTTAGTCGCAGCTGGGAGGACCACCTACCCTTGGTGGAGTTCGCGTACAACAACAGTTACAACTCCACCATCGGGATGGAACCCTACGAGGCGTTGTACGGCAGGCCTTGCAGATCTTCTTTGTGCTGGACAGACCCTGGGGAGTCAGCACTGGTGGAACCAGAGATGGTTCGGGCCATGACAGAGAAGTTCCAAGTCATCCAGGAGCGGATGAGGATAGTTCAGAGCCGGCAAGAAGTCATATGCTGACAGGAGGCGGAGGCCACTAGAGTTCGAGGATGGCGACCACGTCTTCTTGCGGGTCTCACCTCGACGTGGTTTACGGAGATTTGGCCAAGGCGGCAAGTTGTCTCCATGCTTCATCGGGCCTTTCCTCGTCCTCAGCAGGATTGGCGAGGTGGCTTATCGCCTTGCTCTACCACCTCAGTTGCACCAGGTGTACGACGTCTTCCACGTATCTCAGCTGAGGATATACGTGCACGACCCAACGCACATCATTGACTATGGGGATCTAGACGTGGATGATGGGGAGACTGTTGCGGATGTCCCGGTGGAGATAGAGGATTGACAGGAGCGGGTCCTACGTGGGCGATCGATTCCTCTTGTGCGCATCAGATGGTAGCACGGGAACCTCCAGGAGAGCACATGGGAGCGGGAGGCTCAGATTCGTGCTCAGTACCAACATTTGTTTCCCTAGATTATGATGTATCATTACGGGGACGTAAATCCCTGAGGTGGGAGTAATGTAAAGACCCGTAAATTTCAAGGAAATTTTTTTCTTATTTTTCTTTGAATTTTACAAGAGCGCAGTTTCTGACGGCACCTGATCTCAAGGCCCGGTGTGCCCGGAATCATTTTCCGAAGCTTGGCTCGGGTACGTTCAGTGAACAGACGAGCGGGTTTTTCTAACTTTTGAACCGTTGCCCGGAATCAAATTCTGAGGGAACCGATGAAATCGCAGCACCGGTATTTGCTTAGAAACACCTCTTCCGGAGTTGCGTTTGCTCGGGTGTGGTTTTTAATTTTTGGGCTTAAAGTTAAGAAATAAAATAATTTTACGACAACTTTATTTTATATAACTTAACCCACTTGGAAGCCACTTGAAGACACTTAATGGAGGCTTAAGCTGAGTTGATCCGGATAGGATGCTATCCAGAAATATCCTACCCCCTTGGCAGGATATTTGTGAGGTGGGGCCCGCACGAGCCCCGTCGTTTCTTTCCACTAAGTAACGCACCCGCGAAAACCCGTCATTATGAAAGTCAACTGACGCGTTTTCTTAAATTCTTAACGCACCATTCAATTGGGCGGTTTATTTCCTGAATTAAATGGGTGGTTTCTTTTGTTGAATTAATTCAACGAATTGATGGGTTGTTACTTACCTTTTTCCTTTGTTGGCATAATAATAAAATAAGACCAACATGTCTTTTTGGAGGAATACTCGTTGGGAGGTTTGTCATAGTTCTTGAGCCTTCATCCTCCTTCGCGAAGAACGCGAAGAACGTCGGCCTCTGACGAAGAACGCCGAACCCGTGGAAGTCGACGATGCGACGCCGTGTTCTGCGACGCCGACGTTCCCTTCCTGCAACGTTCTTCTGCGACGTCTCTCCCTCCGCAACGAGTCTTCGATCAGCTGATTGAGGTAAGAGACTTCGGGATTCTCTTAAATCTCCCTTGTTTTTTTTAATAAAACACGGATTTAATTTTATATAATTAAATTAAATCTGTTGTTTCTTGGTCCGTTGAGTTCGCCGACTCAATGCCAGATTCCGCGACGACGCGACGCCCTTCCGCGACGATGCGACGATCCCCCCCTTCCGTGACGAACAAATACGTGAAGAACGTGCGTTCGACGACGACTACGTGGTAGGGATTTTTATTTTTGGAAATGCCCTTTTTTTCTCGTGTTGTTTCCGTTCAAGAATGAAGAACCCGATTCATAAAAAATTTTATTTCATTAAAAATTGTTTTCGGATATGTATTCATGTGTTGAATGTATTTCTACCGTTGTTTATCTCTAACGCGGAGGGTGCGGGCCAAACGAACACGGCCCGACAACCCTCCGCCGTTCTTCGTTGTTGTGCGGATTTGATGGGCGACGACGGAACATGCTACAAATGAATTTTAAGGATTTTGCAGTGAAGAACAAGTCCAGGGAGGAGTAGTGGCGCAGACGGGAACAGAATCGGACCACCAGAACGACTCCGGTGGCCCGTGGAAGCCGCCGCCGGCGCGGGTCGCCGGCGCGGCGGCGCCGGCTCCCGGGAGTAGCGGTGCCACAGCGCGCCGTAGGACAAGGCCGCCGCGACAGAAGCCGCGGTGGCGGCACTCGCGGACCCGCGGCCGCACGGGTCTGGCGCGCGCGGGATGCGGCTGAAGCCGCGTCCGGTTGTCCGAGGCGACACCTCGCGGGTGCCGCGGGGTTGTCACACAGGGGCGGCGGCTCCCCCCGCGTCGCTCGGGTTGTCCAGGGCGACGCCATGTGGGTGCCGCGGGGGTGTCACGCGAGGGCGGCGGCTCCCCCCTGCGTCGCGCGGCCGGGCCGCGCCCTGGCCTGGCCAGACCGGGGCGACCCGGTTCGGCCGACCCAGGGGGGTCGGGCCGGGTCGGCCCGGGCCTGAACCCCCCTTCTTTGAACCGTTTTCAGTCAAATGACCGTATCTTGAGCTACGAGCCTCCAAACGACTCTCCGTCAACGGAAACGCGGTCCTTGGATCGAGACGGTTGTTTCGGTATATCGCACTCAAGGTTTCGGAATACTTTGAGTTCGGCCGGGTTGGTTCGTGCACGAAACCAACCGGGCCTTCGGAGCGGAAACGCTCATATCTTGACCTACAGACGTCTGATTGACATGCCGTAAGCTTTTTTGAATTCCTCTAAGCGAGACGGATCTTTTGGCTCACTCCGCCCGAGGTTTGGACGCAGGTGGAGTATGGTCGGGTTGGTTTTTCCTTAAAAACCAACCGGACCCCCGGGACGAAAAAGCCAATAACTCTCAGACCGAGCGCCCGATTGACACGCCGTCTGCGACGTTGAGTTCCTGTTGACGATACGGAACTTTTGGATACATCAATTTCGGACTTTGTGACAGTTTATGTATCGGCCTCTCGGCTCATGGAGCGGACCCTCCCGAACAACCTTGCTATGTGTGGGACCCTAGAGCTGGCTGTAACTGCTACTTTGACAACGACGACTGTGCAGAGATCCTCAGTGGACTGCAGCGACGACTGTGCAGAGATCCTCAGTGGACTGCGGCGACGACTGTGCAGAGATCCTCAGTGGACTGCGATGACTACAGCACTCATCGATCCTACGTGGATCAGTGCTACAGGTCCTGTGTGGGCCCGATCCTGTGTGGGTCCGATCCTGTGTGGGTCAGCGCTCAGAGGTTCTGTGTGAGCCAGTGCCTACAGGTCCTGTGTGGGCCCGATCATATGTGGGTCATTGCGGGGGTTAGTTACCTATCGATCCTTTGTGGGTCCAACGACTTAGATGGATCAGTGATCATCTTTATCGTCATCCGAAGAAATATAACTGTGTGAGCTGAATCTTGAGTTACTCTCCTTTGTGGATTGTGTTGAGCTATCATGTGTGGATTTACTGTTTACTCTCCTTTGTGGATTGTGTTGTGCTATCCTGTGTGGGTATACGTTTTTCTTTCCTGTGTGGACTGGGTTGTGCTTGGGCTCAGACATTGGAGTCGAACGGGAATTGATGACTTAGGTATATGTATGGGCATATACCTAAGCAGTGTCGGTTGTTACTTCATGATTGTATCTTTACTTTTTGGTTTATCCTTTGTGGATTTCGGGAGACCTTCGGGGGTCTCAGGTTCCCTACTGAGTAGCTTATACTCACCCCTGCACGGGCTATGCCCGCACTACGTTGTGTTGGTTGCAGACGACGGACAACGCTGATCGTGGTGGAGGCTTGCGGAGCAGGACAGTACCTGGAGGTGGAACACTGGGCGGGACGTACTCGGAGCGGTCTGGTGGACCCGAGGAGCTGTGGAGGCTATCTATACCAACCCTTCAGGTGGGACTTCCAGAGGACGGCTCGACGCTGCGGCTTTTCCTTTCGGTTTCTGTTTTTCCTTTCAGTTGTACATTACAGTTGGGCTTGTATTTCCGGCCCCTTTTACTTTCAACCCAGCTTGTACAATTTTTACTCAGTGTTTACTTTTCCGCTTGCTTACTCTATGGTGCTTGTTTACTTTTCAAAGGAAATGCCTTCCCTTTTGTTGGGATTTACGCATTGGTGCTAGTCACCAGCCCCCGGCCTATGGAAGGCGGGCTTGGGGTAGTAACGGCACGGGCTCCGAGAATGGGTCATGACATTCAGGGTATTCAATGTTGCATTTGATAATTATTTACTTTTATGGGTCTTATAATTAAAATATTGTAAAGTGGAAGGGGACACATTTATTTAAAAATATCTTTTTAAATCGATTAATTGGTGTATGAGGAATGCATTAGAAATGTAAGTCATGGGTTGGGGACTATTTAATGAAATACTTTTGGTTTGGGGGATAGTTAATAAATGATCATTGATGAATCAGTAGTCTCATGATATAAAATTGGTTGGAGAAAACACGTTCGATCATTTTTCCAAGAAGAATAGATGGGTTTCTACCCACAGACATAAACCATCTTTTGAAGGGTCTTTATGGTAGTGGTTCATTTTCGAGATAAATGTCATGTAATAATTAATCATTTTCATTATTTATAATTCATTTATAATTATTATACATGATATTATTGCATCGAAAAATCATTGGTTTCGGCTAATTATAATTTTATTAATTAAATGGAATGCATTTGGTTTATTACCATTACATATTGAGAATTCCTTATCTAGTCTATTTTAAAGGAATGGGTTACTGGTTATTTAACATTGCATGTTGATTTAATCGCATAAATTAATTATTTATTCCACTTTTCTCACCCTTAACAATCATTTGTGTTCACAAATTTATTTTTTCTATTTTCCCTAGGTTATGAAGATGAAATTTTTGAATGAGTTCAAGGATACAAATTATTTTCTATTATTATTTTATATGTTTTAATATATTAAAAAGATAAAAATATATGAATCTAGTTCTTCAAGAATAATAAACTAATCAATCCATCAGAATCTTATTTCTTGTAATCATGCCAATGTGATTATCTAACACACCAGATACATTCTTTTAGGATTAAGTCTTTACAATCATGGTGCCTAAAAAGGTGATGTTTTTATTTTTATTTTTAAAATCCCCACGAGAATAGACTGATGGGGTATGTATTTTTTTCTAATCTAATTATGGATTAGGTATTTAATTTTGGAGTCTATAATTTCTTCTAATTTCATTGATGGTTTTATGTATTATTTTATCATTTCTATAATTTTATTTATTTTCACATTGTATAACCATTGTGGGTTGGAATAAATATTATATTTATACATTAACTATCTAACCATGTTTTTTGAAAAACTATTTTTTGAACAAGTGTGCTTACTTTTAAATAAGGTTTTAGATTACCCATCATATTACCTAACCATCACGAGAGTCAAAATGGGGTGAGAATATAATAGAGAGTGTTAAATGTTAGAGGAGGTTCAATAAGATTAAATTATAAATTAATAATTATTATTTTCATTATTTTCCTTTCACTAATGAATGAACATAGAAATACTATACTTGGTACAATAGACTCACTGATCTAGAAATCAAACAAATCTTGAATCTCTAGTTTTTCTCAATGTTTTTTAGAACATTGTAAATATCTTCTTCATAATTATCCATGGTTTAAACCATGAAATCCACTATACTACATTAAACATTACATAGATCTAGTAAACTTTTATAAATTATTAGATTGGTTTTATCGATAGAACTAACAATGAATTTCATGTGATCAGTTGGGATATGTATAGATGTTCCCAGACCAATATCAGTGATAGTTGGATGTGTGATGAGATATGTGTAGGAGGGTTGGGATCCCAAAATATTTGGTATTGGGGAATGAGATATGAAAAACTAGGGGGATTAGTTTTGGGGTGACATTTTTTGAATTATTTGGAATCTATGTTACTATATTGGATGCATTATTTAGTGATCATTATATATTAGGGTTGGTTTTGGTTAGTTTCTCTACATAGGTCTATGTTGGATCTACAATTCATTCTATAGTGAATTAGTATTCTATTTTCCCATGTTCATGAGAGAACATGGATCTGATCATACTATGTATAAATAGTTATTCTCACCGCATATATATGTAAATTATATTCAGGATTCCAAGAGGATTTCAATGATTGAGATGGACATTTATATATTGGGAGTTTGAGCTTTTATTAAGTCATTTCCATAATACTTCTCTTTTAATTTATTTAGAGAATTTTATGTGTATTGTTTTATCATTTCTCATAAATTATGGGGATTGTTTTGGAATTTATTTTTATATTATTTGTTTTAGTTTATTTATGTCTATTTTAACCAATATCCTTATTATTATTATAGTATTAATACCTTCAATATATGGGATTTTAAAACCCACAATGCTACTCTCCCACAAGAATATCATTAGAGGCTAGACTCAGGCGTTCATTATCTCTCTTATTATATTGCTTTCCTAGTAGGGGTACCTTTGGTTGGAGGGGACTATGAGGATTTCATGGGTTGTTAGGGTAATTATTCCAGTTGATCTTGGAATGTGACATAGAACATATAGATATGCGTACAAAACATGTCTCATTTATAGGGTAGAGACCGAGGGATGATATATACATCATAATTATTTTGATTCAAGTCTAAAAGAAGGAAAATTTGGGGAATTAAATGAAAATAATTTAATAAACCTTGATAAAATTACGTTCTACTAGGATTATGATTTATCCTTGTTTCTCAGCAGTGGATCCTACTTTCATCCTCATAAAACTCAAGAAGTTGAGATTTAGTCGACTGGTCTGGTTTATTAGTAAAGGAAAAAACTCAATAGTGGAGGATAAGGTATGGCCAAGGGGATTATTTTCTATTTACTAGAAGTTATCTAGAATTTATGAGCGTAACATTTCTGATATAGAGATAGAGTGCTGGTTGGAGGATCATGAGATCATTTTTTGTTTGATTCAATCCAAATTTGAGTTTTAGTTCTATTAAAACATATTCAGATGTATGGAGTTGAGTGTTAGTAGGGGACATTATATCGTAGTAAATGGAATGAGCTATTTGTTTTGGGGGATGTAATCTTGAAATAGTTTCATGCATAGTCCTTGAAATTAAAGTTAAATGTGGAAAATAGGAAGGAACTTCTTTCTCTCTAGTAGGGAAGCCTGAATTTGTTGGAATATGGGATCATATTAAAGGACCTCTTACACTTTTCCACTAATATCATTCTAGATTAGGAGTCTATAGATTGTTATATAGAGGAAGTGTTTCAGTTAGTAATAAAATCTGCAGTCACCCTATTTACGCTTTCTATGTATTTATTGGTATAGAATAATGTGGATGTTATAGGTTGAACACACTATCTAAGAGGTTCTCCTTGAAATTATGGATATTATAAAATCTTTTGCACTGGTGATTCATGAAGTGGACCATGGATATCTAGGATGTCTAGGGTTCATACAAATAGGTATCCAACCTCAACAGGCCACTACACGACATTCAATGGATAGTGACTCATGAAATTTTACTAGGGGCCTCCATTTTTCATGTTATGTATTTGGAGATCATGGTTATTATAAGGCTCTATGTATAATGTTTTCGGTTGGATATTTCGACAAGGGAGTTCAAATCCCATTTTCAATAGAAGCAGTAGTTTCCTTCATGGGTGTTTCAGTAGAAGGGACTGTTGGTTCCTGTTCAGCGATAGAGGGTAGATGATATTAGAAGAGGGATGACTCATGTTGGTACATAACTCTAGTGACCTATTCCAGATCATTTTCATGGAGGTTATTAGTTGATATCAATAGGATCTTGGAATGGTAAGATTCATTCATTGGAGGTGTCAATTCCCACTAGGCTAGAGATTGTCTGAAGTATGATGAGTTAATTCTCTATCCACATTCTTTTAATTTAGGACCCTCACACTCATTTTTTCTCCAAATGTTCCCTATTATGTGGTACTGGTGGTGGATATACTTCTCATTCCCCTACTATTATACAATTCTATTGGATTTCATACTATTTTTTTTGATGTGTGCCATGGGTGAAGACAACTGATTGGGTGACACCATTCAGTTGTAGATTTCTTCTTATTGTAGATACATCAATTAAATGTTATAATTTTCATAGATTAGATATATTTATTGAATTTTTAATTTTTTTTTATAAATTAGTGTTTCATTTTCTAATGTAGAGGGATAGTGAGTGGAATTCATTAATGAGAAAGGTTGTCATATTGGATATATGAATGTATAACCTATTTTATCTTAGCTAGCATTAATATTAACAGAAGATCAGGAAATGGATGTTCCTAGGGTTATGGTGGTTTTATTTCATGTCCTCCCTAATGAGGCTCTGAATCTATAACCTCTACCTGGTGTAATGTTGGGGATAGATTTGAAATTAGGTGAATCTCCAATTTTTATTTATCATTATTTAATGGTTCATGTAAAGCTATTCTAGTTGAGTATATAGATTTCTAATCTCATGTAGAAGGGTTCCATAGGACATGTATATGTTATGAAAAAAATTCAATGTTGTTTTCTAAAAAGGTGGATGATATTATGAGGTTATTTTTGAACTAACAGGGTGTCAATCAGGTGATGGTAAAGAACCATTATCCCTTTATGAGGATTTATAATCAATTTGGAAAGCTGAAGGGAGCCAGTTTTATTTTTATGATAAAATTTTATTTTGGATGTCACAATATGAGGGAGGAAGATGATGATATCTTGAAGACTACCTTCAAGTCCAAGTATAGACACATCAATTTCAGGTTCATTCTTTTAAGTGACATGAATTATCTAGTTTTTTTCTTGGGGATGTTGATTACTACATTCCTTGAGTTCATGGACTTGTTAATGGTTATGTTCATTAATGAAATCTTAATCTACTCAATGTTTGAGGAGGAGCATTCTGATCATCTAAGAGTCAACCTATAGGTCCTTCGATGACATTAGAACTATGGAAATTTTTTCAATTGTATATTCTAGATAAGGGGTGTTAATTTACATTGGAATGTACTATCTTGATAGGATGTGGCCATTTAACCATCTAATATTTAAGGATTTGTTTCTTGAGCATCACATAAGAATGCGGTAGAGGTTTCTAGTTACCTTGGTCTTATCGTCTATTACCATATTTTTGTGTTCGCATTTTCACAAATTTCCTTACTACTTATATCATTTACTAGGAAGGACATGAAATTCATTTTTACTGATCAATACTAGGAAAAATTCAGTTACCTAAAAGTGAAAATGATCATTTCCATCATTGCTTAATTTTTCTCAGGAGGTTGTGATGTACCAGATTCTCCACCACATACCCCATTTATGGTTGGGATGTGTCTCAATTTAGTAGAGGGAGGTAATCTATTATAGGTATAAGTATTTATATTCCCATGAGTGTAAATATTAATTCCATGGACTATAGTTGGTGGTAGTTTTTTTTGAAATGAATCTATACAGACATTACAACATCGGTGAGTGATTTGTGGTATCTATAGACCACCTGAGTTTGAAATATTTCTTCTTTCCTTGAGATGTGAATCTATTACATTGAAGGTATATGATTATTTTCAAGGATATTGATTTTGGGATCTTGTAAACCATAAGAAATGGGAATTTCATTACCAATGTGCTAAGTTATAAGTCCCATTGAGATGTGGTTTGGGAGTCCATGGATGTTTGGAAGGGGTTGGAGGAGCTTGGAGTGATACATATCGATGTGGTGAAAAGTAGTGATTAGTGTTCTATTTATCGTAAGACCATAGAATTGACTTTCATAGAATAGTTAGAGTATTCATGATGGGAAGACATAGAGGTAGATGTGATTCATGAACATGTTTTCCATGTTGACAATCTATAGTGGTGGTAAAAGGATGGTAATAACACTATGTTTATAAAGGGAGGTTATTTTTTATTTTGGGAATGTGTAAGTAATTTCACTATGATTTTTATAGATCACCCATATTGGTGAATCCTAGTGTCTCTAAGTTGTTTCATTTCTTGATTAGAAATATTTGGTGCTTCGGTATAATGTGGTTTTTGGAAGAGTGTGTGTCATGGTGTTTGGTCTGTTAGTATGTGGAAATAGATAGTAGTGTTCTTAGAGGGGTTTTCATCCTCTGGATGTCCCTAAGTAGAAATCAGATGAAATTTTTATTGATTATTTTATTGGGTTACCTTGTGATTATTGAGGATGTGATAAAATTTAGGTGATTTAGGACTAACTGACGAGGTCTTATAACTTTCTAGAGAAATGGGAATTGAGTTTCATGGATGTTTTGGTAGGGCAGTCTATGGATTATGAGTTTAAGATTCATCTGGTAAAAAAATCCATCTCTGATTAGGATTATTATTTTACCCAATGGGTCTAGATAGTATTATAGGATGAATTTTTCTCCGAGTTTCTTGTTATCAATATTTTCAATCCGATTATATTTGGGAAGAAAGAGAGAACTGTCCATATGCTAGTGAATATATTTGGAGTTTGTGTCTTGGATTTTGGATGACTGTGGAGAAGGAAAATCCATATATTTGAGTATTCATATAACAATTCACATTACTCACACCACATAATCAACGCTGTGGTAGTTATGGTTTGTAGTATACTAATCCTGCTATTTGGGTGTTGTGTAGTTTTATTCTTAGGATTCTGATCTTGGGATAATTTCTCCTTACACTGTGATCCAATTGTCTTATCGAGTCACTAAGTCAAGTAATTTGAGGGTAAATTGAGGCGCAACCCACATATGCTGATTGATTTCATTTCATACCCATTTCTACCTGGTTTATCACCCTTCAAGATGTTGTCCCATAAATACTATCAATAGATACATCCCATTAAGGTATCTCTTTGAAGTTATATCTTTAGGGGGAGGGGGTTCCCTTGGTTGGAGGGTTTGAAAAGGGAACCCCAAGAGATTCCCTTTAAAAAAATATTCATCACTCATCCATTGACAAGGACCTATTTGATGTTTTTTATGTGTGGTTGTGTCTATCACTATTATGCTGGTTAGAGGGTGCAGAGTCAATGACTCATGGTTCAGATGTAGTGAAGAGCATAACCTAGAAGGTCCATATGTTTGAAAAACATGGGAGGGAAACATGGGACCATCTGAAGTCCAATGTTGATAATAGGTGGAAACCCTTAGAGTTAGAGGTTGGAGACCATGTTTACTTATTTTTTACACTACATCATGGGGTTCTAGAGGTTTTTCAAATGGAGTAATTTTTCACCATAGTTTTTGGGCCTTTTGGTGTATTGGAGCTTGTTGGTGTTTTTGTGACCATGTTTGATGGATAATATTTTTTTGATACTGAAGGATTTTTTCTAAGAGTGTTTCCTTTGGTGTTAAATGAAGAACTAAAATCAATTCACTTTATAACGTTATATAAATTAGACTAACAATCATAATCATAAATTCAGACTCATAAAGATTAAGAAAATCCATTAGATTTGGAATAAGGTTTCTGGAAGAAAAGATTCATCAAATTCCCCTAGGGTCTGGTATTAAGGTCTGATCATAATGAGAATGAAAATTGAAATCCTCATAGCCCCAATAAAAATTTGGTGATGCTTTTCTGATCTTGGAGTTATCAATAATCATAAGTAATATATAGAACTTGTGATGCAATCTTTATGAGGTAAATGGGGAGAACTAATGTGTCTAATCATATTGAGGCTCGATTGGAATGAAATATGATTCTATTAGAACGAGATGTTATAATACATTCAAATTAAATTCAGATGATTTTATGCTAATTCTAAGCATTTTTAAAGTAATGAGGAATTCATGAAACAAGTTTAGGTTTGTGGAAGAATGAAGTGGATAAATTCAATGCTATCCAATATCAGGGTCCCTAATTTCATATCATTGGATGTGGATTTTTTTTAAGACTGAGAAGGTTAATTAGAGCATGAGAAACCAAATTTTCTTGCTTTTAGTCCGGCCAATGATCCACTATATAAAAATCCTTATATAAATAATTTGACTTCCATAATTTCCAAAGAATCATAATAAAAATAAAAAATAATTTGTTGAAGTTGAAGATTCTTGAATTGGTCCACCAGACATAGTTTTCCACTAATAATTGAATTCATAATGACCCCAATCATCAGATGTGGGGATGGTTTAAAATGAAAATTGGAGGTATAATTATTCTGATGAATAATTTTTGGGACCATGAAAAATAAAAGAGTGAATTTTTTGGGACCATTACATGAAAGAAATTCAAAGACCGATCAATAATATTGTTTCCCATTTTCATCAGGATGGTCTCTATTATATTTGGGTCATGAGAAGGAGGAAAACTAAATTTTTTTTCGATTGGTTCAAGACTATATGAAAGGATATAACATTGATCTATCTGAGTGGTGCTGAGCCCGATCCATCAGGAACATGATGACACAGAAAAATATCATCAGATTTTGGACACTATGGGGCATAATATCATCAGTCCCCGAAAAACAAGAAAATAATAAATGTTTAAAAAAACAAAAAAGTATTTCCAACGGTAATCTTGAAAGGTCATGTAAATATTTTTTAAAATAATTTTTCTAGAGGATTATGAATCTGATGATAAAGTAAAGGAATCATTAGAAGTTGTGTCTTTGTTTATAGGAAAACAAAGGTAACTAGAATCTAAAGAATTGGTTCTAATCATCATAATGAAACTTCATTCGTTTTTCATTTTTTTTTTCAATTCATAGGAAAAAACATAATGAAAAATCTCTTAAATGAATGTATTCATCATAATGGGAAAATAAAAATGGAAATAAGAATTGTACTGATGAATGATTATAAGTCTTAATGTGAGAAAAAGTTGCGAGAAGATTTTGAGAATGTTCACGAAAAAATAGGAAGAGTGATGAAATATTGAATATGTCAAAGATTTATTCAAAATTTAAGGAAAATTTATGTTTTGGGAAATTTTTTTGAGAGGGAATTGTTTTTATAATCTCTCCAAAACCACATTTGGATCTAATAAAAATGGGGAACTAATTTTTTCTTTCTGACATGGATGTATTATTCATGAATGAAGGTGGAGGATTAAAATTTTTTAGAGAGGAGTTTTCAAATAATGTTTTCCTGAGGAGTTTTTTCAGATAGAAGAAAAAAATGGATAAGAGACAAGATCATAACTATAGTTTCAAGGTCTGATAGAGAAATAATACTAGGATTTCAAGACGTACGAAGAAGTCGTTTAGAATTTATTCAATGGTATTATTGTAGAAAAATCATATTGGATTAAGAAATTAGATTTGCAATCATACATTTAAATTTGACTGAGTATCATTACAATGTTTAGGATGTTTTCCCAACTTCTAGGCAAGAAAGCGATTTTTTTTAATATTACATTTGTGAAATTTGAAAATTCATCAATATCATCTTTTTTTAAGAAATAGGGAAATGTTTCTTAACATGTTAGAAAAAAATTATATTATATCATTTTTTGGTACTTGAAGAAAATATAATTTTGTATTGAACATAGTTATACTAAAGCGTAAGGGTATATGCTACTTTTTTATCCACAAAAAGATTATTTACTAATGTGTTTTCTAGTATTTAATTTTTCTAAACTATAACAATGATGTAGCTAATCCTGTTAATTTGTTAACCTTGCAAATTCTATTGGTTCAATAGATATGTAATTGTTTTTTCAGTAATGTGATAACTCATAAACATGTGGCGAAGGTTAATTCTTAAAGAAGTAACCTTAAAATAAAAAATATATCACAGATTCACCCCTCCCTATATCATTGATACATTGATTTTTATATAGAAATCTCTATTGGTATTAGAGATGATGGTTCCCTTTGTTTACTCACAGTTGATGATTTTGAGAAGAACATGGGATGACGAATCACTATTTTTTAACAGTAAGGGGATTCCATCCTTATATGGTAAGATATAATGTATCTAGAAATTAATAATTTTTAGATTTTCATATGTTTCTTTTTTAAGATGTTCTTGAAGAAGAAACAGACTTATTTCCTCCTATTAATGTAAAATTTCCTCTCACGTCTGTTCACAAGAAGAATCTAGAGAATGATGAAAGTGATAAGGATACTTTACTCTCACCACTTTCTGAAATTGAGATTCTATGTGTGAATTTTTTTCCACTACCAAAGCTATATTGGATAATTTTAATAAAATTTATAAATGAAATATAATAGTGAATGGGGAAACATCACTAAACTGGATGTTAAAGTATGAAGATCCCAAGACATGTGAATACAAATATGTTGCTTCCTTTTTTACAGGTTGAATGAAATTGTTATCACTGTCATATTTCTTGGTGAAAACATAAAATATTCAATTTTTGTTGAAAATATATTGATAATTATTCTTCAAATATTTAATGATAATGTTTCTTTGATGGAAGATAGATATCATGCAACATTATCTCTATATTATTTGTGTAGTACTCTCATTACTTATGAAATTAGAAGGTAGAAAGCTATGAAGGAAAAAAATAAAAGATGATATACAAATTTTTTTTAGGGATACTGCTAAGGAAAAGATTAAAAATATTCTTAATGAAGTAGAAGCCACTGATTCCAGCTCTGAAAATGAGGTATGTAAGAATCCTGATGTATTTTTATCCTTATTTTCTAAAAATATGAAAAACTGTATCAAAATATATAAATTAAAACTTCACATGAAATGTTTTGAATGTGAAACCATTGGGAACATTGAGGATAATTTTCCCCAAATAAATAATGATGATGTCAGTGATGAATATTATTGAAGACAAATAAAATCAAAGAATAAATAGGTTGATAAGGATGATCCTTATTTAAAAGGTAAAGGTAAAATGTACTTCAAATCAAATGAATAAGTTTCTTATCTAAAGATGAAAAAGAAGAAGATAGTGAATCTATATCTAAAAATATAGTGATAAGGATGAGAATAATTTAATGAAACAGTCAAAAATGAATATTTTTTTATCAAAAACTCAAAAGAAGAAAAATAACCGTGATTAGAATTTTATCTTAAAGATGAATTGAAGGAATTGCTATGAAATATTCGGATTCTTGTGAAAGAAATAAGGATATTTAAAAATAAAAACTCTTCAAAAAATAATCAATAATTTATTCATGATCAGAATTTTATTATTTTGAAAATTATTAATGATTAGAATAAATATATTTGGAATGAAAATAATCATAATTAGCATATATAAGTAATGACAAAAGAAAAAGAATACGATTCTGAACTTTTCAAACAAAAACATTCTATAGATGAGCATAAGGCTATAAATTTCATGAATTCAATTTCTAAAGTTATTCAAATATCTGGAAAGTATAAAGCTATGAATAATAAAAATTTACCTTCAAAGGATGAGAAGAAAGATTAAATTTTTTCTGCAAAATAGAATGTTCGGAAGGTTATATATGTGGAACAAATAGATAATGTGGAGAAGTCTGAATCCATTAAAAACCATTATTCTAGAAAAATTTCAATTATATATATTTATGATAAGGAAAAAAATAATTTTTTTTTGAAAAATAAGTTTTTGGCTGATAACAAAATGTTTGGTGGTCAATGATGTTCTGATAAGAAGAGAATGAAAGATATGGAGAAATATTCTCAAAACTTTTGAAATTATGGAAGTTATAGAGGAAAATATTAATTTTTTGGGTAATAATGGTGTTGTGGTGGATTTTAGTGCTGAAATAATATTTTTTGGTTTAATCAAATATATTATAACTTTTACACAAATTATAAAAGTTAAATATTGAGGGGGATTCCATCCTCTCAAATGCTGAAATATGATAAGGTAGAGTAAAAGTTGAAAATAGATTCCTACCCTTGGAAACTATTTGTGAGATATATGTACAATATAGACATATTTAAAACGGTTTTATTGCTTTTTTACCATCACAACAAAATTTTGTTAACAATTTTTTGAATCTAGATGAGAAGAAAGAAAAAGGGGAAGAAAAATATCTTATTGTAGAAACCACTCTCAAATTTGCAAATGTAGAATTACCTTGGATCTTGGATAATAGGAATTTCTTCTCATATAATAGGATACATAAAATGTTTTATGAATTTAAATGACTTCAAAGATCTAATTGTGACATTTAGAAATGATGAATCTCTTAGAATCAAAGTTGTTGGATCGACCATCTTTAAGGAATAAAAGTTGAAATCCAAGAAATCATGAGTTTTTTATCAGATGAAACAGAACCTTCTATGTGTTTCAATACATTTTCATGATGAAAAAATGTTGTTTTTAGAAAATATGATTTTTTTTATGAGAGTAGATGAATATAGAAATATTGTTAGAAGATGCTAACATACAAAGTGAAACTTGTTCCAATTTCATGAATTTCAAAACTCTTGTTACCTAAGTGTGATAGAAGAAATCCCATTGTGGCATAAAATTTTGTGGCACATGTGTCAACTAAACATGAGAAAGTTATAAAATCAAGATAGTGTCTATAGATTTATTGACATGTCAAGAAGAAGATAGTGGTGTTTTAAAATATTTTAGAAAGAAATGATTACAATTTCATAGCATAGGAAAGTTGAAATTTTTTCAAAATAACAGCACGAACTTATAAATGTTGATAACTTTTAGACAATAATCAAAAACTCTACTCATTGAGATATGTACTTCATCACATTCATTGATTACTTTACTCATATTACTTATTATATATATATATATATGAAACATAAGTCAAATTCTCTAAAAATGTTTAATATATTTCATGAGGAAGGATGAGAAGTAATGTGATTATTCAATGAATAAGCTAAGAGATAAAAATTGTGGTGAGTGAAAAAAAATTAGAATTAGAATTTTATATTGTGAAGTAAGGAATTTAACATGAGTTCAGTGCACCATACACTACAAAAAAAATGGTGTTGTTGAATGAATGAATAGATTTCTGGTGGAAATGGGGTGAACTATGTTACTTGAACATGGTATCTCTCATTACATTTGGAGGAAATCCATGGGCACTCTAGTGTATATTCAAAACCAATTATTCTATATACTAAGTTCATAGATGACTCTATGTGAATTTTTTTATATAAAAAATCCTTATTTGAAACACTTTAGAGTTCTTAGGAGTCCATTCATCATAAATAAGAAATGATGAAACCATGTAATATTTAACAGAAAGGTGAATATGGAATATATCATGGGTATACTTTTGATGAAAGGGGATATGTATGTTTAAAAAACGTTCAAAAATATTAGATGAATTAGTTTATGAAAAATTTGTTGATTAATATAATGAGGATAAAAAGACTCATTCATATAAGGAGCATTAATAGGAAGAAATAATTATTGGTAATGATTTTGATAAGGATGAAAAAAATTGTAATCATACTCACGAAGGATCATCCTCATCTATTTCTAGTGATGAGGAATAATCTCATCAAACTCATCTTAGGATTGAAAGTAAGTGTAAGTTCCAAATCATATTAGAGATCAACATCATAATGTTCAAACATGATGAACGTCAAAAGTTGTTACACACACTTCTTGGTATTCAAAAGATGAGATGAAATATGTAAATGAATCTTTTGAGTATCCGTAATGGTTTCAGTAAATTAATTATGTGCTGGATTGGATAGAAAATAATTATGCGAGGGAACTCTTAACTAAACCAAATGACAAAAATGATATTGGTACATAATTGGGTTTCCAGAACAATATGAATGAATATGTTAATGTTATTAGAAAAAATGAATTATTATTGTTAAAATGTTATTCACAGATTGAAGGCAATAAATTTGATGAGACTTTCTCTGGTGGAAGTATAAAAACCAATAAGAATATTTGTTGCAAATACTATTCAATAAAGATACGTAATTTTTTAAATGGGCATAAAATCAGCATTCTTGAATAGTGATCTTGATTAGGAAGTATATATTTAACCACCATGTTGACATGTTGTTGGGAAGAATGAAAGTTATGTATGAATGATGAATAAATCATTTAATGGAATAAAACAAGTTCTGAGATCACGGTCTATCAAAATGGATACTTTCTGGTGGAAGATGATTTTTTAAAAAGTAGGATTTGATAATAAACGGTACATAAAAAATTCATGATTGTCCCTCAACATAATTGCCAATATTGATGAATTTTTTTTCCTGGGAATGATGAATGAATGTGTCAAATAATATCTAGATAAATGAAAATGATTTTTGAGATATCCATGCTATGAGAAATGAAAAACATAATTTGGCTAAAATCTCACAAAAGAAGAAACACCTTTTTCAATCTATGGAATTGTATTTTAAGGAAATTTATAAGAAATACATCATGGAAAAGTCAAAATCAGTTTCCAGTCCAATTATAAAGGGAAGAAAGTTCTAGAAAGTTTTATGAGGCTTGGAATTTGATCCCAAATAACATTGAATGATGATGGGATGTTTGTTACATTTGAATACCTTAGGAACTAACATTGTTTATGTAGTCAGCTTATATGAAATATTTTAGAGTGATCCAAAATAATCACATTTATTGTATGGAAAAATAATTCCCAGATATACAAAAATGAATAATTTTTTTTAATTAGGTATGATATCTCAGAAAATATTTACATTATTAAATATTGAGATACTTATTAGGCTATAAATGTTTATGAAAGAATATCCACATTTGGTATAGTTTTTATTCTAGGAAAAAATTTTGTAATTTGGAACAAAAGGAAACAAAATTTAGTAACTCTTTGCATTTTTAATGCTATTTATTTCACTAACACTCTATATTATACCCAAATTATGTGGATTAAGGATCAATTGGAAGAAAAATATGTTGATGTAACGTTACCCTTTCTCTTGGGTGGTTATAATAAAAGTGGAATTAGTCATACGAGAAATATGGTGCAACATTTTAATTCAAAAAAATTAATATCAAGTATAATTTCATTACTGATAATGTGGATTTGAATTAATTGAAGTTGGAGTATGTTCTTAAATTGGATCTAGTTGCTTACAATTTCACAAAAACGTTTCTCAATGAAACTTTTTTCAAATTGAGGTTAAACATGGGTGTCCGACATCTTTCTCATCAAAGTTAAGTTATGTGTCTTTCCCTTGTATCATCTTGTATTTGTATTGTGTTTTCAAATGGTATAATGTTTTCATAAATCAATCCATTGATATGTGTCAAACCTTTTTTGGAAGCATATATGTAGATGGAGTTGTGGGTAAGATATGATTTCAATATGTAAATGTGTGAACTATTCTTATGAATTATGGGAGTTGTTGTAGGGAAATTTTGTTTAGATTAAGTTGAATAATTGAATAAATATCTTTAGAAAGGATAAATAATTTTTTTGAGTCGCTACTTTTGGATAACATGGTTTTTTTTCAATTATTCTTATTTCTTATAATGAGTTAGCCCAAAAAGGATTAAATTTGATGATAATTACTTTATGGTTTGAGGTTACAATGTTCAATGATTTATGAATCTTGGTTGAAAAAAAATAAAATGGGGGATATTTTTTGGAGAAATCTAGATGGAGAAGTTTTTTGAGTACTGAATGTAGTCTTTTTAAAAGTGTTGTATTTTTTCAAAGATGAAAAGAAATCAATTCACTTTATAAAATTATTTAAAATGAACTTACAGTCAAAATCAGAAATTAAGACTCAGAAATATTATGAAAGTCCATCATATTTAGAAAAATGTTTTTAGAAGAAAATATTCATTGGAATCACATTAGGTTAAAAATGAAGGTATGAATAGATTGAGAAATATAATCAATATCTTCTTGTATCTGATAAAAATATAATGATTCTTTTCTGATCATTAGGTTCTCATAAATTATAAGTAATATAGAAAAATTTTGTTTCAATCCTTATGAATGAATTGGGATAATTGGAGCTTCCAATTATATTGATTCTATGTTTTAAATAAAAATTCTTCTTGAAGAAGATGATGTTATAAAAATTTCAAATGCGTGTCAAATGATGCTATGATGATCTAAAACACATTCAATGTCATGAGGAGGTAATTAAATAAGATTAATTTTGTGTGAAAATGAATTATATGAAGTCAAAAAAATTGATCTCAATTTCATCTATATGAGATCACCAGATGAATATTTGTTAGAATTCTAGGAACGTTAATCAGAGCATGGGAAACAAAAGGTGCTGGTTTTCAGTCATACCAACAAGCCACAAGATAAAAAATCATTCAAGAAAGATGTTGAGTGTGGTATGTTCATTGGTATCATAATTATATGAGGATAGAAGTTTCAAAATTTGATGCTACTAGAACTAGTCAATTAGACAATGTTTACCACCGATAATTAGATTCATACTGACAAAGATCATTAGATACATGGATGGTTGCAAATGATTATCAGAGGAAGAATTGTTTGATGAAGAGTTGTTAGGACTGATGAAAAGAAAATAAGTAGATTTAGTTCAGACCAATACATGGAGGAATGTCATAGATTGATCAACAATGTAGTCAAAAAAATTCATCAAGATAGTATTTATTACATTTGGGCCATGATTGATAATAACTATAATATGTTTTCAATTGGTTTAAGACTATTAGACTTGATCTGACCCTGATCCCTTAGACTGAAGCATATACCAATTAATTAGGAATAGGATGACACTGAAAAATGTCATTGGATTTCCATTACCATCGAATACAGGATCATCAGTCTGAGGAAAGTAAGAAAAGAATAATTTTTTCAACAACCACAAAATTATTACCTTGTGGGATCATAAAAGGATTTTATCATTTTTAGAAGCTATTTTGAAGTGGTTTTGAAGAATATGATAATTTACTAGTGTCTTTAAAAATTGTGACTTATTTATGGGAAAACAGAGGAAACTAAAGTCTAAAAAATTTCTATTGAGCCTCATAATGAGAATACCCTCTCTTTCAATTTATTTTAATTTTCTATAGAGAAACATAATGAAGAACCTAAAAAATTAATGTCTATATCATAATGAAAAAAATAGAATGTAAATCAGAATAAAAATGAAGAATTTTTATATTATCTGATGTGAGATGACGTTTTGAGATGATTTAAGAATGTTCAATAAGAAATTATAAGAGTTGAGAAGAATTAAATAATTAAAATATTTCCCATAAATGTAAGTAAATATTATTTTTTGGGAAACAAATTGAAGAGAATATGTTTTCAGAATTGTGCCTAACCCCATTTTTCTCACCTATAAAAGGATCAAGTACTTTTTACATTCTAAAATGGATTTACTGTTCAAGAGAGGAGGTGGATCAATGAATGTTTTTAGAGTTAAATATTTTTTATACTGTTATTTGTTGAGGAGGTGGGCTACACAGAAGAAAAAAATGTAAAAGAAACATGATTGTAATTAGAGTTTCAATATCTCGCTGAGAAATCATAATAGGATTTCAAGAATTAGGAAGAAGAAATTTAGAATTTTTTCAGTGGTATTCTACTAGTGAAAGATAATCAATTAGAGAAATCAAACTGGAAATCAGAATCAGAAATCTGAATAAGTATCTTTATGAAGTTCAAGAAATTATTTCCTATTGCTGGGTAATAAAGTGTAAATTGTTTTCAAGATTATAGTTGTGAAATTTTACAAGGAAGAACAAGTAACTTTTTTAATAAACTAGTTAATGACTCTTAACATGTTACAAAACCATTATTTTATATCATTTCATTCTACTTGAGGCACAAATAGTGTTGTATTGAATATAGTACTACACAAGTGTAAATGTATTTCCTACTTATTTTATCTACATAAAAGGTGTTATTTAGAGTGGATTGTGTGGAATTGAACTTTTTAAAAACCATACCAAGGTTGTAGACACTATTATTGAGTAATGAACCTAGAAAATTCTTATGTTCCAACGGATGTATGAATTTTTTTTCAAGGCGAAAACTCATTAAAAATTGGTGAAGGTTGTTTCTATAGGAAGTAAAATTTAAATGAAAATGATATCATTGATTCAACACCTCCACCACTCAATGACACATTTATCTTTATTGGGAAATATCTGGTGAGGTGGATTATCCGTAGGTAATTACACCATGTCTTGATAGGATCCATAGTGCATTTCACATGTCCCGACTTTTTCAAACCCTTCACAATTACATCCACATCATTGAATGGGGTGAGTCAGATATTTTAAAGACCTGTAAAATTCAAGGAGATTTTTTTCTTAATTTTCTTTGAAATTTTACAAGAACGAAGTTTCTGAAGGCACCTGATTCTGAGGCCCAGTGTGCACGGAATCATTTTCCGATGTTTGGCTCGGGTACATTCAGTGAACGAACGAGCGAGTTTTCCTAAATTTTGAACCAGTGCTCGAAATCGAATTTCGAGGGCACCAATGGAATCACAGCGTTGGTATTTTCTTAGAAACGCCCTTTTCGGAGATGCGTTTGCTCAGGTGTGGTTTTTAGTTTTGGGGGTTATGTTAAGAAATAAAATAAAGTGGTGCGGCAACTTTATTTTATTTCACTTAATGCCACTTAAAGCCACTTAATCTAAGTTAAGCGGATTTGGTGGAACCCAAAATATCCTACCCACCTGGTAGGATATTTTTGAGGTGGGGCCCACATGAGCCCCACCATTTCTTTTCCTCTAAGTAACGCACCCGTGAAAACCCCTTTTAAATGAAAGTCAACCGGTGCATTTTCTTAAATTCTTAATTCCCCTATTAATTGGACAGTTAAGTCGTTACCATTAATTCACTGAATTAATGGTTCGTTTCTTAACTTTGTTTTTCGTTTGTTGGCATAAGAATAAAATAAGACCAACACATGTGGGTGGCTTGTTGAGAGGATTTTGAGAAACTATAAGTTCTTCATCCTCCTTCGCGAATAATGCGAAAAACGTGAAGAACGTGATCAACGTCGAACCCTCGGAGATCGATGACGTGACGCTGTGTACCGCAACGCCGATAATCCTCCATCCGCGACGTTTCTTCCGCGACGATCCATCCCCACGACAATCTTCGATCATCAATCGATTGAGGTAGGGGATTACAGATCTTTTAATTTCCTTTGTGGGTTTTATCCTCAGCATGGGTTTAAATGGTGCAGTTAAATATGTGTGTTTTCTTTAACCCTCGGAGATCGTCTACGCGACGCCGTGTACCTGACGACGCAATGCCCCTTCCGCGACGCGACGATCCTCTTCTTCCGTGACGGTCAATTCTACGAAGAACTCACGTTCGAAGACTACGACGAGGTAGGGGATTGATTCATTTATATCTTTGTGAATTATACCTATGGCGTATAATTAAACATTTGTTGTGAAATATTTAAAACCGCTAACGAGGTGGGTGCGGACCAATGAACAAGTCCGAACCCACCGCCCTTTCGTTCTAGGTGTGCGAAACGGCGGACGTCGACAAAACTAGCTGTACGGGCGATGTGAGGTCCTCGTAGTGAAGGAAGGACCCCAGGAGGGCCTTTGGCGAAGACGACGTGAATTTCCGACCACCGGAACTCATCCGGTGGTCCGCGGACCAACCCGCCAGCGCGCCGCGCCGCCGCGGCTTCAGCCGCGGCGGCGGGCCGTCTGTCCCGCGACCGCGCGGGACAGGCGAAGGACGGGACGTGGCAGCCAGCCATGTCCGCTAGCAAGGTCGGCCCCACGCGGGGCCACGACTCCATCACGCGGGGGCAGCCCGCCCCCCGCTCTGCTCGGCCGTAACCGGCCGAGCCGACCCGCCTGAAGACCGGGCTGCGCCCGCACCGGTTGGGTTGGGTCGCGCCCAGGTCGGGTCGGGACACCCAGGCCGGGCCGCGCCGGCCGGGTCGGACCCGGGTTGGGTCGACCCAGTTCGGGCCAACCCAAGGGGGGTTGGGCCGTGTCGGTCCGGGCCCAAACCCCCCGTTTTCAGACCTTTTCGGTTTTTTGCTCATAACATGAGATACGGGCCTCTGATCGATGCACCGTTAGCGGAGATGTGATCCTTGGATCAAGACGGTCATTTCAGTATATCACATTCAAGGTTTTGGAGTACTTTGGGTTTGGCCGGGTTAGTTCGTTTACGAAACCAACCGGGATCTCGAAGTGAAAACACTTATATCTTGAGCTCAAGACGTCTGATTGACGTGCCTTTGACTTTGTTGGATTCCTCTAAGTGAGATGGATCTTTTGGATTACTCCTCCTGAGGTTTGGACTCAGGTGGAGTACGATCGGGTTGGTTTTTCCTTAAAAACCAACCGGGCCCCTAGAACGAAAAAGCAAATAACTCTCAGACCGGGCGTCCGATCGACACGCCGTATGCGACGTTGAGTTCCAGTTGACGATATGGAACTTTTGGATACATCAACTGTGGACTATGTGTCAGTTGATGTATCAGCCTCTCGGCTCGTGGAGCGGACCCTCCCGAATGAGCTTGCTGTGTGTGGGAACCCTAGAGCTGGCTGCGACTGCATCTGCGATGATGACGACGACTGTGCAGAGATCCTCAGTGGATTCAACGGTGATGACTTCAGCACTCAGCGATCCTATGTGGATCAGTGCTACCGATCTTGTGTGGGTCTGATCCTGTGTGGGTCAGGGATCAGCGGTCCTGTGTGGGACAAGGCCTACATATCCTGTGTGGGTCTGATCCTGTGTGGGTATTTTTGGGGGTTAGTTACCTATCAATCCTGTGTGGGTCAGATCCTTTGTGGGTCATTGCTGGGGTTAGTTACCTATTGATCCTGTGTGGGTCAGATCTTTTGTGGGTCATTGCGGGGGTTAGTACCTATCAATCCTTTGTGCGTCCGGCGACTTAGATGAATCAGTGGTAATATATGATCATCTCTATCGTCATACGAAGAAGTATACCTGTGTGAGCTGAATCATGTTTTGCTTTCTATGTGGATTGTGTTGAGCTATCCTGTGTGGATTTACGTTTTGCTTTCCTGTGTGGACTAGGTTGTACTTGGGATCAGATGTTGGAGTCGAACGAGAATTGATGACTTAGGTATATGTATGTGCATATACCTAAGGAGTGTCGAATATTACTTCGGGATTGTATATTTCCATTGTGGTTTATCCTTTGTGGATTCTGGGAGACCTTCGGGGGTCTCAGGGTCCCTACTGAGTAGCTTATACTCACCCCTGCACGGGCTACGCTCGCACTACATTGTGTTGGTTGCAGATGACGGACAGCGCTGATCGTGGTTAAGGCTTGCAGAGCATGACGATACTTGGAGGTGGACCACTGGGCGGGACGTACTCGGAGTGGACGGCTGGACCCTAGTTGTTGTGGAGGCCATATGTACCCACCCTTCAGGTGGGACTTCTAGTGGACGGCTCGACGCTGCGGCTTTACTTTTCAGTTTCTTTTTCCCTTCCAGTTGTACTTCACTTTTAGTTTGGGTTTGTATACTGGCCCACTTACTTTTCCACACTTACTGTTGTACTCACTTTTTACTTAGAGATTACTTCTACTACTTGCTTTCTCTGTGGTGTTTGTTTACTTTACAAAGGAAATGCCTTCCCTTTTATCTGGATTTACGCCTTAGTGCTAGTCGCCAGCCCCTAGACTATGGAAGTCGGGCTTGGGGTAGTCACGGCACAGGCCCCGGGGGCGGGTCGTGACAAATTGGTATCAGAGGAGTTCGGTTCTACCACAGAACATTGGACTCTGATCTTTTTCTATGCAAAGTAATAGTGTTAAGTATATTGGGTGTGGTTATCAGTCCAGGGAGTCCAGTGTTGGTGCGGCGGCCGACGTATCTATACACCAGGACCCTGACTTCTGATTTCCGACTTAATGCACGAAAACATTGATTTCATGTATGTTTCAAGTTTTCTTTGTTATTACTTTATGTCAGCTCACCATGTATACTGTTTGACCGGGGCGCACCTGTTTCCTTTTCAGGATGGCCCCACGACGGCAGCCAGCTAGGGTTCCGAGAGTTGAGCGTGACGACAGCCCATCGAGCGACGAGGTCTCGGTATAGGGCCCTTTGACAGTTGAGGCACCAGTAGTACCTCTACCCGCCGAGCCACCGATGCTTCCAGCCCCAGCCGCTGACGATACACGTCACCTTAGTGCATTTCATGAGTTCCAGCACCAGCGACCACCTAGGTTCCGTGGGGAGACGGACCCCCAGGCATCTGAGGACTGGCTGGAGGTAGTGGTTCGAGGTTTCCGGTTAGTGAGGACACCAGCAGACCTCATGGTGATCCTCGTAGCGAGCCTACTGCACGCGGCAGCGGGCCGATGGTGGAGCTTGATGCTTCAGGTGCCTGATGAGGCATCTCTTCTCTAGGAAGACTTTGAGAGCCTCTTCCACTCAGAGTTCTTCCCAGCCACCCTCCGTGCGGTGCGCATCCAGGAGCTTCTTCAGCTGCGGCAGGACAGCTTGACGGTCGCCTAGTACTCGGCGAGATTTACCGCTCTCTCGCGCTACTCGACAGACATGGTACGTGACCCATTCTTCCGAGCCAGGACCTTTGAGCAGAGATTGAGACATGATATCAGGGCATCGCTGATATCCCTCAGAATTCTGACTCAGGCAGGAGTACACGAGCGAGCCCTTTTGATCGAGAGCTTTCTTGCTGAGCCTTTTTCTGCAGCGGGACCTACCGTGGGGTGACACGTAGCAGAGTCTTCTGCAGAAGGCAGTCGATGGATGACTCATGTGTCCAGGCAGACCAGACCCTCACGCAGATGACCTCAGGACACTGGCTCAGCAGTGCGGGGCACACAGCGCGGAGCCAGTCTTTCAAGAGGCAGGCAGTGCTACACATGCGGCGGACAGGGTCACATGGCTCATGACTGCCCAACCCACCGTGCTGAGGAGCAGCAGATGGTTGAGGGGCCACCCAGGCAGAGGTAGAGGGTCGACTGTGGCAGTCTGCATGGAGAAGTCAGATGAGGAAGTGGAGCTGGCCGAGTAGCAGGTGGTGGGAAACGCTTTGACGCTCTACTACCACCACCACCAGGAGGTCCACCCTAGCCACAGGGAGCTGGCGGGAAGAGATAGGCACAGCTCCAGACAGTGGAGGCCTATGACCACGGCGCACCCGAGATGATTTGAGGTACTATCTGTGTCTATTCCACCCTTGCTGCAGTTCTTATAGACACAGGAGCGAGTCACTCTTTCATAGCTGATGCCCTTGTTCGGAGATCGGAGATTCCGACAGAGCCGTTGGCTCGATCCTTACGGCTAGAGACTCCTACGGGAGCAGACTCGGTGATTACGCACTGGTTCCGGCAGTGTGATCTTACCCTAGGATGCGAGAGCTTCGGCTGGGATCTTCTTGTAGCAGCATCGAGGCCTTACGATGTCATCTTGGGCAGGGATTGGTTATCTACAGTCCATTCTTATATTGACTATATTAGGCGTAAGGTGCGATGTGTACGCACTGACGGGAGTAGGTTCACCTTCACCGGTGAGAAGGGAGCCTTTGAAGCATAGGATGGACTCTTGTAGAGGAGAGGACAGCCCATCACTCATCAGTTGGCTAGCCTCATCCTAGGACCAGTTGACATGCATAGTCCTAGTTTTCATGCAGTGGTGGATCAGTATGCGGACGTCTTCCCCGACGACGTTCCAGGACTACCTCCTCGCAGAGAGGTAGACCTTTATATTGATCTGTTCCCTGGGACAGCCCCGATATCCACTCTAGTATATCGGATGGCCCCTGCTGAGCTTCTAGATCTACGGGTACAGTTAGAGGACTTGCAGGGCTAGGGTTTCATCCGACCTAGTGTTTCACCCTGGGCTTCCCCGATATTGTTCGCCAAGAAGGTGGACGGGAGCTTGTGACTTTGTGTCGACTATCGTCGCCTGAACCAGGTGACATTGAGGAACAAGTATCCGCTACCGAGGATTGATGATCTCTTCGATCAGCTCAAGGGAGCATGGTGGTTCTCGAAGATAGACCTCAGGTCAGGCTATCATCAGCTCAGAGTTCGGGACGAGGATGTGCAGAAGATGGCCTTCAGATGTCGGTATGGCCACTATGAGTTCTTGGTTATGCCATTCATCATAACCAATGCTCCAACGGTGTTCATGGGCCTCATGAACAGGATTTTTCACCCGTACCTCGATCGATTTGTCGTGGTTTTCATCGGCGACATTTTTATATACTCGATGACTGAGGAGGATCACGCCTACCACTTGCGAGTTGTACTGGACACACTCCGAGAGCACCAGATTTATGGAAAGCTCTCAAAGTGTCAATTATTGATATGTGAGGTCCACTTCTTGGGACACGTCATCTCTGAGGCGGGAGTTGCGTTGGATCCTGCGAAGATCGAGGCAGTGCTAGTTTGGGAGCCACCCACGAGCGTGACTGAGGTGTGGAGTTTCTTGGGATTAGCTGGATACTACCGGAGATTTGTTCCAGACTTCTCCAGAGTTGTGGTACCACTCTCAGCTTTGAAAAATAATGGGAAACCATTTGTGTGGTCAGACGGATGTCAGCAAAGCTTCCAGGAGCTGAGAGAGAGATTGACCAGCGCCCCTATCTTGAGTTTTCCTGGGGAGGGAGTAGGGTACGTAGTCTGCTGCGATGCATTAGGGACCGGACTCAGATGTGTCCTGATTCAGGAGTGGGCATTGATCGCCTATGGATCACATCAGTTTAGGCCAAATGAGCAGAACTATTCTACCCATGACCTGGAGTTAGCAGCAGTGGTCTTCGCTCTGAAGACATGGCGACACTACCTGATGGGTGAGCGCTTTACAGTCTTTTCTGACCATCAGAGTCTCAGGTACATCTTCTCTCAGAAGGACCTGAACCTGAGACAGCGGCGATGGCTCATTTTCCTCTAGGACTATGACTTTGAGATTTTCTATACTCCTGGGAAGGGTAACGTAGTAGCTGATTCTCTCTGTAGGAGGACGGGCATTCAGCTACATGAGGAGGCGACAGAGAAGCTAGCCACTTTGCAGATATCCTTCGTGGATAGAGATTGAGCAGCCTTCCTTCAGTCTCTCACAGTCACCCCTCCACTACTGGAATGGGTCAGAGAGGCATAGCGTGGGGACACTGACTATGAGATGTGGCATGCGAAGATATCCTCAGGACAGGCACCTAATGGTTTCTCCTTTGGAGCAGAGCACGACGTCCTTTTCAGAGGACGTACCTTGGTACCTATTTCTTTACGGGAGGAGGTGATGAGAGAGTTTCACACTTCCCCTTTGGCGGTACATCCTGGAGTGGTGAAGATGTACCAGGATCTCAGACGACAGCACTGGTGGACGGGCATGAAGAAGGTTGTGGTAGAGTTTTTTTCTCGATGCCTCACCTGCCAGCAGGTGAAGGCAGATCATCAGGTACCAGCAGGCTTGGTACAGACCTTGGAGGTCCCTAAGTGGAAGTGGGATGGCATATCTATGGACTTCTTGACTGGACATCCACGCACTTCCAGGGGTCACGACTCCATTTGGGTGACTGACGACTGACTCACCAAGTCGGCT
Source organism: Viscum album (assembly GCA_963277665.1). NCBI lineage: Eukaryota > Viridiplantae > Streptophyta > Magnoliopsida > Santalales > Viscaceae > Viscum > Viscum album. Next base: position 1,424,212,766 of record OY728155.1, on the reverse strand, counting down.
CACTTCTTACCCATCAGATAACAGGGCTCAGTGGAGAGCTTGGGACATCTCTACGTTCAAGAGATTGTATGGCTTCACAATGTGACATCATCTATCATCTCCGATCGAGATTCTCGCTTCACTTCCCGTCTTTGGAAGGGGTTACAGGAGGCGTTCGGGATGCATCTACGTCCGAGCACTGACTTTCACCCTCAAACGGATGGTCAGACGGAGAGGACCATTCAGACTCTCGAGGACATGCTCCGCGCATGTGTCCTCGACTTTGGTCGCAGCTGGGAGGACCACCAACCCTTGGTGGAGTTTTCGTACAACAACAGCTACCACTCCACCATCGGGATGTAACCATACAAGGCGATGTACGACCGACCTTGCAGATATCCTTTGTGCTGGACAAACCCTGGGGAGTCAGCACCTGTGGGACCGAAGATGGTCCAGGCCACGACAGAGAAGGTCAAGGCCATCCAGGAGCGGATGAGGACAGCTCAGAGCCGGCATAATTCCTATGCTGATAGGAGGCGGAGGCCACTAGAGTTTGAGGATGGCGACCACATCTTCTTGCATGTCTCACCTCGACGTGGATTACGGAGATTTGGATGAGGCGGTAAGTTGTCTCCGTGCTTCATCAGACCATTCCAGGTCCACAGCAGGATTGGTGAGGTGGCTTATCGCCTAGCTCTACCACCTTAGATGCACCAGGTGCATGACGTCTTCCAAGTATCCCAGTTGAGTAGATATGTTCACGACCCAACGCATATCATTTACCATGGGGAGATGGATGTTGATGATGGGGCGACTTTTGCGGAGGTCCCGGTGGAGATCGAGGATCGATATGAGCGGGTCCTACGTGGACGGTCCATTCCTCTAGTGCACATCAGATGGAAGCACAGGAACCTCCAGGAGAGCACTTGGGAGCAGGAGGCTCAGATGCGTGCTCAGTACCCGCATTTGTTTCCCTAGTCTATGATGTATATTTACAGGGAAGTAAAGCCCTGAGGTGGGAGTGATATAAAGACCTGTAAAATTCAAGGAAATTTTTTTCTTAATTTTCTTTGGAATTTTACAATAACGTAGTTTCTGATGGAACCGGATTCCGAGGCCCGGTGTGCCCGGAATCATTTTCCAAAGTTTGGCTCGGGTACGTTCCATGAACGAACGAGCGGGTTTTCCTAACTTTTGAACAGGTTCTCGGAATCTAATTCTGAGGGCACTGATGGAATCACAGCGCCAGTATTTTCTTAGAAACTCCTTTTTCAAAGTTGTGTTTTCTCGGGTGTGGTTTTTAATTTTTGGGGTTAAGTTAGGAAATAGAATAAAGTGGTAAGAAAACGTTATTTTATTTCACTTAAAGCCACTTAAAGCCACTTAAGCTAATTTAAGAGGATAGGGTGGAACCCAAAATATCCTACCCACTTGGTAGGAAATTTGTGAGGTGGGGCCTGCATGAGCCCCACTGTTTCTTTTCCTCTATGTAACGCACCCATGAAAACCCCTTTTAAATGAAAGTCAACCGGTGCATTTTCTTAAATTCTTAACGCACCTATTAATTGGGCAGTTAAGTCGTTACCATTAATTCACCTAATTAATGGTTCATTTCATAACATTGTTTTTTTTTGTTGGCATAAGAATAAAATAAGACCAACACATGTGGGTGGCTTGTTGAGAGGATTTGGAGAAACTCTATGTTCTTCAACCTCCTTCGCGAAGAACGCGAAGAACGCGAAGAACACCAAACCCTCGGAGATCGAAGATGTGACGCCGTGTACCGCGATGCCGATGATCCTCCATCCACAACGTTTCTTCCACGACGATCCTTCCCCGCGAAAATCTTTGATCATCAACCGATTGAGGTAGGGGATTACAGATCTTTTAATTTCCTTTGTGGATTTTATTCTTGTCATGGGTTTAAATGGTGAAATTAAATATGTGTGTTTTCTTTAACCCTCAGAGATCATCTACGCGACATCATGTACCACGACGACGTGACGCCCCTTCCGCGACGCGACGATCCTCTTCTTCCACGGCGGTCAATTCCGCAAAGAACTCACGTTCGATGACTACGATGAGGTAGGGGTTTGATTCATTTAAATCTTTGTGATTTATACCCACGGCGTATGATTAAACTTTTATTGTGAAATATTTAAAACCACTAACGTGGTGGGTGCGGACCAATGAACAAGTCTGAACCCACCGCCCCTTTCGTTCTTGGTGTGCGAAATGGAAAACGTCGACAAAGCTAGCCACACGGGCGATGTGAGGTCATCGTAGGGAAGAACAGATCCCGGGAGGGCCTTTGGCGAAGATGGCGTGAATTTCCGACCATAAGAACTCATTTGGTGGTCCGCAGAGCAACCCGCCGGCGCGCCACGCTGGCACGGCGGCGCCGACGGCGGAAGGCGGCGTCGCTCAGCGCGCCCCCTTGGAGAACCGCCGCAGCTGAAGCCGCGGCGGCGGGCCGACCGTCCCGTGACCGCGTGGGACCGGCGGAGGACGGGACGCGGCAGCAAGCCGCATTCGCTGGCAAGGGCGGCCCCACGCGGGGTCGCGGCTCCATCACACGGGGGCAGCATGCCCCCCGCTCCGCTCGGTCGTAACCGGCCGAGCCGACCCGCCTGACGACCGGGCCGCGCCCCCGCCGGCCGGGCCGGGTCGCGCCCAGGCCTGGCCAAGCCACCCAGGCCGGGCCGAGCCGCACCGGCCGGGCCAGACCCGGACCCGTGTCGGGTCGACCCGGTTCGGGCCGACACAGGGGGGTTGGGCCGGGTCAGTCCGGGCCCAGACCCCCCATTTTCGGACCTTTTCGGTCTTTTGCTCATAACTTGAGCTACGAGCCTCCAATTGAAGCACCGTCAGCCGTGATGTGATCCTTGTATCGAGACGGTTGTCTCGTTATATCGTACTCATGGTTTCAAAGTACTTTGGATTTTTCCGGGTTGGTTCGTACACAAAACCAACCTATCCCTCGAAGAGGAAACGCTTATATCTTGAGCTTCAGACGTCCGACTGACGTGCGGTCGATTTTTTTGGATTCCTCTAAGTGAGACGGATCTTTCGACTTACTCCACCCGAGGTTTGGATGTAGGTGGTGTACGGTCGGGTTGGTTTTGCCTTAAAAACCAATTGGGCCCCTCGAACGAAAAAGCCAATAACACTCAGACCAGGCGTCCGATTGATGGGTTGTCTGCGACATTGAGTTCCTGTTGACGATACGAAACTTTTGGATACATCAACTTTGGACTATGTGTCAGTTGATGTATCAGCCTCTCGGCTCGTGGACCGGACCCTCCCAAACGAGCTTGCATTGTGCAGGAACCCTAGAGTTGGATGCGACTGCATCTGCGACGATGACGACGACTCTGCAGAGATCCTTAGTGGATTCGACGACGATGACTTCAGCACTCAGCGATCCTGTGTGGATTAGTGCTACCGATCCTGTGTGGGTCCGATCCTGTGTGGGTCAGCGCTCAGCGGTCCTGTGTGGGCCAGCTCCTACAGATCCTGTGTGGGTATTTGTGGGGGTTAGTTACCTATCGATCATGTGTGGGTCAGATCCTTTGTGGGCCATTGCGGGGGTTAGTTACCTATCGAACCTTTGTGGGTCAGATCCTTTGTGGGTCATTGCAGGGGTTAGTACCTATCGATACTTTGTGGGTCTAACGACTTAGATGAATCAGTGGCAATATCTGATCATCTCTATCGTCATACAAAGACGTATACCTTTGTGAGATGAATCCTGTTTTGATTTCTATGTGGATTGTGTTGAGTTATCCTGTGTGGATTTACATTTTTCTTTCCTGTGTGGACTAGGTTGCACATGGGCTCGGATGTTGGAGCCAAATGAGAATTGATGACTTAGGTATATGTATGGGCATATACCTAAGCAGTGTCGAATATTACTTCGTGATTGTATCTTTCCTTTGTGGTTTGTCCTTTTTGGATTTTGGGAGACCTTCGTGGGTCTCGGGGTCCCTACTGAGTAGCTTATACTCACCCATGCACGGGCTATGCCCGCACTACGTTGTGTTGGTTGCAGACGACGGACATCGATGATCGTGGTTGAGGCTTGCGGAGCAGGACGGTACCTGGAGGTGGAACACTAGGTGGGACGTACTCGGAGTGGACGACTGGACCCTAGGAGCTGTGGAGGCCATCTTTACCCACCCTTCAGGTGGGACTTCCATTGGACGGCTCGACACTGCGGCTTTACTTTTCAGTTGTTGTTTTCCCTTCCAGTTGTACTTTACTTTTTGTTTGGGTTTGTATACTGGCCCACTTACTTTTCCGCACTTCCTGTTGTACTCAGTTTTTACTTAGTGATTACTTCTACTGCTTGCTTTCTCTGTGGTGTTTGTTTACTTTACAAAGTCAATGCCTTCCCTTTTACCAGGATTTACGCCTTGGTGCTAGTAACAAGCCCCTGGCCTATGGAAGGTGGGCTTGGGGTAGTCACGTCACGGGTCCCAAGGATGGGTCGTGACAGATATAAAGGATTAAATTACATTCATAAAGCAAGAAATAGTGATCTAAGATCATCAAGGGTATGTATTTCATGTATGAACCATTATCTTGGTTTATGTACTATGGAGGCATAGTGGATTGGATATGAGTAAATCCATGGAAGATACCGATTTTAATTCCTTGTACCTTGATTTTTTTGAGTTTTTGGTTATTTTTTTCATTTGGGGATGTGATGAATAAATACTATTGATTTTTTAATGTTCATTTTTCTATTAAATTTTATTTTTGTTATTCTTAGAACAATTTAAGATAGAAAAACATTTCACCAATCAAGTCGTTTAGTAATTTTGAAAAAAGTTCGAACTTTGTTGGTGAGTTAGTGCTTCCCAAAGTACACAATATCATGACACAGAGTGTGGGTTTACATGAATTTTTGGCATAGTGTTTTGTTGTGTGAATGTTTCGGTGGTAATTGTCTATGGATTTGTAGGTTGAAATTATGGTGTGGATGGTTATGTGGAAGATATGTGTACTGAAGATGGTGTGAGTTGGTGGCAATGGTTTAGTTTTAAAGAGGTTTATGAGAGGTATCTCAGTATTTTGTTACTACAACCCTTACCTTTATTTTTTCAGTATGGATTTGTTTTTTTATGAATATAAACAATTTATATATATCTAATATAATTTTAAAACCCTCCAAACTCATTACATTTTGAAAATTCAGGTGATGGAGGTGTCAGAAAAAAATTCCATATGAGTTGAGGAATGGATGGTGGAGATATAGCTGAGATTTTATTTGGAGGAGGATTGTGTAACATGGAGTCTTTAGTTGTGATTTAAAGGGGTTGTTAGTGGAATAGAGAAATCATTTTTGGAGAAGATCCTTGGAGGTGTTATTTTGAGGTTTCTCCCAATTTTTTATAAGTTTTGGCATTGTTACTAGTCTATGATGTGGATTCATGGAGGTGGGATTATTATAGATCATTCAATTTTAGGGTAGCTACACCATATGGTTGGGTTGCAACACAAAATTCTTCTTAGTGATTACATTTTGTGGATTAGGGGTTTATCTTGTTCTATGGTATCTTTGTTGGTCTATCAAATCTACAGTGTGGACCCCACCATGTTTCTTAGACCTTACTTTGTCCAAGGCCATTATAGCATGGTCCCTTCATTTACACTTTAGGTTTATAATTTTTTAGAAACCTTTCTCCATAGTGAGGAGTAATGCACTTTGGTCTTCTAAATTTCTAGGTTGCTTATAAATTCATGACCTACACCATAACCTATCATCCTTTATAATTTTTTGTAGACTCATGGGTAACTCCTATATGATTTAGGGAGGAATTTCACCATCTCTTTGTGGACTTTTCTTCATAGAGTCTAGATATTATGTATTAGCAAGAAATACTAAGGTCATTCCCCTCCCTCCAATCCAGAATTTCCCCATATTCTAAATTTTAGATGAGTTTATTTTTGGGGAGATGAATGGTTTGGGTGATTTCGTGCATAATGTTTGATAGAGGGTGTTGGGTTCTAGGTTATTGATCTATTCTTGGTGTGATCTTGGTTATGGTAAACTATGTTATTTATCTAAACATTATATTGTGATTTTGGAAGCTTTGTTTCATTTAGAGGGTCCTCATTGTCACCATTTTTTTCTATTTCTGTGGGAAGTGCATGATTTTTTGTTCCTTTTAGTGATTTGTAAAATATGGCTTAAAATGATTTGTAATTGGAAAATATTATTTTGATGGGAATAGGGAGTAATCACATATTTTTACTATTTTTGTGATTTTTCCATATGATGTTGTTTTCTTATTTCAATTATTGAAAATAACGTTTATAGTAAACCATATTTTCATTGTTGTTTTTATTTCAATCATGAGACCTTTTCTATGATCTTTGTTTGGTTTTACCATGAATGAAATGATTAATTACTTATATAAGTCTAATAAATTATTTTACTATGATAAAACTCGATTTTTGTAACAATACCCACGCTTCATAAGAAGTGATGTTTTATGAAATCCATTAATTGTGTTAAAATGTGGTAGATGAAATGTGATATTGTGTGTGTGTATTTTCTTAATGTGAATGTATTTATTTTTTATAAACCATATTGGGGATTTGTGGTGATGGTGGTGATCAGCTAGGGTGTGGAATTTGTTGGGATGTGGAGTGGTGGTTGTTTGGAGTGGAATGTGATGTGGTGTGATGTGTGTTGGTTGTGATTCATGGTTGTTGTGGTGAGAAGGATTGGTTGTGATGATGGGCAGAAACATGATGTGGTGTTTTGTGGTTGTATTAGTTACCTGGTTAGTCATGGAATGAATTGAAATTATGAAACATAAATAACATAGGATAAAATTAAATATAAGTGTATATTTTAATCAATGTGTGGAAAATTTCTTAAATGAAATGAATTAAGTGTGAGATGATACATGATATATGATAATTTAACAAATGTGAACTAATATTTTCCTGAAATTGGAAGAGGAATTGTGATTTTATTTATGGTGGTTGTGTAGTGTGATACATTTAGGGGTGGTAATAGTTAGGGGAGATGTCATGACATGCAGTGGTTGTGATGTGGAGAATGATAGTTTTGTCGATATTAAGCCATATATTGAAGATTGTGTATAAACTATCTATCGTGTATTTTTTTAATTTTATTTCTTTTCGTACCCTACTCAACTTTAATAGCCATAAGACACCCAAAAGTTTATATTCCTAGGGGTTTCCCTAATATCCAGGCTGGTGGGGATCAGATGGATGTCTACCCCCTCTTCCTCTCTCTTCATCTAGTAGTAGTGATGATGTGGTTGGCTATTGGGGATGACATACTAATGATATGGGTGGGAGTTAGAGATTATCTAGTGGTGATGAGGTTGTGACATGTGGGGGGGGGGAAAGCATTGTGGAAGGAGAGAACATGGTTGATGTCCTTCACTTTCATGAAACCCCCATTCCAAGGTCATGGGATGAGGTTGTGATGGGATGATGGTTTATGTTTTCACTAGATGCTAAACCCTGTGTGAGTTTGGTGATGTGTTCATTAAATGCATACATTCTTTTAGTTTAATTTCACTATGTTTTTTATTTCAATTGATTTATATTGCCAATTTTCTATTGGATTATCCTATATATAGTTAATTACCATTTTTACTTTGATTTTTAAAATATTAAAATAAAATGAATATAATTCCACTATTTTTTCTAATGTATTTTTTCTATATAGTGTAGGAAAAAATTATAAAGGAAATGGTGTAGTGAAAAAAAGGGGATAGAACCTATGGTAGACTTCAACCAGCTGCAAGACACTTGGATAGAACATAGGTGAGGATAGACAAGTAGCCTGAAGGGCCTTCCCTGGTACGATATCGAAGTATCATTGGTCATGTATGGCCCACTCCTAATGATGCATTGCAACACTGGACCAAGGGGGTAGATTTTGTAAGGTAGAAAGATGAGATGCTTGCATGGGGGGTTTGTCCCAAGTGGTGGTAGGGGTCCTCTAACCCTGTCTAGATTCTATTTCTTTTTTTGTAATGAAATAAATTAAATAGTACAGTCTATCCGTTGGATATTTTTGATCTGGGATGCACATTTTACCTGAGGCACTGTGAACCTGCAGAAATGGTGTCGTCCTGTGTGAACTCGTGATTTGAAGAGTCTTAGTGGATAATTGGTTCCTCATTAACCAACATTAAATGATATCAAGAAGGGGACCCTATGTGGCACTTTGGTTGGTGTGGTGATGTGATGTAATGCAACATTAACGAAGCACTTTGGCCTGCATGGAGTAGTGAAGATCGTGCAGTGATGAGGGCATGCTCGGTGTTGAAAGTGGTGTGTGGACCTGATGACCAATGACAGTGGTAGATGGGGAAGATGGAGGTGGTGGATATGTTAGATGGTGGTGGCAGTGTGGTGAAGGTGACAGTATGATCCTCCATGGGTTTTCTTTGGAGGTGTAGTGGTGTACATTTGGGGCGATGAGAGAATGATTTGAGATGGCTATTAGGGTTTCTCTGGTTGTTTGTTTTCTATGGGATTTTTTAAAATGTTGTAGTGGGTATTTAGGTTTGGCTTATGGATTTGTGTCATTTGGTCTACAGACCATCATCACTCTTGTAGTTATTGGGCATTGAGCTATGATGTTTTGGTCTTTATGACTTGCAATGGGGTTTCACCTTTCTTTTTTATAAAAGGGTCCCTTTTTATCTTTTTTTATTAATGGTCCTTGGACACAATTTTTTTCTACTATAATCATTTTGAAATAATATTAATACTATTTTTATAGAATATTACTAATTATAATTTTTTTTAAAAATATTTAGTTATGATAATTTTATTTATCTATGTATCCAATAATATATTGTAAATTTGATTTAATTTAAATATAAATATAAAATTATATATGAAAATAATTATATTCATATGTAATTAATAATATTATAAATAATAATTATATATTTAAATTTATATAAGAAATTTTATTTTTCTAAATACAAATAATATTATTCTACACAAAATTTCACATTATATTATATGTATGTAGTGAATATTCTTTATAAATACAAATAATAGTAATATTTAATGTAATTAATGTAAATAAAATTATTAACATTTATATAAAAAATAATATATTATCAATATATTTTAATTTAAATATAATAAATAAATATAAATATATACAAAGGTAATTATATTTTCAAAAATTAAATTAAATTAATTTTATTCACAATTTATCATCATATTGATTATTTATAATTAATATTTTTTCAAAAGGTATTAATTATAGTACGTTTTTTCTAATTACATTAAAAATAATTGTATTACTTGTATATATATATCAAATTTTATGTTGTAAATTTAATTGTTTTTTAATATGATAAATAATATAACATGCATATAATTATATTCAAATAAAGTGAATAATATTTTTTAAAAAAGTTTCATAGTAATCTAGATTTAAAAAATATATAGATAGAAAAATTTTATTTTTCTTTTTGATATTATATTTTAAATTTATTTTAATTTAAATAAAATATAAAATATTGTATTTACAAGTAAAATTTATTTAAATGTAATTTTTAGTTTTCAAAATTATAATTATTCATTTACATTAAGTAATTATATTTTCATAAACAAAAATATTATTATATTTTATACATAGTTACACAAAATTAAACACAATTTAAATTATCCAAAAGTCATTTTTAAATTTAATACGCTACTCGAAATTTTATACAAAATAAAAAGAACACATAAATTAAATAATACATTTAGGCAATCATATAATTTAAATAAATTAATCATACAAGAATAAATAAATAAAGAAATTGAAAAAAAAATAAAAATAAATTGTTTGTTCCTCATGTCTGTGAATAAAATCACAACTACATATATGGTTTTATTTTGTACTTTTCTTTATCAAAGCTAAAAAATTATTGATAAAGGGGTTCCACTATATGTGCTTATAAAAATCACTCCGAAAATGTACTTTTATCATCACTTCTCTTTGTGGTCATAAAAGTTTTCATTTTCGAGGGCTATAATTCTTGTTTTTGGCGATGGTAAAAGGTACATATCATAAAAGTATATTTAACTAACAATATATATATATATATTGATTTCAATATAATATATTATATAAAATATGATTTATATAATACTAAATAAGTAATGAAATTTAATATATATTTTATTTAGTGAAATATGTTTTACTAAATAATTAAACATTAATATTAATTAAAAATGTACTAATTATTATTGACTACTAGTCATTTAATGAAAATTTTATGATCAGAAAATTTTATAAATTAATCAAAATTCTAAATTCAACTAAATACATGATTCTGAATTCAAACTCCCAAAACTATTGATTGAGATGTCTTTTTGACCTCCATCGCTTATAAAATCAATTCATGTGAAAATATCGATTACATAAATGTTTAAGGGTGCCTTATTCAGTTTTTTTTCAAGATAAAAAAGCCCCAAAATGCCTCCAAAATGATTTTTTTGTCACGATTCTTTATTTTTTAAAACATTTGATGGGATTTCATGCTCGTTTAAGGGGTTATTCTTATATTTTTTTGGGTAGTTTTATCTTATTCTCAGTAATTACACTCACTAGGATATTATGACATTCATTTTTTACAATTTTTCGTATTTTTTGTTATATATAATTAAATATATATACACATATAGATATTTTTATATATTTACACATAAAAATATTTATTTTACAAAATAAATATTTAAACATATTTACATATAAACTAAATTTCTAAATATATGAACCATATATAAATAAAAAATATCATCCATTTTAGATTTCATAATTATAGGTCTAAAATAAAAATCATTTAAATGGTAGGATGAGGTATTTGGAAAGATGATGGAGTTGCGAGTGTGTCTCCCTAGATGTTACCATGAAAATTAGATATTTTAAATGGATTTGTTGCTAATTTAACCCACTCCTAATTTCTTTTCATACTAATGGGTTGATTATCAATGACATATGAATGAATATTATGAAGGGATAGATCTTGTGAAAATTAAGGACGAATATTCCTCAACACTGGTTAGTTCTCATAATTATTTCTCTCTACTTAAAGGCTCGGTGGTTGTGCGTATCAGTATGAAAGGGAATGTCGCCCATCAGAGTGTTGATCCATTAGTAGTTTTAGAAACGATTGAAAGAGGAGAACATTAAATTATCAGGAGTAAAATTTTAAAAAAATGGTCAATTCCCTGGATGATTGGGGAATTGACTGATCAGCTCTCAGAATTTTTGGGATTTATGAACACGTGTTGTGTATCACTTTGGTATTGGTTCCTTCACCTGCTTTTTCCATTTTGAAAATTTGAAATTCCAGGCTTATCGATTTCACTCTATATATCTCAAACTGGGATTCATTCATATTCATGAATGGGATCTCATGTTCATACTTTTTTATGTTGGAAGATCATTAATTTAGGTATGGGTTAAATTCGTCAATCTCACCTAGATTTTATGGCACCCATAAATAATCTATGATATAGTGATGGCCATTGGTGTTCTGATTAAACTAGATATTGAAACTAAAACTGCAATATTTGAAAATTTATATGTATTCTTAGTTGAAATTGATTTATTCTATATTCCAGTTTATATATTTTTCTCTCTACAGAAGATGATTAACTTGTCTTGATAATTGAATATGAAAGAGTCCACCATTTTAGTTTTAACATTAAGGCTATTGGTAATGATACATCTTCATATAAAAAAATTAATTTTTTCTAATGATTTATCAGTGTGTGGGAATGAGGAAACCACATGCTTCAAGAAGACTATAAGGGTTAGGCCAAATGGTTTGGAAGAGGATAACAAGTTCATGTTTCACAATTATATCGAGGTTGAATTGGGGGGATATGAATGGAAATGGTGGTGTTGCTAATATAAATATCGGTGATTCTTCTAATGGAGATGTCATAATGACATTTGATTTTATGTTTTATGGAATTGAAAATTATTCATGAACATGGGATGAAATTTTTCATGATGAGAATGAATATGCATGGAAGGTAGCCGATGAAGTGGAGGTACCGGATGCACATATAGTGAATGTGTCAAATGAGAATGTTTGTCCATATTTGGAGGCTAAAAATACAGGAAAATGGAATACTAATATCGTGGGAGTAAGTGACATGAATGAGGATACTAATGCAAGTATAGGTAATAGGAATGTTGGGGATACATTAAAGTGCTGGATTACTGTCATTATGTGACAATAACGGATGATTGATCCATCAATTAAGAGACTGTTCAAGACTCTGTTGATCAACATTTTAGGGAAGAGAAACTAGTGATTTCAAGGGTGTGTGAAGGTAAAAATATAAAACTATATGTGGATGTTTTTCAAAGGGTAATCTCTCAAAAATATAAATCACATTGGAGTCAATCTTAGTTGTAGGTATGTCAGGTCTTGGGTGATAATCCATCCAGACGATGCAACCAAATGAGGGTGAGTTTTTTGAACAGGTCATTTCCAAATAATTTCAATGAACTAATAAAGAATGTATATATCTTATTTGGAAAATCCATATAAGATTATTATGCTTCTACTTATGAAAGTAATTATAATATCATACCTCTGAATGACGAGGAAGATGAAAAGCCTCTGAAGGTCTCAGTGAGAAAGTGACAAAATGGGTTTTCACATAGCTTGAAGCTACATACACTATGATGGATCAAAATATATTTGTATTTTATGATTATATATATCTTCAATAGTTACTATCTAAAAACATATAATATTGGATTTTCACAAATATTGAGATTAACATTCATGATCTTTCATGGATTTTTCTTTAAAATAGCGTAGAATCTGAAACTTCATCAATGGAAGATGATTTTGATCCTCAACGGGAGGTAAAACCATAGATAATATAAAAAAATACAAAAGGAGGAGGAATTCATTCATGACATTTGGGATCTGGAGGGACTGTTATAAATTTACCTTATTTCTCATGTTTTTTTTGGCATTTTATGCCCTATTTGACTAGTCTCCACTCCTGTATGTTCTTTTCTTTTTATTAAATTTTGGTTCATATAATTGGATTTCAATTCCATGGATGATACATTTCTAGTAATATCAATTTCATTTACTAATAAAATGTATGAATGCTTATATACCTATACAATGTATATATAATGTATATATATATATATATTAGTTTCTTTCTCTGTATTATCAAAAAAAATATATTTATCTATGTATTCTTATAAATGTATATAAATTTAATATATTATATATTTTAAAAAATATAAATATGTTTAATTATATTTATAGACACAAACAAAGACATATGTATATATATACGTTTTTATATATATAAATTAATATATTCATGTATGAATACATGTATTTATATTCACACACAAAAAAATATACTTTATAAATGTATTTATAAATAAGTATATAAATATATATAAATATATGGATTATATATATAAATAAAAATATTTCATAAAATATAGAAAAAAACATGGACTAATAAAGGAACGTAGACGTGATGGTGGAGGTCCAAGGTTTGAATCCATGCGAAGTGGTGCGTGGGTGTGGGAAAGATTGATTTCCCAGTATTGATAAGGTGCACAAGGGAGGGCTAGACGAGCATTGAAAAAAAGACAAGGGTCGAGTGCTGATAAAAGGGTGGTGGTCTTCTTGTGAATTTCTTACATATTAAAATCATTTTTTACTTTTATCATCTCTTTTTTCACTAATAAAAGAGTCCATTATATTGATTCTTATCCCTGATAAATGGTTTTTTCTAGATCATATAAAACAAGATTTTTTAAATGTATGTTGAGAAAGTGAGAAATAAAATTTTTAGAGCTTCAATAAAAATTTGGAGAAGGGGAATGGGAGAAAGGAGAGGGGTGGGTTTCAATAGTTTTCTCAGTGGGATGCATGAATCCCATTCATGCCTCCTCTATTCTTGTTACACAATATATGTGAATGGGGATCACGAATCCATTTAGGGGGAGAAGGAATTATGAACCTCATTCAGGCTTCCTCATTGAAGGATTAACATATGTTGTGTTGTGGTTTTTTTGTGTTAGTTACAAGATAAGTCATTAAATTAATTGAAATGGAAAAACTAAAATCGAATGGTTTGTAATTTAATATAATATTGTGTGGTAATAGATATGTGGTAATTGTCTTAAATTAAACGAATATATTGGGTAATGAAACTTGATATGTGATAATTGAATATTTTTTAACAAATGTTCACTTATAATAAAAAGATGAATGGTGTTGTCAAGTGTGGTGGTTTTGTAGTGTGTGGTATTTAGTGGATCCAATGGTTGTGTAGAATGTCGCGAGGTTCAGTGGTGGTGATGTGGAGTATTCTATTGAATATGTTCTTAACCCATATATTTTTCATCATGTTCTATCAATCTATCATGTATTTTTTTATGTTATTTCTTTATGTTCCTTGCCCGAGTTGAATAACCTTAACACAACCAAATGTTTTGGGTTATGGTTTTTCCCCAATATCATGGTTGGAAGAAAATTAGATGGTTTTATAATACATCTTTTATACTCTTCATTCAGTATTCATGATGATATTGTTTTGTGTTGGAGATTAATGAGTAGTGATATGGGTTCAGTTGGTGATTACCTAGTGATGATATTGGTTGGTATTGTAGATTATCAAGTGGTGAGGCGGATGTGATATGTGGTGGGGGTCATGCATGATGGGAGGGGGCATGAGTTTTATGCCCTTCAAAATAATTATAGCCATCTAATCTTGTTATGTAATGATGTTTTCATGTGGTGGGGTTGTGAAATGAAGAATAATGAAGCTAGCATTATATTTTAGACCCTATAGGAGGCTGGGGATTTTTTCATTAAATTCATTTATTTAGTTTAATTATGTGATGTTTTTAATTTAAATGATTATGATTTCCTATTTTAGTTAATATTTTAGGATTGATTTAAAAAAATAAATTGAATAAATTTTTTTATATCATTTGTTTAATGTGTTTTTATATAAGATATAGGATAAAATAGCGATGTAAATGGTGAATTAGTAAAAAAATGTGCTTATGCATAGGTTGGTCCTCAACCAACAGCTAAACAAATGGCCACCCCATTGGGGTGGCTAGCTAAATAGTAATGAGGGCCTACCCAGGCATGAAATAGGAGGTGAATATGTCTCGAATGAAACCCACATGAAGAAGAAAGGCCACACTAGTGAAAGGGGGTCGGGTCCATGTGGCATTGGGAGGAGGGGATCACATGGGGGATTAGGTGTGAGCAGTATTATGGGTCCTCTAAACCCCATTGGACGTCAATGGAATTTTTTTGGATTAGATCAATAATATTGAAGAGTCCAAATCCTGATTATTTCACTCTGGGACACACATTTCACCCAGGGAACAGTGCACTTGATGAAATAGAATCTTTCAGAGTGAAACCATCCTTAGAACACTCTTGAAAGATGATCAAGGACTTTCCAGCTAGCATGGAACAATGTTATGTGGTTTCAACTCATTGGAACATTAGTTGGTTTGGTAAGGTGATGTTATATAACCTTATATCAACTCACCAAACTGAATTGAGCGGGGGCGATCGTATGGAAAAATGGCATTCTTATCAATGGAATAAATGCAGGGACATGTAGTGAATGAATAAAGAAATAACAAATATGTTGGTGGATAATAGTTATGGAAGCAGTGGATAGGGCTGGTGGTGGTGGAATCCCAACGGTGAAGAAAAGTTTCCCCTCTTGGGGTTTCCTTTGCTGGCATTGTTTCTGGCAGCGATTCGTTTTCGGGGTGATGAAAAACCAATTCAAGGAGGTTGTTTGGTTTTCCTTTGTTGTCTATTTGCCTTAGGACTTTTCTCCTTTGTTTCATTTTTTATTCAATTAGCTTTATGACTTTTTTTCATAGTGTCTAAAGGCCATCATCACTCTGATTGTTTTGGACCGTTAGTCCATTATTTTTGGGACTTTGTGACTTATAATAGATTCATCCTTTCCAAGTTGAAAGGGCCCCCTTTATTATTATTTTAACAAAGGGGTTTGGCACCAAATTTTGTTTAATTTAATCATATTAAAATAATGTTAATACAATATAATATAAAAAATTATTAATAATATAATTTTTAAAAGATACTTATTTAGAATAATTTTTTGTATCTATGTTTCCAATAATACATTGAAAATTTATTTTCATTTAAATATAATATAAAATAATATTCATACATATTAATATAATATATATAAAAATACGTAAATGAAATCAATAAGGTGAAAGTAATATTGACACTATTAAATATACCACATATTCAATCAAGGGATGTGCCAACATTTATCTGTGCTAAGCTAAAATCACTAACATAAGCCTCACCTTTATGAGTGAAAGTTAATACTACTAATAAAGGTCACTTTTATCAAAAAAAAATTAAAACTGATAAAGCATAACTTTATTTGTGCTATTATTAGCACTGGTAAAAGATTTCAATAAAAAATTATTAATAATATATACATAATTATAATATTTATATTCAAAAATATTGTTTATTTATATAAATTATTTAAAAAACGCTTGTTTATATTTAATAAAAATATGACATATTATTATATATATTTATTAATAATTCAAAAAAAGTATTCAATGTTTAATTAAATATTTATAATTTTATAAATAAATCGATATATTTTTTTTAGAATTATAAATTTATAATAAGTTTTTAAATGATAAATATATTTATAATATTTATAATTATATACTTATAATTATATATTTATAAATATTTATAAATAATTTAAATATATTTATTTATACTTATAATTATATATATATATTAAAATCTATGTCTCTGTTTAATTTTGTCTATATATATGTACATATAATGAGATAATGATGATATTCATGGACTTGATTATCGTTATTTGTGTTTATATATTGATGCGTGAGTATAATTTTCACAATATGATCATAAAGAATATATGTTGATATGATTGTGAGTTATGTTTCAAATGTCAAGATTACTTATATTATGATGATGTGCATGCATTTGTTATGTTTTGATCATAATCAAGGTTAAATTATAATTTGACACCAGAATGATTCATTCATGTTATACCCATTAACTTATTATGTTCTCATTAATACTTATAAAATTATAGAAATTTTTTTTAAATAATAAGTATATTTATTATATTTATAATTATAAATTTTTAATTATATATAAATATTTTTTAAATATATATATATCTATATATATATTATTATATATATAATTATTAAATTACAATAAATACATTTATTATAATTTTATAAAAATATATATTTATATTTTATTATAAATATATATATTTAAAAATATATAAAAATATTTATTAATATATTTATCTATAATTATAATTGTATTATTTATTATATTAAGATGCTTGGGGATAAAATTATTTTCAAAAACATACACACCACACACACGGGCAGGAAAGGCAGTCCATAACCCCCCCAAGGGGGTATCCCAGCTATCAATCCTATTTACTTATTAAATATGTGACCTGAATACCATGACTTATAGGTCAATCATGGCCAAAAGGCCCAACAAGACCAAGAAATCATGGTATACACTACATCTGAATTGACTTGTAATCCAAAATACTATGGCCAGTGTAGCAACACCGACACTTCCTCTATCGTCTTCATTCATGGGACCACCGCTCGTGGCCTTTGAACTTCATTTTAGCTAGAATTTGCCCTCTACGCATCGAGATCCCACACAACCTCTTCACTCCATCTTTTCAGCATGCACGTCACTGTGAAACACCACCTACATGGTATTTGGAAAATCATGTGCTCATATAGGTTCTATTTGTGACATTAGGGAGGGAGTAGATGAAATCACTTCCAATATGGGGAAGGTTTCTAAAGAACCTCAATTTGAGATGCCAATAATAGGAGGGGGCCAATGGAAATCCTTTTTGAGCCATCCACACAGATAGGAGATGAGATCGGATGCTGCAGGGAAGCTGGTGACATGGCGTCATTCAAGTTATGGTATATGGTATGAGACGGACATGATCTTCAGGAAGAATGATCGCTAGAGATGCAGAGCAACAACCACTAGTGGTATAGTTGTGGGTCCTCTTTTTTGTGAGGTCTGGTATAGAAATCCTTCTAGTTTTGGTGTGGCGGCCTTGTCTGGTGGAGTGGATTATTTTTGGGAGGTAATTGATTACTATAAGTGATGGGGGGTCTAGGATCTTGGTGGGAAGGCAGTGTGCCTCCTCCAGACGGTGGTAACGAAGGAGGGTCACTCAAAAGGCTAGTGGTCAAGAGAGCTAGTGAGGCTGGAGACAATTGTGTTTTTGGCCGATGGTTGGTCCCCTACAAGGCGACATATCATCTAGCCGGTGAATGAATGGACTCAATATGGCGGTGATGGATCCATGGCTGGAAAAGAGTCGGTGGAGGCCCTATGTGGTGTCATTGTTGTTAGCCAAAAAGTGTTCTGGGGGTGACCTTAGGAGCTGGAATCTCAGGCTGCAGGTATGAGTTGGCCTTGGAATGCGGGGCTATTTTTGTGTTTGTAGGCGTTGACCAAGATAGGAGCAGTGTTATGATTGGGCCTGATGTACCCAGTTAAAGAATATTTCTTCCCTAGGAAGCTTGAATGGGGTTCACACATCCTTGGAATATATTATGAAGGATTCTTGAACCCCGTTCACGCATCCTATAGAAAGGTTTATATTTTTTGTATTTTTAAATTTATTATTTTTTTGTATTTTTGTTTATATGTATATATAGAAACAAAAATTCAGCAGAATTTATTAACTATTTAATATACCCTAGTAATTCAATTAAAACAATCTAGATTCTTACAGAAATCCCCACCCAGGGCTCTCTTTTATAAGAGTGCTTACCCTAGAAATCATTCTCCATTTTCGATTTGAGATTCACGTTCTCCCTTTCTTATGTAGAACATTCTGCATTTCTGATGTGGGATTATGTTTCAAGTAAGTAAATTTAAAAAATTATAAAATAAAAACATTAATATCAATATAAATGAAACATGAAACATGGGTTAAATATATAAGAAATAGTTAAAAAATAATTTCAAAAAAAATTATGATGAATAATGATTTGTAGGATTTCAAAACCACTAAATTGAAACATAAAAGTGATTCAAGTACGTGTCTTTGAAAGATTATAAAATAAAAATTATAAGACCAATATGAATGAAACATAAAATATGGATGAAAAATATAAGATGTATTAGAATAATAAATGAATTTAAAAAAATATTCATGAATTATAATTTATAGTTTTTCAAAACAATCAACATGAAATTTAAAAATATTTCAAGTACGTGGCTTTGAAAGTTTATAAAATACAAATTATAAGACCAATATAAATGAAAATTAAAACATGGAAGAAACATATAATAAAGAGTTGAAAATAAAAATAATCTTGTTAAATATATTGATAAAAAATAACTTATAAGCATTCAAAACCACCAACATGAAAAATACGAATGTTTTACGTGTGTGGCTTTGAAATACTATAAAATAAAAACTATAAAACCAATATAAATGAAATTTAAAAAATGGATTAGACATCTAAGAAATTTTTAATAAATAATTGGTTAATTTTTATTATAATTATTAATTAGTTAACAATTAATATAATTATTAATTTGTTAATAATTAATATGATTATTAATTATTTACTCCTCATATATAATTAATAATTAGTTAATTTGATATATAATTATATAATTAATAATTAGTTAATTAGTAATATAGTTATTAATTATAATTATTCATTGTAATTATTAATAATTAATTTTTAGTTATATAATAATAAATTTTTAATTAGTAATATAATTATTAATTATTATTATTATTTATTTATTATATAATAATTAAATAGTTAATTACTAAAATTTAAATTAGTTAAAATTAGTTATTATTTATTATATAATTTCTAATTAGTTAATTTTTAATATAATTATTAATTATAATAAAATAATTAATTATTTAGTAAAATAATTAGTAATTATATTTATTCATTTTAATACTTAATTATAATTATTAATTATTAATTATATAATTAATAATTATAATTATATTAAAAATTAGATTACAAATTATCTAATTAATTACTATGTAATTAATTATTAAAAATTAATAACTAAAAATTATAATGAATGATTATAGTTATTTATTATATTACTAATTAACTAATTAACTAAGGAATTATTATATAATTAATAATTATATTACTAATTAAATTCTTAGTTATTATATAATTAATAGTAATATTACTAAATAACTAATTAATTATTATATAATTAGTAATTATATTAGAAATTAACTAATAAATTATTATATAATTAATAATTATATTACTAATTAACTAACTAATTATTAAATATTTCTTATATGTTTAACCCATGTTTTAATTTTCAATTATATTGGTCGAATTGTTTTTATTTTATGTTCTTTCAATGCCACGTACTTGAAACGTTTTTCTATTTCAAGTTGGTGGTTTTGAGAGCTTATAAATTAGTTTTCATCAATATTTTTTACGATTTTTTTTACTTTCAACTATTTCTTATATGTTTAATCCTTATTTTATGTTTCATTCATATTGGTCTTATATTTTTTATTTTTTATCCTTTCAAAGACACATACTTGAAACATTTTTATCTTTCATGATTGTGGTTTTGAAGGCGTATAAATTATTATTCGTCATCATTTTTACAAAATTCATTTTATTTTCAACTATTTCTTATATGTTTAATCCATGTTTAAGTTTCATTTATTTTGGTATTATAGTTTGTACATAATAGTGTTTTAAAGACAAGTACTTGAAAAAGAAACTCACAACTGAAGTGCATAATGTTCTGAACAGGAAATGGAGAACCTAAATCCCACATCAAAATTGTAGAATAATTCCCTGGGCTTTCCCTCTTAAAAATGGGAGCTCTGGGTGAGGGTTTCTATCAGAATCCAAACTGTTGTAATGACAGTACTACTGGATATTAAATAATAGATAAATTTTATTGATTTTTTTTTGTGTGTGTATATATATATATATATTATATATAAAAAACATAACAAGAAAAAAATAAAAAATTTAAAAAAACTATAGAATAGAATTATTGTTTCTGTAGGATGCGTGAATGGGGTTTAGGGATCTTTTAGCGTGCCTATGATAAGTGAATCGCATTCACACATATTATTAGGATTGAGAATGCAGGAACGGGATTAACAGATCTACAAACCAATTTTTAAAAATATTTCTAACCCTATCCCTTTTCGAGAAATGTTTTTTAAACCCATATATACAAAAAAAATCGTTGCTCTGGCCTTACCTTGGGCCGTTAGTATGAGCTGTTTGTTGGGGGTTTTGTGCTTTTTGGATCTGTGGTAGGTTTTGTGTGGGTCTTCAAGTCAATGCATTTAGATGGTGTTGTTTTACACATTTATAATTTTTTTTCTTATGTGCTGCATGTTTTCTGGTTTGTGTTTTCATTTTATTTTTATCAATAAATTGTTAAAATCGAGTTTACTCAACACCTAAACCATCCTGGTAAATAACTATTTTTTATTTATAATTGTAACTCTAAATAATTGTAGATAAATATTTTTTTATTTTTGTAATTATAATATTATAATAAATAAATTCTTTATATTTTTAATTTTAGAATTATACATAATTGATATATTTTTCATATTTAATTATAATTTATAAATTTAATTATATATAGTTATTAAAATTTTATAATTATTTAAATAAATAAATATTTTTTTATACTTATAACTATAAATAAATATTTTTTTATTTAAATAATAAAATTAAAAATGTAATTATATATATTTATTATATTTTTATAATTATTTAAATAAATAACAATTCATTTATAATTATAACAATATATATATATATTATTTATAATTATAAATAAATGTTTATATATTAAAATAATTATAAAATTATAATACATATATATATTTAAAATATTTATTAAAATTTTATAATTATTTAAAAAAATATTATTTATTTATAATTATAGGGATAAATAAATATTTAATTATGATACTGGATGGTGATTCAGTTGGCTTAGGAGCTCTACTTCTATGGCGCACTGGTTTCTTCTTGTTATGGTTTTTTAATGCTTATTTTTCACTAAGGGGGTTCGGTGCTCTTGGATAGCGTGTGGGATGCTTGTTCTAATCATCTGTATGGAGGACTGGTGTGGGATCATAACCATCATATGTTAGATCAGTTTTCAAAGTCATCATCCACACATCAAAATCTAAGATTTCAAATCCTAGATCTGTTTCAAACTCTGAAAGAGTCATACAATGATGCTCTAAGAGATGTCTTGATTCCCGTCATATCAGATACTACCTGGTCTGTTGATTTGAGGGTGTGGAATCATGATTCTTTTTTTAATCTGTTGGTTTCATTGAAGAAAATTGCGTCATCGACCTCCAGTGTATTCAGTGATCCTTCTACTATTTCTCTTGTTGCAGGGAATATGAATTGTGATTCTTCAAAGGTGGTGAATGGTTCGCCCTTCTATTTCCCAATTTTTAATGGTTCTGTTACTAGAACATTACAAAGAAAGGGTAGCACCACTTATGTTAAATAAAATTAGGATGATGTCTCAGAGTGTTTGAAATTTGGAATGTTTTCTTTGATTTTGTGATTTATTTTTTCCAAAGGTTCAAAGCCTCTGAAAATTGATGAACTGGTTAATCAGATATCATGCATCTGTAGTTTTTCCGATTAGAAATGAGTCTCTTTTGGAAGTAGGTTTTTTCATATGTTTTTTCCTTTAAATGATTTGAATACACAAGAATGGGGTGTGGGTTCGATCTCACGCAAACCTAGTATTATTTATTTTTATGGATGGGATTATAGTTTTAATCTGTTAGATGCTAGAAACTCTTGCGTCAAATTGTGGGTCAAAGTTCACGATACAAACTATATTTTATAGAATCCCAAATTTTTTTTATGGCATTGCTTTAGTGATTATAATGCCTATATGGATGTATGAATAGACTGTGTTGGCAAGGTTTTCCCATTTTGCTTGCATCATGGTTGACGTTGACATAGGTTCTGCTCTTGTCGATAGAGTTTATCTTTCAACAGATGAGGATGAATTTTGTTGGCACATTGAATATGAGAATATTCCCCATTATTTTTTTATTTTTAATAGGATTGGTCATCGGGCTTCCCATTATAGAATATGTTTGTTGTGTTCATATTTCTATGTTAGAGGTCATGAGGATAGCTTGTGCATTAAAAAAGAGTAATATGGGTAAATCAACTACAGCGAATGAAGAAAATGGTGTTTCTTTCCCAAATAGATGGTTCAAGAACTTGTGGAGGCAGGTTCAACATATACATAAGATGATGAAAATGATGTTCATAATGACATTGTCACTAGAATTCATCCCATCATGAAAGATGGAGATGTACATAATATATAAGTGTCTCTTGGGACTCAGGGAAAGCAGAGTAACAAATAATCTTGTGCTAAAATCATTAAATATGAGGAAAATATTTATAAGGACAGTTCTAGTGTTAAAGTATAGGCTCATGATTTGGATCATGTGGATGAAGATGAATTTTAGAGGGTGGTCGATCAGTAGTTCATGGCTGAGCAGGAGGTTGCCTCAAGTCACCATAAAGGATAGGAGAAGGAGGATGTTACCAATCTTGTGAAGCATCAAAAAAAATATCTTATGGATGATGAGGTATTTCATATGATCCCTTCACATATAAAATCAGATGAAAAAAATGTGCCTTATTATGTCCTCATAGAGGATGAGAGTGCTCCTCATGATTCTAGACTTTTGGAAGACAAACTAGAAGGGGCTGGTCTTCTAAAAACAAGGAGGCATGGGAGGATTTCCAGAGGCCATTGGTCATGGGAGTGTGGATGCGTCCCATTGGAAGTACACCATGTATACCAGGGGCCAACATACACTAGGGTATCATAGACTCAGGGATATTAACCCCACACTTTTTAATTAAAAAAAATTTCAATTAGAGTGGGAATCAGCTGATGATAGTGCGACATCTGGCTATGGTCATAGTGATTCCATTGAAGTATTTTATATGTACATTTTCCTTTTGGGTGAGGTCTTGTCTCACTTTTTTACCATGTTTCACTCAATCTTGTATGTTAATTTTATTATATTTTCATAAAATATTCAGGGGCCTTTGCAACTAACTGGACCGAATTCATATAAATATATGTTTACATATAATTATAATTACAAATATTGTAAAATATTTATTATTATTTCATAATTATAAATAATTTATTTGTATTAGGCATTTATGATTGATTTTTTTAGTGCTGATAATGAAAACCCTTTATCAGCAATGATAAAGATCATTTTTATCTGTGCTTTATATTTTATCACTAGTAAAAACCTCCATTATCAGTGCATTCCAAAAAGCAATGATAAAATCAATTTGTGTTTTCATAAATGGAACTCTATAATAACCCTATTTCCTCTTTCTCCTCAAGAATTCAGGAAACCAAATCTATTCCACCACCTCTATTGCCCCCTCCACAGCCTCAGCATCTGCCGCCCCTGGCATCGGACCTTACTATTTCCGTTGGATAACCAAATATAAGGTATTATCTTGTTTGTGCCCATTATTTAGTCATCACCCCTTCTCTCATTTCTCTTTCTCTTGATTAACCAAACTCTCATGCTTTTCACAGATCTTACTCCACCTCTGATCTACGTTTTCTCAATACCATAGCTTCAGATCCAGTGGAATCATTCAATATTAATTAATTCAGATTAATTTTCATCCATTTTTTTCCATTCCATGTGTATGGAATCAAACCAGTTGATTATGTATAAGTATTTTAAGTTCAATTTATTTCCAAAGAGTTTCTAAGTTTTCAAAAAAATATTATATTGGGGAAAATAGATGAATTATTAATCCCTTGGAACCCCAAAATGGTTCAATGGTATTGGGTTAGAAGTATAAAAGGAAAGTGGAAGCTCTCAACTATCAGATTAAACACTAACTTTTGTATCCAATTCCTATTATTAAATTCAATTATAATCTACAATGTTTTTTATTTTTATTCTTATTAATTATATTTCTTCTATTAGAATGATTCAATTATTATTGAATGATTATTCTTGTTTTTCTTCTTTTACAATGAAATGTCTTCTTGTTGTGATGTTAGTCAATTATTATTAATTCCTATATTAGTTCATATATAGTTTAATGATTATGTATTTAAATTATGTGATTTATAATCATTTTCATGAGATTGATCTATAATTTCATTGTTATATTTTAATTTTATTTAGCTTTAGGGAATAATATATTGTTGTTTCTTTGAAAAAAATATTATTTTTTAATAGAAAAGAATATTTTATTGAGTGAGTTGACATTAAAGTAATATTTTTGAGGGAATGAATATAATATTAATCATTTTGAAATGTTTTAAATAGGTACCTCATATCTTCTCATTTTTAGATATAATTGTTTTATGGAAATTAAAAGGGAATGTGGAGTAATGTAAAAATTACAGAAACAATATTTGAATATTTTTTTATAAAAATAATTTATTGAATTTGAAATGTTAGAAATGGGGTTGATTTAATTATAAAAAACCAGAGACCATATTTATTATTGGTGGAAATTATTTAACATGAAAATATGGATCTCATTTTTAAAAATTTGGATTTAATTCAAAGCTTTCATATATTTCAAAAAAGATTTCTACCCTCTTGAGTTAGGGGTGTGATTATAATTGAAATGAAAACATTCAAAATTTTGTGTTGTGTTTTTTTCTCCTGTGGATTGTTCTTTGGGATCTGACCCCTTTGTGTGCTTTGGGACTATGTAATTTGAGTGTATTTCAAAAATATATTGATATAGATTAATGCTTCATGTTGATTTATTTTACCTTTATGAAATTTCTTGAAATGGGATGGAAAGCCCATTCCGAGGACATAACTTTTGGAAAATCCTCCCATTACAGTAATGTTTTTATATTGATTGGATTTTACAAAATTTTGAAAGGGGTGGTTGGGGAATGATATTCTTTACCTTTGAAATTTTTGATTCATCAACCTTCCTTTTTCAAAGTGACCAAGATCCTCACGAGGTTATGGAATGGTTTGGTCATCGTTAGAAATTTTTGAAGTCAGAAACTCTGTAGTGGTTTGAGGTGATTATTATTTTTGGGTGGTGTTCCTGATGAGCTTACAGTGGATTGAGTATTTTTAAGTGATTTCTATTATAGTTAGTTTTTGGAAAAATAATTTTTATTGTCCTACAATATCCTCCATAATCCTACAACAAAATAAAATCTCAAATCAATATGTATAATAATTTCACAAAAAATTATTTTTATCCACATATTTGAATATATATATATATATCATGAATTATGTGTATCTTCATAAAAGTCTATACTCCTGAAATTACACATGATTAAACATTATTTGCTCCAAAAATTTCCCTTTATAAAAATTTTAACACCAGTAAAGTTGACATGTAATTGAAACAAATGTATTCAATAAATAATAATAAATTATTATTATTTTATTAATGAACCTTAAAAAACATTAAACTCATTGTAATTGAATAAACAACCCTCAAGTGTCTTTCTAGTACACTCACTAGATATTTTGGGAGATATTTCAATTGAACATATTTTGTCTATTTTTTTAAATGTTAATATTACGAAATAAAATATGATGTATATGATTAATGAATGGATGAATATTAATCAAAGGAAATAATAGTATAAATATAGTGTGAAATAATTCATTATGTTTTCAAAAGATAATGTATGTGAACCTACAAAAATCCTTTGTCGGTGTTTAGGTTTTTTTTATTTTAGAAAAATTAGACTAGAGGAATAACACATGATCTGTAATTGAATTGATTAAATTTATAATTGTTGGAATAAACATGGGGAAAAAGTAAATGTAGCTAGTAACTGGGATAATTCTGTGTTTACGGATCAATGATATGATTAGAAGTGTGTAAAATAAAGATTACCATATTGAGGATGTGATTACAGTTGTGATTAATGATAAATATCATATTTAGGAAGTGATTGGGACAGTTGAAGATGAAATTTTTGATTTTCAAAAATTGTTTCAAAAGTTAAAGAGTTCTACAATAACACTAGTTTATATTGTTTGTAGTAAATTTATAACATTTTCATCCATACTGATGCCCTATAATTTGAAAGCAGAAAATGGATGGATTAATGATAGTTTTATTGAATTAATTTCTCTCTTGAATGATATGCTCTCGAAATATAATGAGCTACCTAACCAAAAATATGATGTTAAAAGAATTTTACATTCAATGGTTATGATCTATGAAAGAATAAATTCATACCAAAATGAATGTATATTGTTTTTAAAGGACCAAAAATCAATTAATGAATGCCCTAAGTGTGGTAATTCTCAATACAAGAAACAGGAATTGGGTTCTACAAATGTTGCATGGTACTTTACAATAATTACAAGGTTTATGCCTTTATATGGAAGTTGGGAGACTGAAGGGAAATTATCATATCATGTTGATATAACAATTAAATATGGGAAACTTCTTCATTCAAAAAACTATCCTCAGTGGAAGAAAAATTATCCTTAGTATCCTACATTTTGAAACAATCTGAGAAACCATCATCTTTCATTATCTACATATTGAGTAAATCCATTTGATTTTCAAAGGATCAATCATTGATTATTAGAAACTAAAATAGGATAATATTTATGGTTAATTTATATAATTTTCATGTGATTCATTATTCAAAATCACTATTTTTTACTTCATTTTAAAAATTGATCATTATTTCACATTATGATTGTAATTCCTTTTTAAAATGTACTATTACGTTGTACAATTTTGAACAACATCTAAAACTACAAATGGTAATGATTTTTCTTTAATATTTCATTTTCAGGATTCTCATTCAATTGGGAAGAAATCATTATTCTGGATCACTAGAAGAATCATATTGTAAGACCACAATTTTGGACATTCAACCAAATAAATTATGGGGAAAGTCAAATAAAATAAAATCAAATAGTATCACTATATTGGCCAATATCCACTCCCAATTAAGATAATACATAAATTGCAGATATAATAAAAATGGGGAACATTTAATTCAAAAGTGACGAGAGCTAATTTTGATGCTTGAAGGGAGTTCCAGGTGACCCAAGTTGACGATGAAATTATGGTTCAGATTCAATGGCCTGGAAAAACATACCACAATTTCAATAAAACCTCGAAAATAAATCCAATGAGAATGAAATCATTTTGAATATCAATTAACATATTGGGATTAATTTATTTATTCTATATCCCACCCCAATTCGGCCATCTAGAATGCCATTTATGCACCTCTGTTCGGTGGATGCAAGCTAACTGCTATTTTGGGTCAAGGGTTGGAAAGTATTATCTCTATTAAATTTCCACCCACCTAGGCCTACCAATATTAATTGAGGATACTTCTACTGTTGGGGTATATAACCAAGCCTCTTGAAATGCCTGCTTATGGAATATGTGGTGAAGGAGTTGAGGATTAATTGTGTTGTATTTCATTGAAATGTTATGCCTCCACTTTTTCATTGTAATGTTATTATTTCAATTATAAGTTATTGGAATCACATAATCCTCTTAATAAAATCTCTTATTATTATAATTTAATGTTATTTTTGTTATTACGTTGATAATGCTTCCTTATATTTTGAATTTATTCACACATCAATGATTTAAATTTTAAAAAACAACAATGGAGTGTTTGCTATTTTATTATTTTTTACTTCATCAATTCCACTCTCATGATTCTAATTTCCACTCACATTGAGATCATATTATCATGTGAGGGATATCCCTATTATGGTATATTACAAGGGATTAGTAAGTGGATTAATTGGATATCATTTCTCTCTATATTAATTTATAATCACTTCTTTTAATTAAGAATTTCATATCAAGATCTCAAAACTTCTTTGTCCTTATTGAATTTTACGGCCCCACAGTTCATGTTCTAATAAGAACGTTTACCTTTGACGGATCATAAATATGATCCACCATGTGTACATGTAATTAGTATTATGGTGTTTTGATATTAAATTAGTATGTGATGATGGTATTTTTACTGGGTTGATTATAACTATCTCAAATTTAAATAATTAAAATATTCCAATAAATATTTCATCTAATGCACCACAAGAAATAACCTAGGATCAACTCATATTTTCATAATTTGAATTCATATATATATTATTGATCCTTAAAACTAATATAAATTCAATTTATAGATGGACACTTCATAGCCAATAGGAGTATATAGAATGTACGTGTCTGTAGGTTTCTTCACAGGTCTCCGTGGATTCAACAACCAAATATACACTACAAGAGACTGGTTAATCCATGAAATATATGTAGACTTAGGTGATAAAAAAATTTAGCAACATTTATGTGCACCTATGTATGTTATATTAGACAGTATCATCATTTTCTCGTTCAAAATTCTCAATTCTCGCCCCCATTTCTCTTATATTTTCCTTTCTATTTTTATGTTCCCAAAGAATCTAAAATCCACATTTTCATCCAAGGCTGATGTGGACTAGATCTTCATCAAAGAGGAACAACGAGGTGACATTGGCCTTTAAAAAGGGGAGCGTGGTCAAGAAGGCATACTCACACCAATCTGTTCTTGATCAGATTAGGAGTCGGGTTCAAAGTGGATGTTTTTGGAGGCATCCAGAATGGGAATCGTCTACTGTAGAACAAAACTCTTGCTTGGGATGCGGAGATGAATATGGTAATTATGATGTGTAAGTCCTTTTGGTATGTGGTGTCTGACTTGTTTGTGGTTGTAAGTTGGGGTACCGATAACCCATAAACCGGATTTTATAAAATGAGAAAAAATGATTTGTAGGAAGGCCTACATAAATGGACTATCATCAACATTAACCCATCGCAAACCAAATATAGAATAAAACAAAAAACCAATATTGGGATTCCCCTAAAATAATATGTTTTTTTGAGAAAAATTAGAATGATTACACCATAACTGGTGATAAGTAAAATCATTTTGATGATGAATGTTTAAAGGGTAAATTTCCTACCCTCTAAAGGATGGCTGAATATATCAATATTAGGGAAGTATAGGATCTCAAATGTCATATATTTACAAATTTTGAAAAAAATTCGTGGAAACTAGTATAAAAAATGGATAAAATGATTTCAGAGGATTCATCATTACTATTTTATCTACAAAGCATTAAAACAGTAATAGAACACATTCCCACTCAGACTATCCCTTCCTCATCATGGATAGAATAATGTTATATCCCACAAAACACTCATTAATTTTACTAATAACAATCCTTTTGATTTGGGATAGATGAATAATATCAATTAATTTTTGAAGGGGCTTAAAATAATGTGGAAATATTTTATTTGGATTCACAAGATGGAAATTTTTCTTCTAGGATTGAATATACACAATATAAATCCAATAAAAATTTTCCAGGACCACTAATAACTGAACCATTGGGTGAAATCAAATAAATTGAGCCTTTAACCACTCCAGATATTCATCTAGCCAATTTTGGGGATGAATAATATTATTATAAGTAACCATTTTTAAAAAAAAATTATAGAAAAACTACTTTTGATTAAAATTTCCAATATGATTTAAGAAATATAAATCAATCCAAACTCAAAATTTTTGTCCTCCCTTACATGATCAATTTCCCCTTAATATGTGACAACCATGACCTTTTGGTTTTCATTCACTCATAAAATAAAAATAATAATGTAGGAATTAACCTTAATGTTATTGGAATGACTAGAAAAGAAACTCCATAAACCATTTCCGATATTCCATGGATCATTTTCACTCATTATAGAATATAAGATTATACCTAAATAAAATTCCAAAATAATCATTATCAATCTAGTATAAGTGATGAAAAATGGAATCGTGAAAATATAAGCAGTTTTTATTGGGTATATTTGGGGGTCCAAGTTGAGTTAACAACTTTAAACAATTTACATTCTTGGAGGAAACACGACTTCTATATTGATTTTATTTCATATTATTTTATTTTGTGTTTTTTGTGTTGTTTTTGTCAAGGAAACCTTGTTTGGGTTTCTATTGTGATCTAATGTTTCATGTGTATGAGTTTTAATAGTTTAAGTAGTTTAGTATTTTCAAATAGATCACATGCCTTCGATAATTTAAACCAAAACTTCAATCTTCCTTGAGGAGTCTACATATGACATGAACCCAAAGTGATAAATTTCTTATTGATTGGAAGATCTTGAACATCAATATCAACCACCACGAGACATCATTACGTGATTATAATTTTCAATTTATTTTTTGAAATTATATCCTCTACCACTACCCAATATTTGTTTTCTTTTCATTAAATACCGAGGATAGTGTTATTCTATGTTGGGGGTGAAATGAAAAAAAATGTATTGGTTGTCTAATATGATTTCTTACCATTTACATTTCCATATATTTAATAAAAAACCAAAATACATGACCATTTTATTTTGGGTTATTATTTTGAGTTCATGGCATCCCATAGAAACTGGTTTAGATTTGGTGATTGTTTTGATTTTAACATGAGTATTCATGAAATTAATAACAAATTGGGCAAAAATAAATTTGTGTGTAGAGTAATGGAGTGACCCAATGTGTCGATTTAGGAACTTTTGAATCTTGAATACATATTTTTCTATCCCAGAGTTTTAAATTTTGTTTCTTTTTGTCATAATTTGAATTTTTTGGATTGACTTAACTCGATGTTATGAAAAATTATGGGAGCTTCACTTGCTACACTAAGGTCTTTGAGTATAAGAGTCAATGACAAAGTCCCACTAGAAGGGTTATCTTGATTGGATAAAAATTTTATTACCATGTAACAACTTAAAAAAAATGAATATTCATCTTAATATTAAAATTGGATTTTACCAAGCACTTTCATCATTTTCACATTGAATAAAAATGAACCCACGTGTCTATTGTGGTTCCCAACAAATCATGATGCATTATTGAAATTGGATGAAATGTGGAAATGAATTTGAACAAAGTAATGGTATTGGGCCTAGGATATGATTATAAGCATGGATTGTTTTAACTAATTTTTATGGGTTTCATAATTTTTTTGGTATGAGGTCCTTTGGTGAGCATTTTATATTAAAATGTTTTGGGAAAAGAGAATTGGACGATCATAATATTGAGATATATTTTTCTCAAGAATAGAAAAACAAAAGTCGGGGGGTGATTATCCACTGAAAGGGATAATATTAATTTTCGATTTATTTAATTTTAATGTGATACATTATTAATAAACACCATTTTTATTGAATTTTAGAAATTGAACATTATTTCTCCTTATGATTGGAATTAATTCTTAAAATGAACTATTACATGGTAAATTTTTTAACACCTTATGACACAAAAAATGGTTAATATTTTAAGTTAATATTTCATTTTAATGTTTATCATTCCATTTGGAAAAATTTATATGTTTAGAGCACTTGAATATTTACATTCGAAGACCACCATTATGGTCATTAAAACTAATAAATTCTAACCAATGTGAACAAGAAATCTTCCCAATTATTTCACTGTACTAGCCTAGATTCAAGCCAAATTAAGATACAATTTAATATAGAGATATATTAAATCATGTGAATCATTTAGTAAAAATTATACATAACTATTTCATATTTTTATGACTGTTTTATATGGCCCAAGTTGAAGATGAAATTTTTGGATAGATTGTACGGAATAGAAAAACATCCCACCATTTCAATCATATATCGAATGAAAAATCCAATTCAAAAGAAAATTTACATAATGACAAGGAACATAGAAGGATTCATTTTATTATTCTATGGATCACCCCAATTCATCCTTCTAAAAGGTCGTTCCAGCACATCTCTTTGGGCGATGCAAGTTGGCTTTCATTTGAGGTTAGTTGTGGAAATGTCTTCTCTCCATTAACTTTCCACCCACCTTGGCCTACCATAATTAATTTGGGAGATTTGGAATATTTAGGTATCAACCAAATCCTCTTGAAATTTATATTTAATGATGTGGTGGTGAAGGTTTTGATGATAATATGTGCTTTGATTTATAGAAATTTTATGTTGCCACTTTATCATTGTAATATTCCTCCTTAAATTTTAAGTTATACTAATCACGGTAGTATCTTAATAAAAATGCTTCATCTTCCAATTTGTTATTCTTTTTGTAAACACATTGATACAGTTTCATTACGGTGTGAATTTATCCACACCTCAAAGATAAAAATCCTTCATACAACGGTGTAGTGTTCATTGTTACATTGTGTTTTACTCCTTCAAATCCACCTTCATGGGTCTATTTCTCAATATCATTGATACCATTGTATCAATGGTGGGTTGAAACTATTATGTGTTGATTTAAGGGAGTAGAAATGGGATGGATTGGATGTCATTTCTCACTCTATTAATGTCTAATCACTTCTCTTAATTTATAATTTCTTTTGACGGGATTAAACATTATTTATCATTGTTTAATTTTTGGGACACACATTTCAAGTGATAATATAAACCATTACCTAGGAGTGATCTAATATATGATAGTCCAAGTGTATATTTGATTAGTATTATGGTTTGTTGGAATTAAACCAGTATTTTATGATGGTATTTTTACTTCATTGAATGAACCCATCCCAAATTTAAGGAATCGATGTTTTCTAAAAAGGAATTCCTCCAATCCACCGCAATCAATAACCTTGGATCAACTCATATTCTCATAATATGAATTCACATATATATCTTAGTTGTATTTTTTTAAAAAATAAATTCAACTCAAAGTTATGGAATTCATAGCAAGAAATAATCCAAAAAATGTACGTGTCTCTAGGTTTATTCTTATGTCATTGAGGATTTGACAACTCAACCAACACTATAAGGCACCAAATAACCATAAAAACATGGGAAAAGTTGGGAGAGAAAAATATTACATGTTTAGTTATGTTAGTAAATTATAATTTTTATATTGTGGTTATGCATGAAACAAAAATAAATCAAGTTATATATGCTTACATAAGGACCAGAACAATGGGGAAATTATATTGATGTTTATTTGGATCCACTGACTGTGGATTTGAACTAATTTTGGGATTTAAGTGTTATGTTGTATAATGATTTAATGGATGAATATTTCACATTGAGATCCATATTTTATGGGATTATTAGTTAATTTCTTTCTTAAGGAAATTTGATTGGATACAGCACTAAAAGAGTTCAAAGTTTTCCTATTTGTGAATAATGTACACAATCAAATAGGTTTAAACATTCAAGGAAGATTATGCTTTTAGGATATTGCATATTTCAACCTAGAAATCATAAGGACCAATCATAGATGATCTCATTTGATAGAAGTTTAGAAAAAACATAATACATTATCTCTAATAATAATTGATCAACTTTTTGAGAATTTAAATGATATGGTAACTTCTTTTGGTAAACCATTTTCAAAAAAACATATAAATATTGGTCTACAAGAAAGAGATCAATCTTTT
Organism: Viscum album; assembly: GCA_963277665.1. Classification (NCBI taxonomy): domain Eukaryota; kingdom Viridiplantae; phylum Streptophyta; class Magnoliopsida; order Santalales; family Viscaceae; genus Viscum; species Viscum album. The sequence continues at coordinate 1,424,178,158 of OY728155.1, read as the reverse complement.
AAATTACCTTATTGGACTTTTCTGTACATCAGATATTTTTTGATGTCATGTATGCTTAAAAAATTATATGATAGTGTAATTGTAACGATACTAAATGAACCTACCAAAATAAGGGATATAATTAAGGCTAGGTTCAACATGGATATTAAGGGAATATGGGATGATTTACTTCTAGTGAATGGTGAGAAAAGAAATTTTCTTACCCCAGCAACTTACAATCTTTCTAATCTAAAGAGGTATCCATTTTTGAAACTTCTGGAATGATGTAATGTTTCTTGAGTGATATTAATTAAATATCAAGAATATCATGTAAATGAAATATTTTATTTTAAATGGTATAAAATCATATGGCTTCCATGTTTTTATGTAAGATATAATTTTCGTATCATTAAATTTAATTTTTACGAATATTGAATATCCACTGTTAACAAAGGACAATTTAATTTTCAAAACTATATGTAATAATGTTTTAGACCCATCTAAATTTCTAGATCTAGAAAGAGAAATTGTTGTATTATTTAGTGAATTGGAAATGTTTATCCCAAAAATATTATTGGATATGATTTTCACTTGTTGGTTGAATTAGTGATAGAGATTCAACTACATGGTCCTCTACACTATTGATGGATATACCCTATTTAATGGTATATAATGATTTTGAAATGGTATATCAAAAATGGAAGTCGACCAGAGGGATGTATTGTAGAGTGATATATTAGTTAGAAATCCATTGAATTTTATACCGACTACCATTTTGGTGTGGAAAACAAGGTTTATCAAAATCTGAATAGACTGGGTGTCTTGTGGGTGATGTAATTTTGGAATAGATATAGTCACAATCAATATTATAGATCGGGAGCAGGCTCAGTATTAAATTTTACATAATAGTTTAGAAGTTTCCCCATATATGGAAACCCACATTGAAATTATTAGAAATTTGAATATATAAAGGGTTGAATGATGGATATATAATTCACATAATCAATAGTTTAAAGGATGGTTTCAAGAAAATATTATAATCATGTAAGATGAAAATATGGATTCAGTTTTAAAATGAATTCAATAGATAGCCAGATGACCAGGTGTGTATGTATTATCTTAAATTGGTTATGTAATTAATATTTATACGTTATATATAAATGAAAATGATGAATATAGTACCATAAATATTAGTGAAGTTACACATATGGTTTATGTGATGCATGTTTCTTGTACTAAGGAATGAAATCCAATTTGCGTGAATATGTTATACTTTGGCATCAAAAAAATATTGTAATTGGATTATAAAACACTCCAAGTGCCAATTTTTGAATTCAAGTGGGTTGATAAAAAGATTTCTGTTAAAAGATATGAATTTGAATCCATGAATGTGGATTTTGGTAATTTTTCCAAGAGAAAACATTTATAATGGAATCATAGGTAGTACATGTATTTTATCTTCCAAATCCCACAAATCGAAAGTGGTCAATTATTATGTTATCGACTAAAACTAATGAAGGGTCATATGAATAGTCTATTGAGGAAATTCTTTTCATTGGGATTTAATAATCATTTCATAGTGGTATCAATATAGAAAGGGTTTTGTATATCAAAGGAGACCAAAATGAAGGGATTTTGATACTCGGTAGAATTGAAAAAGCCCTTCAGTTTTTCAATAAATAGTGTTCAATAATCTGGTTATATTTTTTGTAATATAAATTGTGTTACCTCATCTTATTATATGTTCGATACTGCATTTATTTAATTTAAATTAAATGATAAACCACTTCTTCATAGAATGAAATTCTCACATGTTGGAGCTCCCAGAACTAAGAAACAATGATATTCTACACAAGATAATGCTACTACTCTATAGGAACAATGGGTTTTTCAACCTATTGATTCTCCCGATGTAGTGGTACAATGAACTTCTACATTTTTTGATGAAACCACTCTAGAAGAACAACATATTGACAATGTTGAATCTGAGGAAATTGTAGGTGATGAAGGACCAGTGATACAAAAAAAATGTGAGCATCTTAGATTGATGGTGTTAGTAGAAATCATTAAGGAAAAACATAAAAGGCATCAAATTTTACGTTGAATGGAATGTGTAGGAAAAACATGTTAACCCCAAGTGGCCATTTTAAGTAGTTACATTAGACTCATCATTCGGAAACATGTGATAATTTTTGTTGATTCATGGAAACATGTTTCTTCCATTCTCAAGACACTGATGTGGGAATCAATTACAATGAAATTATGATATAATTTATTTATTTTAATAAAAAATAAAATAATTAAATGTTTACTTACTCAACATCATCCCTTGAAGAGTTAATGTATAGTAGATGACTCTAATAAAAAATATGTATTAATTCTTACTATAAGGATTCATAGAGGCTTTCAAACAATTATAATGAAAATTCATCTCAATGATAATAAAGGGAAAATAATAAACCACCCACCACTTATGTATTCACACCTATAAAAATAATAAATTTTGGATGAATTTGTTGGCCATTGTGCTGATGTGTTTTTTAGTAAAATTGTGACTAGTAATACATTGTTTGATAATATGTTTATTCATCACTTTTATTGAGATTTTCTTATTTATGAAACTGTAACTGAGTGCCAAAAAAATGAATGGGAATAAAAACCAATGTACCCCAACCAAATTTTAAGGTTGGGGTTTACATAAGTTGATAAAAACTAGTACATATTTTAAATATATTGTAAAACTTTTATGTGACCTGAAATAACAACATAATTATATTCCTCTATTTATATGTAGATTGATGAATCCAAATTTAATTCTATATCTATCCCACTCCATGTTCTATGGAAATATGCACATGGAAATAAATATAGGATTATAATAGATGCAAACACAAAACAAGTGTGAGAAACATGTTTATATAAGAAATACTAAAAAAATTGTTTCATATTTCTATTGTATAACAATGATTAATTATTTCTCTATATTTTCTAACTAAAATAGTCTTAAGAATCATCAGGACCTGTACTATATGAACTCCTAATATCATTGGCTTTGAAGAGGCCACCACAGTATGGTTAACTCAAAGTTGTTGGATTTTCGGTGACACCCCTAACATATTTTTAGAGAAAAAAATAAGAGGATAAAGATAATGTAATGATAGAGTTGAAATAATGATTAGCGGCCCTTCAAAAACAATTTCAATGGTTGAACGAGTTGGTAGAAACTATTATGGGGGAAGAAAAGAGGATAAATAACTCAATATCATACATATTGTGAAGATCCCACACCACCCCCACCAACTTTTAAGTGATCCATTCCCATCAAATGGATTTCTTTGTTGAGGTAATCAATATTTTAATAATTGTATATCTAAAATGAGAATCAGACAGGTAGTGATACCTTTCATGTACTAATATTCTATAGGGTGAAAATGAATTTGATTTATATCTATCAACACCTACACATCACATTATAGCTAGGGCTATAGTTTTCAATATCCAAGATGACATGCTACATAATAGAACCCTTACAACAGGTCATGTGAGAGTGGGGATTCGGGTAGAACTAGAGTCGAGCACTGGGATACATGTTCCACTTGATGACAAAGATATTTATAAGGTTGATTATGATATTGTAAAATCCTCACATGGATATCAGATTTGTTTAAAAAACATGTCACCAAGGAGGTATTCATTTCCAATTAATTTTTCAGGCTAAACCATTGATAATTAATGAAAAGGGTCTGAACCAATTAATGTTGTCACAGAGGGAAAAATAAAATAATGTGAAACTAAAGGTAAAATCAGAACCATATATAGGATAAACCAACCGATGAAAAATATCTTCTAAAAGAAATTTTTCCCTGCCCGTTCAATATCAACATTTACTAACATTGATGGTTTATATGGATATAATATTAAAAAATAGTAGTAGTCACATAGTTGATTTTAAAGAAAATGTGTACTGAGAGTAAGGTACAACCTACATTGATTTTGAGAATTATAAATAAAATCCTCATCTAGGAATTTCTATGAACTTAAATTGTAAACATATACATGAGGTATGTTTTTAGGATACCATTCTCCAAAAGCGGATACATTATGTTAATTAATACTAAATAAATTTATTATTTTTTGAAGGCATATATATCAATACCAACTGAATGTATTTCCCAATGAAAACAATTGGACTTGTCAGTCCTCATGACACCTCTACATAATGAATATAAATATAACCCAAAAAATGGATGAAATAGTGGCATACCCAACCAAATTATTTGAATGAAAACTTACGAATGATATACTGTTATTAATAGTAATGATACATTGGTAAAACCCAAAAATTAAATCATATAGAAAATATTTTCATTTATATTATTTATAATTCCTTTTTTAGTTTTCTTGGAAAAATTTGATTCTCATTTAGGTCAATTCGGGTACTTGAATGATTGTTTTTGTGGATTCACTGCATGGATAACCAACAAATCGACCACACATGATGGATTTTTTCAATTGGAAATACACTACAACCCACAATTTAGAACTAAACAGAAAGTTATATAATTTATATCTTGTTTTAATGAGGATTATTATATGATATGATGGTTTATAAATATCATGAAAAACATGGAATGTAGACAAGGGTTAAGCATAAGGATCCTGACAAGTTCTACAATTAGAGAAGTATCATGGTATAAAGAATAATTTTTTACTATCCAAACACATATAAAAAAATTAATTATTATTCTAAATGCTTCTATATTTTCCAAAATAATGGAAAATATTTTGACAATTATGTTTATAAATTTATGAGGGAGATCATATTCCCTTAACAAACTAGCATCCTGGAAGTGGAATTTTTGAATATAATTAAAATTCCATTTAAAATATCTATTAATAATTTTTTATTTATATTTTTTTAAAACTTCTATGATTGTTGATAATTTACACATTCATGAGAAAATATATAATTTCTTAGAAATTAATTGAAATTATACCAGATGGATGAATATACAAAAATAGTTTAAAGATGTGACATCCATAGAAATAATGTATTGTTTAATATTTATGTGTAATTTATTTCATTATAGTATTTCTCACATAATAATTGCTTTCGTAAATAAGTGGATTCTTTTTTTCTATTTGCGGTGTTTTTTGAAAAGCTACTCATGTTCATGAGAGATTGGACTTTGAGGCTAAAAATAAGATAATGAAAACAATAAAATGGGTTAAGAATGTAAACAACCATCATGAAAAGATGAATTTATACTAATTATTTAATTAATTTTTTCATTATTGTATCTTCTATTTTTAAGTTATTTTCCATATAATTTATATCTAATTCTTATTTATCAATTTTCAAATATATTTTGGGATGTTATATATGTCATTTATTTATCTACCACAAGACACAAAAAGAGATATCATGTTCCTTTATTATAATGTTACCATGATTACCATTTCCTCTATTTTTTGAACAACTAATAATTCATATTTATTCAATGTTCCTAGATGAAAAACCATTCTCATTATTAAAAATAATAAGAGTGGAGGAATCTATTGTTCTCATTGTGGTGACTTCTCAATATATAATATGAAGAAGATCTTCCTCTACTCTTCAAGATTTCAATAATGAGAATGGTTTTTATGTTAAGAACATAAACTCAATATACAATGTTGGTAGTTTATCAAAATAAATTCAATGGTAGTGATGTAGACATGGGATGTTAGAAATATTTGGAAACTTTCAGATGAGTAGGAACCAGCAAAGCATTAATCCAACACATAGTGTGACCAGTATCACTCAAGGTAGTTCTTTTTATTTAAAAATTACATTAATTTTAGTAAAATAGGCAACTGACATACTAAAAAATGAACAAACACGTTTATATTATTTTGATACAATAGTAAAATTATCAATAGTTCATTTAGGATTGTAGGAATAATCCTCACCCCAACATGATGCACTATGTGATAGGTATGAATCCAAGTGTCTGTTATCATTTAAAAATTTACCTTATAGTTAAAAATATGTCAGTCAATGAAATCCAGGAAAACAAGGTCATATTTTATTTTTAATATAGAAAATTGACTCAGAAATCATTTGTAATGTGTAGGAATTGGTCTCATTTTAAACCAATACACAATGTGACTAGTATGAGTCAAATTGATTGTTTTATATTTATAAAGATTTTTTAAAAAAAAATTAAAGTCATGCACTAAAAATCAAAAATTGATTTAATATTTTATTGATACATTAAGAAAATGATCCATGTGTCATTTATGAAGTATAGGAATTAGTTGTCCCCTAATCTAATGCATGATTTGACCGATATGAATCCAAGTGCATCTTTTTATTTAAAATTGACATCAAATTTTTTTCAAAATTACAACTGACCTACTCAAAACAATAAAAATGAAAATTTATCGAAATGATAGAAATTCATTTTATAGGTGTAGGAGTCATCCTATTGTCAATTTGAGGCATGGTGTGATTGGTATATGTGAATATATTTTTTTTAAATTGACATCAATTTTAGTAAAAAGAACAACATACCTACTAAAAACCAATAAATATAATTATGTTTTGATACATTAATTAAATATCCCATAAGTCAACTGAGATGTGTATCAATCATCTACACCTCAATCTGACTCATGGTGTGACTGATATGACTCTAGGTGTGTCTTTTTTAAAATTAAATTGACAATAATTTTATAAAAAGGAAGAAGGAACATACTGAGAACTGGTAAAAAACAATCTTATGGATTATACACTTTAGTAAAATGATCTATGATTCATTTGGGTTGTATTGGAATAAGATACTCCAAAATCCAACACATGGTGATGTGAATATGACCCCTACAACATCTTGTAATTTAAAATTGACATCAATTCTAGTAAAATGGAAAATTAAACTACTAAAAACATATCAAACGTATTAATATTGTTCTGATAATTTAATTCAATTATCTATAAGTCAATTGAGATTAGTTGGAGTCAGTTTCAACACAATCTGACTCACAGTGTGACCAGTATGACTCCAAATGCATCTTCTTATTTAAAATCGACATCCATTTTAGTAAAAAGGACAACTGGCCTTCTCAAAACTAATAAAATGCAGTCAAATTATTTTTATACTTCAGTAAAATGATCAAAATGTCATTTTTTTTATGTGTAGGAATCAACCACACCTCAATCCAATGCATGTTGTGACTGATATGACTAGAACTGTGTCTTTTTATTTTAAATAGATATTAATTTTTAAAAAGGAAAAAGTGACCAACTAGAAACCATGAAAATAAATTTTTATTGTTTTGATAATTTGAAAAATTATCGATGAATAGTTTTGGATGTGTAGTAATCATCCACACCTCAATATAATGCATGGTGTGACCGATATGAATCCATTTGTGTCTTTTTATTTAAAATTGACATTAATCTCAGTCAAACAGACAGCTTAACTACTCAAAAAACAAGAAAATGCATTCATATTTACGTTAATATTTTTAAAAATTATTCATAAGTAATTTTAGAATTTTAAGAATCATATGAAACTGAATCTGATTCATTGTGTGACCAGTAAGATCTGAAGTGTGACTTTTTATTTTAAATTGGAATTAAATTTATCAAAATAATCATGTGGAATACTGAAAACCATGATAACATTGTTGGGTTGTTTTGATACAATAGGTAAATTATAAATAAATCGTTTGAGACATATAAGAATCTACCTCACCTTAATATGACACATTTTGTGACTGGTATAAATCCCAGAGAAACTTTTTATTTAAAATTGAAATTAATTGTAGTGAAAAAGAAAACTGGCCTACGCAAAACCATGGAGAGGAATTATGGTTGTTTTATACATTAGTAAAATGATCCCTAAATCTTTTTTGATTTGTTGGAATAAAAAAACCTCAGTTTGACACACATTGTGACCAATATGACTCCAAGTGTCTTTTATTATTTTAAATTAATACAAAATTTAGCAAAAGTAATAACTTGTGCAGTAAAAACTAAGGAAATGCATTCAGATTGTTTTCATACATTAAGACAATGATTCATGATTCATTTTGGACTTTTAAGAATCAGTCACACCTTAATACAATGAACATTGTGATAGTGATGATTCCATGTGCATATTTTTACTTTAAATTGAAATCAATTTTTTTAAAAAGGACAATTTACCTACCCAAAACTAAGAAAATGCATTCTAATTATTTTGATACTTTAGGAAAATGACTCCATATACATTTATAACACAAAATAATCAGTTGAACAACAATATTACACATGGTTTAATTGATATTAATCCATCCATGAATTTTTATTTTCAATTGACATGAATTTTAGAAAAAGGAAAAAGTGAATTACTAAAAACAAATAATTATTATTATTATTATTATTTTAATAATTAATAGAAATATCCATTAGTCATTTCGAATGTGTAGGAATTATCCTTAACATAATATGATGTATGGTGTGAATTTTATGACTCTGAGTGAATCATTTTATTTAAAATTGACATCAATTTCAGTAAAATGGATAACGAACCGACTCAAAACCAAGAAAATACATTCATGTTGTTTTAATACATTTAGGAAATGATCCATATATCATTTGAGCAGTGTGTGAATTGTATTCACATCAATATGATGAATTTTATGACATGGATTACCCCCAATACATTATTTATTTAAAATTGACATAAATTTTTGTAGAAAAGATATCATATGTACAAAAAACTGATAAATATCATTTTTATTGATTTTATACTTTAAAAAATTGATCTATAAGTCATGTTTCATGTTTAGGAATCAAACAGACCAAAATATGATTCATGGTGTGACAAATATGACTTCATGTGTGACTTTTTATTTTAAAATCACATTAGTTTTAGAAAAAGGAACTAGTGATGTAATGAAAACCAAGAAAACTCATTCATATTATTTTGATACATTAAGCAATGATTCACAGTCATTTTGTACATGTAAGAGTCAGGCTAACCCCAATATGACACATGGTGTGATTGGTATTACTCTAAGTGAATTTTTTATTTAAAATTTACATCAATTTTAGTAAAAAATACTACTAGCCTACTCAAAACTAAGAAAACATGTTTGTATTGTTTCGATAATTTCGTAAATCAATCAATATTTCATTTCAGACTTTTAATTATCATATACTCCTCAATTCGATTCACGGTGTGACCGTTATGACTCCAAGATCATCTTTTTATTTAAAATTAACATCAATTTTATTGAAAATGACAACTGACCTACTCAAAACAGAAAAATTAATTCATTATTTTTTATACTATAGAAAAATGATCCAAATTTCATTTTTTAGGTGTATGAATCAACCTCACCTCAATCCAATCCACGATACGACCTATAAGACTCTATGTGTGTCTTCTAATATTAAATTGATAATAATTTTAGAAAAAGGAATAGGTGAAATACTAAAAACTGAGAAAATAAATTTTTATATAATAATATTATAGGATAATAGTACAATATTCTTGGAAACACTTTTTATAAAACATTATTTTTAAGGAACATAAATTTCTGACTGAATAGTGGGTAAAGATGGGATTTCATAAAAACACAATCATAAATATATTATGTAACAAAGTGTAGAAAAATATTTCCAGTATATGAATATATCATGAATAATTATAATAGAAGAGAATTAATTAATGTTTTTAATATTTGGATAATAATATTTCATCACTGAAGCTTAATCATTAACAATCTGGAAATGCCATGAGATTATTTCAATAAACTCTTACCACTTAGTTATTTGGGATTATACTCTCCATGTTTGAAAATAAAATTTAATGAAGCCTAAATTTCCTTAAAATTTTTATATTCATGATATAACATGTAAAATTTTAGTATATATAACTCTAAAAATAATTTAGGTGCATAAGAAAACATGAGTCTCAAAGAAGGAAAATTAAGATAAAACTATTTTACTGATTTAGTAACTTTTGAAATGTTAACCTCATGAAATAATGTTCATAAAATTGATATGTAAATACCCATAAATTGAATTAAAATAATAATTTAATATATCCATGTTTAGTATACACACTATTCAAAAATGAATTGGTGGTAAATAAAGATTGAATCTCACAGAAATAAAAAGTGTGACGAAGTATCCTCACATCATGTCTTGAATCTCTTCATAATCTTACAATCCTCTAGTATTATAAATATAAATTTATTTTAAATATATTTTAGAACCATATTATTACCTCTAATATCATATATTGTTTGATTATCACTTTATATAACACTCTTGTCGACAATCCTATGTTAAGGTTTCATTTCGGGTAATATTCACTTGGTTTTTCGCGTGTGACTTAATTTGTTATATATATGGACCATATATACTTATAAATATATATAAATCATGATTTATATAATGTAAAAAATTATTTAAATTTAATTTATATTCATTATAATTTAATTATAACTATTTATAAATTATATAAGTATGAAATGCAATACATTGTTCATTGAGATTGTAGGTAGTACGTATGCATGAACGTTGTTTCCATTTTTATTGTCATATTAAAAGAAAAAATAAAATTTTCATATATATATATATATATATATATATATATATTCATATAATATCATTAAATAATAATTATAATGTAATATATATCTTATAATTTCACTAAATCCATCTTCAGTACAATCCATGTAGTGTGTGAGCGAATCAAATCACTTTGAAGGGGAGGTAATCCACATTACCTCAAACAAAATTATCATATTTAATAAAATGGAATGTAAATAATTAAGTTTTTTAAAATGAATATAAAATCATATTGAAATTAAAAATATAATAAATGACATATATAAATGGATTTTCATCATTTTTCGACCATGGGAGGCATTAAAGGAAAAATGAACAATCAATGTTTAGTAAGGTGTCAGTTCTCTATACACGTAAACAGTATGTTCATTACCCATTAGATGAAGGTGTCTATAAGTGAAGGTCAAAATCATATCATAAAAACATCCTTGTATATTTTGGATCCTGGTGTTTTTATACTATAATGGAATAAAGAGAGAGGATAGAGTGGATAAAGAAAATAAAAGAAAAGAGTTTGAGAGATAATGTTGCCTCTTAATCGGGTAACTCATTGTCATTTACGCCAAAAATATTACATGGTTAACATTCTTCATATAGTTATTCATTACTGATGAATGGCGGGATTATATTAAGTGTATTTTTTTGATCTTGGTTGATTCTATGTGGTTTTAGAGGTGTGAAGAAGAGTGAGAGGTGGTGGATTTTATAGGGAAGGGAAAGGACTCACTTCGTATTTTTTAAAACAAGTATGGTGTACCAATTTTTTTTACCTAAAACAATTCATACCAACACCACATAACATAATAATGAAAGTTTCATTGCTAATAAATTCCTATATAATTTTCATTAGAAAAGTGTAGGTGTTGTTTTGTGTCTCAAATTAAATGTTTAGTCCTTAGTTAAGTTTAATTTTACATCAATCAATGTAATTAATTTTAATTACTTTCACAAATCATTTAGGACAAAAAATATATTGAAATTATTATAATTTATAAATTATTAGGATTATAAATATATAATCAATTTTTTCACATTCTAATCAAAAAATTTGTAAAAATTAATTTCAAATTTATCCCGTAGTCGGGTTGAAATTGCGGGGTTTTAATGTAAAAACATTCAACAGTTTTCTAAATTATTATAATCAATATAAAAGTGAATTTTATCTTCATAAACTGGATTATACAAACTTATAAAACCTTTTTCTATTAAACATTAAATATAACATAAATTATAAACTGAAATTAATAATTAATTAAAGGAAAAATCAGTTTTGAACTAAAATTCATTATTTTTAACTATTCATTACAAAATAAATCCTTACAGAAAAATAAAAAGAAAAATTATCCTAACCTAATTTTTCTATTTATATTTCACCGAAGAAGTTTATTTTTATATATTATTTCTATAAAAGTTACAAAATTTGTATTTAAAATGGTTTCACCTTTAAATGGCTATAAAACATCCTTTATAAAATATATGTTTCAAGCAAAAAATTAGGTCTCTTCTTATCATACATATATCATGTATATTGATTGAATATGAATTTTTTTTTATTAAATATAAAACATATATGTTACATTATTATCTCTAACTAATTTAATTTAATTTAATTTATTAGTGTAAAACAGCTTTGTGAACAGAAATATATTAATATTTCCTTTTATATTCAATTAGTTTTCATATTTATTTATAATTAATTAGTAAGCTATGAATTCGTATTATATTGTGTAAGTTGTATATTTTCATAAATTAGTATGTACTATTGATCACCACTTTTTTAATTAGTATGTTATATCTTATAATATCAAGTAATAACATTTTAATGATGTACTATTTTTTAGTAAACTCGTTTTTTCATGTTATGTTTCCCATCAAAGAAAGTCATTTTTTATGTAACACAAGAAAATCTCAATGATCCATATAGATAATGCTAAATTTTATATATATTTTTTGCATGATGAACTTGGTGTTGCGTATAATGCAAGAAAAAAAGGGACTTAATATAAAATAATATTTCTTCAGTGTGATGTACGATGAAAAATATGAAAAAGATTAAAATAATTTGAAATAAATAATTCACAAAATATAAATGTGTTCCATTTACCACCGTTAAAATGAATTTAATCAATGATTTTTTTTCTTATCATAGGTTTAATACATGAAATTTTCGCTCATAAAATCCCATATAAAAAATGGATACTAAAACATCCCTTAACAAGGGAATGATAGAACCATAATGGTTACCCAAAGTAACATATAACTAGGTTTCCACGATGGATAACATAGGTTGAGAGTGATTATTTTTCATGAATAAAACACGTAATTATTTGTAGGGATAGATTGAGTTCATCCATCACTAACAACTGAATGATCGAAGAAATTTGTAAGGTCTCAATGTCATCAATTTGTGATGATTTAAAAGGGCAGAAGTTAAAAAAAAATTAATGTATTGGGTCAAAACATTTTATTATAATTATCCCTACATTGATTAAATATTTTATTGGAAAATAATATAAATAAATATGCATACATTATTTATTTCTGTAAACAAAATTTCATTCTATAGTTTTACTTTTATTAATATCTAATTCATCCATTACTTTGTCTAATGGACATCAAAAAATTAACTTTGTTTCCTGAAGTGCTAAAATATACTTTTAGCAGATATTGAGTGTAGAGACCCCAAAATTTACATACATGGACATTACATTACTTTTGAGGAATAATTAATACATAAAAAGAACCAACACTCAAGGACCATAATAGTTTAGTGTCTTTGGAAACTCATAACAGAATCTTCTAATCATTGTGAATGATCTTCAACATCTCCCATAAAAATCTTCCCCTTTTGTTTTCTTACCTAAAACCTTTCCTTAAATCCTAGTGAAATGAAAACATATAAATGGTGAGCTAAAATCTCAGTAAGGGTAAGCATGGAGAAAAAAAAACAAATCATATACATTTAAAAAAACAAGAAAATAATGTTTAAACACCAAAATCTTGAGAAATAAATCTTGGCAGTACATAAGGCATAGATTGTACAAGAACATTAATCATGATAAAATAACATGGGTATAAAACATGTAACTGTGGAAAACCATTAAGCACTTGATATGATTTCCACAGTATCCAAGACATTGCTGCCAAGACCATCTTAGTGGACAAAGTCCCTTACTGAATCGAGTTCACTCCATGTTCCAGTCTGTTATCGCTAAACCGGATTAACATTCTATTCCTTCCATGTCTATCTCAAGAGATATAAATCTTTACCCAATGCATTGGATAGAGATATAAGTCCCACCCATCTCATAATGAAACCATTATTATGTGTTCCACTAAATTATAAATCGTATATCATAGCATAACCCATGTAATAAAAATGGGATTCTTAAACATCATGCAGTCATAACATAAACCATTTAAGATAAAAGGACGTCATAAAAATAATTCCATCCTAACATAATAAAATCAATGTAAAAATAGGGATATAAACTGAACCCTATATTATCTCAGATGGAAAATAATTTTGATAAAAACACTTGAACTCTATTCTAGAGGAAAATATCATTTCTACATCAAAAACATTTTTCCTTTCTTAACATGTCATACAATTTTAAACTAAAATAAGTTAATTAAAAATAAACATGAAAATATGTAAAGTAAGATTCATGGAAATAATTTTATCTGAAATCATAAAAATCCATTCATTCCATATATGCTAAAAAACATTCTCCTCGTACTTTTAACCAAAAAGTCAAAAAGTACGACATGTGGTAAACAAAAGAAAGATTTCTTCCATAACACAAAGTAAAAGTAAAATAGGGGTAAACATGAATTTAAACATACATGGGAGAATATTAAACACTTTATGAAAAACGTTTTATTGAAATGAATGAAAAATATAACCCCAGTAAATACTTACGAATAAACAATCTCGGATAAAACGAGATTGGAAAAGTTATCCCTTACCTTAAGTATAATTTTCTTTATATGTATCTGAACCTCCTTTATAATGATTCAAATAATGTCATTGACAGATTACATAATCCTTTTCATTGTTATGATATCATATATGGTTCACTTATGACTTTATATAACCCGTTTTTTGTAAATTTCATGTTAAAGTAGTGTTTTGGGTAAAATCGTTTCATTTATCGTACATGTTTCGACTTTTTGTTCTTGATATTATTAATTGGGACCTGATTTACTTAATTTAAAAATTTATAACATGATTTATATATAATATTTATTCATTATATATATATATATATATGATATATCGATAAATGGAATGAAATACACCGTTCATGGATACGGTAGGCCGCTGTTTTCGTTTCCTTATTGAATTGAATGGAATTAAGTAAATGAAAAATATCTGTACATAATTCCAGTATCATTATTATGTAATATTTTTAATGATTATTTATTATATATACAGTATAATTATACTTGAATGGTTAATCATGGAAAATTAATCACATCGTGTTCGTGGAGACAGTAGTCCGTACGTAAGCACGAGCGATGATATCGTTCCCATAATTATTGAATAGAATTGGATTGGATGATATAATATCTCAGAATCAGTATGATGTTTTAATATTCTTATATAGTTATTCTTTACACCATTATATGCATTCATGTAAGGTGGTGGTGGGAAAACTGATTACACCACGGCGTGGAGACGGTATTCCGTACGTACGTACGCGCGGTGATTTCGTTTTCCATAGGATGAATAGAAGGTGAAATGGGGTTGTTTCATATTTATAATAACATATCAGTATATTAGTGATACTTATGTTATTAATTTATAATGAAACAACTAAAAAACAAGAATTTGAAGAAGAATGAAACGTGAAAGAATCGGTAGAAGAGATTACCTCTTCTTCGATGCACCTCCTTTAAGCTTCTTCTTAATGAACTGTAGTTGGTCTTTTGAAAAGAACAGAACCTCCAGAATATTTATAGGGAAGTGGAGAAGAGAAATGGGTAGGGGTTTTCAGAGCTTTAAGGCTCAATTTGCTGTGAAGAGGAGAGGGAGGAGGTACCCTTTTATAAGGGAGGAGAGACGAACATTTGAGATCCTCAAAAATATTAATTTATAATATATTCAAACCCCATATAAAAACGTCCAAAATAACTCAAATAGAATTCGTAGATGGGATAAGTTTGTAATTTAAAAAAACAATAAAATTTTTACAGTTTTGTAATTTATTTTAAACATTATCAACTTGACTTATCCTTATTTAACCTATTTAATTTTATTTATGGTAATAAGATTCTAAATTTTAAATTGTTATAAATAATTACTTATGTGTATTTAATTATCCATAATTGGATATTTTAGGACATTTTCTACCATATAAATGTTAATTTATAATTTTTAAATATTTTTGTGATTTTTTAACAATTTTATATTATGTTGTTTTTATAAAATAACAATAGTCTCAATTTTGACACTATTAATTAATTTGAATTTACATAAAATCCTCACAGAATATATGTTCGAAATAAATGTTTTCATAGATTCATAACATGTCAAATTTATCTAGAAAATTATTGGAGCACATTAAATAGTTCATATAATATTTAGTTTAATATTTTTAAAACCATTTATTTGATATTTCAATCAATAAAATGATTTCAACATTACTATTGTGTCACTGTTAATGATAATTATTTAATCCCTACAAATTATAAATAAATCCACATGATGTATATAATTTTATTATATTTTTGGAGACTATTCATGTTTGATGTTTTATGAAGTTTATCACTAAATTAAAATTATTATACTTATAAGATTTAAGAGAGAGACATGTTGTCAATTTCTTTTGTTTTAATAATTATTATATGATTTTCATGGTCAATAGTCCATGAAACGAATCTAATCCGACCCATAAGTGACATGGGTCGACTTTTATTCAGACAATAGAATTTTTTTCTGGTGTTAGGGTAATTTTAAAATCATATTTTTACCCTTAATTACCTGATTTACCTTTAACTGCAGTAATTAAAAATTACCATAGTTACTATTAATAATATCAAAAAAATAAAAGTAACCTATTAAAATAATTTGGACCTACTAAATTCAAATATGGAATCCATTTTTTAAATTTAAAAACACAGAAGTGGCAATAATTAATTTAAAATTAATCATGTTGTTATGAAAACGGGTTTTAAAAGTTAAAACATTTCAAAGATTGAAATATTTTTACCTGTGAATTCAATGTAAAATTAATGTTAATGAAATAAATTTTATTAAATCATAAAAATATATTCTATATATACTTTAAAACCATTAAATATTATAATTTTACCATATAAACGTTTATGATGATAAAAGTTGTTTTTAATTAAAATATAGCGTGTTTTTACTATTCATTAAAATATGAAAGTTATCAGAATAATATGAAAATTTTTTCCAAAGTAAATTTTTATATCTATATTCCAAATAAGAAGTTTATTTTTACAAATTGAACTTATAAACATGTCAAAAAAATTATTTAATGTCGGTGCGCCATCAAAAGGCAGCAAAACTATATTTTTTAAAAAATAATTATTTTAGTCAAAAAAATTATTTTGTTCTCATACGATGTTCTATAAATTGTGCAAGATGAATAATAATGTTATAACCTTAAAAATGTAGTTAATACTATTCATAAAGGCTAGTTCATAATATTATAACAATGTATCATTGTTTATTGAAACCTGGTATTGCGTAAGACACACTCTATCGAGGAAGGCTATGATTGTGTATAATGCAAGCCAAGTCAGGGTTGCGTGTAGTGCAAGACTAATTTTTTGTTGAGTATAAGATAATCCAACCATATTTCATCTATAAAATGAATATATATATATATATACTCAATGTTGTGTAGAATAACTACTATAAAACAAATTTGAAATTGTGTGTAACACGATCCAAGATTAGTGTTTCATATACTGAAAGCTAATATGGTGTTGCGTATAGCGCAAGATAATATTGGTGTAGCGTAAAACAGAAGAAATGATATAAATTAAAATGAATATATCTTATAAAATCTCTGGGTGTTACATTCTACTCCCCTAAAAATTAATTTCACCCTCGAAATTCGTCAGGGTTATAAATGGTTTATTACATGAGAGTTTCTTTCATAGAAACCCACATCGTAAAACGGAATACCAAAACATATCTTTATAAACTAAAGTATGAAACATAATGGTCACCCAAATTAAATAATCATTGGGTTTACTCATAAGAGAACAAAGGTGAAAATATGGATATGAAAGAGAAATCTAACCATCAGGTTCTGATGGAGAGTGGTAGAGAACATGGATATAAAAAATCCAAAAATCACAAAGCCATAAATTTGGGATGATCTAAGGTACCATATGATTCATGGGATACGAGGAAAATAGGACAAAAAAAATTTCAAGGTCATTTCCCTAAAGTTTAAGAATTTGAATTAGAAGAAATACATTCTTTATTTTGGTACAATCTCACCGTTGTTCGTTCCTTGAATAATTTCCACTTCATCTCTTAATGAAATGATGTTGAATTTGTCTTCCTTTAAGTGTTAGCAGATCATGTGATAGAATGATAGGTCATTCAATCTGTATCAAGCATATGGTTAGAAAAAGTTATATACATAAGTCCATATAAGGTGAGATTAATCGTATACGATTCCCAAAATGGACTTATACTTCATCTATCATATCTCTTAAAAAAATAAAACTGGTTTCAACTAACCAGGGACTTCATGTAGGCTAGTGGTAGGTGATAAAGGCCTCTCAAACTTCGGTTGTGGGTTTGATTCTCATAGCCTTGTCTGACGCGACGACTTGTCGCTCGTCTTGAAGGTTGTCCTTTTTCTAACATTACATCAATAATATCGAAACAAAATTATAGTCTTAAAGAATACTAACTTATGTCCAACATAATCCATTTCAAATCTTTAGGATTATCCAAAATACATTAGTCCAAGCTTATAGTATAAACAAACAATTACTAGAAATGTCATCTAATGAGCATGTTAATACCATCATTTATCCCCCATATATCATAGATATATCTTGTTGGTCACATTCCAAACATGTGAATACCTTTATCATGTATTCTCTTGAAAAATGAATACCCATTGAAACTTAGTAAAATAATGAATGTTGTAAAAATTTAACTCTTTCCACATACCAAAATCAAAAAACTTCTATATACGCAAACCATGATATAACTTTTTCCTTATATCAGTTATGAGATCATTTCATTTTCTCATTATCCCTTTATTATGTGAATATCATCTTCTTTACAAAAATATTTCAATCACTTTTCATGCTTACTGGTACCATATAATTATTGAAAACCAATACATAGATATTCTAATATACCATAAATGTACCTCAAGAACATTATTTTTCAATACCAATACATAAACACTTCAATTTATCCTCTTCAATGATTTTCATGGAATAATTCCTTCCTTTATTTAAAAGTAACCTCTGAGGTCAGGGAATTGAGTTGGGTAATGCCCATGTTCTCCACAGATAAGACATAGAACTCCATAACTATTTTTCACTCTATGACCCTTCTCTCCACATAAATAACATCTTCCCATCAATTTTATGTATTCATCAAGGTTATTATTCCCTTCTTTATAAATCTCAATCCTCCTTTCTCTATGCTCCTCAACATGTGAACTTTCATAAAAGTACATCTTCCTCTTATTTTATGAATTAGGAATTCCACTAAAGTTCACCTTTTTAATCATATATCGTGATGACTGATTTGGAATAATGACAAAATATTTCTTTCTAGGAACTACACATTTTCATTGCTCATAGTCACTAATTTGTCCATTGGATTCATGGTTGACCTAATTTCTTCTTGTTCCCTCCATTGACTAAAACCAAAATCCATGGTGTAAAAAATAGTTAAAATAATAGGGAACCACATAATCATAAAAAGTCACTTATGGGATATCTAACTTATCGCACATTCTTTAATCTAGGACACATTATGTTCACCCTAGGTTATTCATGATTGTCAACATAATTCTAGGACTACAAACTATAGTTATATTAAACCTTAGAGACATACTTAGACATACCTTAGAAATATATATAGGTATATCACTAATGTTTTTGCATCCTAGTTTCCGAAGGTTAACTAAACCTTTCCTCTGATACCAATCGTAGAGAACCCAAACATGATTTACATGGACATTACATTACTTTTGTGGAATAATTAATAAATTACAAGAACTAACACTCAAGGACCGTAATAGTTTAGTGTCTTTGGAAACTCGGAACATAATCTTCTAATCATGGTGAAAGATCTTCAACATCTCCCATTAAGATCTTCCCCTTTTGTTTTCTTACAAAAAACCTTTATTTAAATCCCGGGGAAAAGAAAACATATAAAGGGTGAGCTCAAATACTCAGTAACGGTAAGCATGGAGAAAATAAAACAAATCATATACATTTGAAAAAAACATGAATATAATGTTTAAACACCAAAATCTTCAGAAATAAATCTTGGTAGTACATAAGGCATAGATTATAAAGGAACATTAATCATGATAAAATAGAATGGAAATAAAACATTTCATTATGGAAACCCATTGATCACTTGATATTATTTCCATATTAGCCAAGCCATTACTTCCAAGACCATCTTAGTGGACAAAGTCCCTTATGGAATCGAGTTCACTCCTCGTTCCAGTCATGTATCACTGAACTGGATTAACTTTCCATTCCATCCATGTCTATCTCATGAGATATAAATCTTTACCCAATGAATTTGTGGGATATATTGGTCTCACCCATCTCATAATGAAACCATTCTTATGTGTGACACAAAATCAAAATCATATATCCTAGCATGACCCATGCAATAAAAATGGGATTCTTAAACATCATGTAATCATATCATAAACAATATAAGATAAAAGGACTTCATAAAAATAATTCCATCATAACATAATCAATTCAATGTAAAAATAGTTATAGAAATAGAACCCTATATTATCTTAGATGGAAAATAATTTTGAAAAAAACACTTGAACTCTATTTTAGAGGAAAATATGCTTTCTACTTTAAAAACATTTTTCCTTTCTTCACAATTCATACAATTTTAAACTAAAAGAAGATAATTAAAAATAAACATTAAAACATGTAAAGGAAGCTTCATGGAAATAATTTTTTATGAAATCATAAAAATCCATTCATGACGTATAAGTTAAAAAACATTCTCCTCGTACTTTTAATGAAAAAGTCAAAAAGTACGACGTATGGTAAACAAAAAAAATTCCTTCCATAACACAAAGTAAAAGTAAAAGAGGGGGAAAATGAATTTAAACATTCATGGAAGAATATTAAACACTTTATGAAAATCTTTTCATGGACATGGATGAAAAATATTACCCTAGTAAAAACTTATGAATAAACAATCTCAGATAAAACGAGATTGGAAAATTTAACCCTTACCTTATGTCTGATATGCTTCGTATGTATCCAATCCTCAGTTTAATGATTTAAATAATTTCATTGACTTATTACAGAATAATATTCATTGTTATGATATCATATATGGTTCACTTATGACTTTATATAACCCGTTCTTTTGTAAATTCCTTGTTAAAGTAGCGTTTTGGGTAAAATCGTTTCATTTATCATACGTGTATCGACTTATTGTTCATGATATTATTACTTATGTCCTGATTTACTTAATTATAGAATGTAAAAAATGATTTATATATAATATATATTCATAATATAAATATATATATGATAAATCGATAAATGGAATGAAATACACCGTTCATGGAGACGGTAGGCCGCTGTTTTCATTTCCTTATTGAATTGAATGGAATTAAGTTAATGAAACATATATGTATATAAATACAGTATTATTATTATGTAATATATTTAATGATTATTTATTATATATACTTTATAATCATACTTGAATGGATCATCATGGAAAATGAATCTCATCGCGTTCATGGAGACTGTAGTCCTTACGTACGCAAGAGCGATGATATCGTTCCCATAATTATTGAATAGAATTGGTGTGGATGTTATAATATAAAAGAATTAGTATGGTGTTATAATATCCATATATAGTTACTATTTACACCATTATACCCATCTATGTATGGTGGTGGTGGGAAAACTGATTACACCACAGCGTGGAGACAGTATTCCATACATACACACGCTCGGTGATTTCATTTTTCGTAGGATGAATAAAATGAGAAATGGGATTGTTTAATATTTATAATAACATATCAGTATATTAGTGATACTTATGTTATTTCTTTATAATGAAATTACTAAATAATATGAAGTTGAAAAAGAAAGAAATATGAATGAATCGGTAGAAGAGATTACCTCTTCTTCGACACACCTCCTTTAAGCTTCCTCTTAATGAACTAGAGTTGGTCTTTTGAGAAGACCAGAACCTCCATAATTTTTAAGGGAAGTGGAGAAGAGAAATGGGTAGGTTTTGACCTATATTTAATGCTAAAAGTGTTGTTAATAGGATAGGGATGAGGTGCCCTTTTATAAGGGAGGAGAGGGGAACCTTTGGAAACCTCAAAAATATTAATTTATAATAAATTCAAAACCCATATGAAAACTTCAAAAAAGACTCAAATAAGAATATTAGATGCTATTGGGTTATAATATCATCAAAAAATAAAATTTATACATGTTTGAATTTGTTTTAAACATTATCAACTTTATTTACCTTTATTTAATCTATTTAATTTTATTTGTGGTAATAAGATTCTAAATTATAAATTGTTGTAAATAATTACTTATGTGTATTTAATTGTCCCTAATTTGTTAATTTAGGAAATTTTAGACCATATAAATTTTAATTTATAATTTTTAAATATTTTTGTGATTTTTAAAGAATTTTGTATTTTGTTATTTTTATAAAATAACACTAGTGTCAATTTTGACACTATTCATTTATTTGAATATAAATAAAATCCTCACAGTAGATATGTTTGAACTAAAATATTTAATAGATTAATAACATGTCATATTTATCTCTAAAATTAGTGGGGAACATTAAATAGTTCATATAATATTTATTTTAATATTTTGAAAACCATTTATTTGATATTTCAATCAATAAATATTTTCAGTATCACAATTAAGTCATATTTAATGATAAATATTTAATCCCTAAAAATTATAAATAAATTCACATGATATAGAAAATTTTATTAGCTTCCTGGTGACTATTCATGTTCAATTATTCATGATGTTTATCAATAAATTAAAATTATTATACTTATAATATTTAAGAGAGTGACATGTCGTCACTTTCATTGGTTTTAATAATAATTATATCATTTTCATGGTCAATAGTCCCTGAAACAAATCTAATACGACCCTTAGGTGATATGGGTCGACTTTTATTCATCCAATAGAATTTTTTCAGGTGTTAGGGTAATTTTATAATCTTATTTTTACCCTTAATTACCCGATTTACCTTTAACTGTAGTAAGTAAAAATTACCGTAGTTACGATTCATAATATCAAAAAAATAAAAGTAACCTATAAAAATAATTTGCACCAAATGTATTCAAATATGAAATCCATTTTTCAAAATTCAAAACACAGAATTTGTTGTAATTAATTTAAAATTAATCTCTTTGTTAAGAAAATTGGTTTTAAAAGATAAAACATTGTAAAAGATCGAAATGTTTTTACCTGTGATTTCAATGTAAAATTAATTCTAATGACATAGATTATATTAAATGGTAAAAATATATTCCATCTATACTTTAAAACCACTCAATATTATAATTTAACCATATAAATTATTATGATGTAAAAAAGTTGTCTTTAATTAAAATATAGCGTGTTTAAACTATTCATTAAAATATGAAAGTTATCAGAATAATATGAAAATTTTATCCAAAGTAAATTTTTATATCTTGATTAGAAATAAGAAGTTTATTTTGTCAAATAGAACTTATAAACATGTCAAAAACTTTATTTAATGTGGTTGCTCCATCAAAAGTCCGCAAAACTGTATTTTCTGAAAAATACTTATTTTACTCGAAAAATTTATTCTGTTATCATACGACGTTTTAGAAAATGTGTAAGATGAATAATAATGTTTTAAAATTCAAAATATAGTTAATACTATTCATAACATCTAGTTCATAAAATTATAACAATATATCGTTGTTTAGTGAAACCCGGTGTTGCGTACTACACACGCTATCGAGGAAGGTCGCGATTGTGTTTAATGCAAGACAAGTAAGTGTTGCGTGTAGTGAAAGACTCCTTTATTTCTGCGTATAAGATAATACAACCATATTTATTTTATATATTTAATATATATATATATATACCCTCAATGTTGTGTATAATAACTACTATCAAACAAACCTGAAATTGTGTGTAACACGATCCCAGATTAGTGTTGCGTATACTACAAGCTAATATAGTGTTGCGTATAGCGCAAGATAATCTAGGTGTAGCATAAAACAAAATATATGATAGAAATTAAAAGGAATATATCTTATAAAATCTCATGGTGTTACATTACGTCCCATAGAAGAATGAAAAGTATAACTATTTTCCTCTAAATGTTCTTCAGAATCAATATGGTTAATACAGAAATCTATAAACATGAAAAGTAACTATAATGGTTCATAATTAATAATTATTAAACACAAATAATTACATGACAACCTATACATCATGTAGGTTAGTGGTAGGTTTCAAACCCATATCATCATTTAGTCATGGGTTCAAGACCCACATCCGTTATAGACATGATTGTTTGTCACCTGATATACATAATTTCCTATTCTAAAACCATTCTAATATAATTTCTAGAATAAATAAGTTACATATCCTTTAAATAAAGTTAATCACTAAATATATATTTGACCATGGTTTCCAATACAAACACAGTGCATAAATAATTCCTCTGAAGATTGATTTAAAATTCACATGAATGGTTCAAATTATTACCCAAATGAAAGTTGAATATCCAACACTTTAGAAATAAAGTCATTAAATAATCTTAAAATTGATTCCCCCATATACCATAAAGTATCTCTTGTTTGTCACAATCCAAACATGTCAATAACCTAATCATATATTACCTTGAAACATGGTAATAACCTTAATTACCATAAATCCTTATTTAAAAGATATAATCTTCATTATTCAAAGTATATGATATTTATTCCATAAATCTAAAAAATGTTAAACATTATATGTAATGGTATAAACTACTTTTCGATAAGTCCTTTATTATTTAAAAGGTAATCAGTACCATCCACTTTACTTTTTAATATCCCACTTATCTTTATCCAAACATCATTATCATAAAATAAGGAAAATATTAAGGGTTTTATTTCCCTTAATAATGTTTTTCCAAGGACATAACATTTCCCATATATCATTGTTCTATTCTATCAGAACCATTCAATGTGTTATTTTAAATCCGTATCAGAAAACCCAAACTAAACAATGCTTATATACATAACCTTTCATAAATCTTTGATCTAAATACAAAAAATCCTCGATTACATCATAATTAATCCATTAAAAAAGCTACCCCATCATAATACATTTTTCATTCACATTTCATATATATCCACTTCATCTGTAGTAAGGAAACCATTACTCATACCAACTTGAAGATCCTCTTCTGGATCTTTCCTCTTGATACATTGAGTTACATAATGACAATTTATTCGAAACTTAAAACACTGAACCTTTGATGACGTCTTAGGGAGGAAAATATTCTCATCCATTTTTTAACCAAAATCATTATTTTTCTCTTGTATGCACTTGCCATGTTTTCTTCATTTCCACAATGAAAACATCTTCATTTTTGTAACACCCAACTATTTTTATTAAATATTTTGTCTAAATAATTTTAATTTTTCGGTAGCATGAACTTCACACAATCATGAGAATAAACTAAATATGAGATTCTGTTAAAATAAAATGACCATTTTAAGCTATCCAGTAGGTTAGAGGGAATAAATATAACTAACTTATAAAAATGTATGATCAAATCTTTCGCTACCAATTATATATGAAAAATATAAATCAACTATATTTTTTGTAATTTTTTATAAATTGATTGAATTTATATTATTAATTTAAATTAATGAAATATATATTATAAAATTAATAAAATATTTTTTAAATTCATTTCATTTACATTTTTTGTCATATGGTATCAACAAACTATATTTCATGTATAAAAACCTATATTTTTCAAACGGGTAATTTTCCACCTTTTAATAGGGAACCCATTTTAAATTTATATTTTGACACATTAATAATTTTAATATTACAGAATAAAGATTTTCTTTGGAAGAGGGATATAATAATTTACTTTGGATGAATTTTTAATATTTTTCTAACAACATTCAATTTTTGTGAATAGTAAAATTACACTAAATTTTAATTGAAATAAACTTTTTTCATCAAAATAATTTCTATGGTATAATTATAGTATTAAATTGTTTTAAAGAATAAATATAATATATTTCTATTATTAAATATAATTTATGTCAATATAATTACTTTTATGTTGAATTCAGATGTAAAAACATATCAATCTTTGTTAATGTTTTAACTTTTAAAACTATTTCTCTCTATCCTACAACGATACTGATATTAAACTAATTACTGCAAATTATATGTTGTGAATTTTAAAAAATGGATTTCATATTTGGAATCAATAGATCTAAAATACGTAAATAGATTTGTTTTAGTTTTGGGAATTATGAATAGTAACCTCGGTAATTTTTATTATTACGGTAAAAGGGTAAAATAGGTAATTAAGGGTAAGAATACTATTATAAATTTACCCTAACATTGTCTTGGGATAATTTGATTAATTTTTTCAACCTAAATAATCTTTTGGATGAAATGGTGTCCCTTAAAAGATAGTTGGATGAGATTATGACATTTAATTTATTTTGTCTAAAGAAAAGTTAAATATGCCTCACACAAATTTTAATAATTAAATCATTTTTTATATAAGATTATAAAGAATGTAAATTAGATTATAAATAATAATTTTAAATATAATTTTGTTATTTATCATAATAATTTATTTTCAAATTTTAGTAAATAAATAATTACCATAAATACATATACTTTGATGATGTAAAAATTTATTAATTGATCGTAAATAAATAAATTTTTTTTTTGAATCATAATAACCATCAAAAGGACCAAACACATAACCAAATATTATTGGTAAATTATATATCAACATTAAACAGGGTACAACTTAGTGAACATTTGGATACTTATATAATAGATTGTGACACTTGTATTATTTTATTTAAATTGATGTTTATGTTAGAAAATTCATAATTTAATATGAATAACATTTTAAATGTTGGATTTTACAGAAGAAAAATTAAAATACTTATATTTTTGAAAACCTATTAGATTTATATTCATCATAGTATTTTAATTTTAATTTTTATTCAAATAATAAGTATACTAAATAATTACTCAAAATTGATGTAGTAATCATTCTATTAATGGTGATATCAAATATATGTTATTAAAATATTAAGATAAATATAATTTGGGTTAATTAAAATGTCTAATGAATTATATATATTAACTTTACCTCTCATTAATATAATTAAAAAGTTTTTTCTATGTTAACTTGTTATCTTAAAATTTTTAAAAATCAATGAATTTTATATTATCAAATTCGACACTATCAATTGTTTATCAAAATAATGTTTTATTAAATTATATAAAAATCATAAATTTTTTTAAAAAAATATTGAATAACTATTATATGTTATAAAATGTTATAAAATAATTATTATTTGTCTAATTTAAATCTAATAAGTAAATATTTAACCTTTTTATTATTGAAATTTTAGTAATGTTAATTAAAATTAAATAGAATAACTAAATTTTAATTAAAATGTAAATTTTTAAATGGAAATATAAAGTTTTATAATTTGTATTTATTTGTTATATTAAAGAAATATCTCATATCATATTCTAAATTAAATTGTTTTTGAGGTTTTTGGATTATTTCGATTTTATTTTAAATGAATATTTTTGGAGATCCCAAAAGTGCCCCCTCACCTAAATTTTAAAAGTGCACCTCCTCCCTCAACACTTCAATAAAATTGAATCCTTAATGTTCAGAAGTCCCCATAACATTTCCCTTAAAAAATTCCTTATCTAGATTACAGAGGTTATGGTCTTCTTCAAAGACCAACACTAGGGATCTAAGAGGAGATTTAGAGGAAGCACGTCACAGAATAGGTAATCTCCTCTACATATCCATTCAAGCATCTTTCTTATTCTACATCGTATTCCTGAGTTAATTCATTATAAAGTAATAAATCCAATATCACTTATAAAATAAGATGTTATTATAATTTTGAATCAATCATATTCCACCTATTATCCATCCTATGAAAAACAAAATCACCATGCGTGGTGGACATACGACTTACTGTCTCCACGACGTGGTGTAATCTTTTTTTCACCTTCATCTTACATAGATGGGAATAATGATGGAAATAATAACTATATATTATTATTATAACATAATATTTATTCTGAAATATTATAAACCACCCACTTTAAAACCATTCAACAATTATGGGAATGATATTGTCGCACGTGTGTACATACGGCCTACCGTCTCCATGATTTGATGTGATTCATTCTACATGATAATACTTAAATAATGATTATATATTGTAAGGAATGAATTAATATGGAATATATTATGTTAATGTCATTTTTATGATATAAAATTGACAAAATAAAGATAATTAGAACTTACTCAACAAAATATACATAAGAACATAATGTTGTCAACATCTGAATAATGATTAAAAATTAAATGTTACTAACAATTGGATGATACTATGATCATATATGATATCATAAAAATAACTATGACTATAGAATAAGTCAATGACATTATTTAATTCATTATACAAGAGTTTCAAATTCAAACAAAGGATATCTGACCTAAGTTAAGTGATAATTTTCCAATCTAATTATTATCCATGATTATTTATTCATAAGTATTTAGTAGGGTAAATTTATCATCCACAACAATGTTATCTAGAAATTTAATACTATTTATATTATTTTAAAATTTTTTTCAGTAAATTTTTTCATTTGGGGAATTTTTACTAAATGGTATGAAAGGAATATTTTTTGTTATTCGATACGAGGTACATTTTAGCTTTTCAGGAAAAAGTACAAGGATAATGTTTTTTTACCTTATTTGGAATTGATGGTTTTTTAATCTTAATTACACCTTATATCCATGAATATTACTCTACATAAATTCATGTTTATTTTCAAATAAAATATTTTCTTTTAAAATATAGTGACATTTTATGAAAAGAAATGTTTTTGAAGAAGAATGAATATTTTTACATAAGAATTAATATCAAGTGATTTTGAAAATTATTTTACTTCATAGATGACATTATTTAATAGGTTTATGAATCTATCCATATTATTAATGTCATTGGATTGTGTTTATTATGGAATTATATTTAAGAAATTTGTTTGTTTCATATGGATTACGATGGAATGATGTTTAAGAAACCAATTTTATTACATGGGTTATGCAGTGATGAAAAGTTTATGTTTTTTTGGAACACATAAGAATGATTTCATTTGGAAAATGTTGGGACCATTATATCCCTCATACAATACATTTGGCAAAGATTTATATCTCATGAGATAGTCATGGATGGAATGGTAAAAGATCTCAGATCAGTAATACAGGGATAGAATGTGGAGTGAACTCGGTTCAGTAATAGACTTTGTCTACTATGATTGTCTTAGTAATGATCCTAGACTAATATGAAATTATTTAATATGATTGTTTATATAACACAAAAATTCATTTCCTATGTTATGACTTTTTTAATTATGTTCGTTGACCTTTTATGTACATTAATTATTTATCAGAAGCCTTGATATAAAGATCTTTCATATGTAGGATAAGATGTTCAATTGTAATGTTTTTATATCTTATGATTATGATATGAATGAAATCTCTCTTGTTTTCCCTTAATAATCTTATAATATCACCCTTTCATATGTTTCTTTACCCCAGGTCATGAAGAAGGGTATTAAGTAAGATTTGTTAAAAAAGGGTCTAGTTATGATAAAATAATTGTGAGAAAGTGAAGATATCCAATTAACCCGTTGTTTATGTTTCCCAGTTTTTAAAGTCACTATACGTATAAAATCATTTAAAGGATTTGTTATATTTTGTAATGAATATTCTAAAATTTTGAAGTAATATCAATTTATGTGATGTATGTGGAATTATATTTTCCGCTTATAAATTCACTTAGGTGACTCTTTCCATATTCTTGACTCAAATGAAATCAAATCTTCATTCCTACAAGATATATATTGGCCAAACTCTAGCCTAACTGTTTCTTTCTCTTATTAGGTGTGTCCTAGTGTTGTCTAAGGTGCACATTGTAAATCATGTTCTTTGAAAACTAATTTAGAATGATCACAACATATCTCACTCTGGTGATCATGCTACTTGACTGCTCATCAGCAAATTATCCATCACATTAAATATTAATTTAGTTGCTCTGATTTCCTAAAATGGACTAAAACCAAAACAATATTGTGAGAATTACTTATCATTGAAGTGAACGAAATATTCGTAAAAATAATTACATAAGTAATCTTATATCATGAATCCTTACTTAAACTATGTCACCCTTGGTTATTCAAAGATAACTTATATTTAAATCCATTATGATGGTTCATGAAGAGTTTTTGAATTCCCAACGCATATCCCAAGAGAGTGTCAAACCAGGCGTGCAAAAATACCCATATTTTCTTATGAGATTACCCTAATTCTATCCTGAAACATATTTTTTATGTTGTTACCCCTAGGTACATCTATCCTAGAGCCACATCTACATATCGTATCTAGACGTGGATGTATATCTATGAAACCTATCACTCTATCATCTACCCAACATCCAATATTCTTTTCTAAATGTTAACTCACCCTTATAGTTATCCTTATAGTCATATCTAGACATATCATTATAAATATACCTTGATATCTCACTAAACATTTCTCAACCTTGTTTACAAAGGTTAACTAATCCTTTTCTCTAATACCAACTATAGTGACCCTTTATTTTCAGAAATTTACATAACATAACCTAACATTTGTGGAATACTTAATACAATATACAAATAGATGCCCGTAGACCATATTAATATAGTTATTTTGGAAACACGGAAATATAAACAATGGCATATAATTGAGATACATCATCTCCCACTAGGTCCTTCTTGATTATAACCCTTCTTAAACACATCAAACAAAATACATATCTTCATAACATGGTTGATATAAATATAAAAACAGGTGAGATCATATGCTCCATAAGGGTAAACAAGTGAGACATGTGCGAATAAACATGTTTATAGGGGTATAAGAATGTGATCATGAAAATAGAATATCATACCCCACATATATTAGATCATAAATAGGAATCATGGCATAAATATACGAAGTTCATAAGAAATTAATAATTAGTAAATAATAAACATAATCAAAGAAAGAATAACATCGGAATAAAAAATGGAATTATCGTAGAGAGATAGGAATATATAAATATTTCCATAGTATTGAAGTAATTTCTATCAAGACCATCTAGGTGGATAAAGAGCTTTATTAAATCAGGTTCACACCCCATTTCAGCCCTGTATTTGAGAATCGAGTCCACTCCTAATTCTAGACCATTAATAATGAACCAAGTTCATTTCTCATTGGAGCCCTCTAATACTGAATTAATTTCATTTCCCATTCTAGCCATGTAATATTGAACTGAGTTTATTTCCCATTATTTTCATATATATATCATGAGATATAAATCATTACCCAATGCATTTGAGGGGATATATGTCACAGTCATCTCATAATAAAATCATACATATATGTTCCACAAAAAAATAAACAATAATATCATAACCCATGTAATGAAATGGGTATCATAAACATGTATTCATATCGTAACCTATGGAAAAAGATACAGGTTTCATAATCATTTCATCAAAATCATAACGCAAAAAAGAGAATCAAATTTTATCAACATATAACCCATGAAAGAGAAATGTTTTTCCAAAATTCAATGACACTAAACATAACCCATTCAAAGAAATAATATGAATAGAACCATTAGATAATTCCCTAGAAGAGAATGAGTAACATAAACAGATGTCATCTTAGATGTGAAATTATTTTGAAATACCCTTCAAAAAATATTCTTGGGTATAAAATTCATTTTTAATAAAAAAAACCATTTAAATATATATATATTTTTTAAAATACCTTGAAATATTATAAATAAGACTTGAATCAGTTTAAAATCATTTTTCAGTGAAAACTAATAAAATAATCTTTAAAACATTTAAAAAACATTTTTCATTGAAAAAAAATTGAAAACTTGTAAATAAATATTGAATTGTTTTTGAAATCCATTCTTATAAAATACATTTATTACATAAAAATATGATTTGAAAAAATTATGAAACCAATTTTCCATTAAAACATATAAAAGAATCTTGAAAACATATTGAAAACAATTTTTCATGAAACATATAAAATATTCTTGAAAAAATCATGAAAAAAATTTCCCTAGAAAATTTCATTTCAAAACATTTTCATAAAAATTATCTTTTTAAAAACGAAAAGCAAGCTTCTGTAAATCCAAACATGTTGTACTAGTTAAAAAGAACATTCCTTTTTCATGATAAAAACGTAAGAAAAATATATTGATCCAAAAGAAAAAAATATTACTTTTCATAGATTGGTAAAATAAATAAACGGTAAAAATGTATTTTAAATAATATACAATAATGGTATAACATTATTGGAAAGCCTTCTTAGAAAACACGGTTTTTAAGGAATATAGATTTCGAACAAAAATGAGGGTAAAGTCAAGGATTCAGAAAAACACTCTATTGACTATCTTATGAACCAATGATTATAAAACATGGTACCAATATAGGAATATATCATGAATAAACATAGAATAAAAAAATTCAAGAGTTTTTTGATAGGCATATAATAAGATTTCATCAATGAATCATAGTCATCAACAATCTCAAAAAAGCAATGATAGTGCTTCAACACACTCTAACCACATAGTTACTTGGGTTCATACTCTCTAAGTAATAAAGGTAAATTAAATGATGCTTAAAATATCATTAAATGATGTATATTTATTATATTACATATATATTGGAATTATATACCTCCCCAAAAATAATTTAGGTGCATAACAAAACATAAGTCTCATGAATAAAAATTGAGTCAAAATTATTTTACGAATTTGCTAATTTTTGAACACCAAAAACAATGAAATAATGATCATAAAATGGATATGAAAATACCAATATATTTAATAATAATAATCATTGAATACATCCATGAGCAGTGTACAGACAAGATAAATGTAATGAGTAGTGAATGAAGAATGTATCTCATGAAAATAAAAAGTTAGATGAAATCCTCTAACCTTACGTCTTGAAACTCTTGGTACTCATACAAAGAACATGTATAATAATTATAAATTAATTTTAAATCTATAAAAGAACCATATTCTTACTTCTAATTTAGATTTAAATGGGTTTCTCTAACAAAATGTGGTAAAACTAAATTTATAAAAATATATGTTTTGATACATAAAATAGGGTTTTTTCTTATCTTCAATATATCAAATATATTGAATTAATATCAAAATTATTTTATTGATTATATAACATATATATTACAGTATTATCAGCCACAAATTGTATTTAATTTAATTTATTAGGGGAAAATAGCTATGTGACCATAAAACTAATCAAATTTTATTTTATATTCAAATAGTTTTTGTATTCATTTATAAATAATTGTTAACCAATTAATTAATATTATACTGTGTAAAACATATATTTTTTATAATTAGTTAATATAATTAATAACTCGTAAAATAATATTATGGTTATATCTTATTATATTAATTATCGACATTTTAATGATATATTATTATTAGGTAAAACTGGGTTATTCGTGTAACACAAAACATCGAGGGAATTTTGTATTGTGTGTAACACAAGATAAACTTGTTGTTCTGTTTAGATCAAGCTAATGTTTATGTTTTGTTTTGTTCATAGTTAACAGGGTGTTTTGTATAATATAAGACAATCATAGTTCTTTAATATTAAATAATCTTTCATAAATGTTATGTAAAATGAATAATATTTAAATGGTTAAAATAATTCAAAAATAATAATTCACAAAATCTCAGGGTGTTATAATGTTAACCATTTGGCTGATCTAGCATGGATTTAGGAGAATTATAGGTTCTTGATAATAAAATATGAAAAAAATAGTTTTTCCCACACACATGCATTTTTTAAGAAATTATTACGACTAACAATTGGGATTCCATATAAAAAAATCATAACTACCATTGAGTCCCAGATAATATTTTTCCCTTAGGATAGTGTTACTATTGTTTCTAATGTGTCCCTTTGGTGTCTTCCAACAAATATGGATTAACTAATTAAATTAATTAATATAATTACTTAAATAATTGGATTATTTATTTTATAAAACTTTTGGATTCCTCCCTCTATATCCATTATATATTTCTCTCTAGGATTATCCAACTATATTTTCCATGGATCATAGAGTGTGGGAGAGGACAGAGAGTTTGAAGAGACTTTGATTATGATGAAATCATATTGATGGAACATGACCTGATTCTTAGAGATTTTGATGAGAGAATAATCATAATGATGACAGATTCAAGCATAAATATTGTTCCTTGAAGAAAGGCATTATTTTTCAGGGATTTTCCCAAAAATTTTGTGATTTAAAAGAATGTAATAATGTGTTTAGTTGATTCCCCTATATTATTCATATCCTTGAGAAAGTAAAATTTCTTCTTAGACTAGATCAGTTTTTAATCTTTTATATTTCCTTTTTTTTTGTTTTTAACACCTACAATCAATTATCAATTTCACAACATCAACCATTGATCATAAGATGGATTTCTTTTATTTATTTACCCCTCTTTTATTAATGTATTAATCATCATTATATTATTAGGCTGATGATTCAACTTTCATGGTTCAACATTAATTGTAACTAAATCCTTTTATTTTGTACATTTATTTGATTTTATATAAGAGTTTATTGGGAATTGAATTATCTATAAATGTGAGAGTAATGTGATAGAAATTATGTGAGACTTCTTCCCCCATGTGGGGTGATGATATTTCCATGGGTTTTGTTAGGGGCAAATTTTTTTGATAAATTCATGTTAGGGCATCATGTTGTCTTTCTTTTGAGAGGTAAAAATTTCACTTACTACTTGACATTCCTACTTTTAGAATACGGTTGTCTTCCATCACATTAATCACTGATTTAACTCTTTTATTGAAATGAGATGATGGGATATCGGTTCCTCATTCCATATGTTCCTCCTTGGAGCTTGAGGCTATTCTGGGTCTCTATCATTTATTTAATTCCTAATCGTGAAACATGTTTCTAATGCAATCTTGAGGTTGATGCTGGTTAATTTCACTGCTTCTACTTTGAGAGGGAAACAATATTTTGTCAGAGTAGATAGTAATATTGGGAATGTATGGTCATTTATTGATGTAGGGTTTGTTGGGAACCTGTAATGTCTTCCTCTTTTGTATGGAATATCATGTGTGAGGCATCTTAGACTCAAAACCTAAAGAATCCCATGTTGGACTCCAGGTATTTGACTCGAGATGAGAAATTATTTTGAGGATTTTTACCCCAAGCATCATATTTTTGTACTATGGGGTAGAGATTAAATATTAGGTCATAGGTTTAACACCTTATGAGGATAGATTGTTCTCATTTTTTACATCTTATGTGGAGAGTTAGGTCATAGGTTTAATCTTGTAGGGATAAATGGATCATATGTTTAATGTCTTGTGGGGATAGATGGTCGCAAGTTTAACGTCTTATGGTGAAAGTTGGGGAACATGTTTAATGTCTTATGGGATTGGATGGGTCATAGGTTTTACATCATTGTGGGGATAGATTGGTCACATGTTTAACATCTTGTGGGGATAGATGGGTGATAAGATTAATGTATTTTATGGACATGTTGGTGGTTAATTGTGTCCCCTAGAGGACTACTTTAAACTTGATACACGGTGTAGTGTGTCCCGAGGGGGAATATTTCACACCATGTATTTGGTTATGTCTGTCCCTTGGGGGGGAAGATTTCACAATTTTAATTTGGTGGAGTTTTTGTGGTGTCTGGATTTAAACCTCATAGAGGTAACCTATATGTGATGGTATGTCAATATTTAACCTCATGGAGGTTTCCTACATACAATGTTTAGGAAAAAGGTATCAAAATCCACATAGTTCAACACTACATTTTATGGTCCTATGACAAGACCAATCCATTTAGTATTACTTCATGCATTGAGGATGCTCGTGTCATAGATGGTTCCTCAACGAGCGATGGTGTGGGGCCTACACAAGGAATATTTCTAAATAAAGAGAACCATCACATTGTAAGAGAGGACTGTGTTGGGGTTTCACATTGATTCTGTCCCAAAGGAGGTGGTTCATCCCATGGAGAGGGAGAAGGTGAAAACACATGATGATCATGCAAGTGGAACCCCAAGAAAATCAAAAGTGTTAATACAATAGTTTAACATCATATGGTGAAGGTGTTTTAATCTAGTTTATTATCATACAGCTAGGATAAGGGGTTAGTTAATTTTTCAACATAAAACATGGATTTTGTTAGAGCCTAAACATAGTGAGGCCACTTCCTTGTATGAGAGTAGGATCCACTATAAGGAATCCCTATCATGAAAGGATGTATGTTTCACACAATGATCTTACCTTTTGAGTTTATGTGTCTAATGCTCATGTGCATATGGGTGGTTCATGATGTAAAAACGATCATGGAGGAGTGTAAATTATGGATCAGGATGTTAGGGTGCCAATGCTTAAGATAAAAAGAATATAGGGGATAAATTTTTTGGAAAACAATGTAAGGGGATGACCCTTGTTTCACATGAAGCATAAAGGGAGTTAGATCAGGGGCCCAAAAGTTATTGCACACACCTCTATTATATTACATGAAAATGGTGTTGTGTGGGACCTGAGCTCTGGCACAATTCCACTACATAGATAGAAGAGGCATAGGTGCACACAATATCTTTGGTTATACATGGCATATGGTTTCATGATGGGATTTTATCTTGAATGAACAAAACTACCCTAAAGTGGTGTTTCATGTAGAACACTAAACCATAGGATAAGGCACATTTTGTCACATGGGAGGTCAGACTCACAAGTCACATGCCTTTGGGAATCCATAAAATTTTGTTATAGCATGATGTCATGGAGGTGGGGCTTTCATGAGAAAGATCTGACTCTTTATCTTCCAGAGATACTATTACATGGGTGGGATGGGGGATGGTATACTTATAGCTGAAATGGATGACTATATGTATGTAACCCTCGACGGGTCACAAAACCTGGATTTGTGCCTTGCATGGCTTTGGCACTGGGGTCTGACCATATAAGTAGCTTGATTTATCATTTCCATCTTCACGCAGATGGATTTATGTGCCATTGAAGAAATTTTGTTCAAGAATCTTATGTTGCATGCAATTTCCTTCTCCAATGTTTAAGGGAACCTAAATCCCCTTACAGCATTGATATTTAGTTGCATCTTTTTAATGAATGTGTGTTGTTTGGGGTAAATAAAACATTTTCTCAAATGAATATACTTGAACAAAATTATCTTTTTTGTTCCAAAATTGGAATTTAGTATGGTATAAACCATTGTTTTTGGGAAAACTAATATTTCATGGATTAAGACAAGTTTTAAGCCCAAACATTTACCCCTCCTTGGAATTGGTGCAGATGGGAGATCAAAAGGTCGAGTTCCAAAGGAAATGCTGAGGTCGAGGGTCTATTTACAATCTTGCTTACAAACCTCCATGAAATGGTTATGAAACATTATTGCACAATTTCATAACACAGAGGACACATATCCTTATCATTTTTTTATTTAATGCAACTTCTTGATGGGTAGTGCTGAGCATCTCAACATTAGTTGTTGACGTCCCAATAGGTGTTGAGATGTCCCCAATGGTGTAATTACCCTTCATAGAACATGGGGATTGTTCCAAACACTTGAATCATGTATGTAATTTTCCTTACACACATAATTTTTATCATTGTTTTTATCTCAGGAAAAAAATGGAATTATTCCATTTGAAATATTTATTGAGAGAGTTCATTACCAAAAAAAATAAGTGTTGTTAAGGAATTTGGGGTTCCCCTCCCAACATCTGATCCAAACCATGGGGAAATGGCCATTTAGGGTGTGATGGGTTCGATCCCAAGAGGTAAAACCACTATATTAAGGGATGATGCTATGGGGATAGTGGAGCATCGAGCATTGGGGATGAGTTAAACCAATACATTCCTTCTCTCACCTTGGAGCTCTGCACATCCAAGAGGCTGCATGGGGAGGATTTGATTATGCCATCCTTGTGGATTTTACAAAGTATGAAATTATACTACATGAGGATCTGTATGACTCTAGGTATGATATAACCAAGCATTGTCAAATTTTATAGTGTAGGTCGTGGATTATAAATTAGAATTTCATCACCAATACTCCATAATTGTAGCTAGTGAGCCACATGGGGTCTCTCACTCACTCGATACTAAATCTACTCATTAGAGGAGTGGATTTATGTTCTCCCCACATTTTAGATCATTATTATATCGTTGATCAGATGTGTTTGGAGGATCAATAGGTCTAGTTAACCTAACATAAGGAAAAATATGTGGGTACTGAGAAGCTCTGGAAAGTTGAACAAGAATTATTACTCTTGGAAGAGAAAGCATGAATGAATGAGGTCATTATCAATGATCTGTTGGGGATCATCGTCAAATGAAGGGCCCCATTGGTGGTGTCCATGACTATGGATACATAGGTTTCTTCACTAATGGATGAGTGCCAATATTAGCTGATCCGAGTGAAAATTTGTGGCGTTGAGGTTTACCTGGGGACCTAGGAGGGAGGAAAAATATCATTAGGATATAATAAGTTATCATGGACACTCCCCAAAGTATGACTAGTCTCTATCACATAATTGATAAGGAATAGATATAGAGAGCACCAATTTGGATAAAATAATGGATAATCCCCTACTAGTGGGAAACCCTCAAAAAATTTTGAATCTCATTTTACTTAGGTCCCATTTGTGCTTAGGTGTGTTTTCTTTTTCTTATCTACATCTCTAGTCTTATTAACAAGAAAACTAGCACAAGGTTCCTATGACCACATGAGACATGTTTTTTGTGGGAAGAAAGGAAAACATAGAATATTACACATTTATAGGATATTTCTAGATATGATCCAAACATGCATGGTCAATATATTTTATTGACCATCAGGTGTATCATGACTTGAAAAGATATGGATGGATAATGGGGCTCTCGAAAAGAAAAAATACTTTCTCAATGTGCGCTAGTGCATAAAAGGGGTAACTATAGAGGTGTGGAATTCTATATGAACAAAATAGAGGGGTGAATAGAGTGAATTATAATTTTCTAGAACATGAAGATAATGGGGGGTAGGGTGATAGAGGATAACTGCTAACCATGTTTGAAACATTGTGGCAAACATCAGTCCATCTGAGACGGGGAAAAATAAATGAGGGCAGTCCATTGAACATGTTTGAAACATGGGATCCTTTACCATGTTTTCAAGAATATTTTAGATCTTGGTCTCTAGATGTTATGTGAATAGGTATTTCCAAGCACCATTGTTTTTATGGGGTGGGGCCCGTTTTGACATGAAATATTATAGGGATCCAAATCTATGGGGACACAAATTGTGGGGTTGAATTTATTGAGTGTTTGAATAAATAAAAAAACACTAAATATTATTCTACTATGGATTTCAGAACATTTGGTATATATATTAGTCTTATAAATGGTTAGAATCATATTCCCAAGAGATCGTCATTTTGGGCACCATGTGATGAAATAACTCAAGCTGTGCGGTAGGTGAATAGTGCCAATGATAGAAAATGGATTCTTAGGCATGATCTTAAGACTATTTATAGATTTAAATAATTCCATTATGATGAAGTTTGTTCAGTTTAACATATGTAGCGACAATTTAGAACATTCAATTTAACATCTTATAGAGAGAATAATGTGTTGCATAGTTTAATGTATTGTGGTTCATATGTTCATAAAATAGTTTAGTGTCTTGTGACTAGGATGTTTAAACATCATGAATCAATCCCATATATTAAAAATAGTGGAATAAAATAATGGTAGATATAGTAGTGGAAAATAATAAAGAATCTAGTGTGGAAAAGGGAGATGAAACTTGGCTATAACGTTTTCCTAAACGGATTGGTCTAGTGAGTGTAGGTAGGTTTTTTCTGAGGACTGTGATGGGTCCTTCTAGGTTTGAAACATTTTATTTAAGCCCTTAATTTTTCCTAATTAATAAAAGTGACCTGTACTGTGGGATTATAAATCATTATTTGGTTTCACTTGTGAGTTTTCAAAATGAAAGACACATGTGCCTCTTGCCTTAGGCATTGTATGGTCATATTAGTTGGACTGGGAAATAATGATTAGTTTATGTCATAATTATTGGACTCAAAGTATCAAGTAGTTTAATGTAATAACTCGTGTACCATGGTTTGAAAAAAAATTAATGCCACAATTCATGTACTATGGTTTTCAAATAGTTTAAGGTCATAATACTTGAACCATGGATGTGGGGGTGTCTCTAGGGAGTGCGCAAGAAACACCCTGATATTTTTTGAATTTTTTTCAAATAGATTTTATCTTTTTGATATCCTTATTTACATGCATCACTGAGTTTAGCATGAATTAAAATTAAAACTATGTTTCTCTTGTGTTACATGTAATACTCATATTTTTCATTCATTACACACAACATCAACATTAAACAGAACATAAATTAACATTTTGAAATTATTATTCAATATAATAGTTATCACCTGGCTCTTGGAAAGGAGGATATGAATAGAATTACTTAAATTATGAAAATAAGGTTTAAAAATATATGTATAACTAATTCTCTAGTGAATAATTAATTATAAATGAAAATAAAACCCTCTTAGAAATAAAATGAAATTTTTTTCTGAAAAATTATTTTTATTCCCAAAACTGTATTTTACATAAATAAGTTAAAAAATAAATTTTAGCCAATTATATTAATTAATTATATATATTATATACTCGATATGGGGTTTAAATTTTATCTTATTTGTTTTTTATACAATAGTTAAGAATAAATCCAATTTTACGCTTAAAAGTATATTTTTCTAAACATTAGTTTTGTCTCCTTTATAACACTTATATTAAAATTAATATTTATCCAGTAAAAATTTTTTATTTGAAAAAATTAACTTCATTTATTAAATAATCATATAAATATTATAATAGGTTGATTTATAGGGATATTTTTAAAAATATTCATTTTTTTGATGAATAGTTGAAAATAATGAATTTTAATTGAAAACTGCCTTTTCGTGTAAATTATTTATAATATTAAATTATATTTTATATTGTTTTAAAGTAAAAATATATCAATTATGAATCTAGTCATCTAATTTATGTCATTTAAATCGTTATAATATTGAATTTTTATATAATACCTTTGTAATATTTTGAACATTCTCCGTTTAAAAATCTCTTTTCTCATCGTGACTGTGAGAATAAATTTAAATTAAAATTATCCTCATATTTGAATGGGATTTGTAAAAATTAATTCCATATATTAATTTTGAATAATTTTAATTATATCATAAGGTAAAATTAATTTTTTACCCAAAATTAATAGTAAAAACCGACAAAAAATATTTACATCATTTAAGATTAAAATGAATTTAGCATGGGTCAAACTAAAAATATAATGGTAAAAACTACCAAAAAAAATTCCAACCATATTTTTCTAGACATAAATAGATGTTATACCATATATTATTGATGATACTTCATTTTTTATCATTTTTGCATGATGAAAGTGTTGGTATGCAATTTTGTTGTCACATACATTCAATTGTGCCACTCAACTCACTTAGAAAAATCTAGCCCTTATCCTCTCATATTAACACATTAAGAAACATTATATTCATAAATTAACTACCCATATCAGTAAATAAATGTCTTAATATGGTCTTATAATCATTATTTTGGAAAAATCCAACCTAGTAAGGATTTTGGTGAAAGCCTAAGGAGGTTTCTGAAGAAGAGGTATCATTCTTCAACAGGCATTTTTTTATTTCTTCCTCGATATCCTTAAATTATTATTATAACAAGATTATATAATAATGTCAGTGTATTAAAAATAATAATATATATTTATGTAATATTCATTAATTACAACCATATCCACTTCCATCATATGTGTTATGAAACCATCATGTGTGTGTATGACGAACTTTCGCTTCGTGAACAAATATCATTCATTTTTCAATTACTACCTATAAAATATGGAACTAATATTGTATTTATATTTTATATATGCTATTAATGATAATATTATGATTATATAATGATTATATTACATTTTCATTTTCTACTTTCTATTTTGAGGTAATACAATAACGTCGTTCATGTGTACGACAGACTAATGCCTCGCGAAGCGATGTGATTCACTCCCATTTTAGATAGAAGGTAATAAGAATGAGTTTAATGAAAATATTTGATATATATGTAATAAAAAAATATTATATAATTACAATATATTATTTAACATTATTTCTTTCAATCTAACAATAAAATGGAATCCATGTTCATATATACGTACTACTTTCCGTCTCTACGAATGAGGTATTTTATTTTCTATCTATAAATTTTATAAATTTCTATAAATACATATATAATGAATATATAATATATTAACATTATTTTTAATATTCTATATGTTATTTAATCATGATCTAAATAATAATACAAAACATAAAAATTTATGATAAACACGAAAAATAATGGTTATTACCCGAAACGTGATTTTCACCTGGAATGGTTAATAAACATATAATCAAACAACATATGTAAAAATAATATGTTATGATATATATATATATATATTAATGGTTCTATAATTAATGTATAGTAAACTTATATTTCT
This sequence comes from Viscum album, assembly GCA_963277665.1. Lineage (NCBI taxonomy): Eukaryota > Viridiplantae > Streptophyta > Magnoliopsida > Santalales > Viscaceae > Viscum > Viscum album. The sequence continues at coordinate 1,424,135,333 of OY728155.1, read as the reverse complement.
TATACTATAGTTTTTAATCTGTAGGAAGGAAGTCAATATTTAGAATAATTGATTTCTAGTATGAATTTTACGTCTTGGAGACATATGAAGATTCACCACTTATTTATTTTGTGCGGTGAATATAATGCCCCTTTGACATGATATATCTTTAATATATATATATGTATTAATTATATATAATGATTAATTATATTTTATTCTTTATTGGGTATTACAAATCAAAAAATTGCCAAAGCGATAAGGAATTTGTGTATTGTTTGTTATTCTTTCAGACATGTGTTATTTTTTGAACCTATATTATTTTATGAGTTGTATTTCCAGAAAATTTTCCATGTAATATCATTAATTTATAATTATCATGATATTATATGTTTAATTTAATGTTATCATTCCATGGGGATTATGATTCAATGTTACGAAAGTGGTAAGTATTTTATGTCACAATGTAATTGTTTATTGTGATTATTTATGATCATTTTTTATGATAAAATATTGTGGAAATTCTATCAATAAACACATTAATTTTCTTCACCAATGGTTATTCATGATATTAACAAGTAATACTACAATTTACACAATATTATTTACTTAAAATAACTATGAAAACATTTTAGGAAAATCCAACTTTATTTTACTCTTTGGAATGAAATATATTTAATTCAAAAACCAATTTTTCTAAATAAATGTTTTCAAAAATATTTTATTACTTCCCAATGATTTTTAAAAAAAATATTACCCTTCTTTGATTTTATTTAATTTTTTTTAAAGGAATATATATTTCTTATTCCACTAAAATTTGGTTTTTATTTTACCAAAAATTTGAAAGGAATAATCATTTTAATGTGTAAAACAAGAAAAAAAACTCTCTTAATTCTTTACCAATATCTTATCTAAACCATGATTTATAATATTCCATGATTATTTTCAAGTAAAATAATTTTTAAAATGTTTTTTGTTTCAATTTTCCCTCAACGTGGGAAGGATATTTTCCTTAGAAAATTTTTTATATGGAATTTCAAAATTATATTAGATCTAAGATGACATACATTGATCTTACTTTGCTTTATTGAGGATAATATTTAATGATACCATCTTTATTATTTATATGAATTATTAATTTTTATGTTGATTAATGGTTTACAAAACCCTTTTATTTTTCATGGGTTATGCTATGGTGAATTTATGAAATGTTTATAGAACCTATTATCTTTACACGACATATGATGTGATGATATGATTAATGTTTGATGTTATTGTTGTACACTTAAATATGTTTTCCATTGGGATATGTATGGGACCAATATATCTCTTTAATTCATTGTGCAAATATTTATATCTCAATATTTAATAATGAGAACCAAGTTAATAGGATTGATCCATAATATGAAACATGTTTTCCTAATACATATGGGAAATAGGTGTGTCTTGATCAATAATGGGTAATATGTGTATCTAGATCCACAATGGGAAATAGGTGATATGTCTCGATCCACTATATTGATAGTATTGGAATTAAACCTTGATATATGAAATGTATTTCTATATTTATGATGGTGCCACCCTTTTTTGAAATTAAATTATGATTCATGATTTATTTATGATCATTCTCACGCTTATGTACAATATTTTCTAAAATGATAATGTTTTTTTTTCAGTGACCCATGTTTTTTATCTCTGAAATGATGGATATTAAATTTTTATGTTATTTTCAGGATCACATGACCTTATTATTATGTAATAATTTTATATGATTATATATTGATATCTATTAACTTTACCCTTAATGATCATCTGAGCCTACCCTTTATTATCCATCCATCCTGAAGTTATGAAAAGGATTGGGTAGGGAGTTCTCAAGAGGATTACTATGTGAGAATATCATTGTGGTATATGTGGATGATCATTCTTGAAATAATAATATTGTTCTTCTAGTATCCAAAGACACTAAAATATTGTGGTCTTTAGACATGTCTTTATGTATGTATTCAATATTAATATAAAATTAAGGGATATTTATATATAAAATACCATGTTGTAATAGTTGGTATCAAATGAAAAAGAATGAATCTGATTCATTGGAGATCTCACTTTTGAGCATTGGATGATGTATGGATCTCGTCCCAAGGGCTTCATGAGGAAATGGTTTCCACTGGGGATGGTGATGTGCCTCAGCCATGAGGTGTAGGAACACATGGAGTTCCCTGATAGGTATCAATGATAGTTCACTAGAAATAACTTCAGACTGCTATAGTTGGTATCATAGAAAAATATTATTTATCCTCTAGAAACTATGATTATAATAATTAAGTGAGATCCTATAGATATTCCTATGTATATGTCTAGGGATTTATCTCAGGATTAGTCCAAGGATGATTCAAAGTATATGAAAACATACTGGAATTTTTGGTAATGTATAGTTAAATTTATTATTAAGAATGTACAACAATAATTGGTGACTACAAGTATATGTGGCTCTATCAATGATATAGATAACTGTAATAACTATAAAAAGGGTGAATTGGGCTGGAATCTATCATCACATGGTGCTTAAAAATGGTCCTTACTACACAACTAGTTTGACACACCTAGGAGAAATGGTTTGGAAATTTATAAACACTTTATGAAACATTATTGAGTATTTAAATCGATGATGTCGATGAATGGAATTGGAAAAATCTAAGGTGTCATATAATAAAAAGAAGGTTTCATAATTTATGTAACTATAAGAAATTTTTTTATGATTATGAGGTTTCCCATAATGAAAATTATTACACATATTATTTTGTTTATTTTTATTAAATTATATGAAATTGAAGGAATATGTTTAACAATTAATGGGATGAAAAATTTTCTGAAGATCAGCCAAATGGAATGATGACTAGATTGAGGAATATTGTGATTTTTCCTAATCAGTTATAAAAGAACCTGATTAAAAATATGAAACATAACCAACCCTTGTAATCACCAAAGAAGAGAATGATTGAAATCATTGTGGGTCCAAGTAGTGGATACCAATGAAGAAATATGATCCAGTTTCCTATAAGCCGCTAATGTGGGAAGAATAAATAAAGTGGGTATCTTATAGGAATAGGAATATGTTTTGAGTGTGGAAAATAAGGATCCAAGTAATTTTATTCTGGAGGAAAAAGGAAAAGTTCAGTTAATGCAATGGATGGTAATATTGGTCTTCCTAAGGTATCATTAACAGTTAAATGTTTTCAATGTGTAAGGTATTAGAATTAAAGAAATTGATGTCCTAAGGGGAAATGTCATGAAGGGAATCAGTAAGGTTGTAGGGGTAATGATTTTTCTATCAATGATGATGAGATTACAAATGTAATATAAAAGGAAAGTTGTATTGAGGAAGAGGATTATGAATCATAGTTAATATTTTGATAAGGAACTGGAATGATTGATGTATTTATGTATTATAATTATAGGATTATGTTACATGAATCATGGAATATATAATTATTATTCAATATAATTTTTTATTTTTGAATTTCAATAATATGGTGATCTTTAATGATGAGAAAGATAAGTCATTTATTAGAAGGATGATATTTTTGATTTAGGGATGATAACACTTAATATGTTTTGGATGATGAGATAATAATATTGGGAAAAAGGGATGTCGGATATGACTAAATTAAATTGGATAGTTCAAATTACCTGGGAAATTTTTAATGATTTTTAGAAAAAGTGGTTTCTGTTTTCATTATTGGAGTTTATAGAATTATTGGATTTATGGATGAAATTCAATAATCCATGATTTTATTCATGGAATGAAAGAGTATATATTTTTTTCATTATGGTTTTATGGTATTTTTTTTATTACCATGATTCATAAAAATATAGGATTAATGGACTCATATTTTTCTTATGTGATAATCAAGAGCCACATTATGATATATTAGGTTTTAATGTTTAGCTAATTTTGATATATTTAGTTTTCTTTCTTTATAAATTTTGAATTTTGGAAGTGTTATAAGGATTAATATTTATCATATAGTATAGGTTTGACATTTGATGAGGCATTATGGACCAATTTCTTACATCTCTGTATAATATCTTATACATATTGAATAACTCGTGTTAACCATTTTGTTATGATGATAACTAAAGATAGACCAAATGACATACCATTCTATTTATGAATATTATGATCCATTAGTTTTTCAAGAATAACAAATTTTCCTACATTTCCTAGAGAAATAAATGAAGTGAATATTGATTAAGGCACATCCAATGTGTGAGATGGTGCTTATGAAATGAAATAAATTCATGTAAGTATATCTTCTCTTTAAAATCCAACACCAATTGGAAAATTTTCAAGAAATAAAATGTTGTCATTTTATTATCATTTTTTATGATATCAATGAACTTTTACATACCTCTTTATTTTATGGTTTTGTGTTACTTAACCTTCTCAATATCACCCACATTATTGTGATCAACGATCTCTATCACTCTCTATAATTATTTACTCTTTTCATCCATGTCCAAATCATCACTTACTGCCTTTGTTCTCTTATGTGGAAACCTAGTTAAGGGTTACATTAGGTCACATTTATGTTTCCAAAATTCAATTTTTAATGAATGTTTTATTTTCCAGTTATATGGTTTGTATTTCTATGAATGTGTACTCAAATGTTAAACCATTGTCGACTAAGATGAATTCAATGGAAAATAATTTTAACGGGGGTAGAATGTGACACTCTGATATTTTTTCAATTTTATTTATAGAAGTTTATTCGTTTTTTTATCTTGAGTTACACACAATAGTAATTGAATATTTCATTACAAATAACATACTTTTTGGATTGCATTACATGAAGAACCATGTTTATGCTATGTTACACACAACACATAGCTTAAATGAAACATGAATTACTATTAAAAAAATTATTATTTAATTTAATAGTTACCACCAAGCCATTAGAATTCTTGGTATGAATGATTTCAACTAAATTAGGAAAATATAGTTTACACGTTTATATATAATGAATTTTTTTTGTGACGAGTTAATTAAAAATAAAAATATAACCCTTTTGAAAATAAATGTATATATTTTATGAAAAACTACTTTTTTGCATAGAAGTGTGTTTAAAATAAATTAATTAAATAAATCAACTTTTGTGTGTTTTATTTTTAATATTTATATATTATATATTCAGTATATCTTTCAACATTCATCTTATTTGTTTTCTAGAATGTATATAATAATAAATTTAATTGTACGATTAAAACTCTATATTTTTTAAAATTAGTTTTGTCTCTATTATAGAAATTATATTAAAATTAATTTCTACCAATTTTAGAAAATATATTTTAAAAAATAAAAATCATTTTTCAAATAATCTGGTAAATATTATTTTAGGAGAATTTTGCGGTTTTTATGGAAAGTCTCATTTTTTGATTCATAATGAAAAATACTAAATTGTAATTGAAAAAATCCATTTAATTAAACTTTTTTATAAAGTTGAATTATATTTTATAACAGTTTTAATTTATAATTAGATAAATTATATATCTCTTCATGAAATTTAGGTAATTTTAATCATTTTCATATATAATTGTTATAGAAAAACAATGTAAAACATTGAACATTCTCCCTTTAAATGTATGCTTTCTCGTCGTGTCTTAGAATTTATTTTAAATTAAAATTATCAAATTATTTTCTTGGAATTTGTAAAAATATATTAATTTTTTTTATTATTCATAATTTTTATTATTTAATAATATCGACATAATTTTTTAAAAATTAATTTTTAAAATAGTAAAAATTATATACTGCAGTTAAGGAAGAAATGGATTAATCGGGGGTTAAACAAAACAGATAAGGTTAAAAAATGATCCAAAACTTCTAAAAAACCTATTTATGTAAATATTTCTCCCTTATAACTTATATATTCTGTAATAATCTATTTTAATCCTTCATTATTGAGAAAAACGTGGGTACAACTTTCTCTTTTCAGAAAATTTCATGTGTGCCACTGACCTCACTTATAGAAGGACACCCATTATCCTCTCATCTTCACACCTACACACCATTTTGGATCAGCCTATACCTTCCAAAATAACTTATATAATTTTCTTTTATCATCATATAATCCTTATTTTGGTCATAAATCCAACCTAGGAAGGCATTCAGTGCAAACCTAAGGAGGTTATCTGAAGAAGTGGTAACGTTCTTCTATGAGCATATTTATCTAATTTCTTCCTCTAAATCCTTATATTATTACTATATGATTATGATATAATAACCTTAGTTTATTAAATATACTAATATTTTTTTTATGTTATGGTAATGACCTACAAAAATCTCTACCTCCATCAAATGGTTTTTGACATCATCATTCGTGTGTATGCCAAACTATCACCTTGCGAACTGAGGTCATTCATTTATTCCATTTCCATTTATCAATGTTGAACATAATGGTGGATTTATTATTTATATATGATATTTATGATATTAATATTATTCTATAATCATTATTTGACAGGTTCCTTTTTTAATTTTTTTCATTGACATATGATAATGTCATTCATGTGTATGGCATACTACCACCTCACGAAGCGATGGGATTTATTCGTGATTTACATAGAAGTTAGTAAGGATTGGTTTTATTGAAATATATGATATATGTGACATAAAAATGAATATTAAATTATAATATATTACATTCCTTTCACTCCTTTAATCCTTTGAGAAAAGGGAAACAACATTCATTCGTATGTTCGACATACTTTCTCCTTGAACAGGGTATTTAATTTTCATTCAATGCCTCTATTGAATTTCTATAAAAAAATATATACTGAATATATATGATATTTATATAATGGTTATATTTTTATAGATTATTTTACAATTATATATGTAATTTGACGAAAAATAAAAAATTAAAACATACATGAATGACAAAGTGGTTATTAATCAATATTAGATTTTAATAAGGAGTGTTTAATAAAATGGTAAAAAAGGACATAAATAAATCATATATAGTGTCAAATATATATATATATATATATAGTTCAATAACATATTCACAAAAATCATATTTATTATACTATAGTATTCAATGTGTGCGAAGGAATTTGAGAGCCACAGTAAGGGGTTTCTCTTCTGTCTTTTATTTATTATAGACATATAAAAATTCAACACCTATTTATTTTATGTGTTATATATACCAAAAATGTAACATTTAATTTAATGAATATAATTATATTAAAAATATTTAATGTTTCATTTTATGTTATATTTTATTGGGGATTATGATTAAAAATATTGACAAAGCAGTAAGGGGTTTTTATCTTAATTTTTCTTCATTGAGGCATATGTTATGATATGCACCAATCCTTTTTTATGGGGGTGGTTATGAAGCAAATTTCCCATTTAATATCGTGAATATATTCATTCTAATTATATTTTAGGTTTCATTTAATTTAATCCTTTCATGGGTCATATGATTTAATGTTACATATGTGTTATGGATTTTATACTACAATGTCATATTTTTTGGGGATTGTATTTGATAATTTATTCAATGAAAAAGGTTTCCACATTATGATGAGTCATGTTGAAAATTCTCTATTAATTTAGGCGGCAGTCAATGCACTGGTACCTCCCCCACTGGAGGGGGAGGGACCTTCGTAGTTATGCAAGAGAACAGGTTCTTCTTTTTTCCACTTCTCTAAACCTAACTAACTCTCTCCATTTTATCAAGCATCCATATGCCCGGAATTTCATGATTTTATCAATGGGAGACCTAATCTAACATTATTGATCGTGGATTTCAATGAAACCACATCACTTTAAAATCATACACTGAATGGTTGGTTAAAACAAGGTAAGCTATGAGTTGAGTCGTTTGACAGGTATGTCTTCTGTTCAGGGTATTTATAGGAAAGGGTGATAGTTGGTTTGATTGATATCATACATATCATGATATATTTTTCCACAGAGGATGATTAAATTGTAGATTGGTCTAGTTATCCCCATAAAATCAATAGAACTTGGTTTAACATCATTCTATGGACATACAATTTCCATATGAAGCATGATTCCCCCATAGTGGAAATTTGGGTAAGCATCCCTAATCTCTCATTACCGTTTCCAAATCTCATAGTTATTAGATTACATGTGAATTTAGTTGTTATATATCTATGTTTGGATATTCATCTTGAATCTTTTTTCCACCTTGTTAATCCATGAGTATGTGTTGAAGTGGATGTGTCAAAAGTTCCTTTTGATTATGTTTGGATAATAGTTGAGGAAGAATTTCAGGGAAAATAAGAGGTGGTCTATGAATCAATGTTCAATTTCAGTTCTGTCTGCAAGATATTGGGGTATTAGACGAAAACCTATCGATGGGGACCTAAGAATCAGTTTGGTGTGGGAAGCGGTAAATAACTAGAAACACAATCTGTAGAAGGCTTGGTTGGACCGAAGCTGGTGGGTGTGGACACTATAGTTAAATCTGATGTGGATGTGAGATATGGATCTTGGTAAGTGAATCCTTTTGTGAATGATGCCTTCATATGCTTGAGAGAGGATCTGGGGGGATCAAAACATTCTCTACCTGGGACATTAGGAATAGAGGGTGATTCTATGGAGGAGGTGTAACCTGTTAGTGGTCTTAATATGGTGGATTCACAGATGGTTGAGGAAGAACAAAGTAGGACTACTAGGACATCATCATATGCTGAGGTTGTCCACTCTGGGTTTGGAAGTAATACCAAAGGTCTGGAACCTAAGGAAACAAGGTAGGGAGACTCTCCTAGTAACATGGTGCTGCAGTGGGTTTTTGGGATTGTTCCATGTATAGATATGACTAAAATTTTGTTGGACAATAGGATTGAAGAGTTGTTGAAGGTTAATCCTGAACTGGTGGATATAGCTGCTCTTACTAGGCCCTCAGTAATGTAGGTGGTACCTGAGACAGATTCTAGTGATGGGGACTCTGATCTATTATCAGGAGATATAGGATAGTACTTCTAGTGTGATCCTGCAATTCCAAGTCGAAGTAAGAGCTGGAGGGCCACTCGAAAAGAGAGAAAATACTATTCTTATTTACCAGTAACAAGGGAGACTAGATATGCGAGGAAATATAAAGCCAAGATAATGGTCAATGATCCCCTTCCCCTATACAAGGTTGACATTGGACAATAGCAGGAGTATTATATAGTGATTGATACTTCTTTGGAGCTGCTTATGCACTCGAGAGAGGAAAATCGTAGAAACTATTCAAACGATTAATTCTACTGAGGAAGAAGCTAATTGGATGATGGGAAGAACATTATGGGTGATTACCAGTGAGGAGAATATTAACTGGATTGATAAACATGATATGATATTGATTAAGGGATTTAATGATGGGATTCTCAACCAAAAGGAGTACATTCATTCTTGGAAAAAACTGGCATATCATTTTGATGACCTTATGAAGGATGATCCTGACACTCAGGTTAGAACTATCTGTTGGAATGTAAGTAGGGAGATCAAATCTAATATAATTATATTTTTTAAATGGGTCATATTTTTCTTTTAGTTCTTGAACTATTGAGTTCTCACTTATCCCATAAAAATTTTTATTTAATAAAAAATATATTTTTTAGTCAATATTCAATGATATATTATTATTATCCATCTCCAAATTAAATCAAATATTTTATTTTCATTTGAATAAAATGTTTACTTACAAGTAATAGAACTATTTTTACACTTTTTCAAATTAAAATAATTATGTAAATGTTTTAAGTGAAATCTAATTTCATTTCTCTATTTGGCCAAAACTCAATTTTTTTCTAAAACCACGTTCCCTAAGAAAAATTTCAATAAATATTTATTAATATCCTATTGTTTTTGAAAAAAATTCTTTTTTAACCACGTTTTAATTTTAAGTTTTTTTAAATGAATATTATTGTCATTTTCTAAAACAATATCTATTTGAATTTTACTAAAAATGCGGGAGAAATATTTATTTAAAAATTTAAAACATGAACATAATTCTTTATCCTCATGAAAAAATCATTTAATATAAGATTCAATTATAATCGTAAAAGGTTATTTTTAAAGAAATGAAGTTTAAAGAAATTTCATGTCTTAAAAACTGTATTTAATAGTGGAATGGTTGTTTTCCATAGGAAGTGTTTTTAGTGACATTTAAAAATTATTTTCCATCTAAGATGACATACTTTGATAATAATTTTTCTTTATTGTGTATACTATTGAATGGTACCATCCTTTTTCTTTATCTGGTTAATAATTTTTTATGTTGATGAGATGCTTATAAAACCCTTTTACATTTCCTGGGTTACGATATGGTGAATTGTTTAAATGTTTATAAAATCCATTTTCTATACGAGGGTTTTGATGTGATGGTATATTGAATGTTTTATTATAATTTGGAAAAAATATTGTTGAAATAATTAGATGGGAATTACTTATATCTCCTTTAAATTAATTGGGTAAATCATTATATCTCATGAGATAACAATGGGAAGAAAGTTGGTGGTCTTGATGCACACCAGTATATAGGTATGTCTTGATCCAAAAAGGGAAATATGTGTGTCTTTCTCCATAATGGAAAACATGTGCATCCTGATCCAAAATAGTAAATAAGTGATAATTACTAATCCATTATGTTGATGGTTTTGGTTGTTAAACTTTACCTATGAAATTGTTTTCAACATGTATAATGGTGTAACACTTTTATGACATAAGTTTATGGTTCATATCTGATTTATGATGACTTATCCCTCTTATGGACTATGTTTTTTGGAATAATAATGCTTTATTTCATGAATCTTGTTAATGATCCATAACAGGTTAGGTATGAACATTGTAAGTTATGTTCATTATCACATACCCTCATTCTTATATTATGCAATTTTATGATCATATATAGATATATCTAATTTTTACACTTACATAACATATGTGCTCACCATTTATTATTTTTTCATTTGCAGGTTATGAAGAATGATTTATATAGGTTATGCGTAAGAGGGGTACAATGGGTGAAGATATTTGTGGGAGAAGTTGAGGATCTATCCTGAAATATAAATTTTGTGGTTATGGTCTCAAAGACACTAAAAAATTATGGTCATTGGGATAGCATTTATGTAATGTATTAAATAATCATTTAAAAAGATGAGGTATGTATGTATAAAAATATTAGGTTGTTATATTTCATGTTATTAAAGCGAGGTCACATGACGAGATGAAGGAGAAAGGGAGGCCATACCACATGGATCATCCCTAAGGAAACTTACACGTAGTTTAAGGTGGTGATATATGGACCTGAACATCTAGTTTAGGGTCATGGAGTTCAGACCATATGGGAACATGTGCCTCCCAACCATTCATATAGAAATTCCTCCCAAAATCTTAACCCTACATGATCTATGATCTATGTGATAAAGAAGAAGTGGTATGGAGTTCACATTGTTTACAAGGGTTATACACAATAAGGGGTTGAAATGACCAACCTAGACATGTTTCATGAGGGTAGTTCATGATTTCCAAGACCTGGATAATATTGAGAAGTGATCGATGGGAAGGTGGAAACTCTTTAACATGTTCAATAAATATGTTACACACCCACATTGGTCATTGATGAGATGAAAATATGCAGGACCAACCACTGGATGAGTTTGAAACACTAGAACTACAATATGTTACCCATATGATCCCAAGATGGGGGGTGAGATAGTGTTTCTTGGAAAAATATATATTAGGTTGCCTATTGATATATATAGGATTATGATTATCCAAATAGAAGAAAGGACGATGTGTAGAGATTTAAGTGGGGAATATATTATAAGGAATTTTGGGTTCCTTGGGGGTTATCCTACCACATGATAAAATATGCTAGATGAAAATATGATAATTCTAGGATCAATCCTATCCAAGAGGGGAAAGACCCCAAAATGAGCTGGTGGTAGGGATAAAATTATGATAAGAGATCTATGTTATCCCATGATAATTCGAATCAATCTGCGCGTAGTTCTAGTACATGGTGTTCTAAAATACTGATGTCAATGTGGTGATATCACCTCTAGTGAGGAAATTGAATCATATCATATTTTTCATATGAGGTATCATATTCTCGTTACATAGTGTAAGTCTATAGTTTAATATCATGTGCTAAAGATATTGGTTTGTTTCATCTAATATTTTCCATATTATACATTATATGGTCATTGAATTGTGTAAGGCTACAATTTAACATCTTGTTATTAGGATATTGGTTCAGTTCATCATAGATTTATCATATTAGGATTCCTAATTTTAACAAGGTAAAGCAATGGTTTACTGTCACATGCTTAGGATATTTGGATATGTAGTTTATAGTTATATTGCTCAGACTACATCTTATTCTTATATAAGATCATGGTGCTAAGACCATGGACAGTGTTTGTGTCTTAAATGGGTTGTGTTGAAAGATATAGTGATTAACCAATTTAAAATGAGTTACAAATAGACCCTATTTGATAAAAAAATTCCAAGATAAACTATACACAAGTTGTAATCATGATATTAAGGGAGGAAAATTCCACGCGATGAGTTGATGGTTGGGGATGGACCCATGATATGAGATATATACATTGCTACATATCCCACTGTAGTGGGAATCAAGATATATGTAGTTTTGTAACATAGTTTATTTGAATACCAATGATGGTAAGGTGATATACTCATATGTGAGGGTTTGATGAAAATGATATTGTGGATGTGATTTATAAAATATCGAGGGTGAAGAAAACAATGAGAAGAAGGGGCCTCCATGTCTTCATTGCACATTTGTCTGAGGTTATAATGGTTAAACATGAATTGGTACACGTATTTTGAGGATTCATGGGTGTTTCGTAATTGTTAAAACCCAATGTTATGGATCCAAGGTGGCTCTATACCACAAAAAGCAATCCTGGAACTAGTTGCACAAAATTTAAGGTCATTAGGCATGGACCAGGGCTGGACCCCAAAATAGATTGGTGCTAATGTTGGATCCAAGATATTGGATCTAGTAATCCTTATGTATCTCTCTAGGCATGGAGATCAATCAATTCATTATTCTAGAAAATGATGTGGAAGGATACTGACACTGGTAAGGTGGAATCCTCTCTAGTTAGGATATCAAACCATATCATATTTTTGATATGAGGAATTAATTGTTCATTTCATAGGGTAAGGATATAGTTTATTGATGTGTGACGAGGATGTTTTTTTTTTCATCTCATTTTTTATATTTTCAATCTTGTGTTCATTTTATAGGGTAAGGCTACATTTTAATGTTGTTTTCTAAGTACATTGGTTCTAGTTTATCTCATATATTTCATATGGGGGCCCAATGTTCATTTCATAAGGTAAGTCTATATATTGAAATTTTATTCCAAGGATGCTAGTTTTCGTTCATCTCATATAATCCATATAATGAATCATAGGTTTATATAGGCTAAAGCTACAGTTTAAGGTCATGTTATTAGTATGATGGGATTTCTTATTTAGTGTCACACATCTTGGACAATAGGGACTAAAAATAGTTTAAGGCCATAATGTTTGGACCATATAGGATGTTGTAACTTTATGGTCAAAAATATTTTACCCCTGATTCTATAGTTTAAAGAATCATTTCATTGAACATTCAATTCATGCAAAGTACGTCTTGAGGAACTGGGAATTTTTGGGAGGTTTGGTGTGATCTCCATCCATGGTGATTAAAGAGTATGATCCATTGGAATATATCTTATAGATAATATACTCTCCATCCCATCTGAGATCCAAATTGGGAATATTTTTTTTCAGGTATCATTGGTGCATTGAGAACTAGTACCATGCCACTTTTGATAAAGGAGTGGAGGTGCACCTTCTTGTTGAATTTTCTCACTATCCTATTCTGGTGATTTTATATGTTCAGTAGGACCTAAAGCTTATTTTCTTTGAGGGATTCTAACTCAGATAAAATAACATACACATTTAATTTTTTAAACTTTTGGTTACAAATAGTCATTAAATGTTATGGAAATTTAACCTAAATACGTAAAACTACTTATGTTACATACATTAGAGAGTATGGAGTTGTCTAGGTGGAATTTGGAGTTATTATCCATTAATACTAAATGAAATTGAGGAGAATTTTGGGTGAACTATTTTTTTGGCCCACCAATTTTAGTTACATGTTATATAGGGTCTTTTTTGTGGCCTGAATCATATTATTTTCCTATTCATGTTATTTAAAATTATGGTTAAAGCATATTTTGTACTTTGAGTATGATTTCATCAGCTTGGGAGACCAAAATCTGGTTATGTTGTCTATGATAATAGTTTGAGGAACCCCAGACCAATTGAAGATGTGGGATCTCCCATACTCAATCATACAATGATTTATGACTTCATTGATGGGAAAAGATTTGGACCACTTGGAGAAGAATTCTCACATGGTCAAAATGAACATACACTACCAGGACATTGGTGGTGGGTAGGGTATGGCAATGTCGAGTACCCACACTAGAAAGGGTCAATAATATTTGCTGGTGTGGAGGATCTCTAGTGTAAGATGTATGAATTTATCAGGTATCTAACATGCATGAAACCTCTTGTAGAACACAATACAGCAATGAGCCATAGTGGACCAAAAGTAGCCCAACCTCTGAATCTGGTGGGAGGGCCTCAATCTAGATTGATGGGAACCACATGATATAAAATTAAACTCTTATATAAACTAAGGTATTTTATATCATGGATGTAGGAGGAATAATTCCACCACATCCATACTTGTAGAGGTTTTTCAAAAGGTTAGGGAAACTCTAGAGGGAAAACTGTACTACACAATGGTGAATCTCTCATGCTTGGATCAGCCTAGTAGGATAATACCATACCAATGAGAGTTCTATAATGAGTCATTTCCTCCAATATGGTGAATGGTAGGAGTTTAAGGGTCCTAGATTATAATTACTTCCATTAATCTAATACACATATGGGTTTCCCTCATCTGAGGCGGAAATGGTGATGACCATTTAGTGGCCACATGAATGAAAATGTCAGCTTGGTTGGGTTATGCGAGATATGTAACTAGTCATTCAAGGAATTTTCCAAACCAATATGTGACATAAGAACATGGGTCACCATTAGCTAGGAAGGTAATTGGGACATTATCTGACAAGAACATTCCAACAGGGGTATAATCAGTTTCTTTCTAAATATGTATTCACTATTTATCTATTTGATGTCTATCTCAGAGTCCACCATCACATGTAATTAGGGGAAATCAATATAAAGGTCTAAATAGAGGCAAGTAAGAGGATCCTGATATTCAATGTCATTGTTACTAAATCCAACTACCAATTGGAATGAGTACGTCATGATGGATAGTGTCGGAGTAATGAAAATGATCTACAGGCCTACCTAGTTGATCTTGAGGTCATTGTAACATCTTACAGTCAGACTCTATGAGGAACCATTGAAATTAGTTTTCCTATATGGTACATCATGATCCATTGAGAGAATAGATTCTTTCAGAAAATCATTATCTAGGGGAAGTTCTTCAGGGGATGGTTGTTTGGCCAAGAATTCTAGCATTTCTTGTCCTTTAACAACCTTTTTTTAAAAACACCTATTGTTGAACTAATGGAGGATTACCAAACAGCATGTAAACCATCCCATCAACATGATTCAATTAATAATATACATTAATAGTTCAACTCGAGAAACCAGTTATATATCATGGTGAAGTAAATAATGTCACATCTTCAAAACTTAAAACCCCAATAAGAGGAAAATATTCTCTATGGGAGAATATATTTTCTTCATGTTAATCATAATGCATCATGGATAATACTAGATGTTTTTTCCCTATCCTCGTTATTCTTTTTTTCCTAAAATTGCACCAAGGGACTATTCTAATGTGGTTATGTGAAGGACCAAAGGATTTCTTAAGATGTGTGGCATCAAACATGAAGATTATACCAGGTACATCTTAATATCCTCAATGGTGGTCTAATAGTCCCCATCCAACTAGCAAACGATTCATTATTAATGAGCCAAATGATGGTATAACATTTTCATGGCATATTTCCAATAAATAATATTATATATTCCCACGGGTCTTGGAGACCTTCAAACTCAAAGTGATTACTCAAGGAGGCATCTTATTGATATCATTGATTTATTCTATGTCATTATCAATGAGTTTATATATTATGATAGATCATTAAAATTTTATAGAGGTATCTAGAATGGTTCACTATTGAGGGTTAATCTTATAGTGTTGGGAGCATAGGATATTGAACACTTTTTCAGGATCCTTCTGATTATCCTAATATTAGCGGGATTTGACCAGAAAAACATCCATGTAACTCCCAACAAACATCCTAATAATCAGATAAATATGTGGTGCATGGGCCACTAGTAAGTGGATCCAACATTCCTAAAGGAAAATAGGAATTACATGGTTAATATTTTTTCCTAGGGATCCCTAAATGATGTGGACTCATCATCCTTAGGGTATGTCTAGATCTAATTGTACATGGAGTATTAATCCTTGAAGGAGATTTATTGGATTCTATTTATTACATCAATCAATATATCTATCACCAGAAGGGGAAAATCATCATTAAGAAAATGGTGGTCGATGTCCCAAAAATAGATGTAGAATCTGATATTCCCTTTCTTTTTCCTGACTAAGACAATATTTTCTATATTTTGGGGTGCTGGACCTCTATAAAAACATTTTATTGAATAATTTTTTCAATTTTGGCCTTAACAATGGCACCATGACATGGGTTCTTCTTTCTGGGAGGTTGTCTGAACATGTGATGTCCCACCATGTGGCCAATGTAATGGTTTTTTACCATGGTATAATTCTCATGAATCTCATTAAATCTCCCTAGAATAACTTCGGGATGTTGTTTTATGAAGTCCACATACTATATTTTCTTCTATGGTTAATGTACTAATAAATGTCAACATTAGATATCCTTCAGCACAAACTTTAACCTAATATATCTCATCAATATTGGTGGATAGACCATCTTCAAATGCATGAGGATTGTACTCCAAATCCTCTTCTTCATTAGGGATAGGGGGATCAGATTTAAGGGAAGATTTTACCAAACCAATTGCCCTAGTGGGAGCACTAGTGTTTTCACTAGAGGATACGGAATACTCGAAAAGGGTATCCTATTTTTCAAAGAATATAGAAATAAATTATTATATCCAATTATTCTCGGTTTCATGCTATGAGCTTCTTCTATCGATTCAATCTTGATTTGTAGAACATTTGGTAATTATATGGATTAGTGGCCATTGGGTGACCATTTAGGTACATCATAGAAGTAGGGTATTTTAGTATCATAATGTCTAGTCAGATGTAGACGTACAAGTTAATATATGATAACTCAATCTTAGGAACAATGAGAAAACCTCCCATGTTCAGTGTCATAGGCTCTAACTTGTGAATAGGGTGAAAACAATATCTTTCAAGTCAACCCATTGATTGGATGTAGTGTACATTAGATAATTATGGGCATTCATGTGATAAACCATGATGGATGTGACTAATTTTCCTTCCCTTTTATAGTAACCAATAACCATATAGATGGACTCACATGAGTCATTCGATGATACAGCAAATTGATGTACCCCTTCCTGACCATCAAGGGAGTATTTGAGGAACTAGTGGTATATGGAGGGGAACACTACATGATAATAAAGCTAGTTCCTTCCAAATAATGAAATATAGGTAGTATACTACCAAACTATCATAAATCTAGGTCTTGATAACAAGCCATATAATTTATTATTCATCTAAATATTTCTATACAGTTTCTGCTCACTTTTTTCATTCCCGTGAATTGTATGGTTGGAGGGAGTCAGGTTTACGTCTATAAGTCCCATCTTATAGATTATCCACATGGGGATGATTTAGATCTCTAATCTAGTATCCACTATAATGTAGCATATTTCTATGCAATTGAACTAGAATGTGAAATATAATGGTTTTATGAGCCCTTGATTAGTGATAACCTCATCTTATCAATAATATGAGATGGTGGCTCAACATTCCTCTCACTAATCCTATTGAGTGTAGTAGACCTTAGTGGTATCAACCTCAATATAGAACCAAATTGATATTTTCAGGTCATTAACAAGAGCCTCATAGGTATTCCCAAAAAATTTCTTCATCACATCATACTTCCATTTCAGGGGTATATTTTTTCTTTAGAGGGTCATTCTTTAGCAGGGGGCATAGAAAATATTTTTTTTCTGATGATCTGGGGATTGGTTGATGTGGCGATATTATACCCCTAGATAGTTAGTCTTCTCTAAACATCTGATGACTGGGAACCATATTGATGTGGTTAGGTCATATATTTATGTGGGATATTACAACAACCTCATAACTGAGACATATAGTAAAATAACATAGTCAAATGTGGAGGTTCACTTGACAGAATAGTTTGAGGGGTTGTACTTGTCGAACCCTGCACAAGGCCTACACCATAGTTTTAGTAGTATGTGAAGCCTTGTTCAAAGAACATTTCTGAGAATTTGGATGGCTATCATTTCCCTAACTGAACCTTAATTATCATCAACTAATTGTGAATAAGGTCATTACATGGAATTCAACATTATTGGGATTTATGAAGCGGTCCACTAGATCAATAGCATCTAATGTGGTGTACTGTTATAGCTCATCACTGGAATAATCCTTTTTGTGATATACCATTATCTTATATTCTAACATGGGAGGCATTAGGTTTCTAATGGTGAAGAATAGATTTAGCATATGTGGGGAATATAGATTTTTCATATGTCCTTGATGTATGATCTTTCGTGACTTGGGAGGCTATGGTAAAATTATAGAGGTAGAAGTTGGAGGGGTATTGGTACCTACAAGAAGTTTTTTATTTCACATGAAATAAAAGATGATATCCTGGTTTTGATAGACTATCTTAAGAGATAATAGTTATAGTGCTACTATGTTCCATGGATGAGAGTCTACTGCCACTCATCATAGCCTACACAGTCACTGTTGAGATCAGCAGAGAAATGTGCCACCTATGCCAGGGAATATTCCAATATAACTAATCCAATGTCAACTTAGTCTTATAGAAAATGTTTTAATACAAATTATATGACTGTGTGTCCAAGGATTTTGTGATATAGGTAGTGACCATAGCAACCAATGAGTTTGGATTCTATGGTTATTCAGTATTCTAGATAGTTCAAGATTCCATTTTCTATTGAATAGATGAAATACCCTAGGACCTATTCATAATTTAAGGAATATTTATTTTTCTTCCTTTAATAAATATAAAATTTGTGATCATGGAATTGATAAAGGGTTGGGGCCATATTCTCTTGATGAGACCACTAGGCTGGACAAGTCTACGCCTGGTGGGGTTGAACTAGGAGAGGCTACACCCGGTAGGGTGGCACTTAGAAAGGATTTTCTAGAAAAGGATCTACTATATGTACCAGATCATAATAATTTTTATGAAGATTAGTATTTCTCACTACTTCTATGGTCCATATTACAGGAGATAGAAGAAAAACTAGTTACGATTGTGGTTTTTTATACAGCAAGGCTTCTTCCAAATGCTTTTATTTTTCATAGATATTCTAAAATACTCTTTTGTAGTACAAAGAGATAAGGGATGGGACCATATCATCATATAATTTCCCCACACACATTGGAAGAATTTGTTCTTAGGAAAGAATCATATTGATCAAATACACGAGTTCTCTCCATCAGGAGATGACTTCACTGACATCCTCATTAGGTTTTTTTGAATTTGAAGATTTAATAGATGCTAGTTTTGTATGAAGTTGAACTGAAATGGTAGAGAAACTATCTATGGATATCCTACCAACTAATAATGTACCATGTGGGTAGCTAATTATACCAGACATATGAATAACCATTCAAGGTCTGGAGAAACCACTAGATCATGGGGATTTCCTGTTATTCTAGAATACCCAACATTATACAACACCTTTTGGTGATGTGGTATAAATTTTTTAATGGATAACTAATCCCATTTAATGAGGTGAATGTGGGATTACTGAATTATGAGGGTTCCCAAACATGATTTGACCATGATGGGAATGATTTCCCTTCATATAGGTTTTCCTCATTCCACATTTCTAGAGAATCAATACTACGATGAGAGAAGATATGAAATTTTATTAGTGAGTATTTGGGGTCACCAATGCGATGATACGATCTTGAATCTATGAGAAGTTCATCATTGATCAAGAAGTAGATAATCACACTACTAAGGTAGGGTTGGTGACTCATATCTTGATCATTTGTCATATCACCTAGTATCTTCACTAACTGGGTGCATGGGGACACCGTGATTATATCAAGGTTCCAATATGTGAGGTACAGGGTGGCCACTAGAGAAGATACGAGGTCCCTTCTTTCAGTTTAAGTGTCTTGGTAGTACTCAAGAATAATTCAGCTGTGAGCCATTAATAATCCTCAACCTCTTGAAGTATGGTGGATATCCTAAGATGTGACTCAATTATCTATGTAAACACAAATGGGCCGAAGGTCTCATCATTTCCCTTTAATTGTTTAGCAGGTCAATCAAAAGGCAACAAAAACACATTGGGGGATTCATGAACACCAGTACATGTCTGTTTTTATGAGTACAGTCACCTGTTAGGGGGTCTTCTTGGTATTATGTCACCCATTGAAGAATGTTTTACCTATCACGTCCCTAGTCAAAGTCTTGATTTATATTATACTCATGTGGTTAAATAGTTACAACATTCACTATGTAACTGTATAGTAGATAACTTTCACCATCTATGGATAGGTTGAATAGAAATTCTCATTGTTTATGTGGGATAGGGATGAAATGGAGGGATACATACTTCCCTAGTCTCCTATATGTGCATGTCGATATTCCTCTTTCACAACATAATATATCATTGTGATGAACTTAATGTAGGTCCATAATAGAATCTGGTGATATCCATAAAATTTAGGATGTTGTGATACTTGGAGCATTATGATCTCAAAATTCTTCCACATTTGGTTAATTGGGTCGAGGATCTCATGAATTATAGTGTAGTTTAGATGATGATTCAAAATTTGGTTAACCATCACCTAAATATTTTGGTTGAAATATAAATCATGTTACATATTAAGGTAATCAAAGATGATATTATTCAGAGGTTTGCATGGCCAAAACATGACTGGTAGTTTTTCGGTGAACAAGAGTATCCATAATTCCTCTTCCTCATTACCAAACGGATGTTACTTCCCCTAGTCAACCAATAAAATTATTGTAATAGGATGAGATACTCATGTATGAATCAATATATATTCTTTAATACTTATTTTCAATGAGATGATGTTCTGCACATGTTAGTTGTACACTACACGTTGGAATGGATCTCAGAGATGAAGTTAGCTTCAAGAACATATCCATATACGATGAAGAGTTTACTATATACCCATACACAAGAGAAAATAATTACTTTGAGGCTCAAAAGAGTCCTCAAAAGTATTTTTGGATGTCAACCTAAACCCGGGAAACTATCCAACTTGTTGTGTTGAGGAAGAGAGAAGGGAAACTAAAGATGGTGGAGACTGTTGCACTATGAGTCCTTAGAATAATACTAAAATTTCTTCCACATGTTGATACATATGGATGGATTTAGTTATCTTATGGAATTTGGATTCTGTGAATGTGATTCTAAAATCAATTGGCTTCTCCCACGAATCTGGAAGTGGGGGTGAGTGTTCCTTCATTGATCCACTCGTTGCTTCAAATTCTGAAATGTTGATTGTGAAATAATGCTTCCCAATGTTTGGATTTTGATGATGTAATAATTTTCAAAGTTCATGTTGTTGAGAGTCACTTGGAATTACCCCATGTGTGTTGTGACCTACACCATGGGAACAACTCGTGTGGCTATTGTTCTCCCTCTCGCCTGAGATTTTTCTTCAGGGATGGTCATGTTTTAGGAATGGGGAGGACCTCCATTCTAGTTGGTAGTGGTGTGGGGATGACCTGCACACTGGTTTATAGTGGTTTGGGGAAGACCTCCACACTAGTATCCCTTATCACAAGATGACCAGTAACGGTTGCTGGTGGTGCTAGTGACTTAGAATGTTATGCCCACATACCTAAGAGATGGATGGGATGTTAATTTTAGGTGGCAGAAGATGGATCCCCATTGATACGATGTAGGGATATGATTGGATATTCCAATGGTGGAGAGGTCCAATAGATCTTTGGAAGATGCCTCTTATCTAGCAATATTATGGATATTCCCCCGGTATCAGTATAAGGTGTTCTAGACTGAGGCTAGTGGAGGGGGGAGGAGTCAAACCACTCATCCACCCATGGGATAGGTTGGTGTTGGTTGTATCATGGCTTGGTTGGATCAATCTATGGAAGCTCCTGAGTATTCATACTGCTTGATCGGTGGGACCTGGCATCGAATATCTAGATCTAGTGACTTAAAAATTTAGTGATTCCACAATGTTATTATCCCCTATAGATGAAGGAGAATATTTTCATGTCAGGTTCACCATTTTATTGATGATTTCACCCCATGGTTTCATGTCATATATATTTTTCGAATAGAAGTACTCTCATATTGACCCATATTCTATATTTTCAAACAATATAGGCTTCCATCACGTTCATTAGCGATGTCAACTTCTTGATCGAAACAATAGTATAGGATTTTCATTCCCCCATCCAAGGATCCCTCCTTGGTTCTTGTCTACCTTTCAGGGTCACCCTCATCGATTTAATTCATGTTGATAAAACTCGTTCCCAATACCATCTCGAGGTGGACATTGGTTAATTATTGTGCTTCTTCCTTGATAGGGAACAATCCATCATTCAGAGTATATAATAATATTGGGAATGTCTGCATGAATTGACCAAAGGCCTTCTATTTTCATTAATTTTGGATAATCCCCCATTTTTAGAGATGAATAAAAATCCTTTCATGACCCATAGGATTTTTGACATTACATGACATATAGTTCATTATCACATTACATAACCCATAGGGTTGGGAATGTTTGGATGTTGGGTTTGTTGGGAACATGAATAACCATCCTCTTTTGTATGTAATCTCTTGTTTTAGGCATCTTAGGTGTAGAACCACAGGAACCATGTGTTGGAAACAAGGAAGTCTACACTATATGTGAAATAATTTTGATAATTTTTACCACAGGTGTCCAATTTTTATTATATGTGGTTGAGATTATGGACAAGGCCACAATATGAGCATCTTGTGGGAATATATTGGTCACAGTTTAAACATATTATGGGGATAGGTGGGTCAAACTTTTCGTGTCTTGTGCAGGTAGATAGGTGAAAAGATTAATTCGTTGTGGGTAAAGATGGGTAAAAAGTTTAACATCTTGTGGGGATCGATGGTTCATTAGTTTAATGTCTTCTATGGATATATGGTTTATAGGATTAATGAATTGTGGGGATGTGTTATTCATAGGTATGAAGTCTTGAAGGGACAAATGAGCCATAGGGTTAATGTATTGTGGCGACATGTGGGTGGTTTAGAGTGTCCCCAGGGGGAAAATTTAACACTTGGGAATTGCTTTAGTGTGTCCCCATGAGGAATATTTCACACATGGGATTTACTAACGTGTGTCCCTATGTGGAATGATTTCACAAATTGGATTTGGTGGATTGTTGGAGGTGTTAGGATTTGAACATCATGGAGCTACCCCATATGGGTTGGTATGTAGATATTAAACATTATATAGGTGTCCTATGTACCCAGTTTTGGAAGAATGGTTCAAAACATACATGGTTTGATGCCACTATTTATGTTCATGTGATAGGAATAGTATAGGCAGTTTAACGTCATGTGGTGAGGATGGCCATGTCGCGGAGGGAGAGTTAGTGAGGGGTAGTGTTTTTATTATGCATGGATGGATCCCAAAGCAGGTGGATAATCCCATGATGGGGGAGGATAGTGTAGGAATTATTCATGGAAGTTTCACAAAGGAGTAGGGTCATCCCATGGTTGGGGAGAATGTGGAATCCCATGATGTTCGGACATGGTGAATACCATGATCATCACACAGGGTAAGGTTATAGTTTGACATCATGTGACGAGAACATTATCATGTGGTTTATTTTTCAATGACTAGGGATTTAGGGTAGGTATTTGTACAACACATAGCTCGGACATTTTTGGGACCTACAAATGAGGAGGACACATCCAATTTGGAGAGGAAGATCCTTCATTAGGCTTCCCCGCCAGAAATGGTTGGTAGTTTCCAACTGTTATTCTACCTTTGGTGATTATGTGTCTACTCATGATGTTCCTATGGGTGGTTCATGGCATAAAAACTACGTTATATGATTATAAATCAATGGTCATGAGTTACGGTGCCAATGTTTAGGATAAAATGGAAATATTGTACCTATTCATTGGATAAAATGGTATAGTTGTGGCTCAAGATAAACTTAAATAATAGCGGGTATTAGGTTGAGGACTGGATGTATGTTGTGTGAAACTCTATTATACTACACTAATATTGTGTTTTATAAGACATGTGATCAAATAAAAGTCTTCTATATAGATGCATTAGAAATAGGATCAGAAACCTTCTGAGGTTATTGGTGACTTGGGTTTGCATAAAGGGATAATATCTTATAATAACTTGATTACCCTTGAGAGGTGTTCCATGTGTAAATCTCATACATAGTATAAGGAACATGGTGTACCAAAGTATTTTAGTCACATGAGTTCTCTACATTAAAAAATCCATGGAATATCAGTGTTTTATGTTTTCATAGAAGAGGGTTTATGTGAGTAATAACCAAAACATTATCTCAATAAGATTTTATTCTATGGGGAGGGGGTATTGTTCTAGACAAAATGGGAACTTATATGTTAGAAACCCTATATGTTTGGTAAATGGACCATTTTCTAGACCTTGATGAGTAGGGATACGCCAAGAGTGCATGGGATGGACCAAAGATGGATCATGGGGGTACTATTGCATCGAGATAGGGATTTGTTTTGGTCTTTTTCATACGTACTTATAGGATCATATCATAGGGTATTTTTCATTTTTTGTATGAATAATATCGAATGTGTATATTTATTCAGATGCGTATGAGTTCATTCTTTATTGGCATTATTTCCATTGTTTATTATTTCTTCTATTGAGTTTTTTCATTGCTTCCACAGTACTGGAATCGTATTACCATTATTACTATCATCACCATAGAGTATATTCTCCCCAAAATTATTCAATTAGAATCTCACTATTATTCATTAACATGTCACATATGGGGAGGAATTCCCATGGTCCATCATCCCTCCATCATGAATAACTACATAAGTGGATCCTGAGTTGAGCTCTACAAATGTTATCAAAGATGATTCTTTCATAATTGTATAACTATATTTGTTACTATTGACCAGAGACTTGGATTTATTCAGTAATAGGTAATAGATCATTGTAGGGTGACTATATCCCCTTGAATTAGGGATAAACCATGTTTCCATGGGTGGGAAATTGATGTTGTAATTTTTTTTATGGTTGACCGATTTTCTCCTCAAGTGATTCACTTGGGTGTGATGTTATTGATTTATAAAAATTGTACATTTCTCTCAGTAAGAAAAGGGAGGTGTTTTTATGAATCATGGTAGATACATAGGCACATATGACATGTGTATGTTTTAATGGCTATTTTACAAAACCTATAATACAAAAAGAGGGATGGGTTTTTAATGCATTAACTGTACAATAATCAGTGTTTTCATGTGTATTCTCTTGGGAAAATTATACTCATTCAGTCCAAGTATTTCATTCCTAATGAGACTGATATGTTTTCCTATGTGAATGGTGTAGGTGGGTGTGACTCTAAAATGGGTTGGAAATAATAAAAAAAAGTGACATATATTTAAAATGTCAAAAACTAGGTAAAATGATCTATTATATAGAATCATGGTAGAATTATACTTTTACACCTAGGAATTGTGAGTTTTCATATGAATTATATAAGATACATGAATATGATACGTGTAGGTAAGGGTCCATGAGTTTGAATGATATGTGTTGTGGGTAAGGTAAGGATGTGTAACAGTTGTGAGATTCAATTCCTATTATATATTTCCCTATTTTAAATGTATGAAAGTTTGTTTTGTTATTGACCATGTTAATTGGTCATTAGCATGAAGCCACATAGATGAGATCTAGCGTAGAATCAAGAGGGAGAATATGGGGTGCCACTAGAGAATTCACGGGATGAGTCCCTTGAGGGACAGGATGATCATTTATCCCTTGGTAGGGTCTCTGAGGTATTTGGGGTAGCCACTTAATATGGTCATTTATGGGTCGGGGTTATACAAACATCTCAAGGTGATCTTGGTATGATTCATATTGTGTATCAATAGGGGATATCAGTGAGCTGATCTGTCAATGGGATATTAGACACAGGAGATCTAGTAATAAAACCCACCATTTCTCTGGTTAAGGGTAGATAGTAGGTAGTGGAAAATTGTATCAAGTCTATGGAGATGATATTTGACCAGTTCAAGACTCCCCGAGCTCGGAGGGTGAAGTTTTCTTCTTATATGATCATAGGATATAGGTAAACGTTTGGTGGGATATATAGTTATAGGAAGGTATTCTTTTGGGAGTGACGTGGTAGTATTTTTAGACTAGGATTTTCAATCATTTATTCCTGAACACATTGAGGGAATATGAATCCCATGAGTTCATAAACAGGTATCAAGGGGATACATCCATTATAGATTATTGTAGGAGGTTCATGGTCCAATACTACTTTTTGAATTACAAAGTTGACGATTAAATTTCCTAGGTGATGTGATTCTAGGGTTGTTTATGGAATTCCATCATGGTTTAGGTAAACATATTCAGGTTGACCTCATTATCAGAGGTAGAGAATAATTCATTGATAGCCAATGGAAACATGACTCACCAGACCTTTTCAATATATTTGATGTTACTATGTCAAAATTATAGTGGTTTTTGAGTATCCAAAATTATGAATGTGAGGAGTCTCAACAGGGTAGTCAAGCTAGAGACACGAGTAGACCACTTAGGTGTGGATCATAGGTGGTGTGATTCTTGTGTGGGTATTTGGGACATGTTCAAACTCAATGTGATTGGCCAAAGAAGGATTTCCCAGCTTTTGGATAGATGGGACATCAAGAATGTTTCTTTTCAAATACTTCTCATATCATTAGGAGTCAATGATGGATTTAGATTTAGGGATCTTAGGTAAAACTAGAAGTGGTACTAGGATCGGATATCTTGGATTCTACTATATGTTATGGACATGGTTGGGAGAGAGATATAGAGACTTATTAATGAGTTCAATGTGTGGTTGCTGGTGTAACTCTATAGGGAGGTCAGTCTGTACATACATGGGCTCTAGGATAGGTGTATTCCATTGAGTTGGTAGGGTTCGAATAGGTTGGGAAGCCAATAATGATTAGAGGTACTCCATGATTAATGTCGTCTCCCATTATTTTTTCCATAATATTATTGATTCAAGTAGTGAAAAAGGGGTAACTAAATTAGCTATGTTCTGGATAATATTGGTGAATTGGGTATGGTTCCTGGATTGTATGGGATGTATAAGCATTGAGAAATTATGTCGTAAATATATGTATATGATTCAAGATATCTTTTGAGCTTCAGGAGTGATGAATTACTATTGTGAATCAATTTCAATGTAGCACTATATGGGTGTCAAGCGTGACATATGCATGAAATGATAATTTTATAAGATTTAGAGAAAATTATATTTGATAATTGGGATATGTGTTTCTAGGAGATTGTTCACGAGACCATCAGAATCCTTTGAAATTTGGTTGAGAAGCAACCAGGTGGGTGATTCTTATGCTAGGGATACTTGAGAAGAAATGACTTGTGATTGAGTAACTAGGGTATTCAGAGGTAATTTTTATGAGATGAGTATTTTTAGTACCATCTCAACAATAAGCCACATAGCTCATGAATGGGCTATTATAATGTGGGGAGATTACAACATCCTGTGCTTTTTAGATGGTAAAATTTATGAGGTAATTTTAACTTTTATGTTTGGTAGATATGAAAATTTTTAAATTTGGATTTAGATATTAATTTCAAGAATTACAATGAATTTGGATGGGGTTTAAGGGTTGTTATGTATCTCAGAGGTCCATTTTGGTTTCAAGATCATTGGGCTTCTAGGAGAAAAGTCCAAGAGGCACAACACTGGGCACACAATTTGTGAATGGTTTGTGATAATCATGTCACACAAATAGTGAAACCCATTTGAAATATAGAATGGTTTGATAAAATTGTGTGAGGTTTCCATAAAATTATTAAAGTTTCATAAAAGTTGGATCATAAATAAACAACTAGTATATTTCATTCTTTACTTATCCCCGTGTGGACATGTGATAGATTTTTTTAATATTATTCCATGATTATTTATGGAAAATGATTTCATATGGGTGATAGTGGGTCAACACATGAATTCATCACAATTAATACCTATTAATAAATCTAGTATGGTTTAATAATTTTTTAAATAAATATCCATAAAGTTAAAAAGTTAAATGGCATACCAGTTTCAATTGTATCATATCAGAACCCCAAGCATTCATCTCGGGTTTCGTGGTTCTTAATGAAATCCATTAGGACCCAACTAACAATGAGAACAACCCTAAAAATAAAAAATATGTAAAATTCAAAAAAAATGATCCAAGAATTGGAAGACATGATTATATTTTTCATCGTATATTTGTTTGTCTCATAACATGATCATATTTCCTTAGAGAAGTTCTCAATCAATAAAATTATTCAATCCTCATTACATATGGATCCTTTTGATTCCTTATATAGAATACCTTGTAATTATCTACTTTTTGGGTGGAAATAGGTTTATAATGACTCTATCATTACCTTATAATGCTTTGTAATAAGTTAGGTAATATTTGTGGAGGTAGGCACTGAGTTAGCATAAGATTCTGGATTATGGGGAGGCAAATTATTGATATAATATAAATTTTAACTATTTTAAATAACATGACTATAGTTTTTTTAAATAATTAAATAAATCATGAGTGGTGTCTCATATCAGAAATATTATACAATCATTAAATAAAAATTACGCGTTTTACCCTAGTCATGAAATAGAATTTTTAAACCAGGGGCATTTATTTGAAGAACAGTTGCATGCTCATATAATAAAATAAGTAAATTTATTTATTTATATTTTATTTTTAACAGAATGACCTATTCCTACTTATTTAATACATATTATGTAATATACCTAGGGTTTTTTATATAACCATAGGGATGATGAAAGGAATCATGGGAAAGCATCCTTGAACAACTATCAATGAATCTTGGATTGGAAACCACTATCCCAATGGAGTTCATATATCTCACCAATGACATTGATGTGTGACTATTCTTCATATGTGATCAATCCAATCTCAAGGTATGGTGTTCTTATTTGGATTTATAATATTTTTTATCCCATATTTAATATGAATTAATTAACAAAATAAAATTGATTTATGTACTATTGGTTGATTTGGATTGTTGTTTTTATATTCTTATAAATTAGGGATCATTATTTCTTAGTTTGTTCTCTATTAGTTTGGTTTTTTGCTCATAATTCTAATGATAATGGATTAAGGATAACCTGATAAAGTTTCTAGGTTCATTCATATAATAATATTTTAATATTTCCCCCACCATTCATAATGTTTTAATAATCAAAATTACATTTGGTTGGTGGATCGAAAAATACACATGGGATGATCATTTGGAAATTTTTCTTTAACACAATAGATTTTGACCATGGGTTTGATTTCTTGATCGTGGTGTTGGAGTGATGGTGATGTTAGAGAATAGATCAGGGAATTAGGATTTGTAGCAAGAAATATGGTAGAAACATAAAATGTTGATAGGTGTTTTTTTAATGAATGTATTACTAGAATATAGCCCCCATTGATAGATCGGATGACAACATATCAATGTTTTTAATGGATTCCATGATATATTCCATGATGGTAGTGGCGTGGGTGGAAGGATGAATCTTGGCAGGAATCAGAGAAAATGTTGTATTTTATTGTATTTAGTCCAAAGAACCCATGCCATGTTGACCCCCGAAATGATATATAGGGTTTTCACATAAAGATAATTATTACATGCATGTGGGACCTACCATACGTTGTGTGACCCAGTGATAGCGGCTCAGTGTGTTCCCTTGGGTAAATAGGCTTGGACATAGACTGACACATGGGCACGACCAGAGTATATGGGAATTTCCCAGTACTTAGACATAGATATGCATATGAAAACATCCATGTATGTGGTAATAGTTATAGTACACAACCATGTCTTGGTACTCTAACATGACAAGGTACCCATACATGACCATGTATACGGTCATGACCAATGTACATAGTTGGGGCAGGAAGTACACAGGCATGGACGAAAGTACACATGCAGATTCCAGAGCAGACTAGTACACTAAGGGAAAACAAGACATTTCTTGTAGACATTACATGGTGTTTAATTTTCTTATGGAAGATTTAAACTCTTATAATATTCTGTGTAGAAAACTTTTTTTAATGAACATTCCCTCAATCAATCCCTTTGGGGGTAATGTGAGGCATCACTTTCTGAGAAAATGATGTGGTACCCTATGATAGATTAGTCTCTGAATGATTTTTAGGAAACCATCTATGTGGACCTAAGTGTGATCCTATATCATATTACCTAGGTTGGGTTTTCTAGGAATCATTGTCACCATCATATTCAGGCATCAATCTCCTACTTATAGGGTTATTGCAGATAGGTTCTCATATAGCCCACAAGCCCTAGGAGTGAAACCCTAGAATTTTATCGATATTTTCTATATTGAATTATATAATTATCCAGGTAAAGGATCATCAAGAACAACATGACAGATGAGTACCATCAGTATTGTCCGGTGGGTGGACTGAGCTCTCTGATGTGATCATTACCTTGAAACATCAGG
The DNA here is from genome assembly GCA_963277665.1 of Viscum album. Classification (NCBI taxonomy): domain Eukaryota; kingdom Viridiplantae; phylum Streptophyta; class Magnoliopsida; order Santalales; family Viscaceae; genus Viscum; species Viscum album. Next base: position 1,424,104,295 of record OY728155.1, on the reverse strand, counting down.
TATGAATTATTGGCCAGCTTTGTGGTTGTGGGATTACCTTGATACTCGATGTCTATCATGAATATATTTTGGTTGTTATTGTTTTTATGTCTCATATTATGGTTGAAATTATTTTGTGATAATGATATTACTATTCTCTTGATTGATTATGTTTAGTGATTTCAGGGTATCCTACTGTATATTTTTATACTCACCCATGAATGTGAACTACCCACAAATTTTGTGTGTTATATAGACAAAAATTCATTCTATGGAGTCCTATATAGTCCTAGAGTTACAAGATCAGGGTTGGGAAACACATAACAAGGACAGTTCTAGGGGTTGAATTTGACAAAAATGACCTCATTATCAATAATATAGATTCATTTATAATTTCGGTGGGCTTTTATTTGGATCTTTACACTTTCTATTACTTTTGATGAACTCTAATTGTGAGATATAAATCTATTTATTCATTTAATTATTAGTTTTATTTTATTTTACAGTATAGTGTTGGGGGAATGAAGATGTGTTCATGTATTTATGCTATTTAGGCTATGTCCCCTCATGTGTGCGATACACCTATTCAGTTATTTTCACCAACCCCTAGTCGGTTGGAGGTAGTCTTGTGGTGTCCCACATGGTTTATCATCAACTAGGTGGTCCCCAATAGGTTAATTCATGGTATAGTAGTATCAGATAGGTTTCAAATTAGAACCATAGTTTATATATTATCTAGAAATGATGTTTGTTTGTGAACTAGAGTAGAAATGATTCTGGTTTTCAAATTCAGCTCACGTGCTATGGAACATAGTGTTAGTATGGTGGATAATGTATCCATTTACCTAGACTCTAATAACATAATTTTTGACTTGGTACATCTAGGAATAGGATATAGAGAAAACATTGGGACATGCGCCTTATATGATTAGGTTTTAGTTTCCATGTCCTTATTTAGTCATCTCCTGGGATTTATCTTGAGTGTGCATCATATTGTCTATTTTAGGATACATCCATGGAAATTTCCATCTAGGATTTCACAGATGGATCATTAGAATGATCCACCTAGTGATGAATCTTTGGTACCTGAACCAATTCAAGAGGTGGAATCATTTGGTTGTTTTCTATTCTTACCAGTAACTGCCGAGCAGTATGTTACACACAAAGTACCATCATATGTGGTGCATACAGAGAGAAAACTTCATGAGTTTTAGAGTTTTTGGACCCTTAAGAATAAAGGTGATCTAGAACCCGATGAAATGAGGAATTTCTTGAGCTAGTTACATTAGCTTTCTACCTTGTTAGGACACCTCCAAACCTGAAAGTTGTTATAACTGTGTTGTTTATTCCTATCTATAAAGGGTGATGGTGGATTTTGGTGAACCGAACATATAATTAGGTGACACTATCATTGATAGAGTTTGAGAATATTTTCAAATAGGATTTTCTCAAAATACATTATGAGAAATGCACATGTAATATCTTTTACATCTTCTGTGGGGCAACATGATTATGGAAGAGTATTCATTGAGGTTCAATAACCAATTAATATAGTCTATAGATATGGTTTGTGATCCTTTATTCCAAGGACATAATTTTGAGAATTATCTCTACAAATATATATTTATATGATATTGAGATACTTATTTTAATTACTACTTTTGTAGAGTTTCTTGAGTGAGCTTTGGTCATGGAGAGAATCATATCAGATTATGTGCTGATAGATTGTTCTGGTAGTGGGAATTTAGGAGCTGAGAGTTTAGGAGATTATATCCTTTAGTAGTGATAGGGATCTAGGAATGTGATATTCATTTTGATAAAATATCAAGATAGATGTTATATTATTCAAGCCTCTCGATAAGGTTCTTCTGTAGAGACCTGAAGCTTGACGTACATAGACATTACATTAATTTTGCGGAATACTTGGTACATAAAAAAAACACACACACAAGGATCATAATAGTTTATTGTCTTTGGAAACTCGGAACATAATCTTCTAATCGTGGTGAAAGATCTTCAATATCTCCCATAAAGATCTTCCCTTTTTTTTACCTAAAACCCCTTTTTTATATCCTGGGGAAAAGAAAACATAAAAGGGTGAGCTCAAATGCTCAGTAAGGGTAAACAAAAGAAATATCAATCACATCATATACACAAGCACATAACTTTTGGAAACCTTAACCTGCAAAAGAGATCATAATTTCATAACATGGGATAAATCATGGCAGTGAAATGTAATCACAATAATCATAACTTAAAACATGAAACTTTGTGGAATTCACACATAATCATAGAGAATCATTTCTTGTTAGTCAAGACTCATTGCCAAGACTATCTTAGTGGACAAAGTCCCTTTCTGAATCGAGTAACCCTCGTTTCAGTCCTGTTTCACTGAACCGAAATAACCTTCCGTTCCAGCCATGTCTATCTCATGAGATATAAAATCTTTACCCAATGCATTGGAGGGAGATATAGGTCCCACCCATCTTATAATGAATCCTTTCTTATGTGTTCCACATAATCATAAAACATACATCATCGTATAACACATGTAACAAAAATGGGATTCTTGAAACATCATGACATCATTAATCAATTCATATAAGATAAAGGAATTCAACATGATCAAATCAATGTAATAATAGGGATAAAAACATAACCCTTTATTATCTTAGATGGAAAATAATTTTGATAAAACACTTGAACTCCATTCTTGAGGAAAATATCCTTTCTTCGTCAAAAAAATTTTTCCTTTCATAACATGTCATACCACTTTAAAATAAAAGAATTTGATTAAAAATAAACATGAAAACTTGTAAATGAAGCTTCTTGGAAATAATGTTTTAAAAATCCATTCATTCCATATAAGTTAAAAAAACATTCTTCGTACTTTTGTTGGAAAAGTCAAAAAGTACCTCGTACGAAAAACGACAAAAGATTCCTTTCTTATTCTTTACTAAAAACTCACCGAAGGGTAAAAATGGATTTAAACAATTGTAGGTGGATGGAAATAATATTACATTTTGATGAAACATGGATGTGGATGATAAAATACACCCCAGTAAATACTTACGAATAAACAATCTCGGATAAAAATGAGATTGTGATATTTCCCTTACCTTAGGTCCGATTTGCTTTGTACGTGTCCGAAGCTCCTGTATAATGGTTTAAATAATGTCATTGACTTATTACAGAATCATATTCATTGTTATGATATCATATATGGTTCACTTATGACATTATATTACCCGTTCTTTTGTAAACTCCATGTTAAAGAAGCGTTTCGGGTAAAATCATTTCATTTATCGTAGGTGTTTTGACTTGTTGTTCTTGACATTATTATTACTTATATCATGATTTACTTACTTCCAGAATATAAAATATGATTTATATATCATATATATTCAGTATATATATATATAATAGATAGATAAATGAAATGAAAAACACTGTTCATGGAGACGGTAGTCCGTACGTACGCATGAACGCTATTTTCCTTTCCTTATTGTCTTGAATGGAAGTAAGTAGATGACATACATATATATATATATAAATAAATCCAGTAGCTTTATAATGTCATATATTTCATTATTATTTCTTATATATACTTTATAATCATTCTTAAATAGTTAACATGGAGAATGAATCTCATCGCGTCGTGGAGACGGTAGTCCGTACGTACGCACGAGCGATGATATCATTTCCATAAATATTGAATTTAATTGGAGTGGATCAGAATCAATATGATGTTGTAATAACTATGTATAGTTATTATTTACACCATTATACCCATCCATGTAAGGTGGTGGTGGAAAATAGATTACACCACGGCGTGGAGACGGTATTCCGTACGTACGCACGCGCGGTGATTTCATTTTTCCGTAGGATGGATAGATGGTGAAATAGGGTTGTTTCATACTTATAATAACATATCAGTATATGAGTGATACTGATGTTATTACTTCATAATGAAACAACCTAAGATGATGAAGTGGAAGAAGAAAGAAATTGAAAAGATCGGTAATGGATATTACCTCTTCTTTGGAACGCCTCTTTGAATCCTCCACTTAAGGAACTAAGATTGTTCTTTGGAGAAGACCAGGACCTCTAGGATTATTCTAGGGAAGTGGAGAGGAGAAAATGGCAGGGGTTGGCCGAGCTTGAGTGCTCAAATTGGTGTGAGGAGGAGGGGGAGGAGGTGTCCTTTTATAAGGGAGGAGAGGGGCATCTTAGGAATACCTCAAAATATTATTTTATAATAAAGTCAAAATCGGTTTATAATGGTTCCAAAGGGTCTTATTTCGGAGATAAAGTTGGTATGGGTCGAAATCCTATCAACCAATAATATTTAGACAAGTTTAGGATATTATTTTAACCTTATCAATTAGATTTAACTCTAAGTTAAATAATTTAACTTTTACCGTGTCTTTTTTTGTTTCTTTCACTATATGGTTAATACACTTACTATAACATGCCAAACGAACCCCAAATTGTTTATTATTAATATATATATCCTGATCTAAGTCATTTGGCTGAACCTTAGATTTTTAGGAATAAAATAACAATTAATAATATAATATTTGATTTAAAAACTATTTTGTGTCAATTTTGACACTATTTGATATATGATTTTTTTGAAAGTCATAACAGAATTATTTGTTCAAACCAAGTTTATTAAATCAACACTAATATATCATAGTAACCTAGAAAATTAGTGGAAATCATTAAAAGTCTCAAATTACATTCATTTGAGCATTTATAACATCAATTATGTTAATATTTCCTTAAAAGGGTAATTAATGCATCATCGTTGTGTCATAAATAAATTAATTTATTTAATGTCTAAAAATTATAAATAAAATATCATTATGTAGGAAATCTTTTTAGCTTTCTAATGAATATTTACAATCAAATTTATCTTATGTATAAACCTATATTAAAAATGTTTTAGTAAATAAACTTTGATTTTAACTCTTTTAACTCTTCTTTGAATTAAATAATAATAAATGTCCTAATCTAATCCAAGTGGACCTAAATGGTCATATTATATTCATAAGGTTGTTTTTGGCCGAATTACACTTATCCAATAGAATTAGGACATGTGTTAGTGTAATAGTAATATCATATTTACCCTTAGTTACCCTATTTACTATTAACCGTGGTAAAAAAATGTAAAAAGTTACTATTCACCAAAAATTATTTTCATCTCATTGAACCAAATTTTAGTCCTTGATATTAACCGTCTCTGTCGGATTTTCGAAATTCCATTCACAGAAGCGTTAAAATTAAGTTTTATGCAAAATTCAGTTTTTAACCTACCACTTAGTGGTTTCACTATTCATCGAAAATTGAAAGTTTTCAGAAAAATACCAAAAATTAGGCCTAACGTATATTTGATATTATGAACTCAAAAATGATGTTTATTTTACCAAATTCAAAACATATCAGTTGCATTAACTAATTTAAAAATTAATTCTCGTCGTCAAAACAAATAGCGTGTTTTTAAGAGATAATAACTATCAAAAGATTGACACTAGTTTATAACTGGTTTAAATGTGAAATTACATACAATGACCAACATTGTATTAAATTGTAAAAATATATTCTAAATATACTTTATAACCACTCAAATTAATAATTTATCAATATTAATTATTTCGATTAAAAAAGTTGTTTTTAATTAAAATTTAGTAATTTTTACTATTCATCAGAATATGAATGTTATCCGAAAAGTACCAAAATTTCACCATAGGCTAAATTAGATAGTCCGAATCCAAAAATGAAGTTCATTTTGAAAAATAAGATTTACAGAATTTTAAAAAGTGGTTATTACTATTCATAACGGCTAGTTTTAATAATATTTTAATAACTTATCGTTGTTTAGTGAAACTCGGTATTGGGTATTACACACGCTATCGAGGAAGGTCGCGATTGCATGTAATGCAAGGCAAGTCAAGGATGCGTGTTGTGCAAGCTCCTTTTGGTGTAGCATACAACACAAGACATTAATAAAATTAAAAAGAATATTTTTTTATAAAATCTTGGGCTGTTACATTCTACCCCCCTTAAAATGAATTTCGCCCTCGAAATTCGTCGGGGTTATAAATGGTTTACTATTTGAAAGTTTCTTTAATAGAAACCCACATCGTAAAAAGGAATATCAAAACCAATATTTAAAAACAAAATTATGAAACTTAACGGTTAACCAAATAAACTAATCATTGGGTTTCCACATAGGTGAAAATATGGATATGAATGAAAAATCTAACCATCAGGTTCTGATGGAGAGTGGTAGAGAACATGGCTATGGAAAATCCAGTAATCACAAATCCATAGATTTGTGATGATATAAGGTACCATCTAATTCATCAGGTATAAGATCACTCGGACAACATTTTTGGTTTTCAAGATCATTTCCCTAAAGTTGAAAATTTACATTAGAATAAATACTTACTTTATTTTGGTACAATCTCACTGTTGTTTGTGCCTTGAACAATTTCCACTTCATCTCTTAAATAAATGAAGTTGAATTTGTTATTCGTGAAGTGTTAGCAGATCATGTGATAGAATGACGGGTCATTCCATCTGTCTCAAACAAAAGGTTAGCAAAAATTATATACATAAGTCGATCTATTGTGAGATTAATCATATATGGTTCCTAAAATGAACTTATACTTCATATATCATACCGCTTAATAAAATAAAACTAGTTTCTACTAAACAGGGACTTCCTGTAGGCCAGTGGTAGGCGATAAAGGCCAGTCGCACTTCGGTTGTGGGTTCGATTCCCACAGCCTTGTCCAAAGCGATGGGCTGTCGCCCGTCCTGCAGGTTGTCCTTTTTCTAAAACTATATTACTATAACATCCCATCAATAATATCGAGAAAACTTATATCCTTAAACAATACTAACTTATGTCCAACATAATCCATTCCAATCTTTAGGCTTATCCATAATACTGCAGTCCACTCTCATAACATAGTGAAAACGATTACCAGAGATTTAACACCATCGTCGAACCCCATATATCATAAGATATGTTTTGTTGGTCACATTCCAAACATTCAAAGTCCTTAATCGTGTATTCTCTTGAATACCTTAGTGAAAACATGAATGCAGTTAAAAGTTAACACTTTCCACATACCAAAATCCTCAAAATTCTATATACTCAAACCATGATATCACTTAGTCCTTATATCAATCATGAGCTCATGAATACTATTAAACATTTCATTTTCTCATTTTCCCTTCATTATGCGCATATCATCTTATTTCCAAAATATATCAATCACTTTGAGTACCACATCAATAAATATTGCAATACTCAATAATACAACATTATTTCGAAATCCCATTACATAAACACTTAATCATTCCACCACATCGTTGTCATATTCAACATTGCCAATAGTGATCGCATGTGACTTCCCTTTGTCCTTTGCCTTCAGTGGTTGCTCATGTTGATCATCACTAACCCTTGGATTAGGGCATTTATTAGCATAATGCCCCATTTCCTTGCACTTGAAGCATTGAAGTGTTGGTGGTGCGTTCCCTGCAGTGTTTGATTTATTCACATCATTAGAAACCCTTTTTCCATTACTTCGACACTCAGCTTCTCGATGACCTTCTTTTCCACACTTAAAACATTTTCTAGTCCCTTTAAGACAATCTCCACCATGCTTCTTTCCACACTTTGTGCATAAGGAAACATTCATCTTCTTTTCACCATTATTCTGAGATTTCTCCTTGAACTCCATCTTTCGTTTTTTGTCAAAACCATGAGATGGATATGTAACACCAACTTCCATTTCTACCTTGATAGCACAACGCACAATTTCTTCATAGCTACTGAAGTCTCTTATAGCTAATGCCCTTCGAAGACTTGGTTTTAAGCCACTGAAAAATCGATCAACTTTACATCCGGGTTGGATGATAATGCCAGATGCATACCTTGCAAGTCTTGTAAAATTCGCTTCGTATATACCAACAGATTCATCATCCTTTTGCTTTAGTTCAAGAAACTCCTTCTCCATCTTTGTTCGAAGAATACGAGGGAAGTACTTATTGAAAAATAAGTTCTTGAACTCGTCCCATTCCATGGACTCAATTTCATCTCTTTGCCTTGTATTCTTGATAAGATTCCACCATTGATCAGCTTCACCTTCCAAACGATATACTGCTAAGATGACTTTATCATGTTCAGAACATTGAAGAACTGAAAATATCTTTTCAGTGGTACTGATCCATTGTTCAGCAACAAGTGGATCAGAAGACCCACCGAAAGAAGGTGGACGTTGCCTCAAGAAGGACTCAATAGAATATTGTTCCCTTCTCTGCTCATTTGAAAGTCCATAATGATTCATAGCTTGTGTAAGTACAGCAATAAGATTTTGCACTCCATCTCCCATAACATTTGTTTGTTCAGGAGGACAATCATTGCATTGTCCATTGCATTGATCAACACGGTTCCTTTGGGTTCCAGCCATCGTCTAAAACCCAAAAAGAATAGTGTGAGAGGCAAAAATCATGCTAGGGAAAACAACATAATAAAGGGGGAGTACCTTCAATATCTAACAACTTAGGTTTAATTCTATGATCGTTAGCGTAGTTCTAGTACTATAACTTATACGTATACTTAACCTTAGGGACATCCCTAGACATACCGTAGAAATATCTCTAGGGATCTCACTAACATTTTCGCATCCTAGTTTCCAAAGGTTGACTAAACCTTTCCTCTGATACCAACTATAGAGACCCGAAGCTTGACGTACATAGACATTACATTACTTTTGCGGAATACTTGGTACATAAAAAAAACACACACACAAGGATCGTAATAGTTTAGTGTCTTTGGAAACTCGGAACATAATCTTCTAATCGTGGTGAAAGATCTTCAATATCTCCCATAAAGATCTTCCCTTTTTTTACCTAAAACCCTTTTTTTATATCCTGGGGAAAAGAAAACATAAAAGGGTGAGCTCAAATGCTCAGTAAGGGTAAACAAAAGAAATATCAATCACATCATATACACAAGCACATAACTTTTGGAAACCTTAACCTGCAAAAGAGATCATAATTTCATAACATGGGATAAATCATGGCAGTGAAATGTAATTACAATAATCATAACTTAAAACATGAAACTTTGTGGAATTCACACATAATCATAGAGAATCATTTCTTGTTAGTCAAGACTCATTGCCAAGACTATCTTAGTGTACAAATTCCCTTTCTGAATCGAGTAACCCTCGTTTCAGTCCTGTTTCACTGAACCGAAATAACCTTCCGTTCCAGCCATGTCTATCTCATGAGATATAAAATCTTTACCCAATGCATTGGAGAGAGATATAGGTCCCACCCATCTTATAATGAATCCTTTCTTATGTGTGCCACATAATCATAAAACATACATCATCGTATAACACATGTAACAAAAATGGGATTCTTGAAACATCATGACATCATTAATCAATTCATATAAGATAAAGGAATTCAACATGATCAAATCAATGTAATAATAGGGATAAAAACAGAACCCTTTATTATCTTAGATGGAAAATAATTTTGATAAAACACTTGAACTCCATTCTTGAGGAAAATATCCTTTCTTCGTCAAAAACATTTTTCCTTTCATAACATGTCATACCACTTTAAAATAAAATAATTTGATTAAAAATAAACATGAAAACTTGTAAATGAAGCTTCTTGGAAATAATGTTTTAAAAATCCATTAATGTCGTATAAGTTAAAAAAAACATTCTTCGTACTTTTGTTGGAAAAGTCAAAAAGTACCTCGTACGAAAAACGACAAAAGATTCCTTTCTTATTCTTTACTAAAAACTCACCTAAGGGTAAAAATGGATTTAAACAATTGTAGGTGGATGGAAATAATATTACATTTTGATGAAACATGGATGTGGATGATAAAATACACCCCAGTAAATACTTACGAATAAACAATCTCGGATAAAAATGAGATTGTGATATTTCCCTTACCTTAGGTCCGATTTGCTTTGTACGTGTATGAAGCTCCTGTATAATGGTTTAAATAATGTCATTGACTTATTACAGAATCATATTCATTGTTATGATATCATATATGGTTCACTTATGACATTATATTACCCGTTCTTTTGTAAACTCCATGTTAAAGAAGCGTTTCGGGTAAAATCGTTTCTTTTATCGTAGGTGTTTTGACTTGTTGTTCTTGACATTATTATTACTTATATCATGATTTACTTACTTCCAGAATATAAAATATGATTTATATATCATATATATTCAGTATATATATATATATAATAGATAGATAAATGAAATGAAAAACATCGTTCATGGAGACGGTAGTCCGTACGTACGCATGAACGCTGTTTTCCTTTCCTTATTATCTTGAATGGAAGTAAGTAGATGACATACATATATATATATACATAAATCCAGTAGCTTTATAATGTCATATATTTCATTATTATTTTATATATATACTTTATAATCATTCTTAAATAGTTAACATGGAGAATGAATCTCATCGCGTCGTGGAGACGGTAGTCCGTACGTACGCACGAGCGATGATATCATTTCCATAAATATTGAATTGAATTGTAGTGGATCAGAATAAATATGATGTTTTAATAACTATGTATAGTTATTCTTTACACCATTATACCCATCCATGTAAGGTGGTGGTGGAAAATAGATTACACCACGGCGTGGAGACGGTATTCCGTACGTACGCACGCGCGGTGATTTCATTTTTCCGTAGGATGGATAGATGGTGAAATAGGGTTGTTTCATACTTATAATAACATATCAGTATATGAGTGATACTGATGTTATTACTTCATAATGGAACAACCTAAGATGAAGAAGTGGAAGAAGAAAGAAATTGAAAAGATCGGTAATGGATATTACCTCTTCTTTGGAACGCCTCTTTGAATCCTCCACTTAAGGAACTAAGATTGGTCTTTGGAGAAGACCAGGACCTCTAGGATTATTCTAGGGAAGTGGAGAGGAGAAAATGTCAGGGGTTGGCCGAGCTTGAGTGCTCAAATTGGTGTGAGGAGGAGGGGGAGGAGGTGTCCTTTTATAAGGGAGGAGAGGGGCATCTTAGGAATACCTCAAAATATTATTTTATAATAAAGTCAAAATCGGTTTATAATGGTTCCAAAGGGTCTTATTTCGGAGATAAAGTTGGTATGGGTCGAAATCCTATCAACCAATAAGATTTAGACAAGTTTAGGGTATTATTTTAACCTTATCAATTAGATTTAACTCTAAGTTAAATAATTTAACTTTTACCGTGTCTTTTTTTGTTTCTTTCACTATATGGTTAATACACTTACTATAACATGCCAAAAGAACCCCAAATTGTTTATTATTAATATATATATCCTTAGCTAAGTCATTTGGCTGAACCTTAGATTTTTAGTAATAAAATAACAATTAATAATATAATATTTTATTTAAAAACTATTTTGTGTCAATTTTGACACTATTTGATATATGATTTTTTTGAAAGTCATAACAGAATTATTTGTTCGAACCAAGTTTATTAAATCAACACTAATATATCATAGTAACCTAGAAAATTAGTGGAAATCATAAAAAGTCTCAAATTACATTCATTTGAGCATTTATAACATCAATTATGTTAATATTTCCTTAAAAGGGTAATTACTGCATCATCGTTGTGTCATAAATAAATTAATTTATTTAATGTCTAAAAATTATAAATAAAATATCATTATGTAGGAAATATTTTTAGATTTCTAATGAATATTTACAATCAAATTTATCTTATGTATAACCCTATATTAAAAATGTTTTAGTAAATAAACTTTGATTTTAACTCTTTTAACTCTTCTTTGAATTAAATAATAATAAATGTCCTAATCTAATCCAAGTGGACCTAAATGGTCATATTATATTCATAAGGTTGTTTTTGGCCGAATTACACTTATCCAATAGAATTAGGACATGTGTTAGGGTAATAGTAATATCATATTTACCCTTAGTTGCCCTATTTACTATTAACCGTGGTAAAAAAAAGTAAAAAGTTACTATTCACCAAAAATTATTTTCATCTCATTGAACCACATTTTAGTCCTTGATATTAACCGTGTCTGTCGGATTTTCGAAATTCCATTCACAGAAGCGTTATAATTAAGTTTTATGCAAAATTCAGTTTTTAACCTACCACTTAGTGGTTTCACTCTTCATCGAAAATTGAAAGTTTTCAGAAAAATACCAAAAATTTGGCCTAAGGTATATTTGATAGTATGAACTCAAAAATGATGTCTATTTTACCGAATTCAAAACATATCAGTTGCATTAACTAATTTAAAAATTAATTCTCGTCGTCAAAACAAATAGCGTGTTTTTAAGAGATAATAACTATCAAAAGATTGACACTAGTTTATAACTGGTTTAAATGTGAAATTACATACAATGACCAACATTGTATTAAATTGTAAAAATATATTCTAAATATACTTTATAACCACTCAAATTAATAATTTATCAATATTAATTATTTCGATTAAAAAAGTTGTTTTTAATTAAAATTTAGTAATTTTTACTATTCATCAGAATATGAAAGTTATCCGAAAAGTACTAAAATTTCACCTTAGGCTAAATTCGATAGTCCGAATCCAAAAATGAAGTTCATTTTGAAAAATAAGATTTACAGAATTTTAAAAAGTGGTTATTACTATTCATAACGGCTAGTTTTAATAATATTTTAATAACATATCGTTGTTTAGTGAAACTCGGTATTGGGTATTACACACGCTATCGAGGAAGGTCGTGATTGCGTGTAATGCAAGGCAAGTCAAGGATGTGTGTTGTGCAAGCTCCTTTTGGTGTAGCATACAACACAAGACATTAATAAAATTAAAAAGAATATTTTTTTATAAAATCTTGGGTTGTTACATCTTCATAGCTTAGGGAGTGGTTGTACTACCCTTATGTTGGTCATGGACAGATTGTGTGGGTTGGTCAAACGTTCTATGTGGATAAAAGGGAGGTAGTTAATGGGATACCTAGAAAGAGGAAGAGAACAAATAATGGTGGTCTAGAAGGTTTTCTATGAGGTAGATGAGTAGGTAGAGAAGAAGGTAGCGGTATACAGTTTGATCTATTACTTCTACCACCCCCAGGTAGTCCATGCTAGGCTTAGCAAGCTAGTGGTAAGGGAATAGTGTAGATATAGGTAGTGGAGACTTATAACCCAGATGACCCTGGTATTATTATAGGTATGATCAATTTATTTTATACCTTCTATTAAATACTTATAGACATATGATCAATCCAATATTTTATTTTCACTTCCCATATTCAAGATATAGAGATTCCAGTATATCATTTTCATGGTCCATTAAAGTTAGAGGCGCCAACTATAATATATTCAATAATCACACACATATTCTAAAATTTTTATTTGACTATTGTAGGAGATATATTCTTGTGGGATCTATTTTTATCAGCGATGAATCCTTATGACATCATCGTAGGTATGGAATGGATTTATATAGTTTATAGATAGGTTGATTGTTTCTAGAAGATGATGTCATGTTTCCATAATAATGAAATGAGATTTTCCATAATTTGTGATAAGGAAACACAAGTATAGAAGGAAATCATCATACATTGGGTAATACATATGATTACTAAAAAAATCTAGTTTGAACCGTTGAATCAGTAATTTCCATCAGTTATTAGTTTTTTGTAGTGGTGGTCAAGCATGAGAATGTATTCCTTGAGGAAAAGTTAAGATTACCAACCTACCAAGTGATATAATTTTGTATATACTCTCATCCATGGACTACCATGATGTACATTTTAACATATCAAATGGCTCTGTTAGATCTTCTGGAACTGAACATGTAGTTAGAGGTTTGGAAAAGGAATGGCTTTGTAATATCTTGTGTGTCCCTTAGGGCAGCCCCATTTTTGTTATCTAAGAATGAAGATGGAAGATTGATGTTTTTTGTAGATTAAAATCACCTGAACTAGGTTACATTGAAGAAAAAGTATCCACTATCATGAATGGATGAACAATTTAGCCAACAGAATGAGGAGAGATGGTTATAGAGGATTTACCTCAAAGCAAGTTATCACTATCTCCAAGTTGGATTTAAGGATATACTAAAGTCATTATTATTATGTAACTAAATACACTATGAACAATTGGTTATTCATTTTAGAATGATTAATTTCCCAAAATTGTAAATTGGACTCCAGAACTAGAAAAATTATCCCTTGATAGATCATTTTGTGTTTGTCATCATCGATGATATCCCAATGTACTCGTTATCATATGAGTAGGCTACGAGACACTTGAGTATTTTCTTGGTCTTACAGTAAGAGAACCATATTTATGGGAATCTCTAAAATTATTAGTAATTGATTAAATATGTCCACTTTCTGAGATATTTTATCTCAGAGGAGTACATATCATTTGATATAGTGAATGTGGATGCAATGTTCTCTTGGGATCCACCCTAGAGTGTGAATGAGGTACAAACCATACATGGATTGGTGATCTACTGTATGATATTCATACCATAATTATCTAAAATTTTGGTATCTTTGTATTATTTAATCCTAAAGTCCCATCCTTTCATTTGGAAAAGGAGTTTCCAGAAGGCATTTCATGAATTTTGATAGAGGCTGATGAGTTCTCCCATCTTGAGAATTCTAGAGAAGGGTGTCAAGTAAATGGTGTTATATGATGCCTCTTAGATGTGGCATAGATGTTTCTAGATGTATAGGAAAACAATGATAGCTTACAGGTCTTGAAATTTGATACCTCATGATTATAACTACAATACCCATAATCATGAGCTAGTAGTAGTGTTTTTCACCCTAAATATTTGGTGAAACTATCTTAAGGATGAGTTTCTTATCAACCACTCCAACCACAAGAGTCTCAAGAGTATATTTAAACAGAAGTATAAAAACTTTAGATAGATGTGGTCACTAAATTTCCTTTAGGATTATGACTTTGAGATAGTATATAATATCATCAAGCATATCATGGTGGTAGATTCTCCAAGTAGGAGATATTGTTAATAGTTTATGAGTGAGGTGTTGGTGTTGTTAGGATCATTGTAATTTTCCCTTATGAATGAGGAGGGTTTAGCTTACTACTAGATGATGGTTGGTAACCATCATAATATACAACATGGTAGGGAGTCTCAGTTTAGAGACACCAAATATGTGAAATTTAAATATTCATATATTCACTAGAACTGGTCTAAATGGATTTTCTAATTTTGGGGATCACAAAATATTTTTAGAGGGTGGATGATGGTATTGATATTGTTGTGATAGAAGGCTTTGAGGGAGTTTCATATGTCCACCATTGTAGAATATCTTTTTGTGGGGAACATGTAATATGACCTTTGGAATTTGTTCTAGAATCCAAGGATGAAGAAGTGAGTAGTAGAGTTTTTCTCCCAACACCACACTTATCAGCATGTGAAGAATAAGAACAAAGTTCCAATGGGTTTAGATTAACTCCTTGATGTGCCTTAGTGGAAGTGGTATGGTATGTTTATATACTTCATGATGCACACCCCATGATCATCAAGAGGACACGATTCCCTCTAGGGAATCATATACCCACTCACCATGTCATCACACTTCCTAGCTATCTGATAGTTGAGTTCAGTTGATAAATTTAGATGCCTCTACATGCAGAAGATAGATTTCCTTAATGGAGTCACCTAGAAGATCTTTTATGTTCATGATTCTCACTTTACATTTTTATTACTAAGAGGATTATTCGAGTCCTTTAGCACTCAATTTCATTTGGGAATGATGTCTCGCTACTAGAAATATGGCCAGACTAATAAGATCATTCAAGTTATAGTGGACATGATTCATACATTCATTTTGGACCATTTCCATGGTTGGGAGGATCACTTACTATTTGAAATGTTTTTATATAAGAAAAAAACCATTCCACCATCAGTAAAGAACTTATAATTTAAATTTATCATAGGTCGTTTAGTTCACCACTATGTTGGACTCATCTAGGGGAGTTTCTACCCATGGGCCCAGAGTTGGTGTAAAAAGACATAGAGAAGATGAGGATCATCTAGGAGTAGATGAGAACTTCCCAAATCCATAAAAATCTTATTTGGATTGATTATAAAGGCGTTTTGGTTTTCATGAGGGAGATGATTTGTTTTTGAAGGTATCACCCCAGTGAGGGTTGTGAAGATTAATTCGGGGTGGAGAGTTTTCTATGAGATTTATTGGAATGTTCCCAATAATATGTATGGTTGGTGAGATGGAGTATGGTTTATCCCTACAAATGTAGTTAGACCGGGTACATTAAATCCTCCATGTGTCACGTTTGAGGAGGTATGTACATGAACCAACACATGTTATCGACTGGGGGGATGGACATAATGGATGAATATACTTTTGTAGAGTACCTAATAGATATCGAGGACCAGTAAGAGATTATCCTTTATGGGGGAGTGATTACCTTAGTTCAATTATTTTGGTAGCTTTAGAATCTTAGTGAAATAATATAGGGGTGGTAGAACCAAATGAAAGCCCAATGCCCTCATATTTTTTTGTAAGAGTTTTTCCATTTTTAAGATAAAAAGACTTGTGGTGGGGGGAATGTATTGATTATACTTTTCCTTATAATTATTTTGAATATTTTAAGTAATAATTTTAGATGATAGGCCTAGAGTTAGAATGGGATTTCAGGTCTCGAGGAGGCTTGTTGTTTATATAATAAAAATATTCAATTTATTATATCACACATTCCATGTTTTGTTTTGAAATAATGGAATAACTCCCAAATGGGGTATCAGGTTGAAATATGATACCATAATTAAATATATATTGTGTGTTTTACCATAGGCATGACATAACCATTATTAGTGTTGGGTATCTAGTTGAAGTGTAGTTGTGGTATAAAACAATAAACTAAATAAATTTGTTAATTTTTTTGTTATTTTAAATGATGCAACCTAAAACTAACTATTTAATTATTATTATTTCAAAGACCTAGGGTTATAAATATAACCCTAGGGATTGGAGGAGGATCCTTTGTATGGATTTAATTAGAAAACATTACACAAATCATGGTTTGGAAATTTGTTTACCAATAGTTTTTGTGGGTTTCACCAATAATGCTGACATGAGAACAATATTTATCATTGATTGATTAAAACTCCACATAATTTGTTTTTTTTATCCCATTATGTTATCCCATTTAGAAGGTGAATCAATTTACCTAAAAAATTGATTTTCAAATTGATGGTTGATTACAGTTGATAATTTTATCCTCCTAGAATTGGGGATTGATATTTTTTGGATAATTCCTTGGTTTTTGGTTCTAAATTCATCATTATAGTTGTATTGGATTGAGGCTAACCAGAAAAATATACTAGGTTCATTCTTTTCATTATGTTTTATGCATTTGTCACTCTGTTTATCAGGCGTTCATCTTCAACATTACATTTTTATGGTTGTTTAAAAAATACCTAGTTAATGATTATTTCAAAATAATTCATTGACACAAAGCATCATCAACTTGTGTTTTGGTTCCTGATAGATTACATGATCATGGTGGGTGATTGAAAGAGGATGTTTGGAAATAGATTGCAGACTTTTTATCCATGGCTTGGCATTCAAAAAAAGTGATTTTTGGGGGAGGTGTTTTCTCGAATGAATGTATGTCTATAATCAAGCCATCGATGATGGAATGGACATGGACATCACTAGATCATACTTTTTTGGTGGACTATCAGGTGGATTATAGTGTTCCAGTGGAGTGGGAGGACACATGATGATTTCTTGAAATTATATAAAGTCCAGTATAGAATGCGGTAGAAAGAACACACATTGTGTGGACCCTGCATTAGGAAATTAGGGTTTGAGTGTATAGAAAAGTATCACACATTGTGTGGCACCCACCACATTAGATGTGACCCAAGGATGGTGGCACAACATGTAACTTGGAGGTACATCGATAATAACATGGTCAAGAACATTAGAACAGATTGAGTACATGGGCATGACCTCTACATGGACATGACTAGGTATCAGGACAGGGCCAGGTGCATGTGTACGGATGAAGTACATGGGAATGGAAAAGTACTCAAACATGGAAAGGAACTCAGACATGGTTAGGTATATAGGAATGATTAGAGTTCATTTTCATAGATAGAAGTACACGAGAATAGAATAGAGCAAACTAACAGACCCATAGTAGACAAGACATGCCATGTATACCAAATACATTCCATTAACTTCTATAAAGGTACATTGAGGCCCTTGTTCTCTTTAGTTTCGACCAGTTTCCTAAAGTTTCATTCCCTCTTTACATCTCCATGATGGTGTAGTGAGGCATAAATGTAAAGACCGTAAAATTCAAGGGAAATTTTTTCTTAATTTTCTTTGGATTTTTACAAGAGCGCGGTTTCAGACGGCACCTGATTCCGAGGCCCGGAGTGCCCGGAATTAATTTCCGAAGTTTGGCTCGGGTACGTTCAGTGAACGAACGAGCGGGATTTCCTAACTTTTGATCCGGTGCTCGGAATTGAAATCCGAGGGCACCGATAAACTCGCAGTGCCGATATTCGCTTAAAGAGACCCTTTCGGGAGTTGCGTATGTTGCGGGTTGAAAGTTAGTTTTGGGGATTAAAAGATAAGTAAAATAAAATTGTGTGTGAATTTTATTTTATTCTAGGTGGTTAGACTCTCTCATGGGAAGTTGTTGGTGGGGCCCGCAACCACCCAACTTCCCATGTGTGGTTATGAGGGAGGTGGGGCCCACACGAACCCCCCACCTTTTCAAATTCCCTAACCCCTCTAAACCCCCTCTTTAATTTGTGACTCTCCCCTACATTAAAACTTGCCAACTTATCTTTCCATTTAATTTCTTGACAACTCAAGATTTTAATTAATGTAATTCAACTTTTGAATTTTTGAAAGGTGGGCAAAGTGAAAATAAAATAAGGGTAGCTTATTTTATTTTGGGGGTTGCTGTGTTGTGTGGAGATTTGAGAGAGGAAGAGTTCTACACTTTGAAGAACTTCTTTTTCCTCCTTGAAGAACGCGAAGAACCTTCGAACATCGACGAAGAACGCCACGTACTCGGGAATCGTCTTTCGCGACGCCATACCCGCGACACCGACGACGTCTTCTTCCGCGTCATCTTTTCCCGCGACGAAATCGTCGTCAAAGAACTTCGAATCCTCGCTTCACGACATCGACGTCCTTCTTCCGTGACGCCGACCACCGCGACGCGTCTTCCGCGGGTCGTTGACGATCTTCGTTCTTGAAACCAGAGGTAGGGGATGATCTTTATTGATTATTTTTATTCCTTTCTTGAATCGTGGATTTTAGCATGACTTAACGTGTGACTTATTTTATTTAAGTTCCGTTTTTATTTCTTTAACGTGAGGGGGACCGGACCGCACGAACACGGCCGAATCCCCCTCCATCGTTCATGTTGTTCATGCTGGAGGAAACAAGTAACGTGGTGCCGTCGCACCACGCGGATGAACGTTCAGATATTTTCCGCAACGCCGTCGCGCTTCGTCGAGGAGAGATTTCAAGAACGCGACGCCGTCGCG
The DNA here is from genome assembly GCA_963277665.1 of Viscum album. Taxonomy (NCBI): domain Eukaryota; kingdom Viridiplantae; phylum Streptophyta; class Magnoliopsida; order Santalales; family Viscaceae; genus Viscum; species Viscum album. Next base: position 1,424,084,709 of record OY728155.1, on the reverse strand, counting down.
CCGCGTTGGGAGGATTCTTGGCACGGAGAAAGGGGCGCGGTGCCGTCGCACCGCGCCGGACGACGAACACCGCGGCCGGTTCCGGGCCGCGGTGAGGCGAGGAGACCGCGGCCGGTTCCGGGCCGCGGCGGAAGGAAAGACCGGCGGCCGTGCCGCCGGCGTCGGAAATCAAGAGCGGGACCGGAATTTCCCGGTCCCGTTAGTAAAAACCGGCCGGCCAGCGGGCCGGCCGGATATCATAAAAACCGGGGGTTTAAACCCCCGGCCGGCTCTTCAAACCCCCCTCTTAAAGAGGGGGGCGGTTCATTAAAGGAGGGGGGGCAAAGCCCCCCCGGTTTTTGTCCAGCCGGCCCCCATCCGCGGGGGCCGTTTTTTTTTTTCAAGGCACGGCTTTAAGCCGTGCCGTTTGTGAAACGCGGGGCTTAGCCCCCGCGTGCCTCCCGCAGCCGCCACGCGGCCCGCCAGCCGCCGCCGCCACGCGGCCCGCCAGCCGCCGCCGCCACGCGGCCCGCCAGCCGCCGCCGCCACGCGGCCCGCCAGCCGCCGCCGCCACGCGGCCCGCCGCCGCCACGTGGCCCGCCGCCGCCGCGCCACGCGGCCGCCGCCGCCACGCGGCCCGCCGCCGCCACGTGGCCCGCCGCCGCCGTCCGCCGCCGCCGGCCGCCGCCGCCGGCCGCCGCGCCACCCAAGGGGGGGGGGTCGGGCCGGGTCGTTCCGGACCCGGACCCCCCGTTTCGGACCAGATTCGGTTTTTGGCTCATAACTTGAGCCTCGGACCTCCGAATGACGAACCGTCTGCGGCAACGCGATCCTTGGATCGAGACGGTCGTTTCGGTATATCGCACTCAAGGTTTCGGTTTACTTTGAGTTCGGCCGGGTTGGTTCGTTCACGAAACCAACCGGGCCTTCGGAGCGGAAACGCTCTTATCTTGAGTTACGGACGTCCGATTGACGTGCCGTCAGTCGCGTAGTGTTCCTCTTAGTGAGACGGATCTTTTGGCATACTCCGCCCGAGGTTTGGACGCAGGTGGAGTACGGTCGGGTTGGTTTTGCCTTAAAAACCAACCGGGCCCCGGAGACAAAAATGCCATTATCTCTCAGACCGGGCGTCCGATCGACGCGCCGTCTGTTGCGTTGAGTTCCTTTTGACGATACGGAACTTTTGGATACATCAACTTCGGTCTTCGTGACAGTTGATGTATCAGCCTCTCGGCTCGTGGAGCGGATCCTCCGTACGAGCTTGCTGTGTGCGGAAACCCTAGTGCTGGCTGCGACTGTTCTACTGCTACGACTGCTACTGTGACTGCGACGACGACAGTACAGAGATCCTGTGTGGATTCGACGACGACAGTACAGAGATCCTGTGTGGATTCGACGACGACGACTACAGCACTCAGCGATCCTACGTGGATCAGTGCTTCAGGTTCTGTGTGAGCCCGATCCTGTGTGGGTCCTTGCGCTCAGCGGTTCTGTGTGAGCCAGCGCCTACAGGTTCTGTGTGAGCCCGATCCTGTGTGGGTCTTGCGGGGGTTAGTTACCTATCGATCCTTCGTGGGTCCGACGACTTAGGTGGATCAGTGATCATCTTTATCGTCCTTGAAGAAGTGTACCTGTGTGAGCTGAATCCTGTTACTTTCCTTTGTGGAATACGTATACTTTCCTGCGTGGACTGAGTTATACTTGGGCTCGGAGGTTGGAGCGTATTTGAATTGATGACTTAGGTATATGTATGGGCATATACCTAAGCAGTGTTGGTTGTTACTTCGTGATTGTACTTTGCTTCGTGGTTTATCCTTTGTGGATTTTGAGAGACCTTCAGGGGTCTCGGGGACCCTACTGAGTAGCTTATACTCACCCCTGCACGGGCTTCGCCCGCACTACGTTGTGTTGGTTGCAGACGACGGACAGCGTTGACCTTAGCTGAGGTTTGCGGAGCGGGACGGTACCCGGAGGTGGACCACTGGGCGGGACGAGCACGGAGCGGACGGTGGGACCCGTGGAGCAGAGGAGCTATCTGTACCCACCCTTCAGGTGGGATTTTCCAGTGGACAGCACGGAGTAGCGGCCTTTACTTTTCAGTTGCTGTTTTTCCCTTTTCGAGTTGTACTTTACTTTCAGTTTGGGTTTGTATTCTGGCCCATTTACTTTTCCGCACTTCAGTTGTACTCTGCTTGCTTAGTGTTTACTTTCCGCTTGTTTACTCTGTGGTGTGTGTTTACTTTTCAAAGGCAATGCCTTCCCAATTTGCTGGGATCTACGCCTTGGTGCTAGTCGCCAGCCCCTGGCCTATGGAAGGCGGGCTTGGGGTAGTCACGGCACGGACCCCGAGGGCGGGTCATGACAAATTGGTATCAGAGGAGTTCGGTTCTACCGCGAACTCTGATCTTTTCTATGTGAAGCAATAATGTTTAGCGTATTGAGTGTGGTTATCAGTCCAGGGAGTCCAGTGTTGGTGCGGCGGCCGACGTATCCATACACCAGGACCCTGACGTCTGATTTCCGACTTAATGCACGAAAACATTGATTGCGTGTGTGTTTCAAGTTTTCTTTGTGATTACTTATATCAGCTCACCAGGTATACTGTTCTAACCGTGGCGCACCTGTTTCCTTTTCAGGATGGCCCCACGACGGCAGCCAGCTAGGGTTCCGATGGTCGAGCGAGACGACAGCCCACCGAGCGACGAGGCCTCGGTGCAGGGCCCTTTCCCAGTAGTGGCACCGGCGGTAGCTTTACCAGCCGAGCCCCCGATGCTTCCAGCAGCAGCCGCTGACGATGCACGTCGCCTCAGCGCACTGCATGAGTTTCAGCGACAGCGACCGCCCAGGTTTCGCGGGGAGACGGATCCGCAGGCAGCAGAGGACTGGCTGGAGGCAGTAGTTCGAGTGTTTAGGCTAGTGAGGACACCAGCAGACCTCATGGTGATCCTCGCTGCGAGCCTACTACACGCAGCAGCTGGACGATGGTGGAGCCTGATGCTCCAGGTGCACGATGAGGCATCTCTACTCTGGACGGACTTCGAGAGCCTCTTCCGCTCTGAGTTCGTCCCGGCCACCCTTCGAGCGGTGCGTATTCAGGAGCTTCTACAGCTGCGGCAGGGTAGCATGACGGTCGCCCAGTACTCGGCGAGGTTTACCGATCTCTCGCGCTACTCGACCGACATGGTACGGGACCCATTCTTCCGGGCCCGGACCTTCGAGCAGGGTTTGAGACACGAGATCAGGGCATCGCTGATCTCCCTCAGCATACCGACTCAGACAGGAGTACTGGAGCGGGCTCTTCTGATCGAGAGCTTCCTTGCTGAGTCTACACCAGCACAGCGACCCACCGCAGGGCGGCACGTGGCAGAGTCATCTGCAGCAGGCAGTCGACGGATGACTCAGGGGTCCAGGCAGACCAGACCTTCAGGCCGACGATCTCAGGGCACTGGCTCAGCAGTGCGGGGCACACAGCGCGGAGCCAGTCTTCCGAGAGGCAGGCAGTGCTACTCGTGCGGCGGGCAGGGCCACATGGCTCGCGACTGCCCGACCCGCCGTGCCGAGGAGCAGCAGTCAGTTGATGGACCACCGAGGCAGAGGCAGAGGGTCGACCGTGGCGGTCCGCAGGGAGGAGGCGGACGAGGCAGAGGAGCTGGACGAGCAGCTGGTGGTGGCCGACGCTTTGAGGCTTTACCACCACCACCACCAGGAGGTCCACCCCGACCACAGGGAGCTGGCGGGCAGCGACAGGCACAGCTCCAGGCAGCAGAGGCCTACGACCACGGCGCACCCGAGATGATTCGAGGTACTATCTGTGTCTATTCCACCCTTGCTGCAGTTCTTATAGACACAGGAGCGAGTCACTCTTTCATAGCCGCTGCCCTTGTTCGGAGCTCGGAGATTCCGACAGAGCCGTTGGCTCGATCCTTACGGCTAGAGACTCCTACGGGAGCAGACTCGACGATCACGCACTGGTGCCGGCAGTGTGAGCTTACTCTAGGAGGCGAGAGCTTCGGCTGGGATCTTCTTGTAGCAGCGTCGAGGCCTTACGACGTCATCTTGGGCATGGATTGGCTGTCCACGGTCCATGCACAGATTGACTGTTTTAGGCGCAAGGTGCGATGTGTACGCACCGACGGGAGCAGGTTCACCTTCACCGGCGAGAAGGGAGCCTTAGCAGCACAGGATGGACTTCCGCGGAGGAGAGGACAGCCCATCACTCATCAGTTGGCTAGCCTTATCCTTGGAGCAGTTGACGTGCGGAGTCCTGGTTTTCCTGCAGTGGTGGATCAGTATGCGGACGTTTTTCCCGACGATGTTCCAGGGCTACCTCCTCGCAGAGAGGTAGACTTTTATATTGACTTGTACCCCGGGACAGCCCCGATATCCACTCCAGCATATCGGATGGCCCCCGCCGAGCTTCGAGAGCTACGGGTACAGTTGGAGGACTTGCAGGGCAAGGGATTCATCCGACCCAGTGTTTCACCCTGGGCTTCCCCGATATTGTTCGCCAAGAAGGCGGACGGGAGCTTGCGACTTTGTGTTGACTTTCGTCGCCTGAACCAGGTGACAGTGAGGAACAAGTATCCGCTACCGAGGATTGATGACCTCTTTGATCAGCTCAAGGGAGCACGGTGGTTCTCGAAGATAGACCTCAGGTCAGGCTATCATCAGCTCAGAGTCAGAGACGAGGATGTGCAGAAGACGGCCTTCAGATGTCGGTATGGCCACTATGAGTTCTTGGTTATGCCTTTCGGTGTAACCAATGCTCCAGCAGTGTTCATGGCTCTCATGAACAGGATCTTTCAGCCATACCTCGATCGGTTTGTCGTGGTTTTCATCGACGACATTCTGATTTACTCTACGACAGAGGAGGAGCACGCCTATCACTTGCGAGTTGTTCTTGATACACTCCGAGAGCACCAGCTTTATGGTAAGCTCTCGAAGTGCCAGTTCTGGATACGTGAGGTCCACTTTTTGGGACACGTTATCTCTGAGGCGGGAGTTGCAGTAGATCCCGCGAAGATTGAGGCTGTGTTAGCATGGGAGCCACCCAGGAGCGTGACTGAGGTTCGGAGTTTCTTGGGACTAGCTGGATACTATCGGAGATTCGTTCCAGACTTCTCCAGAGTTGCGGCATCACTCACGGCTTTGACGAAGAAGGGGAAACCCTTCGTGTGGACTGACAGATGTCAGCAGAGCTTCCAGGAGCTGAGACAGAGATTGACTAGCGCACCTATCTTGAGGTTGCCTGAGGAGGGAGTAGGGTACGTAGTCTACTGCGATGCATCAGGGACCGGACTCGGATGTGTTCTGATGCAGGAGCGGGCCGTGATCGCCTATGGATCACGTCAGTTGAGGCCGCATGAGCAGAACTACGCTACCCATGACCTGGAGTTAGCAGCAGTGGTCTTCGCTCTGAAGACATGGCGACACTATCTGATGGGCGAGCGCTTTACAGTCTTTTCCGATCATCAGAGTCTCAGGTATATCTTCTCGCAGAAGGACCTGAACCTGAGACAGCGACGATGGCTCGAGTTCCTCCAGGACTATGACTTTGAGATAGTCTATACTCCTGGGAAGGGGAACGTAGTAGCTGATGCCCTCAGCAGGAGGACGGGCATTCAACTACTTGAGGAGGCGACAGAGCAGCTAGCCTCTTTGCAGATATCCTTCGTGGATAGAGATGGAGCAGCCTTTCTACAGTCTCTCACAGTCACTCCTCCACTACTGCAGCGAGTCAGGGAGGCACAGCATGGGGACGCTGACTGTGAGACACGGCGTGCACAGATATCCTCGGGACAGACACCTGATGGTTTCTCCCTTGGAGCAGAGCACGACATCCTTTTCAGAGGACGTACCATGGTACCAGTCGCCTTGCGAGAGGAAGTGCTGAGGGAGTTTCACACTTCTCCTTTAGCGGTACATCCAGGAGTGGCAAAGATGTACCAGGACCTCAGACGACAGCACTGGTGGCCGGGCATGAAGAAAGCTGTAGCAGAGTTCGTTTCTCGATGCCTTACCTGTCAGCAGGTGAAGGCAGAGCATCAGGTACCAGCAGGCTTGGTACAGCCCTTGGAGGTTCCGGAGTGGAAGTGGGACGACATATCTATGGACTTCGTGACTGGACTTCCACGCACTTCCAGAGGTCACGACTCCATCTGGGTGATTGTTGACCGACTCACCAAGTCGGCACACTTCTTACCCATCAGAGAGCAGGGCTCAGTAGAGAGCTTGGGACGTCTCTACGTTCAGGAGATTGTGCGGCTCCACGGCGTGCCATCATCTATCGTTTCCGATCGTGATGCCCGCTTTACTTCCCGGCTTTGGAAGGGGTTACAGGAGGCGTTCGGGACGCAGCTACGTCTTAGCACAGCTTTTCACCCTCAGACGGATGGTCAGACGGAGAGGACCATTCAGACTCTCGAGGACATGCTCCGCGCATGTGTCCTCGACTTTGGTCGTAGCTGGGAGGACCACCTACCCTTGGTGGAGTTCGCATACAACAACAGCTACCACTCCACCATCGGGATGGCACCGTACGAGGCGTTGTACGGCCGACCATGTAGATCTCCTTTGTGCTGGACAGACCCAGGGGAGTCAGCACTAGTGGGACCGGAGATGGTCCAGGCCACGACAGAGAAGGTCCAGGTCATCCAGGAGCGGATGAGGACAGCTCAGAGCCGGCAGAAGTCATATGCTGACAGGAGGCGGAGACCACTAGAGTTCGAGGATGGCGACCACGTCTTCTTGCGGGTCTCACCTCGACGTGGTATTCGGAGATTTGGCCGAGGCGGCAAGTTATCTCCGCGCTTCATCGGACCTTTTCAGATTCTCAGCAGGATTGGCGAGGTGGCTTATCGCCTGGCTCTACCACCTCAGTTGCACCGGGTGCACGACGTCTTTCACGTATCCCAGCTGAGAAGATACGTGCACGACCCGACGCACATCATTGACCATGGGGAGCTTGACGTTGACGATGGGGCGACTTTTACGGAGGTCCCGGTGGAGATAGAGGATCGACAGGAGCGGGTCCTACGTGGGCGATCGATTCCTCTTGTGCGCATCAGATGGCAGCACGGGAATCTCCAGGAGAGCACTTGGGAGCGGGAGGCTCAGATGCGTGCTCAGTACCCTCTTTTGTTCCCCTAGTTTTTGTTGTATCTTTACGGGGACGTAAAGCCCTGAGGTGGGAGTAATGTAAAGACCGTAAAATTCAAGGGAAATTTTTTCTTAATTTTCTTTGGATTTTTACAAGAGCGCGGTTTCAGACGGCACCTGATTCCGAGGCCCGGAGTGCCCGGAATTAATTTCCGAAGTTTGGCTCGGGTACGTTCAGTGAACGAACGAGCGGGATTTCCTAACTTTTGATCCGGTGCTCGGAATTGAAATCCGAGGGCACCGATAAACTCGCAGTGCCGATATTCGCTTAAAGAGACCCTTTCGGGAGTTGCGTATGTTGCGGGTTGAAAGTTAGTTTTGGGGATTAAAAGATAAGTAAAATAAAATTGTGTGTGAATTTTATTTTATTCTAGGTGGTTAGACTCTCTCATGGGAAGTTGTTGGTGGGGCCCGCAACCACCCAACTTCCCATGTGTGGTTATGAGGGAGGTGGGGCCCACACGAACCCCCCACCTTTTCAAATTCCCTAACCCCTCTAAACCCCCTCTTTAATTTGTGACTCTCCCCTACATTAAAACTTGCCAACTTATCTTTCCATTTAATTTCTTGACAACTCAAGATTTTAATTAATGTAATTCAACTTTTGAATTTTTGAAAGGTGGGCAAAGTGAAAATAAAATAAGGGTAGCTTATTTTATTTTGGGGGTTGCTGTGTTGTGTGGAGATTTGAGAGAGGAAGAGTTCTACACTTTGAAGAACTTCTTTTTCCTCCTTGAAGAACGCGAAGAACCTTCGAACATCGACGAAGAACGCCACGTACTCGGGAATCGTCTTTCGCGACGCCATACCCGCGACACCGACGACGTCTTCTTCCGCGTCATCTTTTCCCGCGACGAAATCGTCGTCAAAGAACTTCGAATCCTCGCTTCACGACATCGACGTCCTTCTTCCGTGACGCCGACCACCGCGACGCGTCTTCCGCGGGTCGTTGACGATCTTCGTTCTTGAAACCAGAGGTAGGGGATGATCTTTATTGATTATTTTTATTCCTTTCTTGAATCGTGGATTTTAGCATGACTTAACGTGTGACTTATTTTATTTAAGTTCCGTTTTTATTTCTTTAACGTGAGGGGGACCGGACCGCACGAACACGGCCGAATCCCCCTCCATCGTTCATGTTGTTCATGCTGGAGGAAACAAGTAACGTGGTGCCGTCGCACCACGCGGATGAACGTTCAGATATTTTCCGCAACGCCGTCGCGCTTCGTCGAGGAGAGATTTCAAGAACGCGACGCCGTCGCGCCGCGTTGGGAGGATTCTTGGCACGGAGAAAGGGGCGCGGTGCCGTCGCACCGCGCCGGACGACGAACACCGCGGCCGGTTCCGGGCCGCGGTGAGGCGAGGAGACCGCGGCCGGTTCCGGGCCGCGGCGGAAGGAAAGACCGGCGGCCGTGCCGCCGGCGTCGGAAATCAAGAGCGGGACCGGAATTTCCCGGTCCCGTTAGTAAAAACCGGCCGGCCAGCGGGCCGGCCGGATATCATAAAAACCGGGGGTTTAAACCCCCGGCCGGCTCTTCAAACCCCCCTCTTAAAGAGGGGGGCGGTTCATTAAAGGAGGGGGGGCAAAGCCCCCCCGGTTTTTGTCCAGCCGGCCCCCATCCGCGGGGGCCGTTTTTTTTTTTCAAGGCACGGCTTTAAGCCGTGCCGTTTGTGAAACGCGGGGCTTAGCCCCCGCGTGCCTCCCGCAGCCGCCACGCGGCCCGCCAGCCGCCGCCGCCACGCGGCCCGCCAGCCGCCGCCGCCACGCGGCCCGCCAGCCGCCGCCGCCACGCGGCCCGCCAGCCGCCGCCGCCACGCGGCCCGCCGCCGCCACGTGGCCCGCCGCCGCCGCGCCACGCGGCCGCCGCCGCCACGCGGCCCGCCGCCGCCACGTGGCCCGCCGCCGCCGTCCGCCGCCGCCGGCCGCCGCCGCCGGCCGCCGCGCCACCCAAGGGGGGGGGGTCGGGCCGGGTCGTTCCGGACCCGGACCCCCCGTTTCGGACCAGATTCGGTTTTTGGCTCATAACTTGAGCCTCGGACCTCCGAATGACGAACCGTCTGCGGCAACGCGATCCTTGGATCGAGACGGTCGTTTCGGTATATCGCACTCAAGGTTTCGGTTTACTTTGAGTTCGGCCGGGTTGGTTCGTTCACGAAACCAACCGGGCCTTCGGAGCGGAAACGCTCTTATCTTGAGTTACGGACGTCCGATTGACGTGCCGTCAGTCGCGTAGTGTTCCTCTTAGTGAGACGGATCTTTTGGCATACTCCGCCCGAGGTTTGGACGCAGGTGGAGTACGGTCGGGTTGGTTTTGCCTTAAAAACCAACCGGGCCCCGGAGACAAAAATGCCATTATCTCTCAGACCGGGCGTCCGATCGACGCGCCGTCTGTTGCGTTGAGTTCCTTTTGACGATACGGAACTTTTGGATACATCAACTTCGGTCTTCGTGACAGTTGATGTATCAGCCTCTCGGCTCGTGGAGCGGATCCTCCGTACGAGCTTGCTGTGTGCGGAAACCCTAGTGCTGGCTGCGACTGTTCTACTGCTACGACTGCTACTGTGACTGCGACGACGACAGTACAGAGATCCTGTGTGGATTCGACGACGACAGTACAGAGATCCTGTGTGGATTCGACGACGACGACTACAGCACTCAGCGATCCTACGTGGATCAGTGCTTCAGGTTCTGTGTGAGCCCGATCCTGTGTGGGTCCTTGCGCTCAGCGGTTCTGTGTGAGCCAGCGCCTACAGGTTCTGTGTGAGCCCGATCCTGTGTGGGTCTTGCGGGGGTTAGTTACCTATCGATCCTTCGTGGGTCCGACGACTTAGGTGGATCAGTGATCATCTTTATCGTCCTTGAAGAAGTGTACCTGTGTGAGCTGAATCCTGTTACTTTCCTTTGTGGAATACGTATACTTTCCTGCGTGGACTGAGTTATACTTGGGCTCGGAGGTTGGAGCGTATTTGAATTGATGACTTAGGTATATGTATGGGCATATACCTAAGCAGTGTTGGTTGTTACTTCGTGATTGTACTTTGCTTCGTGGTTTATCCTTTGTGGATTTTGAGAGACCTTCAGGGGTCTCGGGGACCCTACTGAGTAGCTTATACTCACCCCTGCACGGGCTTCGCCCGCACTACGTTGTGTTGGTTGCAGACGACGGACAGCGTTGACCTTAGCTGAGGTTTGCGGAGCGGGACGGTACCCGGAGGTGGACCACTGGGCGGGACGAGCACGGAGCGGACGGTGGGACCCGTGGAGCAGAGGAGCTATCTGTACCCACCCTTCAGGTGGGATTTTCCAGTGGACAGCACGGAGTAGCGGCCTTTACTTTTCAGTTGCTGTTTTTCCCTTTTCGAGTTGTACTTTACTTTCAGTTTGGGTTTGTATTCTGGCCCATTTACTTTTCCGCACTTCAGTTGTACTCTGCTTGCTTAGTGTTTACTTTCCGCTTGTTTACTCTGTGGTGTGTGTTTACTTTTCAAAGGCAATGCCTTCCCAATTTGCTGGGATCTACGCCTTGGTGCTAGTCGCCAGCCCCTGGCCTATGGAAGGCGGGCTTGGGGTAGTCACGGCACGGACCCCGAGGGCGGGTCGTGACAATAAATTCATAATAAATGGAGGTTCACCCCTCTACCAGATTAGTCTTAGAGAGTGTTTCAATAATCCCTTCATGTGGCTTGAATGGTATCCTCAATCATATTTCCTACACTACTATAAAAAATAATTTAATAAAACAATAATTGGCCTTTATCATCCCAAAAAAACACTAACCACCTGATTATGATTAAAATACTTTGGCTTTTAAATACACCTTTTGAAGTGCTAGTAAAAGAGCCCATTTATCGCTACATTTAGCAGCACTGATAAATTGGCATACTACAATGTGCTGTAACAACACACGGAAACACAAAAAACATGGAATATTATATTTTTCTATAATGACACATTTCAACACCAAAAATTTGAAAAATTAAGAAAAATACAGAATTTAAATGAAACAGAATTTACAACCCAAATATAAGAAAAAAACACTATTATAGAGAAATAGAATGAACCAGTATAAAAAAACCCACCCATACTCAAGAAAAAAAACACCTTTATATGAATATTATTATTTTAGTAATAATATAATGAAACAAATTATATGGAAAGTGTTAATTTTATACTAATCATTGAGTCATACCAGGAACATTGTGTATTGGATTTAGTTACAGTTGATTCATGTATATCACAATATTTAGTCTATATTCAAGAATAATCATTATGAAAATTATTTAAATAATTTTAAGATAAAAATGATATGTAAATTAATTATATATTAGTATATATAATAAGTAGAAAATAATATAGGCTCATTTTCTTGGTTTTGGTAATGTGATGCGAGTTTCAAACAAAAATGGAATTATACATTGATAAGATACACTTGAAGTCATACTGGTCAAAATTTTCATAATATTGTGGTTTGGATGATACATATATGTCTTAAATGTTGTATGAAGTATTTTTACATGGTATCAAAGAAATATGAATATTTTTTCTCTGTTTCGGGTAAGTCACATGTGTTTTTACAAAAAATCCATTTTAAATTAGAAACACAAACATTTAGTCTTACCAGCCACATTATGTGTCATTTTGATGTGATCCTGACTCCAACTTATTAACAATGACATATTAATCATTTTACTATATTATTAATAAAATCTATGTCTGTTTTCTCAGTTTTCAGTGAGTGACACTTTTTGCACTAAAATGGAAATTTTAAACTGATAATGGACACATTGAGTCATGTCAGACACATCGCATATCATATTGAGGTGAAAATAATTACAAAACACCAAAAATGTCTTCTGAATATTTTTTTCTGAATTATACAATCAATCTTAATGCCTTAACTTGGTTTTGAGTATGTCAGTTTATTTTTTTACTAAAATTAATGTCAATTTTAAATAAAAAGACACACATGGAGTCATACCAGTAACATCATACAATGAATTGTGGTGAGGGTGATTATTATAAATCCAAAATTACTTACTGATATTTTTTCAAAATTATCAAAAAAATACAAATTTGTTTTATCAGTTTTGAGTATGTCACTTTTTTCACTAAAATATCATTTTAAATAGAAAACACGTACTTTGAGTCATACCAGCCACATCAGGTGTTGGTTTGAAATTATATTGACTCATACACATAATAAATGACTTTTGAGTCATATTTTTAATTTATAAATAAAATATATGTCACATTATATGTTTTTAGGGAGTGGAACGTTTTTAACAAAAATATCTATTTAAAACTGATAATAGACACTTTGAGTCATAACAATCACATCATGTATTGGATCGAGTCGTAGCTAGTTACTACACATAAAAATTACATATGGACATTTATAATAAATTATCAAGACAATACAAATTCATTTTTATAGTTTTGAGTATGTTAGATTTATTTTTTACTAAAATTGATGTCAATTCTATATTAAAAGGAGCACATTGAGTCATACCAATCACACTGTATATTAAATTGATGTGAGGATGATTCATATATATAAAAAATGAATTATATATAATGTTATTATAGTATCAAAATAATATGAATTACTCTTTATCAGTTTTGAGTATTTCATATGTTTTTTTTCTAAAATGCCTTTTTAAACTGAAAACACGCTCGTTGAGTCATACCGGTCATATTGTGAATCAGTTTGATGTGAGACTGATTCTTACATGTCTCAATTGAATTATAAATATTTTTCCTAAATTATCAATCCAATAGTAGTGTATTTTATTGAATTTTAGTGGGTGAAACTTTTTTAACCAAAAGATATATTTTAAACCACTAATAGGCACTTTGAGTTATGTCATGAACTTCATGTATCGAATTGAGGTTCGTCTGATTCATATATTTCAACAATGACTTGTGTATTGTTTTAATAATGAATCAAACTAATCTGATTACCTTTAATCAATTTTTTAGTTTTTCATTTATCTTTATTTATGAAAATTAATGTCAAATTTAAATAAAAATAAGCACTTAGAGTCGTACCGACCACACTTTGGGTTGGATTAAGGTGTGGTTAATTCCATCCTGTCTCAAATGACATATGGATCATGTTTATAATGTATAAAAATATTCCAAATGAATATCCTTGATTTTTAGCATGTCACTTTTCTTTCATTCTAAAATCTCATTTTAAACTTGAAACCCACACTTTTTCTCATACTAGTCACATCATGTTTTGGTTTGATGTGAAATTTATTATTACACATCATAGATGATGAATGAATTTATTTACTAAATTATAATGAGAATCCAATAATGTTTACTCATTTTTTAATGAGTGACACTTTTTGAACTTAAATTTTAATTTTAAAATGATATCATGCACTTTTGGTCAAATAAAGCTGATCGCATATCAGATTAAGGTGTGGATAATTACTATGCATAAAAATTGATTATTTATTTTTTCATAAAGTATCAAAAAATATTATTGTTTTTATTCAGTTTTGAGTATGTGATGAGTGTTTTAAACTAAAATTTATATGACAAACTAAAAGTATACAGTTTGAGTCATATCGGTCACACCATGTGTCAAAATGAGGTTTGGATAATTGAGTAAGTGATTTGAGTTTTTATTTTAATATTTGACACCAATATTGAAAATAAAGAAATTATCCATTTGGATGGAATAAGAATCCCCATGCTTCCTGAAATGCCTCATCAAAAAAGCACAATGTTTTCTATTATCTAGCTTGTTGTAGATTATTACCATGATCTCTCAATACTGGTTGTCCTCCAATAATTCTCTCATACACCTTCTGGCTTCGGTGGTAGATTACAGACATATTTATTCACAATTTTGATCAATAATTTATAACTATTTGATAAATGGATTTGGGTTATATGACTCCCAAGTGACTATAGGATCCACCACTAAGACCCTTTATTTTCAATGTATAGAATCCATGGGAAAGAAACTATTTTTTCTTTTTATTACTCTTCAATTTGTTCTTGGTGGGTGGTTACTTTCACACTTCAGTAATATTTTATAGTACTTGGAATATGCTAATATAAATTATATCATATGATAATTATTTTGAAAATAAAAGTGGTGTTTATTTTATTTCTATAACATCCCTAACTCCTATTCCACTTAATAGTTCCCAGATCCTGGTTGGCCACGTGGCCTCATGCACATCTTCCCAAACACCAGAGGCTATCAACTAGAAGTTTTGGACTAGGTGTGACAGTGGGTACTCTATTACCTCTTAACAGAGTGTAAAAAAAACAATGTCAAAATACATTCAATATCAGAAACAGTATATCAATAATAAATATGACACATAACTAAGACAAGAAAATAAAAATAATGAAAAAAGTGATCTCATATATAAATGATGATGATATATTTAATATGAATCTTCAAAAAAGAAATATAATATAATCATGTAATTAGTACAATACATGTAAGAAAAGTGTAAAAATACCAAAAACATTCAATCTTTCATCATGTGCCTTGGACAAATCCCATTCCCCCTACTCTTAAGAAGCAATCAAGAACTAGTAGGGTGTTTACCATTATCCATACCTGTAATTGAATTGTCTATCCAGGTACCCAAGGTGGCCCAAACGGGGTGTTAGACTATATCCTTGTAGGCAACCTCCCATGTTCCAGTTCCACCCTACCAATGAATATATAACAATCACTATGTTCAAGCAGTAATATAATATAAATAGGATTATTAAAAGTAAAAAATACTAAAATTTCCATGTTCTCCTTTAATAAACATTACATTTCATCAATTTCATTTAGAATGCAAGTTTATGATTCACTCATCATGCTTATATAATTTAATTGATAAGTATCGAGACCTAGTGAGTATACCAACATCCCCCATAGTGATATGCTTAATGGATTCCTAAAAAAACTCCAACAAAGTGTAAGACAATTACCTATAGCAAGCTTGTTATTTGTCTTAGAAGATGCTTCATATAAATTATTCATTCTTAATTCACATCAAATCCTAATCTTGTCCTTAGAATTCCTCGTTTAGAATACAGGTATCGATCTTGCTATAACATGAACCAACACCCTACAAGACCATCTTAGGCATTCCTCATTGAAATCCTTTTATCACTCTAGGAGTGCAATAACATCAATTCCTCTTGATTCCTTCCTTGGCAGTACACCAAGGAAGATAAAGTATCAACCCTGTCGTATATGATTAACTTCCCCTTGAGTCCATCATTGGAACTCTATAAGGAGCCCTAGTATTGATCAATCATATAATAGTCATCCCCTATGAGTCCTTCCTTGGAAATTCATAATGTGTCTAAGTGTCACTCAGGAATAATCATGGTAGAAGGAAAATGATTCTGTCCATGGAATCCATATAAATAATCTTGTTTCACTCATGTAATATTATCATTCAAAAAATAACATTTAATTAATATAATTGTATCATGTCATGGTCAACACAAAGAACAATCCATTTAAATTTCACCTCAGAAGTTGGCTAAAGGAATGGCTTGGCTTAGAAGGATTAGTCTTTAATTAACTCATTTTGGAATTTTATTTACAACCATATCTTGCTAGAAAAACAAATACAAGTATATTGTCTTGGGGCATGGCTTCAATTCCCCTTTCACTATCAATTCTATTCACAATTGATGTTGTAATTAAACACACATAACAATTTACAATTCATTTCATGGAGATAATTTATAATTCTCATCTAATGGAAAAGGGGAAAAAAGGTACACCCTAAAGCTTCAAAATTAAATAATAACCCATTATGGTCGATGAAATTAATAACACACCAAAATGGGTTCTTTGAAATTATGGATAATGGCCTTCAAAAAAATTATCATTGGATTTCATTAGTTCAATAGGACATTCCTATCAATTTAATTCATGGATTATATTCCATTTCAAGAGATTCTCTCCAAATATTGGGCATTTGGCACAAAAAAATATATGTATATATATATATATATACTTATAATTTGAAGCAAAATAATGAGACCATCTACCATAGGTTTGTAGTGGATTGTTTTTCCCGTATTGACTTCTAATTTGACTTAATTCAGGAAATTATTGAATAATGGATAAGAAACCTAAAAATAGTTAAAATTAGCTTGCACCTAAATAGTGAATCCAATTCTGAACCAAATGAGGAATGAACCAAAAGGAATGAAGATATTACCAACATGGATCCAATGATATGGATAGTTTTGGATTGCAATTATAGGTGTAGATGATCTCTTGATTCCTAGAATAGTTTGTAAAAGAACCCTCTCAAATCCAAGGATACCAACAGATGGAGAAATTAAGAAATAGGGTTTGAAATATAATTAATTTAGTGTAAAATTATAAATTCACAAAAAATATAGGTCTGCACGGTTTTCCCGCACATTTGGGAAATATTTTCACCAACCCTGAACCTCCTATAGTTAGAAGGGGCACACCAAATGGTTTTCTCACATGGGTTTCCAAAACTCTGAATAAACCATGTCTCATGCCTTTGTCAAAAACAACATGAAATCATGCATGGTTTGGCACATCAAGATGCACAATTTTTCAATCAATGTGATCTGCCCTACTCACTATCCAACCATGCATGGCTAGAACTGACTATGTGGCCTTCCACACAGAGTTTCGTCATACTATGATCCAGGCTTTTTCACTGGAAAGATGGGTTTTGGGCTCTAAACCATCCTCAAACACCCCCTATACCTCCACTCCCCTAACGGGAATTCATATTAGTCCATTACTAAACATTTAAACTAAAAAATGAAAAAAAAATAAAAGGATCTATTCTTCAATGAATAATTGGGTTCTTAAAAACATCTTAACATAACGAAATTCATCCTTGAATGTCTCTCTCAAGGGTGGCCAAGAATATTCTAGAATAACTCTGAAAACTATAACCCTTCATCGGCCTCCCTCACCCAGGTATCATCCTATACACTGTTGTACTACCATGTCACCCTCACTAAAGGAATTGATTGGACTCAATGTACCATCATACTATGATCCACAATACATATCAAATTATCCTTAATGGACACATCTACCTATAAATCAACCTCATCAGGCTGAAATCTATGATATTGGTGTCAATTGTAACATCATTGCGTAGATATGTGTAAGAGTTTATGCATTTCCCAGTACCACTAGGGTAACTAAAATTGATAGGATACTGACCTAACTCTCTCAAATATCTAGAATGAATTGAAATAATGTTAGGAAAGATTACCCTATCTCCTAATCCTCATTTGTCCCAACCTTAGAAAAACATGTAAAAACCTAATCCTAGACCTCGAACTCTAAATTTTATCTAAAACGATTAGTGTAATATTTTATTGATACTATGTAGAAGTCATCCATATCTAAATAAACTAAAATGACCCTATCATCTCTTACGTGAAATGAGGTCTGGGCATAGAATCTTGTCCAACCTCTAACCAGCATAGGGGTTATTGTCATGGACCATTATAAAAACCCTCATAATACTCCATCTTTATAGTATCCTAAAATATATTTTTGCTTGTGTATTAAACTAGGGTTATGTGCCTCTCTGAAGAGCCCCCAAAAAACACGATGCATTCCCACATCATTTCCGCAATAACCTAAATCATGTTCTCAAACTATTCATCGACATAAGGGTGGTACAAGGTTCTTAGAATCACCTTCATACCAAGTTCCTATTGTATACTCTTCCAAAATCATGATGTAAATTGCACATCCATATCTAAAATGATAGTACACAGGACCCTGTGAAGTCCTACTACCTCATGGATATACAACCTCCTAAGACCATCTATTGAAATGTTCTCCATGATAGGTACGAAAATAGAATCCTTCATGATACTTTCAAAAAATGATACAAACAACATCATTACCTCGAGTAAACCTCAATAAATATGGCATGAAATCTATTGTGGTGTCATCCCATTTCCACTCAAGAATGGGTAGCTATTTTAAAAGTTTGACTGGTTGATGGTGTTTCACCTTCACATGTTGATAGGTGAAACAACTCATAAAAAGTAATAAACATTTCCCCTCATGCCTGACCACCAGTATTGGTGATATAAATCCCGATACAACTTGGTGACGTGAGGGTTCACGACCCAAGATATAGCGTGGAAGTTTTGAATCTGATCCTCATGCATGTTTTCTAAAAATCATACGCGACCCTGTGCATGTATAATTTCATATACACCTACAGTACAATAAGGAGGAGGGTCATCACCTACCACACTCTCTCATAAGACTACACTTTTATAATCTTATACCTACATCAACCTTACTTCATCAGAAAGTGTAGAATTCATAGATAAGGGTGATAGAAAAGTATCCCCTTGACTATTCTACACCTTCAAGTGTATCTCAATGAACAAATCCATGAGCTACAACTCACTACTAGCCTGCTGAACTACCTGTATCTAAGTCCTCCTTCTCAATGCATCAACCAATGCATTTCGTTTACCAAGAATGTAGAAAAACTCAAAATTGAAAGACTATAGGTATGAAACCCAACATCGTTACCTCAAAATCATATCACACTATGTACTTATGTAGTTAATGTTTTTTGGTGTGTGTACACCAAAAAATTATCTCCAAGGAATTAATTTATCCCACAATGTAATATAGGATTATCAATAGTTATCTCTAGTTTGAGTTTTGGGTAGTTCCTTTCATGTGGCCTCAACATCCAAGACCTATAAGCCACAATTCTATATCCCTACAAAAGGACTACTCCAAGCCTGAAACCTATCTCATCCCAGTAAGAAATGTCACTCATACCTAGTTTTGTAAAAATCAGAATTGGTGCTCAAGTAAATCCATCATTCAGCCCCTGAATGGTCGTCTCATAGGAATATACCTATAAAATATTCACACACTTCTTATTCAATACAATAAGTGAAAATATTGTGTATGATAAGTCTTCTATGAAATTTCTATAGTGTCCAGATATCCCCAAGAAAATATGTACATTAAATACGTTCATTCGATGCTCGTAGGAAACTTTAGATCTCACCATCTCGGGTTAAATGATACTTTTATTTCAGAGGTATTTTGACCTAGTTTTGGAATCCGATCTATCCATAAGTGTAACTTTGTTATATTATCCAATAACTAATCCTCACTTAGTGTATCAAATTTGATATCTATATGTTTGTCATGGTTGTATTGATTGTAAGAATTTACCAAGATATAAACCATGAATATGATGAAAAATGAATCAACATAAGGATGTAAAACTCGACTAATTATTGCCATGATGAGTAATAATGCATTCATGTGACTAAAAGACATAACTGTATACTCATATAGACTATACCGTTTATGAAATGTTGGGTAAGGTATGTTTGATGGTCTAACATGTAACTGATGATAATCAGATATCCAATCAATCTTGGAGAAAACCTCAGATCCCTATATTTGATCTAAGAAATCATCAATTCGTAGTACAGATATTGGTTATTAACCATTAGTTGGTTTTATTTCTGATAATACTCACAATGACTAAGTGTTCCATCCAAATTTTTCTTAAAACATTGGTGAACCACATTGAGAAGTACTTGTTCAGATAAAATTATTTGCCTATAAATACTCTAGATTCCACTTGATCTCTCGCATCTCATTAGTAGTCATCCTATAAAGAGGAATGGATATTGGAGAAGCTTCTATCACTAGATTGATAAATAACCCTAAATATCTCATGAAAGGTAATCCGAAAATTTTATCTATGAAATCTTCCCTAATATAATCAACCACTGGAGGGAAATTTGGCTAATGTATTCCGTGATCATCTAGAAATAAACTCAAATTTTGAGCTATCATCTCACCCAGTCCACAATGCTCGAGTCCATCTCTGTTTTCTTGTAAATCACATTCACCTTTGTGAATAAATATTCCACCATCTGGTTATGGGAAGGTTACCCCTTGGTGATAAAAATCCGGGAATGAATGAAAGGGAACCATCCATTTTATCCAGTGAATGATGTCAAAACCTATCATCTTGATGATAAATAGGTCCCATAAAAAGTGACATCATCCAATATCAAGGAGTAACTCCCTGAACTACCATATATCCTCTATTATAATACCCAACATATTTATAAGTTCCATAACTCCATAAATAATCTTAAAATTGAGCCCAATGCTCTCGATAATGGGCACACAAATAAAGAAATGGGAAGCACTTGTTTGAAAAAAAGAGAAGACACTAATGTAGAGGATACTAAAATAGTACCTCTTATAATAGATTGTCTAAGACCCTACCCCTTAATGATCAATTTCCCTACATATATGTAGCATGATCTGCAACCCTCTGATACATCCTGACTACCATAAGAAGATATGCTCTAATGTTGATGTAAATATGGGGTCTAACTACCACACCCATGACCACTACCTCGACTTGATAATTTTACTTCAACTCCCTTCTTGAAAATAATTTGTTGACCTTTTGTTAGAACATGGAATTAGTGTAGACCATTTCTCACTAAATGATAGAGGAAAATCTATGAAAATATCACTATATATTAACCATAATTCCATAGGATGAGCAATGGAATGGGTCCTTCATACACTACGATCTTGAATTCCCAGACCAACCACACTACTAGAAGGTCACATGGCTACTTGAATATGTGATTTAGCTACTAATATAAACACTTGGAATCTCCAGATGATTCTTCCTACTACTAGTTAATATGGTACCAGATCTAGATGCCAAACCATCGTGGATATCTCCCCTATTCTATCTCAGGTTATGATCTATGATAAACACCCGATTCACTATTATAAAAATGAAATTCATCTGAAATAAATTAATCAATGATCGGATTTCATACCCGATACCATCCTCAAATTTATTAGCATTAGATATCCCATCACCCATTATAATAGCTTTAATTCCTTGTAGAATCGTATAATATGCCTTATAAGCCATAACTGATAACCCCCACTCCTCCAAGTGCATAAAATCTCGACCTCTATAGTCCCTCAAAGAATCCGGATATAATTAATCATATAAATACATAAAAAATCCCCCAATCCATCTCCCAAGTATGATTCATATATGTAATGAAATCCCACCATCTCTAGGAGGAATCATGCAACATATATGTAGATATATTTACCCTCCTCTCAAGATGCATCTCTAGATTATTTAAGATATATAGTCATGCCTCTAGCCATGACTCCACAGCCTCAATCCCACCATCCCTTGAAAACGTGGGTAGATGTTGCAGCAGGAACTCACACGTCAACTTAGCCATAGTACGGGCAGCTTACAGTGCTCTCTGAATGGTATTCATGCAGTAAAAAACCCCATCATGGAAATGTTCCCAAGAACCTATGTTCAATAAAACTATCGGTACCAGAGCATTCATTGTTGTAGGTTCCTCTAGTATCCCATAACCCAGCTCCTCTAGAGTGTGGTCATCACCAACCTTTTGGAAAATGACTGGTGGATGTCATAGTGGAATACATCTTAAAAAAATCAACGACAAGCCTTAGATAAAATTTATTATCAATGTTCATAGATCATAATCATATTTATTGAAATATGATAGGTAGAATCCATCCAATATAATAACACACCACTATAATTTCTCCTCAAGCCACATATGGGTTATGTATAACTCATATATATAAGAAAGAGATACTACCTACCACCCACTAATATGTTCAGGTCTAGTTCAAGTACTATACTATAAGAAATTAAATTTTTCTATCTTATTCTTATTAATTTCCATTATATCATTTATTTCAAATTTATCACACTTCATTTAAAATGATGAACAACTAATTCAACAAATTCTGATCGATAATGGCCAAAAAAACTCATGAATAAAAATGTTGTTCCCACCTAATCCACACCACAATACATTATATAATACCTATCATAGATGTAGGTGTATATATATAATGACACCTTTCGCAACAACATGAATCATATACTGCATCCTAAATAGTATATCATAATGCATGTATGTGATTCCAGTAAGGTGCCTAAATGATTCATGAGAATGTATGAACTCGTATCCCTAGGTTGTAAAAAATATTACCCATAATATTGTCATAAATAATAACACAACTTAACTCTGTCACCCAAAAGTGGAATCAAGTCAATTGTAATGTTCAAAATCAATAAAAATTAAGTAGAAGAAATTTGGTTTTTTCCTATATGTATGTTAGAAACACCCAAGAAAAACTTATTACCAAGTTAATTTAACTTTTAATCATTATATATTATTTCAAAATAAAAATTCATACCAAGAAAGATAGATATTATATCACATTACAATGTCTCGTACCCGGATGTCAGTCAACAGTGCCTCGATCTCTGTTGGCCACATGGCCTCAAGCGCATCTCAAGAAATGCCAGAGGTTACCAACTAGTAGTGAGGGAATAGGTGTGTCTGTGGGGAGAATAATCCCTATTCCCATATTTTAACATAGTGAAGTCAACATATATTCAATAGTGTAAGTGGTAAATCAATCAGACATATGATAAATAATAATGAAAGAAATATAAAAAATTTTCCAAAAGTGATCTAATTTACAGATGATGATGATAGAAGTCATATGTATCAACAAACATCCAAAATAGGTATATATATAATAAGAACAATACGTGTAAAAAAAGTGAAAAAATACCAATAACTAACTTGGTATCATCATGAGCTTTGTTTCGGTCCCATTCTCCCCTGCTCTTATGGGGAAATCAAGAACTTATGGTAGAGCTCTTTCCCTTATCTATATCTGCAATCATATAGTCTATCCGGGTACCCAAGGTTGCTCGAATAGGTGTGAGAAAAAATCTCAGATGGAAACCAGCCATGTTCTAGTGACATCCTAAAAAGGAATTTATAACAATCATAGTGTATAGGTAGTAATATAATATGAATGGAATTATTGAATGTAAACATCCTGTAAATTCTAGGTTTCCATTTTTTAACCATTCCATTTCATCATTTTAATACATGAAGTAAGTCTCTAAATAAATAGTGAGCTCATTATCATTTAAATAATAAGTCTCAGGACCTGTGAGTAGCCCATCATCACCC
Source organism: Viscum album (assembly GCA_963277665.1). Lineage (NCBI taxonomy): Eukaryota > Viridiplantae > Streptophyta > Magnoliopsida > Santalales > Viscaceae > Viscum > Viscum album. The sequence goes on along the minus strand of OY728155.1, from coordinate 1,424,061,482 downwards.
ATAGTGATATGATATATGGATTCTGAAATAGACTATCCATAAATTGTAAGAAAACTACTTACTCCAAGATTAGGCATTTGCATGGAAGACACGTCGTAATAACAATTATTTCTTAATGAACAACCTAAATTTAGACAATCCATTGTATACCTCATTGGGAATCTAGGTATCTCTCCAGATATAACATCAACCGACACCCAACCAGCCCATACTAGGCATTCCTCATTAGAATCATGGTATTTTTTTATGTGTGGTATAACACCAATGCCTCTCGATTCCATCACTAGAATCACACTAAGGGATCAAAACTATCAACCATGAGAATATATGATCCACTGCCCCTTGAGTACATCCTTTTAAATCCATACGGATTCCATATATCTCTTGAGCCTATAATAGTCGGCCCCTATGAGTCCGTCCTTATCATCCCATACGGAGTCCATGTGTCACTCAAAAATAAGAAAGGTTGAAACCAAATGGGTCCATCCATTTAATCTGTATAAAGATCCATGTTTCACCCAAGTAATATGAGAAATAAATCAATAAAATTTAATTAAAATCACTTAATCAATTCATGTTCAACACCATGAACATTTCATTTTATCCTCACCTTGGTAGGTGGCTCGAGGCATGGCTAATCTTATAAATCTTAGTATTTAATTAACTCATTTGGGAATTTCATTGTAAATAATCCAATGATAACCAAAAAAAATACATGCTAAGTGTATATGGATATAGATTCCATTCCCATTTCTCTTCCAATTCAATTTAAAAAGGCTTTTCCAATTCAACTCACATATCAACATTTAAGTCAATTCATGTATTTAATTTAAAATTAATATCCTATATCAAAGGTGTAAATGTTCACACCCCAAGGTATCAAAATTCAATAGCCACCCATGGTTGTCTAATAAAGTAACTAAATTACAAAAACTGTTGTCTATAAATCAAGTCTCATGGCATTAAACAATTATAATCATGTCTCATTAATTCAATAGGCAATACCTATCAATTTAACTCTTGGACTAAATTCCATTTCAAGGGTGTCACTCTGAATATTGGGTGCATGGAATAATGACACACACACACATAGACACACACACACACACACACACACACACACATATATATATATATATATATATTTTCTTGGAATGAAATGCATTATACCACCTATTGTAGGTCCATAGTACATAGCCCATCCTGTAATAGCTCTTTATTTGACAAATATCAATAGAAAATTGAAGAACAAACGAGAACACTAAAAATATGGTGAATTAGATTTCACTTAATTAGTGTATCCAATTAAAAATAAAATGGGAAATGATAAAAGAGGAATTGAGATCTTAACAATGTGGATCCAATGAGATATATGGTTCTTGATTTTAGGTCTGAATGAATATTATCTCTTAATTCCTAGAATAGTCATTAAAAGAACCCTCTCAACTCCAAGGCTGCCATTGGATGGATAAATGAGTAAATATGTCTTTAAATAGAATTAATTAAGGGTAAAATAGTAAATTCACCCATAATATAGGGTCAGCTGGTTTGTCAGCACAGTTGGTCAAACTGTGCATCAACTGTGCGCCTCCAGTTGTAAGAAGGGGCACACTGCATGGTTTTCTCGAACACTTTTCAAAACTATGTTCTAACCATGTATCCAGACTCCATCTAAAAATTTAGAAAGTCCCACATGATTTTACACCTCAATTCACACATTTTTTAATTGTTTTTAAGCTCGTCTTCTCACTATTAAATCATGCAGGGCTACAACTAACTATATGTCCATCCCTAAATTGTTTCTTCTAACCATGTGCGAGGACATTTTCACCCAAATGATGGGTTCTGGGCTACGAACCAGCCCTATACACCCCTACTACCTCAACTAACCCAAATTTAATTTTTATTATTCAATGAATAAACATTTAAAGTGAACATTGATCGTATTAAAATGACATTTACCTCAAAGAAGATTCGTGTTCTTATAGTTTTTGAAAGAAATTACTCTACTTATATTCCTATAAAAATTTAATTAAACAAGTGGTGAATTAATTTCAATCAGTGACCTAAAACACTTTTACAATGGCTCTAATATTATATGTAATGTTCTGTGTGCACTTTTAAAAATAATTATCACATAACCTTGGAATAACACACATTCTACTTCATATTCCATCTATTTTATTGTTTACAATCTAGAGCTTCATCTACTCATTTACCTTGGTCACCACCTCAACCTCCTCCTCCACCTCGGTCTCTAAATATGACTTCACCACTGTCCCAGCTCCACCTCCTCGTTCACCTCTATCTCCAACACAACCTATTCCTATTATTACACCTCCAACTCCACCAATACCCAAAAATTTTATTATTTACATGTAATAACTTCTAATAAAATTTATTTCCTCTATTATACTTCTCCATGAAAAATAGATAAAAAATAATATATAATCATTCTGACAATAATTTATCACACCCCAAATAAATTTATAATGTCATATCTTGTACTAGATCACAAATATTATAGGTAATAACCTAAATTTGTTATCAGCAAAAAATTTATAAACAGGTACACTACCCACTCATCACTAAACAAATTCAGTTCTTCTTTTGAGTATGAATTTTATTAGGAATCTTGATAGTAGTAATAAAATATAGGCAAAAAATGATTAAAATATATTTTTAATGAAATTATAATCAGCTTTGGAAATTTTCTAGTTGGTGATATTGACCTTTTGACGGTTTTTGATCTCCCTCATAAACTTTTATACATAATATCTAAAATCACTCCAATTATATTTCTAAACAAATTGAAGAAACAATGAAAAAAATAAGTAACATTTTTTGAACTATGTTTTTATTGTTAAATATTTCTATATATACCTTAATATATTAAAATTTTTAGTAATACATAGGATTTTTATGTTTAGTCACTGCCTTTCTTCCATGATTTATCCTATATTTAGTAATCGACCTATCTTAACAAAATTCCTTTAAAACATATGATAAAATATATAATTCAATGTTTATGTTTAAAAATTCGATTAAAGTGTATTAAAAAGTACAATACACATCATACATGGTTTATTTTTTGATATTAATGCATTTTATCCTAAAAAATAAGTATTTTGGCCATTTAAATTGAATGTAATCATCATCCAATGTTTCCCAAATACACAAGAACAAATAAATATTACAAAAAATAGAAATATATTTTAACTGATTAGATTTTAGATATTTACTTTTTCATTGTTGGAATAAAAAATCTTCTACCTTATATTATTTTTTTCTCATATTCTTTGAATAGATCATCTCTTTTCTTCTCAATTTCTTCTTTGTCCAAAGTAAGTTTTTCCCTAGAAATGATATGGCGATTGATGAATCCAAATCATGTTTCACATGGTTTTCCCATTATATAGTAGTAGTATAAAATCCTTTAGAAAGTTTTATTATTTATTAACTTTAATAAACATTTTAGATCACAATTTTGGACAGACGTATTATGAAAATGTAGCTTATATATGTATTCACAATTGAAACTCACATGCATTCATGCTTGAGAATATCAATTTTGTACTTGATACCTTCTATATTTTTTATGGAAACTACATATATTTCTTTTCCATATGTAATTTAAGATTTATTTTCATCTTTAAATGTTTTCCTGACATTAATTTGTAATGATAATAAATTTTACTCAGGAACATGTGGGAGAAGGTTCTCCGATAAGGTTATTTTGATTTCCTGGACGATTCACTATATTTTCTTGATTGGACCATCCATTTCCCCATCGATTTATCCATATTCAATATCATACCTCACATTAGACATGTTTTCATCAACTGTTACATTTTTATTATATGAAACAATTTGTTAAAGATATGCCACATGCATCTTTATAAGAATGTATGACAATTCTACGAAAGTTCAAATAAAATCATTAACCATTAAAATATATGGATCATTAAGTAAAACACACAACTCAGCATTTAGATCATGAGATATGTTAATCCCCACTCTCATGTGATATTTTGGGAGTTCTTTTTGGTTTACCTTATCTCTTATGATATTATACACCTTACCTATTATAAAAAGATGGTGAATATGAGTTTATAGATATAAAACACCTATGGCATTACCCTATATAATTTTAATAATATAACATTATCAGAATTTTTCTAATTCGCATTTAGAATAAAGAGTAATGAAAAAATTATTATCACCTGTAATGTATGGGGTTCATCAAAATGACTAGCCTCAATGCTATGAGGGTCATTTGCTTCATGTGAATATATTTTTTCCACTGTCGGTTCTCTTTGATCCATTGTCACACATCATTCTACACAACCCGACCAAACAATAATATCTTGCAACAAATCCATTTGTGTCTGCAGTACTTTCACCATATTATATTTATCTTTATGTTGCTTTATCGTCTTAAAATCTGTTAAAGGATTCACTCCAAAACATAATCCTATATTGTGAACATACTCATCTGGGTGCTTCAAAGCTATATAAAGTAGTTTTTCTTCATATAAAATCATTATTGATTCTTATGTCTAAACCGTATAAAAAAAATTAAACATAAATACATATTTTTATGTAATTTTGTTATAAAGAATAACAAATTACTATTATTTCATACTTACACATGTTTCCCATAATGCATTTTTTTCCATAAACTAGTTTACCCTCCTAATTTATGTGAGCCTCCTTCCGTAGCACATAACATGGGATATATGTGGCTTCGAATTTTGATTCATTTATCTTCATAGAAAAAATGGAACATATTTTGTTTCTTATAATATAATACTTTTAATTTTTATTTAAAATACATACCAATTTATTCCCTAGTGAAGTTCTATGCTCCCTTTCTTTGTGATACAGGTACCTTAGTTTTGATTCATGCTATTTATTTTAATCATTTTTTTATTATTCATAAATTAATAATTTTCATTAAAATTAGATAAAATAAATAATTTATAAAAATATATTATAGACTACAGTCCACAGGAAGTGATTTCACATCACGACAACTGATGAAATCATTTCATGTTTGCTTCTTTATAATGTGTTCCGAACTAACTTTTGGGCTGGGATTTACATCCCCCTCAAGATCCCAAATATGTCAATTGGAAAATAGATTCCAGAATCCTATATTTGATTTTCATGTGGCCATTAAGAAAAGTTCTTATGGAAATAATATAAAATAAATGTACTCTACAAGGAATAATTAAAAGTTAAATCAACATTTCATTATATAATTTTTTAGTACAATAGAGAAAGTATATCATCACATTTATATTATATCTTTTAAATGGTTTCATTTATTATAGGATTAATGTGGTTCCCTAAATTAATATCAATGTGAACATTCAATTTCAGTGTTACCCCAACATTACTAATGGTCATTGACTTTTTGGGTTCAATAGGTTGGGCATGATGATTCCAACCAACCTCAAATTTTATACCCTTAATTCTTTCCATGATAATTTTACTTAACACTGTAATGCTTCATCATTCATATTTTTTTACTATAAATGTTGTTGATCCACTATAAATTCTATAGTTTTAGAAGGGTCGTATGAATTCTCTATGAAAAAATTGTTGAACACTTTAACTCCATCTACAATCACTTTTTTCAAATTATTGGCATACATTAATGTAAAAGGAAATGGGTAATTGAATATAAGAAAAATATTAGTCCACTAGAGTAGGTGTTATCCAATGAATTATTCTAATGGTGAATGTTATAGTCAAATATAATCCCCTAAACATCATCTCCTGAACAACTATTATTTAAATTTATTTTTTGATACTTATCCTCCATCTCTTCCAGACATGATCCTATGTTTCTTTAACTATCCTAAGTAGTAGTCATCCCATATCGAGTACTGATGATCATTTTGGATGATTACTTCTTAGAATAGTTTATGAAATATATAAGAGATGGGGGGTTAGTCTCAAGAAAAAATTCCATAATAACTATTCAGGATATGATAAAATTTAGGATTATAGATGTATCTTAAAAAAAATTTATATTACCACATCTTAATTAAAAAGTTTTAATATCATCTCAAAATGCTAAAAGGTTTCGGACACTACCAAGAGAACATAAACTCATCCCCACTGAAATGCACCAACTTTAATCTATGTTACTAATCCTTTTCCCTCAATAGAATCTAAAATATAAGATCTTTATATCCACTTATGTTGATGAGTAGGGTGTGAGTATAAAAATAAACAAGTAAATACTAACAAGACCCCTAAAATATACAACAATTCATATGTTTGAGTATATGTACAAAGTTGTAACACTCAAAATACATAAGTATTTGATGTCCTTGCGTATTAAGCAGGGCACCCTGATAATTAAATTTACAAACATCATTTCATTAATTTGAATTATACCAATCATACCATACATTTATACCATGGTTTTCATTAACATTTAAATCATTTCACTAATAAGATATTAAAATTTGAATAATTCGAGGATAAAAAATAATTTATCTCTATTTATAAACAACTACATCACTGGTGCATGAGATTCGACCTCAGTCCTCTTGTATACAAGACTATCCATCAGTGATAATCTCCACATATACTTATTGTAACCAAATCATGAAATGGATAAAACATATCCATTTTTATTAGGGAGTGCATTTGAACTATGGGGAAGTCTTAACATACATGGTTACCATTGTAAAGAAACACAAAATTGGTTCTATAATAAATTAGTTAAACCTAAATTCAGAAAAACCATAATGAAGAAAAAATAACAACATAAATGTCCCATCACCCTCACCCTATCCCCTGATGAATCACTAACAGGTATAAAGTAACTCACATTATAACATGCCTTACCTATCACTCATATAATAAACATCATATTATAATATATTATACTCAAATATTTTCTATATTATACATTGATCATCTTTCTCAATGATCACTTGTTAGATAATCTCATAGTCTACAGGACATAATTCATTACTAACACAACTCAAATTTTTGTAAAAAATAAGCTATATGATCAACTAATATATCCTACCATTTATAGGTTATTTTACATGGTTTTTAAGGATTATAAAAGATTTTATACCACATATCTATTCACTAATAAGGTGATTATATAATCCCTCCTATCACATCCATGCCATAAAAACTCTCATAGGGAAATTCATACACATTTCTACCCTTATGGACCTCTTATAAAATCACTACTGAATCAGGTTTTTCATGAGATATCATATAATAACTAATTTAATAACATAGAAAATAAATTAACCCTTTTTTATATAGAAATTTATTAATAAAACAATGAATTTTCTACAACATAGATACAATGGTTTTTCAGTATCAAAAATTAATTATATGATCATTGGTATATTATCAATTTCAACTACTTTAATATCAAAAAAATTTCTTCAATTTCATCAAACATACCAACTAAATAATCTTCACCATTAATAGATCTTGAAATATACCATATTTAACCATGCCAAATCCAAGGACTATAACATGTATTAACACTATAACAAATGATTATAGCTTCTATAATTTTAAGCTCTGTCATATTTAAACATTTCCACAAAATATGGAAAAATAGGTTATTTTTGGAATATTCTATTTTATAAATTCTAAAAAACAATCAATCATTTCCTCATATTCATAACTTGTTCACATATTTCTAATCCAACTATGACTCATTATCACCTATAATAAATTTCAACTACTTAAATAATTTATTGAAAATTGAAATTCAAATTTACCATTATAAATAAAAAATCAGTTAATTAAATAATATTTCAGAAATAAAAAAAAGAAACAATTTAAAAAAAATCACCTTAGATGTTTTCAATTATAATTCATTCTAATAAAATTTTAAAAAATATCTAAATTTTAACATTGATTCTAAGAGGTTGACAACAAATATAGCTAAACATTTCTTTCTTTTGATTTTATAATTTGGTAATTATTATTTTCAAAATATATAAATAAATATAATGTATAAAAATAAATTAGGAAATATATATTAGCGATGAAAATAATTTAGATAGTGATAAGGATCTAGAAGAAGGCATATGATTCCATAAATCATACTTAAAATGAAAATGTACCCTTATGTAGTAAATACGAAGAGATATATGCTATGAAAATAATTAAATAGGGAGATAATTTGATTATTTTTTTCTAATTATTTTCAAAATAAATTGCAATATTCTTATCCTAATCATATCATTTTTTAATGATCAATATTAATGTACACTATGATAGAGATGATTCAAAAAGTAACATTAGGAAAGAGAAGATGTGATTTTGATAAAATTGTTATAGTACTAAATGAGGATTATGTTGAAAATTTCCCAACATAATTGTATATAAATATTATACTATATAATTAAATAATAAACTTGTGTAACTCTAAAAAAAACTCTTATATTATTCTTGTGTTATTCAAACTAAATTAAAACTAATGTCCCCTATACTAAAATTATGAAATCAACGCAATAAAAAAATTCCCAGGATGATCATTTAAATATATAATATTAATAATCCATATTCAAACTCCATAATCCATTAAACCATCAAAACAACCATTCACAATATAGGAAAAAACATTCATTAATCATCCAAACACTAATTTAGTAAATTAAAGATACCATACATGATGTAAAAGATTAATAATTAAATTAAAAAAACATTAAATTTCATGATCAAGAATTAGAATATTTACAATACATCCATTCATAAAAAATCATTCCTCATATAAAAAACTAGTTAAATAATAATTCAATAAAATCCAACATTCCTTGTTGTCCTAACACTCATGAAATGCTCATTTAGTAAAATATAGAACCAATTAAACCTACCTTAGACACCCATTTATAAGTAAATCAACATGATTTAAAAAATGATTCATCAAATAATCATAATTGAAAACCAAATTCCCAAAAAAAATATAAAATAAAATAGAACATTGATTTGTAAAAATGTCATAATAATTATTAAAAACAATTGAGATTTAACAAAGAGAATAAGTAGTCGTGGATTAATAGAAATGTGAATTTGATAGTCGAGGTAGTGATGGTGACAATGATATAGCTAACAATGGTATGATCCATGAGTTAAGGTGGAAATAAGAATGTCAACAATGAGGTATAATGAGAGAGACCAATCATGACTAGAGTAATGTGAGAAGGGAATTATCGTTCAACATGGTTGAGAACACCATAATAATCCAATCTGTATAACCCAAGTAAATAATCAATGAGTGTAGAAGAGGAGAAAATAACATTCTTTGGATTATAGCCTTTATCATTCTAAGAGAATGTAGAGGATGAGGGCCGGTATGAGAGAAGATCTACAGAATCATGATAATCACAACTGAATCAGTAATGATTAGGGTTCTTTTCAATAGATTAGAGAGACCATTAATAGCACTTTCAAAAAAATCAGTGACAAAGATACCTTTTATGAGTGCTAAAAAAGTATCTAATAAAAGACATATTTATGAGCACAAGAAGTTAAGCACTGATAAATATACCTTTTATAGGTTCTTTTTTATCAACGATAAAGCTCTATATTTATTAATGATAAAGAAACACTTATAAATGGCAACTTTATCATCCATGAAACTTTAGCAATCATAATGGATTTATATTTATAATTATAAAAAATAAAAAATAAAATCATAAATATATTTAATTAATTATATATTTATTTATTATAATTTTATAATTAAATAAATATATAATTATTTATATATATAATTATTTATTTATAATTATATAGTTAATTATTTAAAAAAATTATTAATAATTATAAACATATAATTTTATAACTATAGTAAATATATATTTATAAATATATAAATAAATAAATAAATTTCTAAATATATTTATAATTATTTATTTACCATTAAAAATATATTTGTATTATTATATATATTTATATAATTACATATATATATATATAATAAATAGATATAAATATAAACATTGTCAATATATTCATTATTAAAATATATTTTTTTATTATTTTACAACTATAAATATACTTATATCATTATATATATGTATAATATTATATTTATTTATATTTATTTAATAAATAGAATAAATATTAATATATTATTTATTTAATCATAATTATTATAATTTTTTAATTATTTAAATATATAATTATTTATTTATAAATATATAAATATTACTTAAAAAATATTTATATATCTATATCATTATATATTTAATTATATATATATATATACATTTATTAAATATATATATATACAAAAAATATATTCATTATTTAAATATATTTATTATAATATTATAATTATTTATATATAAATAATACCTTGTAAAAATATTTCATTATTTGTAGTTATAACTATATTATTTGTGAGGCTTAAAGGGGAATTCTGTAATGGATTGTGCTATTAAATCCAAAGGGAAGAAGGATTTAATGTATTCCAAACATGGGATGTAGTCTAGAGCAAAAAATTGGGTGATGGAAGCTATGATTGATCACCCTACATCAGATTTGGAGGGCATGAAGTTTATATTTAAATGTCAAGACTCTATGGCTAAGGCAGATGATGATATTGAGAAACCGATAGATGAGTTCTCTTACCATGTCAATGGTAGTGTGGAAAATGAACTAGAGTGGAATCATGGGGAAAATATTAGTGTGTTTGATATTAGAAAAGATAAACTAGATTACTGGAACTATAACAGTGTTTCCATTATTATGATGGGGCCATGTGATCCATATGAGCCTATTGGAAAGTCAACATTTGAGGTTATTGGTGTTGTGACTAGGTATTCCCTTTAACCAATTGATGATCAAAAATATTTTGTACAACTATTGGATGATTAGTTTTTAGGGAATGATGGATAGGATAATGGACGTGGGAAAATTGATTATTAGTAGAGTGTAAATGTTCTTCAAGAGATTCAGAATGGATCTTCAAGAATTTATAGAAAATGGGTAATATCTCAAACGATAAAAGTGGAAAGGGAAATGAAATAATATTTTTGGACACCACACATCTTTGATCTATGAGTATTGATGATCCTGTTTCTTTTTAGGATGTTATTTTATGTGGTAAGGGAGAGATAGAAAGAAGTGGAAGTCTTTCCCTAGATCCTCCAAAAATATTTCCATGGAATAATTATTCTAGTATTCCTAGGAATATGTCTTCCAGGTCATCTTACAAATCTTCAAAGAATCATCTCACTACGGAGCATGAATTCTCTAAGGAGAGGATCTTTGAAATTTTGAATCCAAAAAATTCACAATCGGAGTGGGAAACTACTACTGATGACGCTGATGATTCAAAATATGCTTATGGAAATGATTATTCTTTCATGACATGTATTTTTTATATCTGGATGATTTCTTGACTCATTTTATGACCCTATCTCCTATCATGCTTGTTTATTTTCATTTTTGTTTCATCTAAAATAAATGGTTAAGTTATTTGTAATTGGACTAGATATCTTTTGTATAAATTTATAAATATCATCAATATACATTTATAAATATATTTATTTACAAATATTTCTTTACAAATATATATTTATCATTATTAATTAATATATAATGTCAAATTCATTCATCATAAAAATGAGTGAAATTGATTAATTAAAAATGAGTACCCTAAAAAATATTAAAAAATGGATACGTTTTATTAAATACATATAAATTATCAAAAAATTGTTGATATATATTAAATTAATGATGAATACAAATTTAAAATACTATAACATAGAAAATATATATAGATATAATATAAAATTATTAAATTAAAAACAAAATGAATAATGAATAAATATTAACTAACTATAATAATATTAAAAATAAATAAATAAAATTTATCTATTAAAATAATAATATATTAAATGTGTCCTGTTATAATGAAATTTTAAAATGAGTACTAAAATTTGAATAAATTACATAAATATTAGATTTATGTGTTTCTATATAAGATTTCAATAATTGTGTAAATATTGTGTGTGTGTGTGTGTGTGTTGCATATTGGATGGCCCCTCACTCCCTGTGTATAACAACCATGATCTTTATTACACACTTAAACCTGACTTATTATATAATATTGCACTTATGAAAACTCTGAGTATCGAGAGTTCTAGTGTCTTTGTGGATTAGGAACATTACATAACAACTAAAAACATGAAAAATACAACATATTTATTGAAAACTTCCTTTACATGACCACTATATTCCCTTGTACTTAGCATTTCATGGGATAACCTGAGGACATGCATAAGAAAGGGTGAGATATAAAGCCCATTATGGGATTAGAAAAGGCATAACATGAAGAATATAGTACATGTTAGTCAATAGGCATATCAATGGAGCACAATATAAACATAGACATAAAGGCATGATATAGCATGATTATCATAACATGCAAATGTGGAAACAAAACATAACATATATTAGCATGATCCAAGAATCATTGCACTTATATCATGATTAAACCCTAATTTTACTTGAATTATCATGATTAAACCTTCATTTCACTTGATGCATCATGATACTAGTCTATCCCATTGCATTGTAGTGCTATTAGGGCACAACCTTCTTAATTATTTCATTACATGCATAAGTGTGCCACATGGATCATATATCATAAATTCATCAAACATAATCATTCATTCCACGATAAAGGAATGTGGAATTAATAAATTAAACTCTATAATCAATAAGTAAAGGTGCATTTGTTTTAAAACTCTTGATAATGAAATGGGAAAGGTATTCACTACACAATGACTTTGGCTTGGAAAATCACAGTGAAATTTCAGAAGTATAACGGCGTGACATGAGAATTCAAAAAAATGGTTGATAAGAGAGATAGGGGTGTATCGTTATATATAAATTAAATGGACAGTAAGGTGTAATATAGATACATTTCCCAATATATTTAATAAGATTTAGATTCATAATACAAAATAATTTCTTGAATGTAAATGAGAAGATAGAAATTCCTTGTGGAATTTCAGCATGGTAACGGGCATAGAGGGGGAATTAATGAGAGAAAAAGGGGTATCTCATAATTCAAACATAAGTAGTGAAGTAAGTGGGAGGTTTAAAATCATACCACAACATTTTTAATTGAAAATAAAATGGAATACCAATATAAATAAATTTGGATAAAAATGAGAAAGGAAGAAATCCCTTACATGGAAGTGTGATCCCAAAGGCTTTGGAGAGGATTGATAGAGGATTCTAGGGAGATTGGGGTTACTTGGGGGTGTTTTGGAGAGTGTATGGTAGAGGATGGTTGAGATTTAAAGGCTTTTAGTGAATAGGATGTGGGAGATTGGGTGAGTTTATATAGGGAATGAGAGGGAATTCATTATTATTTAGGTTTTGGACACCACACATTAAACTGATAAAAATAAAAAACAAACACATGGTTTTTCCCATGATTTTTCCAAATGATAGTGGAAAAATTATTTTATAAGTTTTTTTTCTTATCTTCTAAAAATATTATTCTTTCTTGTGTGTAGGTGTGTCCCTCTCTCAATGAAATCATTTTAAAATTTTTAATTGTTTTATAAGTCTTAGTGGGTCCACTATGACTTTGTAAAATAAACCAAGAAAACATAAAATAAAATTATTTTAAATGTAAAAAATATATTGGCCAAACGTCCCATTTATAGTATTTTGTTACATCACTATTGTGTCATTATGATGTCATAAAACACATTATATATTTAAACGATATTTAATTTTTACCCCAAAATTTGACTGTATCAGAAAATTATGAAAAATTCATTTTTGGATAATTTTAACATCATTATTCTAAAACTTATATTCATTTAATCTAAATAATTTTATAAATATGTGAATTTTTACTTTTAAAATAAAAATTGGCATGCATAAAAAACTCATGGGGTTTAACAAAAAAATCTTTCAAACATTAATAGAATTTTCAATTGTATTCATAAAAATAATACACTAATTTATATTTAATAAAAATTAATTAAGTAATAATATTTTATGAAAATATTATTTAATTAAAAAATCGATTAATTCATCAAAATACATTTCTTAATAGAATATTAACTAAAAATACTATTTTTTCTTTAAAAACAATTTAGAAAGAAACAAAAATAAAATTATTTTATATTATTTATTATATAAAAAAATAATGCACGTAACCATAGTACACGGTTATTGTTACATAACCCTTTAATACACTCACTTTTGTCTTAAGGTTTAGGTGTGAGATTGTGAGAAACTCTTGGGGTGACTCAAATAAAATCGCTCGGGTTGTAATCTCTATTAACTTCCACTTCTCTCATAGGTGATCCACTCAAGCATAATGTGTTGAAGCTTGGCTTTGGATTCTTCAAGAGTGAACCCAATGAATATACATCCTTTCTATGCTCTAACAAATGGGCATCAAATGGGGCAATTCAATTGAATGAGGACATCGCTTATTTTGTCTGAGTAAATTGGATTTGTTAGATCCCTATATTTATACCAATCATGTGATCATTTTTCAATGACTATATTAGAAAAAATCACAATTCAAATTGGTATTTTAAAATATAAAAAATAATAAGTCTAAGATAGTGAGTATAACCATTTTACATAATAATAAATTTAATTAGGTCCAGTGTAATTTTCATTAATGAATGTTTGGGTATTACAATCTTACTCCCATAAGAAATTTCACCCTCGAAATTTCCTTTTACCATACTAAAACATATGCGTGTAAATGAGCTTCATTACTTCCTCTAATTGTCATGTTTCTTTTTCAAACTTTTGGTTTCTCCACAACACATTTCCAAGGGGCATTGTCTTATTTCGTAAAATTTTTCCCTATGATCAATGATCTTCACTGTCTTCTCTTCATATGAGAGGTCATTTACCAATGGTACCACCTCTAGATTGAGTACATGCAACGGGTTAGGTATATACATCCTCAAGAGTGATACAAGGAATACATCATGTACTTGATATTGGTTTGGTGGATGTGCTAGTTGATAGGCCACCACTCCAATGTGATCAAGGATCTCAAAAGGTCCAATGTACTTTAAACTATTCTTTCCCTTCTACCCAAATATCATAAATCTCTTACATGGTGATATGCATAAGAACACCATGACTCGAACATCAAACTCTAGGTCTCAGCGATGATTATCATCACATGACTTTTTTCCACTCTAAGTCGCTTTAATTTGATGTTGGATGGTCTTAGCATTCTCCACCATTTCTGGACCTAAGATTTTTCACTCCCTAACTTCATCCCAACATGTTGGTGTTCTGTACCTCTTCCCATAAAGGGATTAAAAAGGAGCCAGTTTGATGCTAGGGTGTAAACTCTTATTATAAGAGAACTCAACCAATGTAAGATGTTAATATCATCCACCTTTGAAGTCCATAGAGCATTCTCACAATATGTCATGAAGTGTTTGGATAGTCCTCTCAGATTGACCATCAGTTTGAGGATGATAAGCCATACTGATGTTCATTTCAGAATTCATAGCTTTTTGAAGACTTTTCCGAAACATAGAGTTGAATCTTGGATCTCGATCGGATACAATATATAGTGGTACACCATGAAACCTTACTACTTCTATGATATATATCTGTTCCAGTCAATCTAATGAGAAATCCTCTCGAATTGCAATGATGTGTGAATTCTTTGTGAGACGAGCCACAACAACCAAGATAGCATTGTTTACTTTGTATGTCTACAGATGTCTAGTGACAATGTCCATCGTGATATTCTCACATTTCAATGTTATTCTAGGTAATGGTTTAATCATCCCATTAGACTTCTACCTCTCAGCCTTCACTTCCTAATATATGAGGCACTTTGATGCATACACATTGATATCCTTCTTCATGTTATCCCACCAATAATGCTCTCAGATATCACGATACATATTTTTGATTCCTATGTGAAAAGAGAAATTTGAACTATGTGCATCATCCAAAAGATATTTCTTTAACTCAATATTTTATGGAACACATAGGCTTGCCCGAAATCTCACAATTCATTCATTGTTGACATTAAAAACTGAGGATTTCCTTTTTCTAATAGTTTCCAATTTCTTCTGAATTTCCATATGATTTTTCTTATCATCCTTTAACCTTTCCAAAAGTGACAGTTGACCAATAATTTTTGAAATGATTGATGATGTTCCCTTATTTATGGTTCCCATGTCCATCCTCATCAAATCTAAGAAGATTGGATCCTTTTCAATTCTCATAAATGATATAATCGCTTGGTCAATTCTACATAGAGAATCTACCACTGTGTTCGCTTCCCAGGGTTATAATGGAATGAGTAGCATAGTATTTGATCAACTCTAAACATCTTTGTTGGCGTATATTCAACTCTTTCTGTGTGAATATATACATGTGGATTTTGCGATCCGTGTAAATTTCAAACTTCTCCCCAAAGAGGTAATGTCACCAAAATTTTAAAGCAAGGATTACTACATCCTCCTCCAAATAATGTGTTGGGTATTTTTTCTCCTGAAATTTCAATTTTTTTGAAGCAAAGGCAATGAGTTTTTCATTCTTCATCAACACACTTACCAGACCCTTCTTTGAAGAATCATTGAATTCTATAAAAAGTTATCCACTTCTGGGTAGTGTGAGAACAAGTGCAGTGATAAGACTCCTTTTCAACTACATGAAGATCTCTTCACATTCAACCCTCTAGGAAAACCAAATCCCTTATTATATATCATGCTAAGAGGGTGGTAAATAATGTGAAATTTCTCACAAATCAGCGATAATATCCTGCTAACCCATGGAAGCTACGGATATCCGTTTCCGATGTTGGCCATAGACATCCCTCAATTGTATCTGTCTTGGAGGGATCCAAATATATACCATTATGTGAATTGATATGGCCTAATAAAGACACCTCCATCAACCAGAATGCACCCTTGTTGTACATTTCATAGAGCTTGTCCTTTTGAAAGGTCTTTAGTACAGTGCTTAGATGCTCCTCATGCTCCTCCTTGGTTTTGGAGTATATTAGAATATTATCAATAAATACATCCAATATTTTTTGAGGTAATATCTAAAGACACTATTAATCAATTCCATGAATATTGATAGATCATTAGTGCATCTGATAGGCATTACTATGAATTCGTAGTGCCTGTATGTTGTAAAAAAATAGTCTTGGGGATATCTTCCTTATTCACCATTACATGGTAATATCCCAAAGGCAAATCCATCTTGGAGAAATATTCTACTTCATGTGGCTAATTGAAAATGTCATTAATTCGGGGAAGATGATACTTGTTATTTATCGTGATTTTGTTGAGCTCATGATAATCTATTAAATAGAGCATTGACCAATCCTTCTTCTTAACGAAGAGGGATGGTGCACCCCATGGTGAAGCACATGGGTATATAAAACCATTATCCATATTTTCTTGTAGTTGTTTCTTTATCTCCTCATGCTCCACAAAATCCATTCTATATGTTGTCTTGGATATTGGCAATTCCCATATTTATGGTCAATTGAGAATTCAACATCACTGCTAGGTGGAAGACCAGGAAATTCCTTGGGAAGCACTTTAGGGAATTCCTTCACAATAGGCATGTCATCAAGGATGGTTTCTTCCTTGGACTCAATCATATGAGAAACATATGTGTTCTCATAGGGAATTAATATCCACGATTGAGATGATGGAGCTAAAGAAGATTCATCCTACTCCTTTCACTTGTTTAAAATCGAGGGTCGATTCTATATATAGAGAGTGATTTCCCTCTCATGGAAATTTATGTTGGCTCTATATAAGGAAATACAATACACGTTAAGGATTATATAAAATTACACCTAAGGGAGCATGACTTGATTCATTGGGAAAGTAAATATAGAAAATATGACCATGGAGGAGTAATATTGATGGGTTTCAATGATTTCCCCATTTGCCTTTGTCACTGACATCTTTATTTCGATGAGTTGTGGTGGTGTTTGGATTGTTCTAGTAAAATTTTAGGATATAAAAGAATATGTTGACCCAAAATCAAAATTAATGATCACTATTATTGAATGAATAACTAGTGTACCTATCACCAAATCATTTTTGGGGTTCACTTTAGCAGTAGTGATGGAAAAATATCTCCCTTACTGCCTTGGTGGTTGTCGGTTTCCCATGAAAACCCTTGGATTAGGGCATTGGTTTTCAAATATCCCTGGTTCTTTGGAATTGAAGACATGAACACTGCATTGAGGGTCAAACGAAGAATTCCACTCCTCTGTCACAACAGCGTGTTTTTCTTGTCGGTAGTTAATAGAAAGGTTCCCTTCACTTCCGCACCTATATCATTTCCTTATCCCCTTCTAGAAATTTTTGGGGTGCTTCTTTCTACAACATTGGCAAGCAGGGTGCTGGATTGTTTTAGAGCCCCATTGGATTTAACCTCGGAATTCTAGAATTAAATTCCTTTTTATTATTCTTATCCCCACAGTACCCTTGGGATTCTCCGATCTATTTAGACTTTGAGGGCACACCCGACAATTTCCTCATAGCACTCAATGTCACGAGTCCCTAGGGAATTCCGTAGGCAAGGTTTTAGACCACCAAAGAAGTGGTCCACCTTGAATTTTGGGGTAATGACAAAGTTAGAAGCATATCTTTCAAACCTTGTGATGTTTTCCTCGTTCACTCTGATGTATTCATCATCTTTTTTCTTGAGGGCATGTAATTCCCTTTCCATCTTATGTTATAGTGTGTGAGTAAAATATTTATCAAAAATCATTTTGTAGAAATCCTTCCATTCCTATGAATAAATATCCCCCTCAAGATTCATATTCATTTATCAATTTCCACCATTTATTGTCTTCACCCTCCATACGATAAGCACCCAATATAACCTTAACTTGATTGGAACATTGAAGTATGGAGAATATATTTTTAATGGAGTTAATCCATTGTTCAGAAACCGAGGGATCATATGATCCATTAAATTTAGGATTCCTTGGTCTCATGAAGCACTCTATTGAAACATATTCCTTATTAGGGGGGAAGAAAGTTCCTATTGACCCATGTTTCTGTTCAAAACATGAGTTAATTGGGAGATTAGTGGGAAAATGTTTGCAATTTCCACTCCCATCGGATTGGGCATCTCATTTAGACAGTTATCACATTGATCTTCACAGTGATTGTTATCCAGAGTCCTCCTATTACGAGCCATTGGCTGGAATAGAAGGAATGTTAGTTTTAACACATAAAAGGTAATCCAAATAAAAAAGGGATCACTTATAAATTACTTTTATTTCCTTAAAATATGCATTTACAGGATTAAATCTATGTTATCCATGATCTAGTTCCCAAAATATATTCTTATGGTAATTTTATTATTCTCATAATAATGGTTCTTAATAAGCTTATGAATTTACCAAAGAATATCCCCTAGGAGTGTCGTAACCAAAAGAGCAGCAAGGCCCATTGTCAAGTACCATCTCTTGTTCGAGTCTAGCTCATAGCGGTGTTGTTGGGTTTCACCCCTAGATATATATGTGTCATAGTCGCCTCTACCTTCATGTATCCAGGCAGGAATGTATTTTCTTGATAAACCAATTACTCATTACTCACCAAAATTTAGGGATGTTATTATAATACTTATTCTTATCCCTACGCTTTTTACTAGGGTTCTCTAATCATAATCATAAAATTAATTAATCCAATCTTCATATACGAACTGTAACAACCCTCCTCTTTATTTCAAACATTAACATGATTTATTACATAATCTCGCACTTAAAAAAACTTTGCGGATCAAGAGTTCTATTATATTTAGGGCTTAGAAACATTACATAACCAATTAAAACAAGAAAAATAAAACAACTTTATTGATAACTTCCATTTCATGGCCACTACATTCCCTCATAGTTAGAATTCCATGGGATATCCTGAGGAAATGCATAAGAAATGGGTAAGCTATAAATCCCATTAAGGGAGTAAAAATGCATAACATGAAAAATATAGTACATGTTAGGAAATAGTAAACAATAGAAAATAATCATAAAGGCGTGATATAGCATGTTTATCATAACATGGAAATGCAGCAACAAAACATAACTTGATATTAGCATGAGCCAAGGATCATTGCACTTAGAGCCTAAGTAAACAACAATTTCACTTTAATAAGCCTGATTAAAACCTCATTTCACTTGGAATATCATGATACTACACTTTACCCAATGCATTGGAGTGCTATCATGGTGTAACCTTCATAATCATTTCATTACATGCATAATATTTCCACATGGATCATATAACATAGATTCATCAAATAAAATTATTTATTCCATGATAAAGGAATGTGAAATCATACATGAAACTCTATAATCAATAAGTTAATTTGTATAAAGGTGAATACTCTTTAAAATTAAATGGGAATGGTATTCACTATAGAGTGACTTAGGATTGGAAAATCGCAGTGCAATTTCCGCAGCAAAACAGTGCGATATAAGAATTCATAAAAATGGATGATGAGAGAGAATGGGGTGTCTCATAATATGTACATGAAATATAAAGTAAGGGGTAATATAGATAAATTTCCCAACATATGTAAAGGGTGTTATATGGATAATTCAAAATAATTTCTTGAATGTATATGGGAAGAGACAAATCGCTTAAGAAATTTTGACCTGGTAATGGGTGTAAATGGGAGGAATTGATGAGATAGAAAGGGGTATATCATCATTCAAAAATAATAATAGAAGTACGGGGGAGGTGTGAAATCATACCCCAACAATTTTAATTGAATATAAAATGGAATAACAATGTAATGAAATTTGGACAAATTGAGAAAAGAATAAATATCTTACTTGGAAGTGTGATCCAAGCGGCATTGGAGAGGCTTGAGAGGGAATTATAAGAATATTGGGGTGCCTTGGGAGGATTCAAGATATATTATGGAATATATTTGTTGATATCCAAATCATTTGAGTGTAGAGGAAGTGGGAGCTTGGGTGGGTTAGTATAGGAATATAGCGGGAATTCTTTATTATTTAGGTTTTGGACACCAGACATTAAACTAATCAAAAACACAAATCATCCCATGGTTTTTCCCATGATTTGAGCTAAAGGGGAGTATAAAACATTATTTTATAATTCTAATGGCGGAACATTTTAAAATATTAGTCTTTATTTTGTCGAGGTGAGTCACATTCTATAGGAAATCATATTAAAATGTTAAAATGTTTTATATGTCTTGAATGGTCCACTATGTCTTTATAAATTAAATAAAAAACCTAAAATCACATTATATTAATTTTAAAAAATATATTTTCCAAAAATACCATTTATATTATTTTATTATATCATTATTAATTCATTATAATGCCATAAAATGCATTATATTTTTAAATGGTATTTATTGCTTACTCAAAAAAAATCGACCATCACATAAAATTATGAAAAATTCACCATTGTATAATTTCGACTTCTTGATTCGAAAAATAATATTCATTAATCAAAATAATTTTCTAAATTTTTGAATTTTTACATTGAAATTAAAAACCTAAATTTATAAATAATTTATGGGTTTTAACAAAAACATCATTAAAACATTTATAAAATTTACATTTGTATTCATATAAATTAAAAAACATTTATTTTTTTTAAAAATTAATTTTTTAATAACATTTTATTAAAAATTTATTCAATTCAAAAATCCATTATTTCATCAAAATAGATTTATTAATTGAATATTAATTGAAAATACAGTTTGTACTTGAAAAAAACTATTTAAAAAGTAACAATACTAAAATGAATGTATATTCTTTATTCTTTACAAAAAATAATGAACATAATCATGGTACTAGGTTCTTGTTAAATAACCCCTTAAAACACCCACATAAGACCTAAGGGTAAGATGTGCAATGGTGATAGACTCTTGGGGTGACTAAGATTAAATCACTCTAGTGGTAATCTCTATTATGTTTCCCTTCTAATATAGGTGGTTACGCTCAAGCTTAAAGTATTGAAGTTCGAATTAGGCTTGGTCAAGAGAGAACCCCAGTGACACTACATCGTTTCCAAGCTCCACAAATGGTATTTTTATGGTTCAATTCTACTAGATGATGTCATCGCTTCCTTTGTCTGAGTAAATTGGATTTGTTTAAGCCCAATATTTATATTAATCATTGATCACTATTCAACATCAACATTATCAATGGTCACAATTCTTAATGGTATTTTAAAATCTAAAAAACATAAAACCACAGATGTTAAAAGAACCATTTTACATAATAAGACATTTAATTACATCAAGACGAATTTTCATTAATGAATGTCTGGGTAGTTAGAATGGGTCTCTACTCTCCCCTTATGCTAGGGTTTTCTCAATGATTTCGCTCCATCTCTCTCATCGCCCACTCACGGTGAGAGGTATTTCTCTGACATTCTTCATCTTATTTACTTCTTATCTTATTTCTCTCCATATGGCTCTCATTCAGTGTGAACTTTTCTCTTATGGCTGGTAAAATCATGAACAAGCCATATATCGTCTTGACTTGATGCATCCCAGTGATTTTGGATTATGTTAGTGGTGTCTTCTTGAGATATTCTTCCACTCATTACTCATTTGGGCTTCATTTTTGATGGTGTATGTGTCTCTCAGAACTGATATTGCATGTAATAACTATTTCAATACTCTTATTGACTCAACCATTGTGAAAGATCCCACTTTTGGTCAAGATCTGTGGCATTTGAGGTTGATTTGGGATAGTGAATGTGTTAGGGCTGATGACGTTCCCTTCTGGATTTCTATATGGTCCTCATTTTTCTTCTTTATCATGTGAATTGCCTTTCCAATTTGTGGTCTCCCTTCTTGGATATTTCCTATCTCTTTTGGTTTGTTTCCATCCTATTTTCCCCTCTATTCTTGTGGTTTTTTTGGTGGTGGCTTCGATGTCCAGCCTCGGTGGTCAGGGCGATGGTTAGAACTCCTTCTCATAGCCTTTGTCTGCTCCTTTCTCTGCTCTTGCTCTATGACTCCACTCCTCTCCTTGAAATTGGTCCTACACGGTGGTTTCCAACGGGTCATGGGATATGCAGTTTGAGCGGTCAAGTCATCAACATTACAGGTGGTGACTCTTTTAGTAGATTCCTCTCAATTCATTGTTTCGCACTGGTCTTGTTCTTCTTTTTTGTCTTGCTGATCCGACTGGTGAAATTGTTGCAAATGTCCCTTGAGATCCAGTTATGTTGTATCTAAAGTAGTAACGATGATGTGTCTGATGGTGGTGATATGTTGATACCTGTGGCAATATTTCCAGCATTGATTTGAGACATGTGTGGTTATCAAGATGAACGGTGAAAGGTGTTGTTTCAACTGAGGTGGTAATGATGGTGGTTGTTTGAATTTTCAATTTTGTAATTCAGATTTCAAAATTTGTTCTCAATGGTTAAATATTTTTTTGCGGTGATGTTGATGAGGTGATGATGAAGGGTTGTTCTTTTTCTACAACTTTCTAAATCTGGTTATGGCTCATGTAACACCCTGATATTTTATGAGAAATATTCTTTTTAATTTCATTGATGTCTTCTGTTGTACGCGACACCAAAATTATCTTGCGCTATACACAAAAACATGTATATATTTTGATCAATGTAAAAATGAACTATATTTTGATTATGTTATACACAACACCAAAGGAAGCTTTCACTACATGCAACCCTGACTTGGATTTCATTACATGGAATTGCGACCTTCCCCGATAGCGTGCGTTGTACGCAATACTGAGTATCACTAAACTACGATATATTGTTACAATATTTTTATGAACTAGCCGTTATAAATATTATTATCCACATTTCGAATTCGATAACATTATAATTCAACTTACACATATTCTAGAACATGGTATGAGAACAAAATAAATTTTTTGGGTAAAATAAGTATTGTTCAAAAAATACAGTTTTGTCACCTTCTCATGGCACACCCACTAAAAATCTAGTTTTTGACATGTTTATGATTTCAATTTGACAAAATAAACTTATTCATTTGAATAAGTATATAAAAGTTTACTTAGGATAATTTTTTAATATTTTTCTATTAACTTTAATATTTTGATGAATAGTAAATATATGCCAAATTTTAATTAAAATCAACTTTTTTCATCTAGATAATTTTTATGGTTAAATTATAATATTTAATATTTTAAAAGTTCAAATTGAATATATTTTATCATTTAATATAATGTATTTCATTATCATTAATTTTACATTAAACTTATAGGTAAAAACATTTCAATCTTTTACAATGTTTTAACTTCTAAAACTCATTTTCTCAACAATGGGATTAATTTTAAATTAAATTATGAAACTATTTTGTATTGAATTTGGAAAAATGGATTACATATTTGGAATCAGTAGGTCTAAATTATAATAATAGGATAATTTTTATTTTTATTCATTATGAACTGTAATTACGGTAAATTTTCTTTACTATAGTGAAAGGTAAATCAGGAATTAAGGGTAAAAATAAGATTATAAAATTACCCTAACACCTACCAAATTTTTTTTGGATGAATAAACATTGACCCATATCACCTAAGGGTCGGAATAGATTCATTTCATGTACTTTTTACCATGAAAAGGATGTAATTATTATTAAAACCGAAGAAAGTGACAACATGTCACTCTCTAATATCTTATGAGTGTAATAATTTTAATTTAGTTATAGACTTCATAAAACACCAAACATAAATAGTCACTAGAAATATAATAAAATTATATACATCATGTAATTTTTTTTACAATTTTTAAGGATTAAATAATTATCATTAATGGTGACACAATACTGATGTAGAAATTATTTTATTGATTGAAATATAAAATAAATGATATTAAAAATATTAAAATAAATATTATATGAACAAATTAATGTGATCCATGAATTTTTTTATTAATATGACATGTTATGATTCAATTAAATATGTTTGTTTGAATATATCATCTGTGTGGATTTTATTTAAATCCAAATAATTGAATTGTGTCAAAATTAACACAAAAGATATTTTATAAAAATAACATATTATTAAAGTTTTTAAGAATCCCAAAAATATTTAAAAATTACAAATTACAAATTTTATGTTCTAAAATGTAATAATGTATCTAATTATGTAACATTCAGTACAGATAATTAAGTATTAATGACAATTTAAAAATTAGAATATTATTACCCCAAATAAAATTAAATAGATTAAATATGTATAAATCAAAATGATAAGGTTTAAAATAAAATCAAAACATGTAGAAATCTAATTATTTGATTATATTACAACCCTATCTTACCTCATATCCATATTTGAGTCACTTTGGATGTTTTTATGTGGGGTTTGAGTTTATTATATATTAATATTTTGGAGGTTTTCCAAAAGTGCACCTCTCCTCTCTTATAAAAGGGCACCTCCGCCCTCTCTTCTTCACAACATTTTGAGAATTCAAGCTCAGAGAAACTCTGTCAATTTCTATTATCCACTTCAATAGCATTATACTAGATTTCCAGGTCATATTCAAATACAAACATTAGTGCCCTAAGAGGATGTTTATAAGAGGCGCGTCGAAGAAGAGGTAATATCATTTATCGATTATTTCAAATTTATTTATTCTTTTAATTCATTGTATTTATTTTTTTCATTATAAAGTAATAAAATCAGTATAACTAGAATTATGATATTTTATTATAAATATGAAACAACCCTATTTCACCTTATATCCATCCTATGGAAAATGAAATCACTTCGCGTGAGTACGTACAGAATATCGTCTCCAAGCCGTGGTGTAATTTGATTTTCCCCCACCCCCATACTTGGATAGGTATAATGGTGGAAATAATAACTATATATGATTATTATAACATGATACTAATTCTGAGATATTATATAATCCACTCCAATACCATTCAACAATTATGGGAACGATATCATCGCTCGTGCGTACGTACGGATTACCGTCTCCATGACGCGATGAGATTCATTCTCCATGTTCACCATTAAAGAATAATTATAAAGTATATATAATAAATAATCAGGAAATATATGACATAATAATGATACTGTATTTATGTACATATATTTTTCATTTACATAATTCCATTCAATTCAATAATTAAATGAAAACAGCGTTCATGCGTACGTACGGCCTACTGTCTCCATAGACGGTGTATTTCATTCCATCTATCGATATATCATATATATTTATATTCTGAATATATATTATATATAAATCATGTTTTAAATTTTGGAATTAATTAAATTATGATATAATTAATAATATCAAGAACAACAAGTCCAAACACATACGATAAATGAAACGATTTTACCCAAAACGCTGCTTTAACATGGAATTGACAAAAGAATGGGTAATATAAAGTTATAAGTGAATCATATATGATTTCATAAATATTTTAATGGTTCTTTTATAAGTTAATAATATTTTTAAACCCACTATACTGGATTTTTTGACACGTACAGAAGAAATTGGACCTAACGTAAGCGATTATTTTGTCTCACTTTTATTTCTGTGAGACATATGCCTTAATCACCAACTATTTATTTTGTATGGTGTCTATAATTACCATTCATGTTTTAATATTTTTTATTTTGAAAGATATTATATTTAAAAATTTATGTAATTTTCCTTATTTTATGACATGTATGATTCCAGTGATTATAATTGTTAAGAGAAAATAATCCCAATCGCGTTCATAACTGAGATTATTTTTTCGTAAGTATTTACTAGGGTTATATTTATCATCCATGTTAATGTTTTCTAAAAATGTTTTCATTTATCTTTAAAGTCATTTATACCAATTTTTTACTTTCACTACATGGTATGTAAGGAATCTTTCTTTTGTTTACCATTCGAGGTACTTTTTTGACTTTTTCGACAAAAGTTCCTAGGAGAATGGTTTTTTAACTTATACAGCACGAACAGATTTTTATGGTTTCTTAACGACTTATTTCCATGAAGATTCCTCTACACGATTTCATATTATTTTCAACAAAATATTTTTCTTCTAAAATTTCATGGCATTTTGATAAAAGAAAATGATTTTGAAGAAGGATATTTTCAACAAGAATTCATTTCAAGTTTCTTATCAAAACCATTTTCCAACTAAGATGACATTATTTAATATATTTATGTTTCAAGTATAATGTCTCTTTTATTTACATGTTTTCATTTTTCTTATGATGAAATGATATCCATTTATTTTATATGTATTATGCTATGATGGGATGATATTTATAAAACCCTTAATATTTATTGGGTTA
Organism: Viscum album; assembly: GCA_963277665.1. Lineage (NCBI taxonomy): Eukaryota > Viridiplantae > Streptophyta > Magnoliopsida > Santalales > Viscaceae > Viscum > Viscum album. Next base: position 1,424,034,175 of record OY728155.1, on the reverse strand, counting down.
TGATGAATGATTTATATTTATTTCATGGCACATGAAAGAATGATTTCATTATGAGATGTGTGGGAACTATATCTCCCTCCAATTCATTGGGAAACGATTTATATATCATGTGATAAAAATGTCTAGAACGACAAGTAAATCTGGTTCAGTAATACAGGGCTGGAACGGAAAATAAACCTGGTTTAGTAAAGGACTTTGTCCACTATAACGGTCTTGGCAGCAATGTCGTGGATACTATGGAAATCATATCATGTACTTAATGGATTCCACAATTAAATGTTTTATTTCCATGATATTTTATCATGATTAGTGTTCTTTTATTATGCATGATTTATATACAGCCAACATTTATTTTACAACTCTTGATTTTGATGTTTATACATTATGTTCATGTTTTTACGTTCAAATGTATATTGTTGTTTTATTTTCTCCATGCTTACCCTTACTGAGCATTTGAGCTCACCCTTTTTATGTTTTCCTTTCCCCAGGATATAAAGAAAGGTTTTAGTTAAGAAAACAAATGGAGAAGATCTTTATGGGAGATGTTGAAGATCATACTCCATGATTAGAAGATTTTGTTTCGAGCTTCCAAAGACATTAAATTATTACATTCCTTGGCTGTCTGTTTTTGTTATTTATTATATATTCAGAAAATGTAATGTAATGTCCATGTATGTCAATCATGGGTCTCTACAGTTGGTATCAAAGGAAAGGTTTAACATATGGAAACTTGGATGCGAAATCTTTCGTGAGATCCCAAGAGATATTTTTAATCTATGTCTACGGATATACCTAAGGATAAGTATAAGTATATTTTATAATCCTAGAATTATTGTAACGATATTATAATTAAACCTAAGATGTCAGATATCGAAGGTAATCCCCCTTTATTATGTTGTTTTCCTAGCATGGTTTTTTCTTATCATGCTATTCTTTTTGGGTTTTAGAAAATGGATGGAAATAGGAAGATTCATGTTAATGGAAAATATGATGGACAATGGAATGATATTATTCATAAGAAACCAAATGAAATGGGATTTGGAAGTCCAAACATCATTATTATACCTAATCAGCAATCTCATAATTTGATCAATAATCTCAACTTTGGTAGGTTTCCTAACTCATGTAATAAGAGAAATATATAGTTTCATGATGATTATAGAGGAAAGAAAGTTCAATTTCCCTCATGTAAATCATGTTGGAAGAGGCATCAGGGAAAATGTTTCAATAGAACTTGAAGATTCTTTGGGTGTTGAAAAGAAGGAAAGAAATCCAATAATAACAAAGTAAAAGGTTCAGTTAACACTATAAGGCCTCAGCCTTAAACCTTATTTAATCTTGAGTTATTACAAGATTACACATTGAGGATCTTTCGGGTTTAGAGTTTTAGAGAATTAGATCATAAAACTTGCATTACATTCCACATATAAACAAAGTGGTTACATAAAGATAGTATTCTTCATTCCCAGCAATGGAAACACATTGAAAATAAAACATGGATTATTTCTTGACACTTCCTTGACACTATCATCATATCATGTACCTTTCCCTTGACCTGTGAAAAAACATTTCAAAAAAACTTGGGATGGGAATAAAAAGCTCAGTATGGGTTATAAAAACATGGAAAGGAAACATGGGTACATATATACATAAGAATGAAATCATACTTTACCCATAAAACATAGGAACTTTAACATACCTCATAAAATCATGAATAAATCATAGAAATCATAGGACATAAAGGTAACTTGAGGCATTCATAACATTCTTACGTAGGGAGTAACCCTCTTGGTTACGTTTGGAATACCCATCACAGTATATTCCCTAAAATCTCTTCGGAGAAACCTTAACGTTTCACTCCTTCGCGTTACCTAATGCATTGGAGAGCTATATCGGGCTCACCCGCCCTTAGTTTATCACGGATCCACCCATCTTCATAATAATGCCCAAGAACCATAACATAATCGTATCACATAAAACATGCATAAAGGAAACATAACATTTCCAAATTTCAATCACAAGATATCAATATAACACAAAAACATTGTGAAAACCATTTTCCATACCAAAATAAAAGAAAAGTAAAACATGGTATTTATTTTTCTTTTAAAAAAATAAGGTATGGCTTGTAGAGGAAGCCGAAACTCAAATAACGGTCACGAAGGCGGAGAAGTCATTGTCGCCGCATACGTACGACAAAAACATTCCTTTTTGTTGTTTAGTAAACGCTTCATATAAAAAAGATTCCTTTTGAATAAATGTAAAAGTCAAAGGGGTTTATACACCGTATAAAAGAAAGTTGTGTATAAAATAAAATATGCCTCAAAGAAAGGAGATTGAGACGAAGTCCCATACCTCGTATCAGACTTGACCCGACCGTTCTTTAATCTCCTGAATAATAAACTTGAGTTAATCTCTACTTTCTTAAGAACCTTTTTTAAGTTCATTATTCCTTTTATACCATGTTATGTACATCATGTAATCATTTAAGTTAATAATGTTCATTTTGTCGGTATTTGGTTCTTAAGTCAAAAATAGACTTCTTACACTTACATGTTCTTAATTTGGTCAAAGGTTCGTTATATCCTGAATGCTATTAATGATTTTGATAACATATACATCATATATATTCAGCATATACATGTATTTATAATATTACATCACATTTAGAGGTAAGAAATGAAATACACCGTTCATGGAGACGGTAAGCCATACGTACGCATGAACGCTACTTCCATTTCTATTTCGTATTTTTTTTGGGAATGGAATCATAATTATATAATAGTATATTATAATTCCAGTATAATAACATATATAATATCATTAACTTTATCCTTTACACATTCCACATATGGTATTAACGACTCAAATCACTTTCAGGGGGCGGTAGGCCGCACTTCCTAAAATGAAGATATCGTGTTTACCCATAATGGAAACCATAAAGGTATGCCCAAAATGAAAAAAAACAGAAGCTTAAGGAAAACATAAACATATCATATATCATATATAAAAATAGTGACATCATAATGGCCACCTTTGATGGTGTTAAATGAGTATTGAACAATCATTGTTTCGGGAGGCAGAATTTCGCCATCCACGGAAACCGTATGTTCTTTAACCATTTGATGTAGTTGTGTGAGAGTTTAGATCAAATAAATCTTATAACAACATCCTATTATATTGAAGATACTGTTGTTGTTACAAAAGAATTAAATAAAAAGATTTTAGGATGTTGGAGAAGCAAAATAAAACAAATGAACATGAGAGAATGAATTACCTTTAAAAGTTTAACTCCTTTTGATTTGAGCCTAAAGGCTTCCTTTGAAAGGATTCTGCCCAAAGGGAATCCTTTAGGATGAGGAGAGGGATGTGGAGAGAGTAAATGGGCATGGTTTGGCCGAGACAAAGGCTTGAGGGGTGTGTGAAATGAGGTAGAGGTGGGGGCCTTTTATAAGAGGAGAGGAGGGGCACTTTTGGAAAGTAAAGAAATATTACTTTATTTGAAAATGTGTTTCGGTTTTGAAAGGTCCCACATTGATATAATTCGTGGATTAGGTGATAAGGGTTCGACATAGACTCATCTAATTGGTTTTGGACATGTGTAGTTCATAGATTTTACATTGTCTTTCCATTTTATTTAAATCATCAAATAATGATGTCATCACTGCATCATTATTATGTCATAAATAATTTAATTTATTTAATGTCTAAAAATTATAAAAAAATACTATGATGTAGGAAAGCTTCTTAGATTTCCAATGACTATTTATAATCAAAAATATGATCTTTATAAACCCATGTAAAAATTGTTTTCGTAAAACATATTATGTTTGTATCATTTTTACTTTTACATTAAATAAAAAGTTATTTTTGTCATTTCCCAAAAAAAGTGGATCCATGGGGTCCCCAAGTTGACCCAAGGCTTGTCTGGGTCGGCCATGACACAACCAATAAGGTTGGGGCATGTGTCTAGGTCATTTCATATTATTAAAGCATTATTTATACCTTAAACTACCCTAATTACAACTAATCGCGATTAAAAACCTAATAAGTTACTATTCACCAAAAAATTATTTTAATCCCATTGAACCACATTTTACTTTTTAAAGACAACCATGAATGTCGGATTTTTGAAATTCATAACACAAAAGTGGCAAAGTTTCATTTAAACGAAAAATCAGTTTTTTAACTACCACTTAGTGGTTTCACTATTCATCAAAAATTGAAGTTTTTCAGAAAATTACCAAAAATTCACCCTAAGCTATATTTGATATTTAGAATTCAAAAATGAAGTCTATTTTACAAAATTCAATACATATAAGTCAAATTAATTAATTTAATAATTAATTCCCGCTGCCAGAGCAAATAGCGTGTTTTTACAAAACAATAAGTATCAAAAGATTGACACCAGTTTAAGTCTAAATTCAAAGTGAAATTGATTCCAATGACCACCATTGGATAAAATGGTAAAAATATATTCATATTAAACATTAAGACAAATTCAAAATATTATCTAATCGTATAAATGAATTAGATTAAAAAGTAGTTTTTATGTAAAATGCAGTATTTTTCACTATTCATTAAAAATGAACATTGTCAGAAAAATACCAAAAATTCACACAAAGTAAATTTTGATGTCCCAATCATAAAGAATAAGTTTATTTTGACAAACATAGTTTATAAAATTGTCAAAATATAGATTCAAAAATGGTTTGCCATCAAAAGGCAGTAAAACAATCTTTTAAGAATATTAGTGTATTCCATGCATAAGATTGTATTTATTTTCATTTTAAGCCTCTATAACACTATCTTAATCATTAATAGACATAGATAAAAATATCTATTATTCATTACTTATTTGGGATGTTACATTCTTCCGCCCTTTAGAAAATTGCGTCCCCGCAATTTATTTACTTATCGAATAAATGGGGGTACTTATCCCTCATTGCATTTTCAGATTCCCATGTTGCCTCTTCAATCATGTAGTTTTTCCACAAAACCTTTACCTGGTGAATCACCTTATTCCATAACACTTGCTCCCTGTGGTCAAGAATCTGGACCGGTTGTTCCTCATAAGATAGGTTCTCTTCTAGCTGAACTACCTCTGGACTCAAAACATGAGATGGATCTGGCATATACTTCCTCAACATTGAAACATGAAAAACATTGTGTACCTGAGATAAACTCGGAGGTAAAGACACCCGGTATGCAACTGATCCAACTCTCTCCAGAATTTCATATGGTCCAATAAACCTTGGACTCATCTTTCCTTTCTTACCAAATCTCATCACACTTTTCCAAGGAGAAACCTTGAGAAAAACATGATCACCTACCTCGAAAGATAGATCCTTCCTCCAGTTATCTGCATAACACTTCTGCCTGCTCTGAGCTGTTCTCATGTGTTTCTGAATCAGCTGAACATTTTCTGCCATCTCTTCTACCAATTCTGGTCCCATCAACTTCCTTTCACCCACTTCATCCCAGAAAGCTAGAGTTCGACATCGCTTCCCATATAATGCCTGAAATGGTGACATCTGTATACTGGAATGAAAGCTGTTATTATAAGAAAACTCCAACAAAGAAAGATGTTGGTCCCAACTTCCTTGATAATCCATAGAACAAGCTCATAGAATATCCTCCAATGTTTGAATTGTTCGTTCTGACTGCCCATCTGATTGAGGATGAAAAGCTGTACTAAAATTTAATTCAGTACCCAACGACTTCTGAAGGCCTTTCCAAAAGTTAGAAGTAAACCTGGGATCACGATCCGATACAATGGAGAGAGGAACTCCATGTAACCTGACTATTTCTTTAAGATACAAACGGGAAAGTTGATCAAGAGAGAAAGTATCTCGTATAGCAAGGAAATGAGCATATTTGGTCAAGCGATCAACAATAACCCAGATTGCATTATTACCTCGAGATGTGTTCGGTAATCCAACAACAAAGTCCATGGATATATTCTCCCATTTCCACTCTGTCACTGGTAAAGGCTGAAGCATCCCTTTCGGTAACTTCGGCTCTGCTTTAACCTGTTGACATGTCAAACACATTACAGTAAAATCAACAATGTCTCTTTTCATTGCATCCCACCAGTAATACTCCCGCAGATCTCTATACATCTTAGTACTGCCCAGATGAACTGAAAACGGAGAACTATGAGATTCACATAACAAATCTCTCTTCAACTGTGAATCACAAGGCACACACAATCTCTTCCCAAATCTCAAAACACAATCATTATCAATGTTGAATTCAGGAAACTTACCTTTCTGAACCAGCTCTACCTTTTTCTACAACTCACTGTCTTGCTTCTGTGCTTGCTTGATTCTATCTTATAGAGAAGATCTCACTGATACCTAAAACAAAACAGAAGGACTTCCGGTACCAACAACTTCTATGCCAAAGTTCATCAAATCCTTGACCAAAGGATCACGTTCCAAACGCAACATTTTTAATGAAGAATTACTTTTTCGACTCAAAGCATCAGCCACTTTATATACTTTTCCCGGATGGTAATAAATTGTAAAATCATAATCCTTGATTAATTCTAGACATCTCCTCTGTCTCATGTTTAACTCTTTCTAAGTGAATATATACTTTAAACTTTTGTGATCGGTATATATTTCACACTTTACTCCAAACAAATGATGCCTCCAAATTTTTAAAGCAAAACCAACAGCAGCTAATTCCAAATCATGTGTAGGGTAATTTACATCATGAGTTTTCAACTGTCGTGAAGCATAAGAAATTACCTGATCATTCTGTATTAGGATGCAACCAAGTCCTTTCAATGAAGCATCACTGTATATAACAAACTCACCATTCTTGGAAGGTAGTGCCAAAACTGGAGCATTCACCAATCTTCTTTTTAATTCCAGAAAACAATCATCACATTCTTTTGTCCAGATAAACTTAACACCCCTTCGAGTTAGATAAGTCATTGGACTATATAACCGTGAAAATTTTCTAAAAAACCTTCGGTAATAGCCCGCCAAACCAAGGAAGCTACGAATCTTAGTTACATTTGTGGGTCTTGGCCATTCTTCCACAACTTTTGTTTTTGCAGGATCAACAGTTATTCCATATTTAGAAACAATGTGACCAAGGAACGAAATTTGTTGCAACCAAAACTCACACTTGCTGAATTTCCCATACAGTTTCTTTTCTTTTAAGGTTTGCAAGATAACCCTTAAATGTCTTTCATGCTCCTCTTTACTTTTAGAAAACACCAAAATATCATCAATGAAAACCATCACAAACTTATCCAAGAACTCATGGAAAATTCTATTCATTAAATCCATGAATACAGCAGGTGCATTGGTTATCCCAAAAGGCATTACTAAAAATTCATAATGGCCATATCTCGTACGGAACGTGGTCTTCGGAATATCTGCCTCCTTTACCTTCAGCTGATGGTACCCCGATCTCAAGTCAATCTTTGAAAAAAACTGAGCTCCCTGGAGATGATCAAACAAATCATCGATATGAGGCAAAGGATATTTGTTCTTAACAGTGATATTATTCAAGGCTCTATAATCAATGCAAAGTCTCATAGAACCATCTTTCTTTTTAACAAATAAAATAGGAGCACCCCATGGTGATGTGCTTGGTCTAATGAAACATTTCTCTAATAAATCTTGCAATTGCTCCTTCAACTCTAAAAGTTCAATTTGTGTCATTCGATAAGGGGGTTTTGAAATTGGCTTAGCATCAGGAACTAAGTCAACAGTAAACTCAACTTCCCGATCTGGTATTATTCCAGGAAACTCATCAGGAAAAACATCAGGATACTCATTTACCACTGGCACATCATTAATCCGAACAGTTCATTTATTTTCAACGACGTGTGCAAGGTAACATTCATTTCCATCTTTTACAAGTTTCTCAGCCTCTTGATATGTTATCAAAAGTAAGGGTTCATTCCTGTAAACAAACTGAAAGTCTTTCTGAAAAGAAACTTCTTTATATCTACAGTCAATCTTAGCATGGTAAATAGAGAGCCAATCCATACCCAGGATAACATCAAACTCTACTAGATGTAGAACAATAAGGTTTGCAAGTAGGTTCTTTCCACAGATAAGGATAGAAAGATTCTTATAAATTCTTTTTGCCTCAACATTTCCCCCAGGTGTTTTTACCAAAAGTTTAGGAGTCATTTCATGAGATGGTATTCCCATTTTACTAGAAAAGGTTTCAGAGATGAAAGAATGTGTAGACCCCGAATCAAACAACACACTGGCATAATCTGAAAAAACAAACAAAGTACCTGATACAACTTCATTTGATGGCCCGACATCTGCTGAAGTAGTTGCAAAGGATTTCACCACACCTTTCTACTTGTAGTCTAACTGCTTCCCATCACTCAAGCTCTTTGTCGGACACTCGTTTGCATAGTGACCCATCTCATTGAACATATAACATTTCACTAACTGTAAATCAAATTTGTTCTTACCTTCACCTTGATCCTTTTCAGTGCAATCACGATCCTTATGTCCCATCTTACCACATCGGTAGCACTTTCCATAATTCAGAAGACATTCCCCAGCATGCCTTTTTGCCACATTTATCACAAACTGGAAACTTAGTTCTCTTACCATCAGACTTTTTTGAAGAATTTTTACCTTTCTCCTTCCACCTCGGTCTCTTCTTCTTCTGGTTGTTATAGAACACTTGGTCATCAGCAAACTCCATTTCCACCTTCGCAGCACATCGAACAAGATTTTCATAACTTTTAAACTCACGAGAAGCTAATGCCCTTTGATATTTTGGCTTTAATCCTGAGTAAAAACGATTGATTTTACTATCAAGGTCTCGAATAAAATTTGGAGCATACCTTGCCAATCGAGTGAACCTTTCTTCATAGGCAGCCACTGAGTCTTCCTCTTGCCTCAATTCCAAGAATTGATTTTCCATCCTAAGTCGAACAGCCTTAGGAAAATACTTCTCAAGAAACATACCTTTGAATTCATCCTAGTCAAGAGCATCAATCTCATCGGCGTCCCTGATATTTTTAACCATATACCACCACTGATCTGCTTCACCCTCCAAACGGTAAATAGCAAGACTAACCTTTTGATTGTCTGAACACCCCGTGACATCAAAAATCTTCTCCAGTGATTTAATCCACCCTTCAGCTAGCACAGGGTCCGATGATCCTCTGAATGATGGTGGATGTTGCCTCATGAAATGTTCCACCACTGACATGTTCCTCTGCGGTTGGTCTGGCTGATCTCGTGTATGGATACCACCGCCATTTATCGCTTGAGTCAACTGCTCCATTACTGCAACAAACTATTCAGTTCCAATTCCGACCATTTCTGGATGCTGATTCGGAAGTTTATTTCCTTCTGTATGCCTTCCTAGCACTGCTTCCCTGTTTCCTCTGTGGAAAACCATTCTGAACAAACATGTCTTAGATGAAGCAACATGATAATCTTTAAATGCTATATCATTTCAAAAAAAAATATTTTTGGATAATCATTTAATAGAATTCTAACTCCTAAAGTTATCTAAACCGACCTTTGATACCAACTATAAGGCCCCATCCTTAAACCTTATTTAATCTTGAGTTATTACAAGATTACACATTGAGGATCTTTTCGGGTTTAGAGTTTTAGAGAATTAGATCACAAAACTTGCATTACATAACACATATAAACAAAGTGGTTACATAAAGATAGTATTCTTCATTCCCATCAATGGAAACACATTTAAAATAAAACATGGATTATTTCTTGACACTTCCTTGACACTATCATCATATCATGTACCTTTCCCTTGACCTGTGAAAAACATTTCAAAAAAACTTGGGATGAGCATAAAAAGCTCAGTATGGGTTATAAAAACATGGAAAGGAAACATGGGTACATATATACATAAGAATGAAATCATACTTTACCCATAAAACATAGGCACTTTAACATACCTCATAAAATCATGAATAAATCATAGAAATCAGAGGACATAAAGGTAACTTGAGGCATTCATAACATTCTTACGTAGGGAGTAACCATCTTGGTTACGTTTCGAATACCCATCACAGTATATTCCCTAAAATCTCTTCGGAGAAACCTTAACATTTCACTCCTTCACGTTACCCAATGCATTGGAGAGCTATATCGGGCTCACCCGCCCTTAGTTTATCACGGAACCACCCGTCTTCATAATAATGCCCAAGAACCATAACATAATCGTATCACATAAAACATGCATAAATGAAACATAACATTTCCACATTTCAATCACAAGATATCAATATAACACAAAAACATTGTGAAAACCATTTTCCATACCAAAATAAAAGAAAAGTAAAACATGGTATTTATTTTTCTTTTAAAAAAAGAAGGTATGGCTTGTAGAGGAAGCCGAAACTCAAATAACGGTCACGACGGCGGAGAAGTCGTTGTCGCCGCATACGTACGACAAAAACATTCCCTTTTGTCGTTTAGTAAACACTTCATATAAAAAAGATTCCTTTTGAATAAATGCAAAAGTCAAATGGGTTTATACACCGTATAAAAGAAAGTTGTGTATAAAATAAAATATGCCTCAAAGAAAGGAGATTGAGACGAAGTCCCATACCTCATATCCGAATTGACCCGACCGTTCTTTAATCTCCTGTATAATAAACATGAGTTAATATATACTTGGTTAAGAACCTTTTCAAGTTCATTATTCCTTTTATACCATGTTATGGACATCATGTAATCATTTAAGTTAATAATGTTCATTTTGTCGGTATTTGGTTCTTAAGTCAAAAATAGACTTCTTACACTTACATGTTGTTAATTTGGTCAAAGGTTCGTTATATCCAGAATGATATTAATGATTTGGATAAAATATACTTCATATATATTCAGCATATACATGTATTTATAATATTACATCACATTTAGAGGTAAGAGCTGAAATGCACCGTTCATGGAGACGGTAAGCCGTACGTACGCATGAACGCTACTTCCATTTCTATTTTGTATTTTTTTTTGGAATGGAATCATAATTATATAAGAGTATATTATAATTCCAGTATAATAACATATATAATATCATTAACTTTATCCTTTACACATTCCACATATTGTATTAACGAATCAAATCACTTTCAGGGGGCGGTAGTCCGCACTTCCTAAAATGAAGATATCGTGTTTACCCATAATGGAAACCATAAAGGTATGCCCAAAATGAAAAAAAACAGAAGCTTAAGGAAAACATAAACATATCATATCTCATATATAAAAATAGTGACATCATAATGGCCACCTTTGAAGGTGTTAAATGAGTATTGAACAATCATCGTTTCGGGAGGCAGAATTTTGCCATCCACGGAAACCGTATGTTCTTTAACCATTTGATGTAGTTGTGTGAGAGTGTACCTAAAATAAATCTTATAAAAACATCCTAGTATATTTACGATACTGTTGTTGTTACAAAAGAAGTAAATAAAAAGAGTTTAGGAGGTTGGAGAAGCAAAATAAAACAAATGAACATGAGAGAATGAATTACCTTTAAAAGTGTAACTCCTTTTGATTTGAGCCTAAAGGCTTCCTTTGAAAGAATTCTGCCCAAAGGGAATCCTCTAGGATGAGAAGAGGGATATGGAGAGAGTAAATGGTCAGGGTTTGACCGAGCCAAAGGCTTGAGGGGAGTGTGAAATGAGGTAGAGGTGGGGGCCTGTTATAAGAGGAGAGGAGGGGCACTTTTGGAAAGTAAAGAAATATTACATTATTTGAAAATGTTTTTCGGTTTTGAAAGATCCCACATTGATATAATTCGTGGATAAGGTGATAAGGGTTCGACATCCACTCATCCAATTGGTTTTGGACATGTTTAGTTCATAGATTATACATTATCTTTCCATTTTATTTATATCGTCAAATAATGATGTCATCACTGCATCATTATTATGTCATAAATAATTTAATTTATTTAATGTCTAAAAATTATAAAAAAATACTATGATGTAGGAAATCTTTTTATATTTCCAATGACTATTTATAATCAAAAATCTGATCTTTATAAGCCCATGTAAAAATTGTTTTCGTAAAACATATTATGTTTGTGTCATTTTTACTTTTACATTAAATAAAAAGTTATTTTTGTCATTTCCCAACAAAAGTGGATCCATGGGGTCCCCAAGTTGACCCATGTCTTTTCTTGGTCGGCCATGACACAACCAATAAGTTTGGGACATGTGTCTAGGTCATTTCATATTATTAAAGTATTATTTATACCTTAAACTACCCTAATTACCACTAATCGCGATTAAAAACTTAATAAGTTACTATTCACCAAAAAATTATTTTAATCCCATTGAACCACATTTTACTTTTTAATGACAACCATGAATGTCGGATTTTTTAAATTCATAACACAAAAGTGGCAAAGTTTCATTTAAACGAAAAATCAGTTTCTTTAACTACCACTTAGTGGTTTCACTATTCATCAAAAATTGAAGTTTTTCAGAAAATTACCAAAAATTCACCCTGAGATATATTTGATATTACTAATTCAAAAATGAAGTCTATTTTAAAAAATTCAATACATATAAGTAAAATTAATTAATTTAATAATTAATTCCTGCTGCCAGATCAAATAGCGTGTTTTTACAAAACAATAAGCATCAAAAGATTGACACCAGTTTAAGTCTAATTTCAAAGTGAAATTGATTCCAATGACCACCATTGGATAAAATGGTAAAAATATATTCATATTACACATTAAGACCATTTCAAAAGATAATCTAATCATATAAATAAATTAGATTAAAAATCAGTTTTGATGTAAAATGCAGTATTTTTCATTATTCATTAAAAATGAACATTGTCAGAAAAATACCAAAAATTCACACAAAGTAAATTTTGATGTCCCAATCATAAAGAATAAGTTTATTTTGACAAAAATAGTTTATAAAATTGTAAAAATATAGATTCAAAAATGGTTTTCCATCAAAAGGCAGTAAAACAATCTTTTAAGAATATTAGTGTATTCTATGCATAAGATTGTATTTATTTTCATTTTAAGCCTCTATAACACTATCTTAATCATTAATAGACATAGATAAAAATATCTATTATTCATTACTTATTTGGGATGTTACAAACACCATGGAAAAGGATAATGGTATTTCTTAGACATCAACAATGGTTAAATGTTTTAAAAGTTGAACATACAGGAATTATGAAAACAAATTACCTAAGGGAAAATCTCATAAAGAGAATGAGCATGGTCATATGGGTAGTATTTATATTGATGATGATGAAGAGACTACAAATGATATATGATATGAAAGAAGTTTTGGGGAATAAAATGATGAAGCTCAGTCAATGGTTTAAGAAGGTAGTAGAATGTGTGCATGTTTATCAAGAATAATGTATGGTACTACGAAATAAAGAAAAACATAAGGATTGGTACACTATTTTTTTCATTGAGTATTTGATATTATATGTTGAATGGTACCATTAACCATGAAAAGTGATTAAAATATTTCTGAAAAGCAGATGATATGCGCATAATGAAGGGATAAAGAGAAAATAATATGTTTTATAGTATTAATGAACTCATGATTGATATAAGGAAAATGTGATATCATGGTTTGAGTATATACAATTTTTGGGATATTTGTATGTGGAAAGAGTTAACTTTTGGAAGTATTCATGTTTTCACTAAGGTTATATGGTAACTCATATTTCAAGAGAATACATGATTAAGGAATTCACATGTTTGAAACGTGCCCAACAGGATATATCTTATGATATACAGGGGATAAATGATGGTATTCACATGGTCGGTAGATGACCTTTCTAGTAATCATTTTCTTTATACTATGATATTGGACTGAAGTATTTTGGATTAGTCTATAGATTGGAATGGATTAAGTTGGAAATAAAATAGAATTGTTTAAGTCTGCAACATTTTTTTCAATATTATTTCTGGAATGTTATAATAGTGTAGTTTTATAAAAAGAACAACATGCAGGACGGGTGACAACCCATCACATCGGACAAGGTTGTGAGAATCGAACCCACAACTAAAGTGATATAGGCCTTTATCACCTACCACGTGCCTATATGAAGTCCCTAGTTTTTATAAATTAGTTTTAATTTATTAAGTGGTATAATAGATGAAGTATAAGTCCATTTTTGAATCATATAAGATAAACCTCACCATAGATGCACTTATGTATATTTAATATCGTAAGCTAACATTTTTTGTGATAGAGACATGGAATGACCTAGCATTCTATCGCTTGATCTGCTAATACTTCATAAATGAAAAATTCAACTTAATTTATTTAAATAAGATATGAAGTGGAAATTGTTCATGGAATGACAAACAATGATTTTACACTGAAATCATGTAAGAATTTAACCTTATGAAAAAATTCATTAACATTAGGGAAATGATCATGAAAACCAAAAATGTTGTCCTAGTACCCTCATATAAGATGAATCAGATGGTACCTTAGATCATCAAAAATTTATGGCTTTGTGATTGTTGGATTTTTCATAGCCATATTCTATACCACTCTCTAGAAGAACTTCATGGTTAGATTTTTCTTCCATATACATGTTTTCAACTATGTTCCCTTATTTTGAAACCTAGTTTTGAGTTACTTTGGGAAACCATTATGTTTCATACATTATTTTTAAAATTAGGTTTCGGTATTCCTTCTTATGATGTGGGTTTCTATGAAATAAACTTTCATGTAGTAATATATTTATAACCCCGATGAATTTCGAGGGTGAAATTCATTTTATGGGGGGTAGAATATAACACCCCAAGATTTTATGAGAAGTATTTTTTTTAATTTCATGGATGTCTTTTGTTGTAAAATACACCAAAATTAGCTTGCGTTATACACAAAAATGTATAGATTTTGATAAATGTATAAATAAACTAAACTTTTATTATTATATACGCAACACAAAATTAAGCTTGAACTACACACAAACCTGACATGGCTTTCATTACATGGAATAATGACCTTCCTCGATACCGTGTGTTGTACGCAAAACTGAGTTTCACTAAACAACGATATATTGTTATAATTTTATTATTAACTAGTCATTATTAATATTATTAACCAAATTTTGAATTTTATAACATTATAATTAATCTTACACATATTCTAGAGAATGGTATGAGAAAAAAATCAATTTTTTGGGTAAATTAAGTATTTTTAAAAAAATGCAATTTTTCCGCCTTTTGATGGGACACCCACTACAAATATATTTTTTGACATGATTATGATTTAAATTTGAAAAAATAAACTTATTAATTGCAATAAGTATATTAAAATTTACTTCGGATAATTTTTTAATATTTTCCTCTTTACTTTTATATTTAATGAATAGTAAAAATAAGCTAAATTTTAATTAAAAACAACTTTTTTCTTCAAGATAATTTATATGGTTAAGTTATAATATTGAAGGATTTTAATGTATAGATTGAATATATTATTACCATTTAATATAATGTAAATCATTATCATTAATTTTACATTGAAATCATAGGTAAAAAATTTTCAATCCTTTAAAATGTTTTAACTTTTAAAAACCCATTTTCTCAAGAGTGGGATTAATTTTAAATTAAATACTGAATCTTCTGTGTATTGAATTTTTAAAAATGAATTTCATATTTGGAATAAGTAGGCGCAAATTGTGCTAATAATATACTTTTTATTTTTAGACATTATGATTAGTAACTACGGTAAATTTTAATTATTATAGTTAAAGGAAAATCTGGTAATTAATGGTAAAAATTAGATTATAAAATTACCCTAACACCTATAAAAATTATATTGGATGAATAAAAATCAACAAATATCACCTAAGAGACTGAATAGATTCATTTCATGGACTTTTTACCCTGAAAAGGATGTAATTATTATTAAAACCAAAGAAAGTGACAACAAGTCACTCTCTTATATCTTATAAGTGTAATAATTTTAATTTAGTGATAGACTTCATAAAAAATCAAAAATAAATAGTCACCAGAAATATAATAAAATTATATAAATCATGTGAATTTTTTATTATTTTTAGTTATTAAATAATTATCATTAATGGTGACACAATAGTGATGTAGAAATTATTTCATTTGTTGAAATTTCAAATAAATGATTTTTAAAATATTAAAATAAATATTATATGAACAAATTAATGTGCTCCAGGAATTTTTTTGATTAATATGACATGTTAGGAATCTATTAAATATTGTTTTTCTAAAATATATCATCTATGTGGATTTTATGTAAATTCAAATAATTGAATAGTGTCAAAATTGACACTATTGATAATTTATAAAAATAACAAATTATTAAATTGTATAAAAATCATAAAACAAATTTAAAAATTAATAATTTAAAATTATATGGTCTAAAATGTACTAATTTATATAATTATGGAAAATTAACTAAACATAAGTAAGTATGTATAACAATTTAAAAATTAGAATATTATTACCACAAATAAAATAAAATAGATTAAATATGGATAAATCAAAATGATAATGTTTAAAATAAAATCAAAACATGTATAAATTTGATTTTTTGAGGATATTACAACCCTATATTACCTTATATACGAATTTTGTCACTTTGGAAGTTTTTATGTGGGTTTTTAGTTTATTATAAATTAATATTTTGGAGGTTTCCAAAAGAGCCCCTCTCCTCTCTTATAAAAGGGAACTTCCTCCTTCTATTCTTCACAATATTTTGAGCCTTCAAGCTCGTCCAAAACCTCTAAATTTCTCTTTTCCAATTCTATATAAACATAATATAGTTCCTGGGATTCTTCAAAGACCAACTTTAATGCCCTAAGAGGAGGTTTTGAAGAGGCGTGTCGAAGAAGAGGTAATATCCTTTACCGATTCTTTCAAACATATTTCTTATTTTATTTACTCTTATTTAATTGTTTAATTATATAATAATAACATAAGTATCACTAATATACTTACATGTTTTTATAAATATAAAACAACCTTTTTTCACCTTCTATCTATCCTAGGGAAAATGAAATCACCGCGCGTGCGTACGTACAGAACACCGTCTCTGTGTCGTGGTGTAATTTTATTTTCCACCACCACCTTACATGGATGGGTATAATGGTGGAAATAATAACTATATATGATTATTATAACCTGATAATAATTCTGAGATATTATATAATCCACTCCAATGCCATTCAACAGTTATGGGAATGATATCGTCGCTCGTGCGTACGTACAGATTACTGTCTCCACAACGCGATGAGATTCATTCTGCATGTTAACTATTAAAGAATTATTATAAAGTATATATAATAAATAATAATGAATTATATTAAATAATAATGATACTTGATGTATGTACATATATGTTTCATTTACTTAATTCCATTCAATTCAATAAGGAAATGAAAACAGCGTTCATGCGTACATACGGCCTACTGTCTCCATGAACGGTGTATTTCATTCCATTTATTGATATGTCATATATATCTGTATGATGAATATATATTATATATAAGTCATATTTAACATTCTGGAATTATGTAAATATTGATATATGTAATAATATCATGAACAACAAGTCTAAACATATACGATAAATGAAACGATTTTACCCAAAACACTACTTTAACATGGAGTTGACAAAAGAATGGGTAATATAAAGTCATAAGTCAATAATATATTATATAATAAATATTATTATGGTTCTGTTACAAGTTAATAATATGTTTAATCCTACTATATAGGAGTTTCGGACATGTATGAAAGAAATTGGACCTAAGGTAAGGGATTATTTCGTCGCACTTTTATTTCTGTGAGACATATGCCTTAATCACCAACTAGTTCTTTTGTATGGTGTTTATGATTACCATGCATGTTTTAAGATTTTTATTATGAAGGATTTTATATTTAAATATTTATGTAATTTTATTTATTTTATGACATGTATGATTCCACTGATTATAATTTGTTAGGAAAAATTATTCCAATCTCATTCTTAACTGATATTGTTTATTCGTATGCATTTTCTGGGATTATGTCTATCATCTGTATCCATGTTTTAAAAAGATGTTTTCATGTATGTTTAAAGTCATTTTTCATAATTTTTTACTTTAATTACATCTTATGTAAGTAATCTTTCTTTTTTTTACCATACGTGGTACTTGTTGACTTTTCCGGAAAAAGTACAGGGAATGGTTTTTTTAATTTATACGGCATGAACAGATTTTTACGATTTCTTAATGACTTATTTCCATGATTCTTCCTCTACAAGATTTCATTATTATTTTCAACAAAATCCTTTTATTTTAAAATTTAATTGAATTTTGAGAAAAGAAAATTATTTTGAAGATGGAAAGATATTTTTCTCAAGAATTCATTTCTTATGTTTTATCAAATCCATTTTCCATCTAAGATGACAATATTTAATATGTTTATGTATCATGTATAATGTCCCTTTTATTTACATGGATTCATTTTTCATATGATTTAATGATATGCATCTATTTTATATGGATTATTCTATGTTGGGATGATGTTTATGAAACACATATTATTCTTTGGGTTATGATAAATTATTAATGTTTATTTTGTGGCACATGAAAGAGTGATTTCATTATGAGATGGATGGGACCTATATCTCCATCCAATGCATTGGATAAAGATTTATATCTCGTGAGATAGACATGTATAGAACGGAAATTAAATTTGGTTCATTAATAGAGGGCTGAAAAGGCAAGTTAACCTGGTTCAGTAATGGACTTTGTCCACTATGATGGTCTTGGCAGCAATTCATTGGCTACTATAGAAATCAAATCATGTGCTTAATGGATCCCATAATTAAATGTTTTATTCCCATGGTATTTTATCAATATTAATGTTCCCATATTATCTATTCCTTACGTAACACCAATATTTATTTCACAACTCATGATTTTGTTTTTTAAACATTATGTTCATGTTTTTAAGTTCAAATGTATATGGTTGTTTTATTTTCTCCATGCTTACCCTTAATGAGAATTTGAGCTCACCCTTTTTATGTTTTCTTTTCCCTAGGATATAAAGAAATTTTAAAGGTATGAAAACAAAATGGGATGATCTTTATGGGAGATGATGAAGATCTTTCACCATGGTTAGAAGATTATATTCCGAGTTTCCAAAGACTCTAAACTATTACGGTCCTTGGGTGTTTGTTTTGGTTCTGAATTAAGTATTCCACAAAAGTAATGTAATGCTTATTTATGTCAAGCATGGGTCTCTAAATTTCATTATACCTATTTAAGTCTTTGTTTTTTGAAATGTGTAATGTTTCTATAGTTGAATTTTTAATTGTGCGATTACCACTAACCATAAAGTGGATTTTAGAATATTAAAAAACATATTTGGAGGTGTGTGTGTTGCATATAAAAATGCATCAACTACGTATATGTATGTGAAATCAATGTGACACACATCTGATATATATTTAATTGAAAAATAAAACACCTTTCATTTATGTCCATTACTTGATGATATTAGTTAATATTTTTAATTAATATTGAATTGTAATTATTAATCATTTTTCACAATATATATGACTTATTCACGGTAAGCATAAATATTTTATATAATATAAATCATATATTAGGAAATATTTTATTCATTGATATATGAATATTTAAATATATATGAATATATTTATATATTAAATTTATTAATGAATAACATTTCATAAAAACCCAAAAATGAATAATCCATTAATGGGTTTTATTTATTACACTATTAATTTTCCATATTTATATTTAATATATATAATTTTTTAATATATATTATTAATAAATATATATTGAACCTGTTAATTTTTTAATAATTGTTTCACTAATAAAATTTTTTATAATTTTTTAATATATTCATTTTTATTTTTTTTATTTAATTTTTAAAAGATTTTCATTTTTTATACCTATATAAATATAAACTATTTATTAATATTTATAATATAAATGTATATTAAATTTATTTATTTTTTATCAAAAAATGTTAAATTAATTTTTTTTACTATTTTGGTTAATTTAGACATTTTTTATTTCTATTTGTTTAATTATTTCATTTTATTCATTTTACATATCTATATATTTACTATCTAATATTTATTAATATAAATAATATATATATTCATGTGTTTTAAATTTATTCATTTTTATCAATAATTATTTAATTAATATGATTTTTAATATTTTTTAATTTAAAAATTTTACATTTTATTAGATTAATTATTTCAATCTAATCAGGAACTTTATTAGTGCTAAAAAAGAGCTGATAAAGGATACCCTTTATCAGTGCTAAAAAATGTGGTGATAAAGGGTACATTTTATCAGTGCTACAAAAAGATGATAAAGGTCAGTGATGTTAAATATCAATTTTTTTGAAGTGTTATGTGTGGTTTTATTGGAATCAACATGACCGACATACCTGTGTGTTGATCCCCTACTTAACGAGTTATTCTAGATAGGGTCTTGTATACCACAAATGTCCTAGGAGAGATCCCTTATCTCTGTATCCATCTCTTTTTAATTATGGCTTATGATTCTCCATATTGAGGCCTAATGAGAATGACTACTCAAATGAATTCCATCAGCATTATATGCCTCACAATGTGAGTTATCCTATGAAATAATTACCTTGAAACCTCATGAAATAATCCTTAGATGGATTTTCGATTATGACCATTCCTTCAGACTTAGTGTCTACCACAACTATATCATGGTTTTTATTATTTTTATATTTCATATTAGAATCCAAATTCTATTATGATGATGAGGTGACTATTCTCTTGATGCTTTATGTTTTCTGATTTTGGGGTATCCTACTGGGTATTGTTATACTCAACCTACATGGATTCTACCTACACATGTCATTTCTTATAAAGATTAAATGAAATTTTATAGTGTCTAAGGTGGACTAGAAGTAAGAAGAGAACAAATGGGTTAGACATACTGGGGATAGTTCTTAGAGTTTCATCTCATAGCATTCCCCACATTCTTAGTATGTTGGACTCTTTTAATGTTATTATGGCCTTGTATTTATCCAATTTTACTTTCATGTACATTTTCCTAACTTTTATTGTGGGATATAGAGGTATGCAAGCATTTTTCTAGAAGTTATACTTTATCTTCTAGTATGGTGTTGGTGGATTAGAGATGTGTGTGTTTGTGTACTAGTTTCCATGTCCTCTCATGTGTGATATATGACTACTCGATGCTTATCATCAGTCCATTGCCAATTAGAGGCAGTCTTGGGGTGTCACAATCCACATTTTTCTGCTAGGTGGGCCCTAATGGTTCAGTTCATGATATGGTAAAAGATCACTTATCAAACCTATCATTGTTTACGAGAAAATAGATAAGATTTTTATGAACAAAAAGGGAATCAAGACAGATCAAAGTCATCATAAATCATATGTGGCTCACTGCCATTTACCATTGTCAATTATGATGTGTAATAATGTTTTCTTGAGAGAATCTCTCCAAAAATTGGGTATCATTATTTTGGTAAGAAATTTAATTTAACTCTTTAAAAAAATATCCCTTTTGAGATAAATGAATGGGTTGATGACGTGGCTTATCAGTTCTATTTAACACCATGTTTTAGCCTTATACACAATGTGTTTCATGTATCTCAATTGAAGAAAAACTATCCTTATCCAAACCATGTGATTTTATGGAACTATGTTGATCTTGAAACATAATCTATATTTATTAAAGTTTAAGAATGGAATGTCGAAAGAAAAAAATAATCACTTTTGCAGAAAAATTATCAGTTTTGTATAGGTTTTATAATAGCATAGTATGTTTTACGAAAATAAATTGGAATATAAAAAGTAAATGTTAGAATAGTATTCTGAGCTCTAGAACAATCAATTGTTGTTCAACACTTTCTAAAGATGTAATGAGCAATGATTTGGAGACTTTAAAACCCATGTTTCAGGAACTTTACCCCTTTTATTATGTATTTTGATCTTATATGATCCTTTGGCTTATATTTAAGGGTTTTAAGATGTTTTTAGAGTATTTTAGAAGTATTCGTGGAGGTATACGGTTTGAGAATAGTTATTGGAAACCATGAACTATCACTAAGATATTGTGCAAGGAATACTTGAAGTCACTAGGAGGGAACATGGTTTGGCCAAATTCTATAGGTTCTAAGGAAAACTATTCGAGTGGAAATTGTGGGGAGAAATTGTAGGCAAATGGTTTGTCTAGTTGTTTTGGAAAACTGTATGAGGGTGTGGCCACAAGATAGTATCAATGCATGGGTTCCCAAACCATGAAACACAACTTTCTGGCTCACTATTTTGAGAGGCAACATTATGTTCATGGTTATCACATGGATTGACAAATTGTGTGTCCCAACAATGTGATGTGCAGTTAATAATCTAGATATTATGATTTAATAGGAACCAATACCCAAACCCCCCCCCCCCAATTATTCTTCTATTCTTATAGGGTCTCAAAATCACCATCCCTATAGGATCCACTGTTTTTTTTCTTTGTTGTGTATGAATGTTTTGATTTTTTGAAGTAGGTTGAAGATTTGGAAACATCGGTAATTCCTTATTCCTTTTTTATCTAAGAAATATTCTTATCCTCCCTATTAGGGACATAGAATCAATATTTAATAGATATATATATGTTCTATGGATTGAATTTTTATATGGTCTATTTGGATCTATTTAAGGGAATTTGTTTTGAGCCTGGATATAAAATTTCTTAGTATCATTCATTGTTTTCATCATTATTTAAAAGGTATCTCACTCTCTCTCATCTCCACATGTTCTGCATCATAAAATCTAAATTTCTTAAAAAAAATTTCATGGATTCATTGCAAAATTATGGGGTGATTTATTTAAGGTATCCATTTATATTTATATTTTTAGAAATATTTGAAATTGTATGGAATTTAGAAAACCTATTTGTTAATAATTTTTAAAAATATAGTTTATAAAATTATCTTATTGTATTTATGAAAAACAATTATGGAATATTTAATTTATTTGGAACATTTTGGCATGGAATTTTTCATAATTATGTTGGCATGTGTTAATGGCAAAAAATCCTAGTTGTGGAGAAACACCATAAAAGTTGGATGAATTATGGTTATGAAGTACTACTACAAATGTGAGACACCAGGTGTGTGTGTGTGTGTGTGAGTGTGTGTGTGAGTGTGTGAATATCAGAATGGTTATTCCAAGTGATAAGAAATGAAAATAAATATTTAATTTTTCTCCCAAATGTATTTCATTTCTGTATTTATACAAACTATATAACTTATTTTCCATTAATTTAAATAAAATATGATAAATGGTTCTTTTCCTAGTAGCATGTGGTGGTTATCCTTCAGGGAATTCCAACCAAGTTTACACTCACCCCTTGTTTGGGAACTATGGTTTGTTTGAAGATATCATATTACAGGATCCAGGTAGAGGAAAGGTTCCATATTTCATTAGTGATACATGTTGATACCATTAATGGGGCATATGGATTTAGAGATTTTAGACAGTTTAGTAGTAACTTGGGCAGATTCCACTATGGTTTCATTAGGTTGTGTCATCTTTCAGTGTTTTATTGTGATCATCTATTTTATCGGTTGTGATTTTGATATTGTTTACTTTGGATTCACATTTGATTTTTTTTATTTGTACTCATGGATCAAATAGATGGTTTCCATGTATTTTTTTTGGTTTAATGTTATTTTCTTTCTTATATAAAATAATCCACCAATGTTCCCTTATTCCCTTAGAATTGAAATCCCACCTTTGGTGTCTTGGGGATGTCTCATAAGGCTAGAGGAACCATCGCCTCTTCTTAGTCTAATGGGTGAGGGGTAGAATTTTTCATGTATGGTTCTGAACTAAGTTGTTAGGATATCTTTGATTGTTATTCATGAGGTTAAAGTACTTTTATGGATATCATGGATAACAGTTAAGTATTTCAATATCAATTTACCATCCTTGAGTAAAGTATTATATTTATAAACCCATTTTAATTTTTGAGGTGTATATAAAACTGAATTGAGATATTTTATCAGTAATAAATTTTATTTCATGTTATAAAAATATATATATAATGTTTGAACTATCAAGGGTTTCAGATCCAAAATTATTACTCAATTCATAAGGTTTTTTAATCTAATATTTTTCTATTTGAAATATGATCAGTATTACGAACCTATTTTCATTTTTATGGAGCATATTTTTTTAATATTTGACATATAATATAATGTATTGTTTTTTTAATCCCGATATTTTAATTTCTAATATAAACCCTCTATTTCAAATGGTTTGGTTTTGAATGTGTCTAAATTCGTAAGGGTTTTTCGGTCTCCATTCTGAATCATCGACACATAATACATTGTGTGGATGATTTTTTCTTTGAATGATGTATTCACTACCCATAGATATATTATTATCATAATCATTTCATAAAAGGGAATTTACTATCCAAATAATTATCTCTTATCGAAGTGTTTATTGATTCATTTGTTCCCCCAGTAGTGGGGATTTTTGGAAACTCAATTTTCATTAACTGGTTTATGATCATTCTTTGAACTTATTTTATATAATTTGGGTAAATTCTACACTTTGATTATGTTGTGTGGTATTCAATCATTTTTTTCATGGGATATGCATTTCAACCACACAGAACCTTTGATAAATATTTCTCATTTCATGGGATATGTTTTTTTGAAACCATAAGATTAATTTTTTTTATAGATTTTTATAATGTTATTCCAATATTGACATTGTTTTATAATCATTTTTCTATACGGTGTGAACATCACATTTTACATAACTGAGATTCGATGAAGTTCCCCTAAATAGTACAATATTTAGTTATCATGGGGAAAATTATTGACATAATGTGTAATGTTATTCCAATACATGTGGTTATTGGAAAGTTTAACCATCCACATTATTCATTTAAATGGGTTATGATTATGTTATAAAGTTTATTTACATCGGGTAAAGTAATGGAACTCTTTATATAGAGGATTATTGTAAAATTTTATTAGGTTTTATTTATTCATTTTCTATTATAGTGAATGATTTGGACTTAAACAATTGATCAGTGGAACTAATGATAAATATCCTCTTGATGCATCGACATGTATAATGAGATAAATTAGGTTGGGTTTTTTTAAACCTCATTACATAATAATATATTTTCTTGGTATAAATCCATGAAATATTGATATACTTACTACGTTCTAAAGATAAGTTATGCTTCTAGGAACAAGAATATGAAAATAAATTTTTGATGCCCTACATTATTCATTCCATTAGTATGATTTCAATATTCTAGATATCAATGTTTTCATGAGCTATCCCTAATAAGGGATCAATCAAAAACTACCTCGATCCTACCATTATAGTCTTGGGGAGGAGACCAGCACTGAAAGACATAACATTAATGGGATGTCTTTTTCGATTTACACACACACACACAAACTTAACTTTCTCAATGCAGAAGTGTTAGGTCCACAGGGATAAATACTCAAGGAGGGGGGGTGAATCAGGGTATGACTAATTTAAAATTATAACCTGTTCTGATCTTGTTTCGTTGTTCAGCAAAACACTCTTCTCTCTCTTTACCGTTGCAAAATATAAACAGAAAGTAAATCATGCATATGACACGTTAATTTTTACATGGTTCACCCTCACTGGGCTACATCCAAGGAGCATACACTGGCAATGTTCCAATGTCACAAATCTACTAAAAGCGCACTATATTTTACATGGTTTGGGATAGATCACTTCTATTCCTAGGCTCACTGCCTTTACAATGTTTAGTGTCAGCTCACTGCTTTCCCAAGGGTCACTCCCGGTTTCCCTCTCTCTGGCTCACTATCGGTGGAGAGGATCACCTTCTTCATCTTCTTTTTCTCACTACTCTAGAAATAATCCACTCAAAATTTATAGACCTATAGATCTCATCATTATCACTAATGAATGCATCCTCTGTTGTATGTAGATACTCTATTGAAGTCCACATTTCACCCATAGATTAATCTCACTTTGCACTGAAGGTATCGGGAAATCTTCCATCTTTCACATAGCCCTGAATCACTGTCATGAATCAACCTTACCTAGCACCCTTCTCTAAGCTGGTGTGCAAGTCGCGATGGGCAAGTCAAAACTGGTGTGCAAGTCTACCTCAACCACTAGCACGACAAAAGCTTCTACTACTCCAAACATGCGCGACACACACCCTTTTACCCCAAAACCAACATTGGCGCGCAACCAACAACTTTTGCGCTTCATCAAAATCTGGCATGAAAGTGTCACCAAACCACTTGTGCAATGCCTTATTATTCAACTCAAAACTTGGGTGACTTTCATCCATTCTCTCCCAAACCACCTTGGGTGCGCAACAAACAACTGGCATGGAACTTCTACTTGCGCGACCCACCACCACCTGTGCGACCACCACACCTGCGCGATGGGAGCTCTGATTTTCTCAAAGTGTTGAAATTGTACATAATGAGGATCGGTCAACCCCTATTTATAGGCATTTGGAAACCCTACGCGATGGCGCAAAAGTCTCCCCTCGGCGCGCAAGTTTCAGCGTGCTAGTCTCTACTGTGCAAGTCACTTGCGCGGCCAAACATAAAACTTGGACGCCCCTTTTACCTTTGCCATATTTTGATGTTATTATCTTGAAAAACATATGGCACTCCAGTTTCTTCTCCTTCAAGTAAATTATATGCAAGTCCCTTTTCCAAAACCTCTTTTCTCTATTTGTCGATTTTCAGGCCCAAAAATTTTGGCAAACAATGGAAAATAGTGTAACCTTGTATCTGCTCTTTTTGTACCGCCTCCAGATCATCCATTCCTTTATCGACCTTATTAAATCAAACATGGATCATCAACGATGGCCCTTTAACCTGACATGCCACAAAGAAATCCCCTTTTTCCACAAATTTGTATGTCATGGTTTTCTTTGTCGACAAACACAACCCGAATGTCCACTTTGTCAACAAACACAATCACCTCAAAAATGCTTCAATGATACCTTGAGGGATTTTTTTCTGAAAAAGAAGTGCAGAGGAATAATAGTTAAATGACTCAATACATATAAAGTAACCAAATCCTGACGTGCCTCTAGAGTGTACAAGATTATTCCAATGAAAACTAAAAATAAAGGTGAAAAATACATTCCTAACTAGAAATATGTCCCAATATGAAAAACCTAGAATGTAAAATGTTCTGATACCCTAGCTTCGTATCTCCAAGTTATGACCACCATACATGATAAAAATACTAGGATTCCCTAAGCTCCTTTTTAGTCATATATTACTTATCCATAATCTACATAAGACATGACATGTGTGGGTAAATCTCTTATAGCAGTGAATATATACATACCCAGTAGGACCCCCAACAACTGAAGGAGAAGAATAAATACATACAATAGGAATATAAAGATAGAAGATATTAAAAAATAAAAAAGTTGTAGATTGACCAAAAGAAATAAAAATTATCCTCTTCCAAACAGAAGGGGATCAACATGGAGTGTTTGTGGACAACACGTTCAGTCTGCCACCCATAGAATGATAGTAACCGCATCCAACAACAAGATGATAAACAAAAAAAGTTAGTGTAATACCCCATAAATCATTGAAACCTATGATTGAATATTAAGTATATACAAAGGAATGAAATATATATATATATGATCAGTAAAAACAATCCCAACCTAGAGAGAGGGGATCTTCATATCACATCCCAACCAAGGATAGGAGTGACCAATAGTTCCAGAATTCCATCAAAGATACTTAATATCCCACACATCTCATCAGAAAAAAAATCATAGTAAAGACATACCTCACCAATATGCCGCACAGTCATTGGGCCATAATCACTAGGTAGAGGACACATGCCCTAGTACAATAAGATGGTTCCACTTAGCGGATAGAGAGAGGATCCATACCCTTTTCTAATAAGCTTTTTCCACTATAATGTTTAATAGAAGACCCTTGACCTACGTAGAATGAGGGTTCCACTCTAATATTCGATAGAGGACATATTCTTTACCTTGTATGATGGTTCCACTTTTATAGTAGAGAAATTATTACTTATCTTTGTAAGAGGGTTTCACTATGATATCCAATATAGGATCTATGACCAGCTGAGCTGGAGGGTTCTACTCTAAAATATGGAGGACACATTCCCTAACTCCGTTGGAGAATTACACTCTGATTTATTGGTAGAGGACCCATTCCCCATGCCAATTGGAGGGTTCCACTCTTTAATGTTATAGGTCACATTCCCTGACTCCTCAAGGGGGTTCAACACACTAATGTTATAGGACCCATTCTATGAATCAGCAAGAGGGATTCACTCGGAAAGCCTCTGGTGGCACGTGTTGTCAGTTTTGTCATCAATCATCACATAAATATGTTCCATTATTATCAAATCTTACATCGTATCCCAAAATCCACAACTGAGGAGACCAACATGTTTTATGGGGGGAAATACACAAGATTTTTTACTCATGAGCCAAAACATTAGTCTAAGGAAGTACATGTGATAGTTTGAAGTTCCCTCAAAAGGAATGAAGTGGTATATGACATTTTATGGGAACCACATGGTATTTGGTCCGGATCCACCACTCGTCCATGTCCCTAGAGATACATAGATATACAATTTTGCAGGGATACATGGCATATAGGGGATCCACATTTCATGACAATGCCACTCAGGGTCCCATCCATGTGGTTGGTGGTGTCCACATACTCAAGCTGTGTTCATGTACCATAGTACATGGTGTGACTTTGTTCATGTATTCCCACATGGGGTCCAACTTGTGCACTCATCCACATGGCCTCCTTCATGGGGGAATTATAGGTGGAATTTTTAAGTTATACACTCTCTACAATCCTTAAAATTATCCAAATCCCTGTCCACAGTAGAATATGTTCTACACAATGTGTGTTCACCATGAAACATGAGGTGTAATCATGTTTTTTATTAAAAAATTATATCCACACTCTAATTACTAGATCCTAGTGTTTTTTGTTTAGATATATCCTCGAAATATCCTATAATTGGTGGATCATTCTTCTGTCTGTGGATTCCGGCCATCCGGTGGCTGG
Organism: Viscum album; assembly: GCA_963277665.1. Lineage (NCBI taxonomy): Eukaryota > Viridiplantae > Streptophyta > Magnoliopsida > Santalales > Viscaceae > Viscum > Viscum album. The sequence goes on along the minus strand of OY728155.1, from coordinate 1,424,005,054 downwards.
GAAACATGATCTTGTTTCTCTTCTTTCACCAGTCGTACATCATACGCCTTGAGTTCATCAACAATTTATGGTTTGAATTTATCTCATTAAAAAGATAACTCATAACCCACAATCTATCTAATATCATCCCGGAATTTTCAATCTATATATCGGATGTGAATATGTTATGAATCTGGGGGTCTAATTGATCTCAATCACACCCTGAAAAATATTACTGATACCCAATCTTCTGATCAGCAATGAATGTGATAAATTTGTGGGAGGAAATAATCATCAAATTTTTTTCAATAATTTTCCTAGAATTATTTTAAAAAGAAAATAATTGTGAGATATGGGTTAAGAAACAAGAATATCCCATGAAACTGGTACATATGAACATGTCAATGTTCAGTGATTAGCGTAGCTAATAAAAGGGATGATTCTAGTAAGTCATTTTAATAAAAAAAGGGATAATCCATTTTTTAAAATATCCTTCATTGAGATTGGATCATTTTTTTATCAAAGAATATGCCTTCCAATGATTTAAGGATGTCATTGTGTTCACTTCATCCTAATCATTCCTAATCCAGACATTCATCATCACTAGATGTGATTCGTTAATTGAAGGAGGAATAACACTATGGAATCCACCTAGGGTTTATGTGAATAACCCTATGAAAATTACCATAGCAGCATGCTTATAGAAATAATTTAATTAATTAATTAATTAGTAATTTAAATAATCCACTAAATGTATTTCCAATGGAAAAATTATCTGAATTCCTAGTGCCAACCTATTTTAGGTTACACATAGGGTAAAAATCACATTCCTGACTCAACTGTAGTCTTAGTTTTCATTTCAATATTCCATTTAAGATTCATCCTATTTTCATAATAAAACATTCCCCATGTAATATAATATATATTTAATATTTTAATTAAAATAATTTTGGGCATAATAGGCCTTGGAATCGCATTCCATCGAAGTTCATGTATCTAAAATATATATATTGAAAATTTTTAAATTTTTAAAAAGAATAAACAGAGTCTCTACATAATTCCTTCCTTCATGTTTTTCATCCCGGAAAATAAAAATGAAAGAAAAATCATTTGATATTAATCCATCATGTTTCTCTCCCACTCCCTAGAGCTCCATTTCACATTATCTTGTTGTTGTAATACATGAACCACAAGGATGGTCAAACCACATAGGGCCCTCTCTTATCGATCATCAATTGCCATTGGGAGATCTATAAAATTGGATCCATCCTCAATTTCCAGCTCACCCCAGTCAGTGATTTGTATGCAGTCATGAATGTATATTCTCAACTATGTGACAGGGAAGACTCATTCACCCACTCTACCTGTGGGGGTAGAGAGAGGTAGTAAGAAATGTTGCCAACCCTCAGAATTATCTTGAATGGATCGATAATCCATGGAGATAGCTTGCTCCCAGAACGAACCACTACAATACTAATCATATGGAGACTCCCAGGAAATAGAATTATCCCAACTCAACTATCAAGGGCCTAATAATTTGATCTATATAAATCATTTTCCTACTCTGACTAGACTCATCATCTCACTGATGAACTATACTTTCTCCACAATCGCCTGCACAAACTCTGGACCCACAAGAGATGTCTCGCCAACCTCTATCCATCACAAGGGTGACTTGAAGGGTCTTCTGTATATGACCTCAAAGGGTTCCATGATGATATTTGAGTGATAATTTATAATGTATGAAACATTTATCAAGGTAATGTGATCCTACTTGTTCTATAAAAAGTCAAACATTCAAGCTCTCGGTATATCCTACAACACCTGGATAATGCGCTTGGTCTATCCATCTGTCTGGAGGTGAAAGGATGAATGCATCCTCATCTGGGTCCTAAACACCTCCCAAAATCCTCTCCATATCTATAACATGAACCATTCATAATGATCAAAAATAATAGTCAATGTCACTTTAAGAAAGTGAATGATATCATGTTTGTATATCTTTCTCAAACTCTCCACTGAATTCTACTCCCTGATAATATTAAAGTGTGATAACATTTTGAGTTGGCCATATTTATCACATATTTCATCATGGCCCTTATCAATACAAGTAATCACTATCATTTTTACCATAGATATGCCATCCAACTACTAATCTGGGATCTCAAGGGGCTACAAAAAACCTATGGAACCTGGTGTCAAGCATTCACATGCTAAAATGTGAGGCACATAGAGATGAAATGAACCATACATCATCTAATTTATGTACACAAATATTTATTTTTAAGGTTTCTATACATATATACTACATAATTATGTTCTTTTATGGGTGAAGTATGAGACTCTCTCATCACTACCTCCTATATAATAACTGGGACCACCATCCTTCCCTGTAAAATGATGATGTGACTCCCACTTTAATATTATCAACATAGTGAGTGTCTGATATATATTTAGTTATGAATAATATCATAATCAATGTCTCCTAGTTGGGACTCCCTTTCACACTTGAGAAGAGTAGTCAACACCATCAACTAGATAAACGTTGTACCCTCCTACTCCAATATGTTCAGCTACAAGGAATCCAACACCTCATAATCTTCCTACACCAAACAAGTTTGGGACCACCTACTAAGTTAATCTTATAATATGATTTCCTTCCCAAGAGTATAGAATATCTCCAAATAATAGTCTCGTAGGAACTCTAACCAGCACTGTCGTCTCTGGTTCATGTATCTTTGTGTGAAGATGTACTTGATACTCTAATGGTTTGACTAAACTATGATGCACTCTCCCCAAAGGTTGTGCCTCCACATCCTCATGGAAATTTATATCACTGCCAGATAAATGCCATTATTCATGTATTTCTACTCATGGGGCCTCAATCACCTTGACCCATATGTGATAAATTCCAACTACTTCCTCAACACACAAATGAGACCAGATCCTAAGGCATTATAATACACTATTTACTCCACTCCCTCATATTGTAGTATCAATATAGGAAAACTCGTCAACATTATCCACAACTTCTCAAGGACCTCTAGAACTAAATATTAATGTAAAAATTCTTTTCATTCTATGCCAAAGCTATCAAAGTTTTTTTAATCATATTTATGTCTACCATAAACCTCTTGTAGTACCCTATCGGGACATGAAAAATCGACACCTCTAACAATCTCTTTGGTGGCTCCCAAGAAATCACTAAATCAATATTCACTGGTTCTATGGATAGACAATGCTTTGAAATGTCCTTCCCCATGAAGTGAACCTTGTGAATCCATTATTATCACATAGAGAGTTTACCATAAAGCTGGTGCTCCCAAAAACATCTATAAGCAATCTAAAGTAATATGCATTTCCCTCCTCTGATACAGAGTAAACAAGTATATCATTGCTGATGAAAACCAAAAACTGGTCACATTACGACTAAAATAATTTGTTCATTAAAGTCATAAAAATAGTGGGGGAATTCATTACACCAAAGGGCGTCATCAAAAACTCATAGTGACTGTAGCGGCATCGGAATTCCAGCTTCGGAATATTATCCTTGAGACCCCTCAACTGGGGTTATCTAAACTTGAGATTGATATTTCAGAACCATTCCATGCCTCATAACTTTTCAAAAAGGTATTAAATTCTCCAAAAAGGGTACCTGTTCTTTTTCATTTCCTAGTCAGGAGATGACAATCCACACAAAGTCGTAAGCTCTAATTCACCTTTTTCACAAACAACACTTGTGTTACCATAGGGGACACACTATACCTGAGGAACCCCTTCATTAAAAGAACCTATAACTACAACAACAGCTTCAAGATCTCAGTAGGTTCTATTTGAATTTCCACAGATGGTATCAAAGTGGTCTCGGGATGCAAGTCGATATAATACTTCATCGCTCCACTTTGATGTAGTCTTGGAATGTCCATGGGGAAGACATCTATATAATACTCCTTGATTGAAGGAACCCACATGCCTTAATATCTTCCTCCAGATAGGGATATACTCTCAAACTAATGGGTGAGGGATTTCAACCACTTACTCGCATAACCTACTCATCCTGACCTGAGATATCTATCGCCCACAAAAGAGAACCTCATCTGATCTATACGAAGAGGTATAATACTCATCTATAGTGATAGTATATTTGGTCTTGGACCTTAGAAAACCAATAAACACCCAATAATAAGTCATAGGTTTCCATATTGATGACCAAATGGTTCCACATGAACCTCTTACCACTCAGTGATAGCTCACACTATCGATAGATTGAATATATAGAAGGGGAGTTCCATGTAAGAACCTTAGGAAAAAACTACAGGGCAGAGGCCTATACTAGTGAATCTAACTCTCAAACCATGATTATAGAGATGTTGTATGTACTGGATCCTATGTCAACTAATACTATGGAAAGAATATAATAAATATATATCTTAACTCTAATCATCTTGTGTGTCGCTAGTTCATAAGCCTCCAAAGCCTACAGTTGTCCATGGCCCCAACTGACAGCACCCTGAGCCTGAAGTGGGATGCTTGGTGGTAGAGTTGGAAGGATCTTATAGTGTCATCAACCTCCCATAGCTCCTAATTCTCTTCTACATGCTCCACATCCATGAGGGTATATCTATCCTCTCCTAAGAGATTCTTGATCAGAACGATATCTCTGTCATGGCATTTTATTATCTATTAGCATGTTTACATCAACATTTCATGTTAGGAATTCATGTATGATGTGACCTCACATGTCATAAGCATAGAACTTCCACACTCTAGGCTTCCTCGTCCCCCTTTTTTCCCTATACTGCATGACCATGCGTTTGAGTTTGATCATTATAGGATCTCTTGTGCCGATATCTTGTCGACTGGTGCCTGCAAGATGTTTCATATTACATAGCTTATTAATTCACACTGCCTACTCTGGTTACCTAGAATCCCTATGATAGGCAACTCTCTATCACCAGTGCTTTATACAACACCCTAACATTGGTGGAAATGCACAAGGGTTCCACACTAGAATTATCTCACTATGGAGACCTCGCTCAAACTTATGTTCTCAAAAGAAGCCATATGGGATCTTGTAAATGGAGTACATCATATGTTCTGTGAACCTTGTAGTGTTCTTAGCCACTATCATCTCTTCTTAATGTTTCTCCAGAATTCCGAAAACCAAAATAAGGACAAAAAGGACATGTATTACACTAAATAGAACAACCATTGGAATTCAGGCCATGATAGTGTTGAATCATCATGCATCTAGGTAACAAGACTCCCCAATCACCCAGAAGCACCATAGAAAAGATTCACTTCCAATGGAACCAAGAGATTCATTAGTTTCCAAATAATCCTGAAGTCACAGACTGTTGAATCTATCTATACCTCCACTAATAGTGGATCTGGCTCAACATTGAACCTTATCGGCCTCTAGCACTAGAACATACAGAGTACACTAATCATGTAGGCATCCTTATCCTTCTTATTAGGTATAATATACTACTTGATAGGTGGTGGTGCTGCTACATGTCCACCAGGAGGAATGATCTCTTAAGATAGACCCTAAACTGAGGCCTCATTTCTCATCAGAGTGTCATCACGATCCGGAACTGGTATCGTGTCTAGTTGTCTTTATAACATCCTATTATTATGGGATAAAATATTTTTATTGATGTTTTCTTTATATAAATTATGGAATAAATAAAATTAAAATAATTTGGAATAATTATTGTCGACTGAAATTTTGAATTTATAATTATAAAAATCTATTTAAGAAATATATAACATTAATTAATTATAAGTCTAACCTTATATAATGAAAAGTGCTGACATTTATAAAATATAATCATAATGGAAAATTTATGGAAATATAAAATAATAACATATGTATATATAATGATAATATATTTATATATATGATATGTGTAATATTAAATATTTAATATAGTAACCTATGTAATATGAATGTTAAGGAGATAATCTAATCTCAATACAAGAAAAAAGAGATCATATAAAGATACACAAAATGTTGTTTTTTATATTAAATTAATTTCACTAACATAGAATAAAAAATGAAATAATAATTAAATTGATAAATGAAATATTGAGTTATAGACACACAATTTTAGATATATAAAACAAGTGTTAAAACATGATGGTTCAAGATAGATTAAAAAATGATTTTTAAAACATGGAAAATAATAATAATAATAATAATAATAATAACTATTGATTATAAAAAATGGATTAATTTTTTTTTTGAGATAATAAGGTCTATTAATATTATTAAGTTACAATTATTTAGTAGTTTATTAATTTGACCGAAAAAATCAATATAAATGTATACATATACTATTACATTTGAATAAATGATAAATAAATAATGATACATACAATATATATATATACATATATGCAGTATCTATATATGTATACATTTTATAACCACTCTATGTATCTATTGTTAAAAAAATAGAAACAACAATAAAAAATGAAAATGAGAACCCAAATGGGTGTGTCGCGTTCCTCGGGTACAACTCAACCAGATGACAACCTCACCACCAACACCACCAAGCATGACTCGACTATCGATCTCCCTTCCTCAGTTGACCGTTGACCAGCCTCATCGTGTCCCCCTTTCTCACTGTCAGCCAAGATCCCCACCACTAACCGGCCACACTATCATAGTTGTCCGATTGAAATAATCATGGTCTATCAATTTCACCATGTTTCATCTTCTTCTTCTGACCCACATCATATGAAAATTTTTGGGGGCACCCATTCCAAACCATCAATCGCACTACTGTATATTGGAATCCCCCACAAGCCATGAAAAAGACAAAGAAATCAAACATTTTTATCTTCTAAAACCTCTTCCACCCCAGGACATTAATAGTATCAAAACTAGTAAAAAAAATAGGAATTTATTGTAGGAAAACCCTTTAGATGTATAGCCAAAAAAATCACTTTATCTTTTTCCTCCCTTTTTATTTTCACCTGGTTCAATCCAAATTGAACAAAGCAGAAAGCCACTTCCAACCCCTAGATTGACTTATGAAATTCAGTTTCTATTATAGGTAAGGGGAATGAATTTATTATATATATATATATATATTATTTTCATATTTCCATCACCAACATGTATATACATATGATATTTTCAATTTCATTAGGAATGATTATACATGTATGAAATTTATGTTATATTTTATTTCTTTAAGTCATGAATGTTTGTTTTCAAATAAATTTGTTAGGGGAAATTTTTATTTCAAAACTATTATGTTAAAATTCCTTGTTTATGTATATATATATATATATATATACTTATGTTGGATACAAATTACATGTTTATTTTACACGAAACCAGATTTATCAATTCAAGGATAACACATTTATTCTAGAGTTTTAGATTTAAAAGTATTATTATGTAAGTGTATTTCATTTTTTCATTTCACATTTATGTTTTCGTAAGTATATAATTACATGTATATGTATTTATATATATATTTATAATATTTGTTTATACTTTCATGTTTTCAACATATATATATTTTATATGCATGTATGTGATTTTCAATTTATACATTTTCATGTTTTCTATTTTAAATATATTATTTATATATATCAATACATGCATGCCATTGTATTCTTAACAAGAAAATAAAAGTATGTACTTTTGATAAAATACCTCATATGATATAGTTAATTTTTATACTTATGTTTAAGAAATTGTGGTGTGCATGTGATACTTTACACTCAAAATATTCCATGTTTATGTCTATTATATATATATATATATTTGTGTGGATATGTGTATATATATTTATTTTCATCATTACAGGTTTTTAAAAGAATATGTAATTCATTTAAAAACATGAAATCATCCAACATAATATATTTAAATTAATTAAAGAAGAAATTTTTAGGTTGAGATTATTAATTTTAGATTTCTTATATGTGTTATATAGTATTTCTTTTAAAGTTAAAAGTCAAGGTTAAATCTAATTTTACTTATAATTATACATGACAGTAAAATTATATATATACATATATTGTTAATAGGATAATTTTTTAAAAATTGTTATTTTATAATTATTATTACTCACTTCATTATTTTAAATTATAATATTTTATGTGTTCATGATAATTATAATAAAGGGAAATTAAATGTATGTTATTTCATGGGACTTTAAATTTACTATAGCTATCATTTTTAGTGAAAAATTTATATATTATTTAATAAATTGTTATATATGAAAATGGTTATTTACTAATTTTATCTAGAATTATTTTTAAAAGGTATTTTTATGATGAAAATTAATTCATAGGTGATTTTAATTAATTAGATGTTAATTATTTTTTTCAATGACACTGAAAAAATAAAGGGATCATATTGTTACTGAAAAATCTGACATGTGATTTACCTTTGAAAATAAATATTTATATATGAATAAATTTTCATGTATATTCAAATTATTGTTATGTTTTTAAATAAAAAACCATAGTAGAAAATGTATATATGTAATGCAGGATAAACATGTTTTCATAAATAATTGGACCTTGGAAATTATAAACAAGAAGGGAAGTGGGGAGTAAACTCATTCCTATCACAAGTTGGAAGGCTTAGATATCCATAAAATTTTCTAGTATCCACAATGTTTTGTCTTTGTAAACATTTATAGTACTTTCTGAAAAACTGCTGGATTATTTTAATTTTTTTTTAAAAGTAAGTATTTTCAAAAAAAAATGATCTTTCAAAAAGAGTAATTATTTTTATAGTCTCTACTGTATTTCCAAAAGACTGATTATTTTCCATAGAGTATTTTTATATTTTTTCAAAGTTATAAGTAATTTCAAATATAATTTTCAAAATATTGAATTCAGAATAGTTTTCAAAAATCTAATATATCTGGAAAATTGTTTTCAAAATCATGTTTTCAAAAAATATAAGTATTTTCAAAATGATTTCTAAAGTACTTTTTTGAAATCTATTTTTAGAATTATTTATTGAAGTAATTTTCAAAAGCTATTTTTAATAGTATTAATCAATGGTATTTTCAAAATCTATTTTCAAAATTATTTCTCAAAATTTATAAATATTTTAAAAAAGGGTTTTCACTGGATTTTGAAAAACCCCATTCGGGGAAATTTTTCTTAAAAAAAAATTTATTAAATGTTTTTATATTCATATAGATCCTTCATAGAGTTTAGATTGATAAGAATCTAGCATGCACAAATTAATAATGCTTACTTGTTATTTATTGTTTTTATTATGTAAGAGTGCTACATTTCCTCCAATGCATAAACTGGAACAGATCCTCTATTGAAAAAGTATATATATTATTTTGGTTACTTCTAAAGAAAATATACAAAATTTTTGTTCTGGATCCAGAAGCGTGTGTCTCGGGATCTAAATTCATCATGATGATATACTAAAATTTTAAATCAGGAAGTACCACAGTCTGATGGGAATATATATATAAGGAGAGCTGACTCAAGAGGGATAATCAATTCCTCAATCCTATAGGATGCATGTACCACTTGTCCTTGCAAACAATGTATTGGTATGCTTAGTCAAAATACATGCTTTCAAGGTCCTGGTGAATATATAAGTTGGCCACCCATACCATCACTAGATTCCCGAGACTAATATCTACACTGGAGAAACTTCAAAACTATTTCCCTAAATCCAAACCAAATCATCATAAGGGAACTAATAGAAACAACATCCCAAGGATCAAACCCCCTTTGATACTAATATTCGTCGACTCGACCTAAACTAGGGATCAAGCAGCAAATAAATAAAGCTCGCCTCTATAGGCAAGGGGGTGGCGTCATGAACCAAAAGAAATAAAGTAAACAGGTTGAATTTTCCTATGTATTGGTATAAACACTTCTGACCATATCAATGAATAATTTTATAGAAATGATATTAAACATTTGCCACAAATATAATTAAACCCAATCATGAACACCCTCTAGGGTGTAGAAGAGTACGATAGTGAAAACTAAAAAGTAATGTTAAAAATATATGCCAAACTAGAAAGATGACTATAACTAAAAAACTAGAATATAAAATCTTGAGAGAGCCCAAATCCTAATATCTAAGATATGACCACTGTTTGTGGTCTACAATTTAAGGTATCCCTAATCTCTTCTATAGTCATTGATGACATGTCCTCCATATTCCTAAGACACGACATGTGCTGGAAAAGCCCATGCAAGTGTGATTATATACATACCCAATAGGATGCACTGAAAGATGACGGGGGAGAAGTAATAGATACAATAGTATTAAAAAGGTAGAAGATAGTAAGCAGTGAATGTCATGCAGATCAACCCAAATCAAGATAAAGTAACTTCTTCCAAACACAAGGGGATAAACATGGTGTGTAGTTAGACTACATATTGAATCATTCCCACGCATAGTAGGATATTAACCTCATCCAACCAAGAAAATATAAACATGGAAAGCCCGTGGACTACCCCATACTTCTTTAGAACCCTTGGAAAGAGACTAAATAAATCCAAAATCATATATACTATTATATAATCTTAGTAAAAAGAATCTCAATCGAGAGAGAAAGGGGGTCTCTATCTCACAGCACAGCCCTAAAAAATATTTTCCAAAAGTTCTCGTTGTCAAATAATGATGACCAACATCTTGCGCATCTACCCAATATAAAACATCACCATCAATAAATTTCTTATCACCTTTCCACACATTAAAGGTACCACAACATCTATGTAGAGGACCCATGCCCCGAAACAGTAGGTGGGTTACACTCCACAGATATATAGAGGACTCATACCCTATTACAAAAAGGGTGTTACACTCTAATTTTTGATAGAGGTCCCATTATCTACCCAGAAGGAGGGTTCCACTCTAATAGTAGATAAAGGACCTGTTACCTTTTTATCAAGAGGTTTCCACTTATATAATAGATGACCCATGCCCTGAATCTGGAGGAGTGTTCTATACTAATATTTGATAGTGGACCCATGCCCAACCCTGGCCAAGGGTTCCACTCAATAATATGGAGGATTCATACCCTAATTTTTTAGGAGGGTTCAACTATGATATGTATTTATATGTCCCATTCCCTCTTTCAACAGAATCATAACATTCCCTAATTCTATAGGACCCATGTCCTAACTATACATGAGGGTTTCACTTTGAATGCCTCTAATGACCCTACGTTGTCACTATAATCATCAAGAATCACCTAGAGAAGTACCATGCATGGAAAATCATGCATCATATCATAAAATCCACAAGGGATAGAACCACCACATTATATATGGAAAAAACTCAGTATATTCTACTCATGGCCCAAAATCAAAGTCCAAACGAAGGATATATGGGAATTTTAAGTTACCTCGAAATGAACCAATGGGTGCATGACAAGTGAGGGGAACCACACAAAATGTGGTCCCGCTCCACTGACTAGTCATGTCCCTATAAGTATATGTCTATCTAATAGATTATTAATAAGTGTATTGTAGGGGACCCACATGACATTCTGATTTCCACTCAGTGTCCCACCCGTGTGCTTGGTTGTGTCTTTGTACTCTAGCCATTTATGTGTACTCAAGTGTATGGTGTTCCTCTAGTTATTTCTTCTTGCATGGGGTTCTACCAGGGTGCTCCATGACATATATCATCCACAAATGGAAGTGGAACATAGTGTGTAGGAGTGTGACACACCATTTCATCATTATAATTCTCCAAAACCTTAGTCACCACAACATATGGGCTACATGTCGTGTGTTCATCATGCTACATGATATGTAGGGATGTTTTATATAAAACCATAAATCTACACTCTATGAACCATATTTGTGTATTTCACCTAACGATGTTTCCTCAAATTCACCTAAAATTGGTGGATCTATCTCTAACCAGTGAGTTCTGGTCATTTGGTGTCTAGAAAACTAGATCTTGTAGCTTCGCACGCACCATTCGCACAATGTACATCCCATGATCTTCTGTTGTTGATGGTTTGTGTTTTGAACATCAAAATGACCACTCACAACCCCTAATATATTATCTTATATCCATGATTTTTCAATCCATATCTTGCACATGAATCTATCAAAAATCTAGGTGGCTGATATGTCTTGGTCCTACTCGATAATGTCAAAATGATACGTCGTAGGCTAATTACAGAAGAATGAAAAGAATTTTTGTTAGAAAGGAACAATTGAAAAAGTTATCAAGAATTTACTCAGAATTCGTGTAAAATTTAAAAAAATTAGATATCTAGGATATAAAACAAAAATAACAAATGAATCAGTTTCATATATTGATTCCAAGGTTCATAGTTGTTGTAGATTGTAAAAGGTATGATCCTACTCAATCTATATAATTATAAAGGATGTAATCGATATTTTTATGAGTGCTACTTGTAGAATTGATCATTCTTCATTGAATTACATTTTGACCAATTATTTAAGGATGTCATTTGGTTTGACCTATCTCAATCTTCCCCGATCAAGAGATTCATCATCTTTGGATGTGATTTGTCAATAAAAGGGGGATGAACGCTCAGAACCCTCATTGGTTTTATGCATCTATACATGAGAAAATCACCATATCTTTTTACTTATATATGCAATAAATTTTATAAATTTAATTAATTATGTAAATTAATAATTTAATTAATCAACTAAACATTCCTCTAATGACTAGTTTATCCAAACTCCCTACACTGACAAATTTTGATTTTTCGCCTAGGGTAAATAACACATTACAAACTCAATTATGGTTTCAGTTTTATGATCTGAGATTCCATTTAATATTTTTCCCATTTCTTTAAGAAAATATGTTCACCTAATATAAAAAATATATAAGTTTTTTTGAAAATTAATTCTAGGAAACCAAGTCTCAGAATCACACATCGTCTAAGCACTTGTATCCATATATATATATATATATTGAAGTCTTACAAGAAAAAAATGGGTCTTTATAGATGTTTTTATTGATGTTTGCGGATAGATAATTCTTTTATTTTCAGGTTGATTATGTATTTTTTTTTGTATGTTCTTACCATAAGATTTTTTTCATGTATATTCTATCATTTCTTTAGTTATTTGATACCCTTACTAACCATTTGATCATATTTGTTCTTATGTTTCCAAATACCCTAGGTTTTTGGGAAAAGTATAATAGGAGAAATTATTAGTGGGAAAATATTTGTTAACGAATTTTTGGGATATGAAAACGATTTATCAGGAATTAAGTAGTTTCATTTATAATAGGAAATTTTATATTTGATATAAAGAACATGGGATTTGTCAATTTATAGTTTTTTCAAATTCTCTAAATCTCCAATCAAGAACAATTCATTGGACGGAAAATTTTCAATAATTGTTATGTATTTTATAATTACGGATAAATATATCCTATATTTTATAGTTGTAATTGAAAAATGTTTGTAAATTATGTGTCTATGAACATCGAATTAAATATTGTGGTTTTAGAGAATCATAAGTATTCTAGAAGATATCCATTATAGAGTGTTTTTCATTAATTGGAATCATGGTGCATTCTTGGTAAACTACAATTAATATCAACTGTAATGTAGAATGAATATGGTGTTCTCCCATTAGGGAGAATAAATATGTATGTCATGATTCCATAAACAAGATATGTTGATGAATAAGAAGAATGGTTAAATTTTATAAATCCAAAAAATTTAAGGTCTCAAAATCATTATTCCAGATGAAGGATTTATGGATATAAATTCTTTAGATGATAATGATGATGAATTTAAAAATACTGAAATATTAGATATTTAGGAGCATCAATTCATAAAATCCAATGATATTTTATCATATCCATATATAAAAATAAATTATAATATTATGGGGGAAAGATAAATGTTGATTAGAAAGGGAAAATTCCTTGAAACTGGGGTAGTAATCTTCTTTTTAGTTTAATAGTTCTAATCTATTTATTTAGATTCATGAATTAAATAAGTTAAATAAAATTATTTTATAAAAGCCTTGAATGATGTTTTTTGAAGTTTTATCACATTATTAACCATTTATTAATGTATTGGATGTTCTATTAAATCACATTTTTCCTACACCAATCATTTTTCATGTACATTTTGAGTGGGTTAAACTTTTACTCATTTCTACAAGGAAACAGGTGGAATTATTATCTCACAAAATTCCTGGATAACCTTCAATTAAAAGGAAATAAATAAGAGAAAATGAAAAGTTATAATGGATGAGAAGAGAATTTTACTCCCTCTCCCAAATAGATATGTGAATAATGGGTAGAAGTGAAAAACACTGAATTTATTACCAATAATGAGGATATGAACTCATTAGATTTGATGAGCATTTGGTGTTGACCAAAAATCCAAATGGGGAGATTAAAGAACCCCATGGGATGTGATAATTAATTTTTGTATTGATGGTCAATTAGAATTTTAAATATTTGAAAAATTCAATTAGTAAGTAATAAATGAGATCAAAGAATGATTTACTACCTAATGGTCTGTTGTATGTGAAAAAAATACACATTAAAAAATCATATGTCATACACAACTTATAGAAATAACCAAAAGATACACAACAAAGGTGTTTGAAATATTTAATCAGATAATATAAGAGATATTATATATGTTAAATGAAATTAAGAGTAATATCTTATGACTTTTGAATATATATTATATGTGAATCCAAGACATTGACGATTCTTTGGTGAAGAATAATCTATAATAGTATCAACTAAAATTGGAGAAGATAGCGAAATGTTATATTAAATATTTAATGTGGTTTTTTCTTAATGAAGTGTGTTGGGAATTCAGTGGGAAAATTTATGGAGGACAAGTTAAATAAATTTTATACTAATAGATGATATATTATGAGTATAAAATTTATTAATTTTGGTTGTCTGAATATAAAAGAAGAGGTTCAGATGATATGAATGAAAGATAAATTATGTTGAGGAGTGTATGTTAAAATTGATTAAGGGTAGAATTTTATATTGGTATATATGATATTAAAAATCACATTTATGATATTTGAAATGTAATTAATTGAATTTGAAAAATGAAAAGTAAATAGACATTATGATGGAAGATGTTGAGAATCAAAAATTACACTATTGAATCTACTAGAGGAAAATACCTCTGTGAAGCATGATGAAGGAGTAAGGTCGATGAACTCTCATGGAGGATTAAAAATTATTTTACACTGTTATGAATTGAATAATGTGTTTAATGTTTTTTGAAGGATGAACTATCTTTAAACAAGAAAAATTATGTGTATTAGACAAATAAAATTTGAAATATCTAAAAGGTAATTCTAGAGGATGATGCAACAAGATTTATAGATTATATTGGTAATATTGTAAAAAGGTGATTCAAATAGAAAAATAGAAATATGGGACATTATCTAAAGATGATAGGCATTAGTTTATCTAAATCCATTATGTTATAGTAATGAAATTCCAATACAATGGTCTGGAGGATGAAAGAAAGTGGAAGCTAAACTATCATAGATGAGCATAAGAGAGGGAGATTAGATGAAATGATTATCGAAAGAATCATTATTTAAATTATTAGTATATGAATAAGTCGTAAGTTATGTATGGAGAGAGGGGGGCTATTAAATTATGTGATATTCATATTATAATGTCTATAAATAGTTGATCGGATTGTATGCAAAGAATATGATATGGTCATATGTTAATTCAATCCAGATATGAGAAACCAAAACTAGAGTTCTAATGTATTGGAGTTATTAATGGAAAATAAAAGATGCTTGGAATATTTTTTAGAAAATGTTTAATGATTTATAGGCTATAGTTTATTGGTATAGATATAGAGGCATAACTGGATAATAGAGATTCAAACATTAATGGAATGGATGATTAAAAGGATGTTTCAAATGGAATTTTTGTAAAGTAAATGGTTATTATAAAAATGAAATGGTGGATGTAAAAATTTTTGGAATTTTTAAGGAATTTTTCTAAATCTAGACTATATTTATGGATTTGTTAAAGAATGTTTACATTGTGTTATTTGGATGATGGGAAAAAATTTAGAAATAATTAACTTGATTGATAAGAAATTGAAAATATTGTGTGTCTTGGTGTTTGAAGACCATGTGCCTCTATAATTTTAAGGAATATATGATTCTATAAATGACAGAGTCCATTCAAATCAAGAGAAATGTTATGGTATAATCCTTACCATTATTGAGAAGGAAATAAAAAAATTCACAACCAACATATATTTATTATAATTCCATTTGTACCATAGATTTGAGCTTCTAAAACATCATGTTTTGGTGAAAATAGTGAACTATAAAGTTATGGACACAAAATATAGAGAGATAAACTAAATTTTGTCATAACCTATAGAAAATTCAAAAAAATATGTTCTGGGAATAATTGAGTGCTTTAACCTAAAGTTACTAAAAGGAGGGAATGAAGAAGACTTGTAAGCAGTTTTATCAAATGATTAGTTGTATTTTTAATATTTTTTTATGTTTATATAGAATCGTGAGTATTTGAAAGATACAATATATGAATCTATAGGGAGGTAGTAATAATTCACCAATTTTTTATGGTGGATATTCACTTGAGTTATATAGTGAACTTATGGGTTATGGATAATAACTTCTCACACCACATGTAATTGATAAATTTATTTTTTATAGAAATTTTGGGTCTAGGGATAATTACTAAGAATTGAAAGGATTAAGATATATCATTGGGGATAAACCTTTCCAAATTTCTATATATTAATTTTCATACTTAATTTATTATTTTTTATGTGGTGATTATGTATAGGAATTCTTAACAAAATCCATGAATTCAAAATCATACATAGGTTAAAAAAATATAAAAGTGGGTAAAATTTTATATTGGATTAATTTCATAAATTTTTCTCACACTTGATTCACCCACTCTCACGGTGATTTCATGTACCCTTGGGACACTAAAATTCTTAAATTAAAATGTCTTAAATTTTAAGAGTTTAATTAATTACATCATTTATAAATTAAAGTTAATAATATTTCATTACCATCAAAATATTTCAATATTCTCCATAAATAAATAGTTATATATATTTTTAGTTCTATTACTATCTCTGGTAAAAGTGACATTTATTAACAAGAAATGAAATATCTGTAAAGTTTCATATTTTATTAGTTCTAAAATAATAATTTATAATAGTAAAATTTTATTAGCGCTTCATTAGAGTGATGATAATATAATTTTTTATTACTTTTTATAAAATTTATGCATAAAAGAAAACACCCTTTTCACAATTTGGATGTAGGGTATTTTTACTATAAAATTACAAAACACATTTTCCTATCACTATGGGAGTAACCTAATGGTTGTGAGTCTATGGGGTTGTTGGGGAGATCCCTGGTTCAAGACTCATGGTTGCATGAATGTGTGTTATGATTTATATATATACCCCACCAATAAAATATACTGAAAAAGTATCCATTGAGCTGATTTAATATTAAAATATAACATTTAAAAATATCATTAATTGAATGTAATTATTTCATATATAGAATTTGATAAATAGGTTCATAGATAACCGATCATAAATAGTATTATATTGACATGTTAATATTATATGCATTTATAGAATGAATTAAAAAATTTATTTCTTATAGTTTAACATTTATTTTTATAATTATTATATATATATATTACTAGAACAGAATAAATATTGAAATTATATTTATATTTACATATATTTATAAAATAAATTAATATACAATAGAAGCATTTTTTCCAAAAAAAATTATACATCAATGCTTAGTAAAAAAACACATGGATGCAGAGTCTCACTTGTTGAAAAATAAAATTTCACATCATAGTTTTAACAAATGTTATTAAATAACTGATGGTAAAAATGTGTTTAACATTGGATACATTAATAATATATGTTAAAAAATATTAATGGTTGTTTTTAACATTAGTTATTTATATAATTTATGTGAACCATTTCAATGTGTGTTTTAACATCAGTTATAAAATAATAAATTTTAAAAGTGACTTTTAACATTTGTTATTATATA
Organism: Viscum album; assembly: GCA_963277665.1. Lineage (NCBI taxonomy): Eukaryota > Viridiplantae > Streptophyta > Magnoliopsida > Santalales > Viscaceae > Viscum > Viscum album. The sequence goes on along the minus strand of OY728155.1, from coordinate 1,423,987,021 downwards.
ACAAAATTAAACACCATGACTTTTAACATCAGTTATATAATAAAACAAGTTAAATTTTACCATTAATATTGGCTATTATATAATAAACGTTAGAAACTTTCTTATAATTAAAACATATGTGTCTTTCTTTTCTTTTCATTCCATTGAATGTTGATTTCATAAAACCCTACGTTTTGGGGCTTGTAACTACCCTTTCAATTCTTCGGTTTCCACATTACTTTACCTTTTGTAAAATGCCTCCTCCCTTAGTCATGTTTGATCTACATTGACCTCATTGCCCTCCCCTTTATAACATTCTACTAAACATAGTTTCATTTTCCATGTCTTGCATGAGTTCTACTATCATTTTCCGTTGATCGTTATTTTCAGTAGCACTACTCCTTTGTATATAATCTTAATTTTTTCCACTATTGATCAAGTATATACTATCCAAATCTAAATTTCTCTAAATTAAATTTCATTTCCTATGTTCAGAATATTTATTGAATTATTATATGCTTTAAATTGTATTCAATTATTTTTTGTTGATTTAAGTTTTGTATTTATTTATTATGTTGTATTCATGGTTATACAATATAAATATTTGTTTTGATTAAATTATTATAGTTGTTTATTGGATTATATTTTAGATAATTATACATGATATAATTTTTACATAAATTTTTACAGGTTCATATTGTACTCAATTTAGAATAGTTGATTGTTTGTTTATATAATGTTTTATAAATAAAAGATTAATTGATTTTTTTATTACATGTTTATGTGATAATTTATAATTTTTTTTATATTTGTATGTATTATTCATATTCTATTTTCTCAAATGTTTTTTTGATTTATTTTTTTATATATTATTTAATTATATAATGTTATTATATTAATAAATATATATGTTTATATATTATATTTTTATTTTCATTATATATAAATTTAATCTATATGTTTTATATTTATATATGTTTATATATTTACATGTATATATGTTTTAAATCAATCTAGTTAAATATATGTTTAAATATTTATATTTGTTTTAATATATTTATAAATTTTATATTTATTTTAGGTAATTAATGATTTGTAATTGGATAAATGCATAATTAACTAGTGATAAATGTTAGAAAGGAGTTACAATTTTCATGGAATTTTCTAAACATAATCCTGAAATCATCAAAATGATTTTATGTCCATGCATTAAGTGTTCGGATATGAGGATGTTAGGATCAATAGAAATGAATGAAGTTCTAATTTACTATGTTTTTAGCCATAGTTATACATACTAGATCAGGTAATGGTTAGATTGCAAAGATCTCATGAACTAATGTTGATGATATTCCGAATGAGATAGAGAATCATCATTATGAAAAAAATCATGAAATGATATTTTAAAACACTGATAATTATTTGTAGTTGAATGATTGTATAGAGATTCATAAAAAAATTGATACTTGGTTGAATTCAGTGTCATAAACAATGTAGAGATTAGTTTCTATAAAATAAAGTGATGGTTAGAGTGAAAATAATTATAGAAAATTGCTTGAATTATTTATATAGTTACTTATATAATGAATGAATCTTCTTTATTCTTATTATAATGTAAAAAATATATCATTCCCAAAGAGACTAGGATATAAGAAAATAATTTTTCCCCCAATTGTTGTGTGATGTATAATAAAGAATATGAACATTTACCAAAGTGTCTTAAATATGTGAAAACATTATATAAAATTGATGAAAAATATAACTATGTTTCATTCTCAAGGATAAGAAGAAAATATACAACTACTGAATTATAGGATGTTCCAAAACATCCTCTTCTAAACCATTTATTTTCAAATCCAAATAATACAATGATGCTGAGATAGTATATAAATGATCAAATATGCAATGTGAAACTACAACACATTAATGATTCACCACAATTAATATGATTTGATCAAAAAAATTGACACTTGAAATGAATTTTAGAGATATCAAAAAGGAACTATACACATGGGACTACCCGAGATCATAGATTTAATTTTTTTATAAAATAAATGGATACAAAATTGAACATTTTAGTTTATAATTTATATCTGAATTTTAGTTTAGAAAAATATTTTGTTAACTTTTATATTTTTGGAGGTTCTCTGGGTAGTGGAAGCATGTAGTGGGAAATGGGATAATTAAAATTTATTTAAATATCAAGTTTTTAGAAACCCAATAGGGTATCTTTCATGTGATGTTTATAATTAATTCATTTTAATTGGAATAATGAAATTACCTAATAATAGGTTTTACTCTTCATAGTTGATGTTGATCTTCTGAAAATAGCCTTTCAAATTCCCTCATTTCTTCATACTCAACTTCACCGGGGTCACTACCCACGTCTTCAACCTTCCACCATTAATGATCATTCCACACCACTAGTTCAAAGATCATGATACACACACAACATCTCGTCATCACCGTTATCGATGAAATGTGAGATACCATAGACATGGATTTTCTGATGAGAATTGTTGACTACTTTTTCATTGTGGATCAATGTCAGGCTATCCAGATTCAGATGAGGGGTCCACTTTAAGATCCCTTGTCTGTATGTGTGGATAATTCAAAATGATTTTTTAATATTCACTCTGGTAGGTAGGAAATTTTCAAATTTGAGATTCAGAATGGAATTTTTAGAGTTTAAACACATTTAATTAGTTTTTTGGTATATGTTTTGGGATTCACTAATTCATTGGGTGCCCAGATAATTTTTGGGATCATTGGGATTCAGAACATTAATTTCCAGTGAAATATCATGGGGTTCATGGTGAGCACATGGTTATTGAAAAAAATATTCTTAAACTTGAACAACCTATTTGTTAAGGAATATTATTTATTTTATCCATGTGTGGATCTCTATCAAACTATGTGGGTATATCTACAAGTTTGGATGGATGTATGATTGGTTCTTGGTTTTCTATATGATGTTCTAAAAATCTACGACATGGGGTTCTCTTTGGAGAGTGATTCCATATGGTTGGTGTAAGGTTTGAAAATTTGTGCATCTAAACCTGTACCTTATTAAAAGATGAAAAATTATGATTTATACCCTTGGATCTTTAATGATTTATACCCCCTTCTCCTTACTCATTCATATGTAATCTTTGCCACATGTCTATCATGTCCCCCTTCATCCATGGGAGATCACCTCTATTTCATAGCAAAAAAAATCCCTTGATACAATTATTTCATTGTAATATTTCTTTCCTTATATCTTCCATTATCCAGTTGTATCATGCATGTTTTGGATATTATACCCTATTTTCAAGGGTTTTGATTGGTTCCCCATATTATTTTTTTCTAGATCAAAATGATTGACTATACTGGCTGAGGAAATCACCCTATGTATAATTTTGGTGCATTTATTTTCCCCAAAAATTATTTCTATTTATTACATGATTCATTGTGACTTACATTGATAATTCTATGTATTACTCCTAAAATTTTTAATCCAATTATTTTTTTCACATAAATATTATTTTATATGTGGTACAATTATTCATTACACCATTAGAGGCTAAAAACCTCAACTTAGAGAATTCCTTATGATGATTTTCGATTAACTACCAAGAAAACCAAATATTTAATGAATACAAAACATCATTTAAGATTTCAATTTCTAGACACTTAGTCAATACCCATTTTATTAATTCTATGTGTAATTAAAACACTCTTTATGGTGGGTTGGTATTTGACATCCTTGATGACAATAGTTGTGGAATAACAACAACACCTATTTGGGTGTGTTATTTTGGAAATTAATAAAAATCATTCAAATTCGATTTTGAAAAAACTACCCCACTTATCATTGATGCATGGGAATATATCCAAGGTTTATATTACTACTCTATTATACTTATAGTTATATATAGATATAATTTACTGAAGTGGGTGGTATTCCTTGGTTCACCTCTAATTTAATTAATTCCTTATTATATACTAAACAATTTTGTGTTTTGTACTAAAAAATTGGAATTCATTAGACACTATTGTTGGTGGCCTACTGAGTTTTACTCACACCCTAATTATCCCACCACCTAGTTCCCAATAAAATCTCACGGATATTGGTTTGAAATTATATGTTAATTTTTTGGTTACATATATTGGGCTAAAACATATAATGGGATATGTGGATAGATCATGTATTATTATTGCCTATAGAAGTTGGGTCCTTTTTGTTATTATATTTATTTATTTATGTATATCAATATATCATTTATTTAAATATATCACCTATTGTATTATAGACTGTATGGTACATTTAGAATCACACTCTTTCTTGGTTATGTTTATTGGCTCATGACTTTGGATAGTTTATTATTATCTTCTTATAGTTTGTCTTGTTCATTTTATACAATATTTAGTACCGATCAAGAGGGTATAGTATCCCCACAATAACACATTATACCCTCACTTTTAGTATACAACCATTGGAACATAGGGAGGTTCTCTTGGGGCCATGTGACCCTAATTTTAGGTTACTCATGAGTGAGCTAAGATGAGGAATTCACGAATAAGGATAAACACACATTGTATAGCACTGCGTTGTATTGTCAACACATGATAGTGGTATACTATTCATGTTAGTGTAAAATTGGATTATTGTTATTTCATCCCACGGTATTTTGGATTCCTTAAACAATAAGGAAAAATAACATGAGAGTACTATTTTAGATCACTCCTACCTCGTGATAATCAGATACGTATATTTTTTATAGAATATTATATTCATAAGAGATTATTAGAGGACCTCCTTTCCATACAAAATTTCTTTAATGAGTTGTGTTAAGACACATTCATCAAAATTTCATGTATTTAATAGTCACTAGGAAATTTTTTTAGGAATTAATATCAATAAAAATCATCGAGGTTCATTCCAAAAGTAAGATAAGTGAAAAATATTCTCTGAAAATCATTTTGAAACAATATTTTTTTAATTAATCATTATATTAATTGTTTATCATCCAAAATAGATTTTCAAAAGCATGAAAATTTATTTTCTATTTTATACCTTTATAAACCAAGTATTTTCAACTTATTCCTTAATACATCCTTTCCATAACCATAAATATGAAATATGTACTAAAATTTATCAACATATATTTAATCATGTTCCCTACCATTAAAAAATGAAAAATAATTCATAACTATTATAAGTTAAATGAAATCATTATTTTTTCATGCTATGTTATTTTTTATGCCCTTTCTTACACAAATAAATCATTTTCTCGTTCCTTTAAAATAATACCTTGGGTACCTCCTCAAACATTTTTTACATGATATAAATTTAATCTTCTTTAATCCATCATATTCATCACATGAAAACCCATTATAATCCATAATTATATTATTTCATCTATTTTTAAACACAATTATTCCACATTAATAATCCTAATTAATGATATGTAGTTTACATAATCATAAAATTTGTTATTCTAACTCATTTCTTATTAGGTCAATCTTAGGGAAAATATCTACATTTTCCATGGAATCCATTGTCAACTTGGTTCTTTATGGATTCATCCATCACTAAAACAAAATGAGGTTAATGTGATTGGTGAATATCTAACATCATAATAGAATTATCATTTGTTATCATAAGGAAAAAACATCCTAAAAATTTATTATATGTTAAAACCTTCACATTATCTTTCAATTCCACCAAAATCACTCTCAATTTAATCTAGGTTTTTTTGGTTGGGGTCTCTCATAATCCATATCTAAATTTCATAATATAACATATCCTTCTTTATAAATTTTAAATAGAATATGTTTAACCAAATCATATCCCATGGGATTTTATTTTTTAGTTTGGTATTATGAGGGAGACTCATGATGCACTAGAGTAAATATTGTGTTGGTACCGAACCATAAATTTTCGGGTTATTTCCTGTATTTGAATTTTTTCCATATCTTCATCTACATTAAATTATCTAGACTATTATAAAACTTCTAATAGAACCACAAAATATATTTGTAACAAAAAATTCATGATGTTTTCCTATAATTAGACTTGTCCCTTTGACTTATCCTCCTAGTTCCACTAAATTTAACTTACCCAAAATCCGAAAATATTCCATATTACATCAACTAACATAAATGGTAATATATAAACCTTAAATTTTTATCAAACGTAACTTATAGCTCCCCAAATTACACTCACCTAATATCCTAACCTTTAATGTTATATAAATGATCCTCTGATACAATCTATGACACCCCATAGATGTGACCATTTTTATTACATTAATTAAACAAAATATTGAATTAAAATACATCCTCATAATCTTTCATGTTCATAAATTTAGAGAAAAATTGAAAAACAATTAACTAACAAAACTCTTGTCTTTAACTAATTGATTTTTTTTTCACTATAAGATCCTGTTTTTTCTATGAGTTATTGATCCTTTAATTTTTGGATAAACCATTAAGTTTATCTTTAATAATTTGACTAAGAGTTTAAAGAATGGTTCCATAGCTTCTAGGGATTCCTTCTGGGTGATGGAGGTTTGAACCATGTGGGGCTGAGATAGATGGTGTAGATGGGCTATGCACAGTTTGTCTCACAATTCAATACAAATGATGTGTGTTGTTCTTATAACAACCCTTATCTTTATTAAACATTTATTTCTTATTTAATTATATAAAATTACACTTAATAAAACCTGAATGACCAATATTTATATGGTATTTGGAAATTAGTTACAGTTCATTACAACATTAAATATTAATTACGACATCTTTGTAAAAAAATTATTTAACATGCTAGATCCTAAAACCTCATTGGACAAACTGGAGAAATACATAATAAAATGGTGAACAATAAATCCTCGTAAGGAAATAAAAATGGAATAAAATGAAGATAATAATACATTTTATACCAGGCATATCAATGAGGCATAAAAAACATTAATAATATGGCATGATATAGCATAATAATCATAACATGGGAATTGTCGAAAAAACATAAAACAAAACATCCTAAACATAGGTCAACACTATACCACTAAGAATTCATGTTGGAAAATTTCCCATAATGGAATAATGTAGACCCCTATCCTAAAATTATGTATCCTGATACAAAACATTTCTCGATGCATTAAATCGCTATATAATTTGGGGCACACCCATCACTTGAATTTCATTCTCGTGCTTAAGTGTTCCACATTGATCATAAAAAATGGATTCATTAATCATAATAAATTTTTACTAAATCAATGAGTTGTGGTATAAATACATTTATTTAAACAATAAAAAGTTATATATATATATATATATATATAATTTAACACCATTTATAGGAAATGTGTAACACCCCAGGTAAATAAAGAATATGAAATTTTCATATTTATCCATATTTTTGAATAAAATATTAATATGACTTTAAAGGGGATGCTATGCTCGATGGCGTACCCAACATGCAACAACGAGTTTCTTGGGAATCTTACGTTGCACAATAATAATAAAATATTATTATTTTAAATGGTAGTTAACATGTAGTCGTTGTATTGGAGAGAATGGATAGAAATAACTATAATATGATTATATATGTTTTTAAATGATTTTACATTTATCCAATAAAAGATAAAGGCATAAAATACGGAAAGAATTCAATTTTAGGCGTATATGCCCTAGTTTTCACTAAAGGTTCACTTAATGACTTTTGATGGAGAACCGTCATTAAATGTAGTTTTGTTTACTCTTATACATCATTTTGGATGAAATAAAACTCTTCTTATGAATTGGGACATCAAAATTTACTTTTTGTAAATTTTTGGTATCTTTCTGATAAAGTTTATTTTTTAATGAATAGTGTAAAATGTTGTATTTTAATTCAAAACCTCTTTTTAATCTAATTTATTTATATGATTAGATTATCTTTTGAATTGGTTTTAAAGTGAAATTAGAATATATTTTCACCATTAAATACAATAGTGGTCGTTGGAATTAATTTCACTTTGAAATCAGACTTAAACTAGTGTCAATCTTTTGATACTTATTGTTTCATAAAAACACGCTATTTTCTCTGACAGCGGGAATTAATTATTAAATTAATTAATGTGACTTATATGTTTTGAATTTTGTAAAATAAACTTTATTTTTGAATTCGGAATATCAAATATAGCTTATGGTGAATTTTTGGGATTTTTTTGAAAAACTTCAATTTTTGATGAATAGTGAAACCACTAAGTGGTACTTATAAAAACTGATTTTTCTGTTTAAATGAAATTTTTCCATATTTGTGTTTTGAATTTAAAAAATCCGACATACATGGTTGTCATTAAGAAGTAAAATGTGGTTCAATGGGATAAAAATAATTTTTTGGTGAATAGTAACTTATTAAGTTTTAAATCGCGATTAGAGGTAATTAGTGTAATTTAAGGTAAAAATAATGTTTTAATAATATGAAATGAACTTGACACATGTCCTAACGTCATTGGATGTGTCATGGGCGACCAATACAACCCATGGGACAACTTGGGGACCCCATGAAGCCACTTTGGATGGAAAATGACATTAATATCTTTTTATTTAAAGTTAAAGTAAAAAATGAGACAAACATGCAATGTTTTACTAAAACAATTTTTACATGGGGTTATACAAATCAGATTTTTGACTATAAATATTCATTGTAAAGATAAAAAGATTTCCTAAATCATAGTATTTTTTTATTATTTTGATACATTAAATAAATTAAATTATTTATGACATCATGATGATGCAGCGATGACCTCATTATTTAACGATTTAAATAAAATGGAAAGATAAGGTAATATCTAAGACCTAAACATGTCCAAAACCTATTATATGAGCGTATATCGAACTCTTATCATCTTATCCACGAAACACTTAAATTTGGGACCTCTTAAATCCGAATACCATTTTAAAATAAAGTGACATTGCTTTACCTTCCAAGAGTGCCCCTCCTCATCTCTTATAAAAAGCCCCCACCTCTACCTCCTTACCCACACTCCCAAAGCCTTTGGATCGGCCAAACTCATCCCATTTTGTCTCTACACTTCCCTCTCTTACTCCTTGAATCCTAAATTTGGGATGAAGTCTTCCCAAGGAAGCCTTTGAGCTCAAACCAAAGGGAGTTACCCGATTTTAAGGTAATGTCTTCACTTGAGTCCTTTTGTTTTATTTTGCTTCTCCAACCCCATAAACTCTTTTTATTAATTTATTTTGTAACAACTACAGTATAATAAATATACTAGTATGTTGTTATATGAAGTATTCGAGCTACACTTTCACACACCTACATATAATGGTTAAAGAACATACTGTTTCCGTGGATGGCGAATTTCGGCCTCCCGAAACGATGATTGTTCAACATTCTTTTAACACCTTAAAAGGTGGCCATTAAGATGAAAATATATTTATATATTATATATAATATGTTTATTTTTTCCTTAATCTTCTGTATTTTTCTTTTTTGAAATAATTTTATGGTTTCCATTATGGGTAAACGCGATATCTTCATTTAAGGAAGTGCGGACTACCGCCCCCTCAAAGTGATGTGATTCGTTAATGCCATATGGGGGACGTATAAAGGATGGATTTAAAGTTATTATATATGAAGTTATACTGGAATTATAATACACCTCTATGTCATTATTATTCCATTCCATAAAAATATGAAATAGAAATGAAAGTAGCGTTCATGCGTACGTACGGCTTACCGTCTCCATGAACGGTGCATTTCATTTCTTATCCCCAAATGTAATGTACTATTATAAGTACATGTATATAATGGATATATATGATGAATGATACAACTAAATGATGAATATAATTCTGGAATTAAAATATACATACATATCATTTAGTTTTAATTCCATTAATATGACACAGAAATGAAAGTAGCATTCATGCGTACGTACGACTTACCGTCTCCATGAACGGTGCATTTCATTTCATACCTCTAAATGATTATGTAATATCATAAATACATGTATATTGTGGATATATATGATATATATTATATCCAAATCATGAATATAGTTCTTGATATAATTAACATTTGACCACACGAACAACATGTATTTGTAAGAAGTCCACTTTCGACTTAAGAACCAAATATCGACAAAACAAACATTATTAACTTGAATGATTACATAATGTTTATAACATGGAAATAAGTGATCTAAAAGGAATAATGAACTATAAAAAGGTTCATAATAAATTGGAAATTAACTCAAGTTTATTATTCAGGACGTTAAAGAATGATCGAGTCAAGTCGGACCCGAGGTAAGGGATCCTACTCCTCTCTATCTTTTTAAGTACACTATTTTATGTCATTCCTTCTAAGCTCATCTTTCTTGTTATTGGGATGTTCTTTTATATTAATCTTACTGTAATTTTTATGTTCATGTGATGAGAGACCCTGTTCTCTCTCATCAATCCATTTTGGAAGTTTTGAGTGGCGCTGTTAGGCTGCCGAATTTTCGTAAGAGATCTAACCTTTCTCTTTCTGTTTAAGTACTCTCCTTTATATCACTTCTTTTAAGCTCCTCTTTGTTATGATGGGGGATGTTCTTTTATATTACTCTTGCTGTATATTTTATTTTAATGTGATGAGATACCCTATTTGATCTCATCAATCCATTTTTGGAAGTTTTAAGTGGCGTCGTTAGGCTGCCGAGTTTTCGTAAGGGATTTTTCATCTCACTTTTATTCCCGTGAGATTTATGCTACATTTTCCACAATTTCCTTTGAGTGGTGTATGTATTGACCATTATTTTACTCATTGTGTAATATTCATTCATTTATGAGTATTTACATCAATGTTGTATTGTCCTTGTTTCAAGGGGCGTATGTTTCAAAAGATACCCATGTCGGTAAGGGATCCTTTCACCCTCCTCTTTTTAAAAGAATTTTTTTGTTATGTCTTTTAATTCACATAATATTATTTTGGGATATGTTCTTCTCTATATTTATTGATGTAAATTTTATGTCCAAGTGATGAGATACCCTTTTTATCTCTCATCAACTCTTTTTCTGAATTTTGAAGTGACGTCGTTAGGCTGTCTAATTATTGCGAGGGAACTTCTTAACCCAATTTCGATTCTTTGGGGTAAACTTGTACACCTTGAATATGTCGTTCTATGATTATGTGTGAATGTCCTCTGATTTTTTTACACTTAATACCCACTTATATTTCATGTATTTTTTTTCACACATAGTTATGTAACTGATTTATCCTTAATCCAAGGATATCGTCTTTGTATGGGACTTCGTCTCAATCTCCTTTCATTAAGGCATATTTTGTTTTATACACAACCTTCTTTTATACGGTGTATAAACCCCTTTGACTTTTACGATTATCCAAAATGAATCTTTTTTATACGAATAATTTTACCAAACGACAAAAGGGAATGTTTTTGTCGTACGTATACGGCGACAACGACTTCTCCGCCGCCTTGACCATTATTTGAGTTCCGGCTTCCTCTACAAGCCATAACTTTTTTAAAAGGAAAATAAATACCATGTTTTAATTTTCTTTTATTTTGGTATTGAAAATGGTTTTCATAATGTTTTTATATCGATGTGTTGTATTGATATCTTGTGATTGAAAGGTGGAAATGTTATGTTTCCTTTATGCATGTTTTATGTGATATGATTATGTTGAGGTTCTTGGGAATTATTATGAAGACGGGTGGTTCCGTGATAAACTAAGGGCGGGTGAGCCCGATATAGCTCTCCAGTGCATTGGGTAATGCAAAGGAGTGAAACGTTAAGGTTTCTCCGAAGAGATTTAGGGAATATACGGTGATGGGTATTCCAAACGTAACCAAGAGGGTTACTCCCTATGTAAGAATGTTATGAATGCCTTGAGTTACCTTTATGTATTATGATTTATACGATTTATTCATGGTTTGATGAGGTATGTTAAAGTGCCTATGTTTTATGGGTAAAGTATGATTTCATTCTTATGTATATATGAACTCATGTTTCCTTTCCAGATTTTTATAACCCTTACTGAGATTTTTATGCTCATCCCAAGTTTTTGAAATGTTTTTCAGAGGTCAAGAGAAAGGTACATGATGTGATGATAGTGTCAAGGATGTTTCAAGAAAGAATCCATGTTTTATTTTAAATATGTTTCCGTTGATGGGAAGGATGAATATTGTCTTTTCTATAACCACTTTTTTTAAATGTGGAATGTAATTCAAGTTTCATGATCTAATTCTCTAAAAATCTAAACCTAAAAAGATCCTCAATGTGTAATATTTTAATAACTCAAGATTAAGTATGGTTTAAGGTTGGGTCCTTATAGTTGGTATCAAATTTTGGTTTAGGTAACTTTAGAGGTTAGGGTATTCATTAAGCATAAGTGACATTACCATAATGGTTAGGATTTCAGAAAGAGTCCTAGTTTTAGATAAAGTGAATGAGTAAGGATATCTTAGTGTTTACCTTCCTCATTAGTACATGATGGTTTTTTTGATATACTCACACTGACATTTCTGTTTTTAGTGAATGGATGGATCTAGCAGGCACCAAAGAGACAAATGGTTTGAAGGAAACTGTGGTGGTTCTCTGATTAAGATACTAGATAAAATGGAGGATTCAATGAGGAAACTCGTGGTTGTTCTAAACCAAATATCAAGGAGTCATGATAAACCACTTGAACCTTGTTATGTTCTGTAATGCATCATGTACGAGATGGCAAATCGATGTGGAAGTTCATGTAATAATTATAAAGGTAACCATTAGAGTTTATATGATCCTTACTTTTGAGGTAATTATGGGTTATTATATGATATGCTGGAAAATGAAAGGCATGAGATAAACTTGAGGTTAAAATATGTTATGATAATTTTTGATGATTTTATCTCTTTTTGGGGAATGATTTAAGAATTATATAGTTTTGGAAAAAGGACAACACGCAGACCGTGTGACAACCCGTCGCGTTGAACAAAGCTTCGGGAATCGAACCCACAACCAAAGTGCGACTGGTATTTATCGCCTACCATTGGACTACGTGAAGTCCCTAGTTAGTTTGACTGATTCTTTTTAGTTATATGATTTTATGAACTAAGAGTAAGTTGATTTTGGGTTATTTATGAAAATTATTAACCTATCATGGAGGATATGTGATTAGGTTAATTACTTTTCAATACGAGACTTTAGGAGCAACTGATGTTGTTTGGAGATAAATGTTACGATTTAACTTGGAAGACTATGAGACTAAATCCTTCAAATATTTGGGTTTCAATCTTAGATTGGTTTACTTTGAATAATTTTAGGGACAAATTGTTTATCGGATGGTCCTCATTGAACTTTGGGTTTTGTTGGACAAATTTTGGAGATTAAGCATAGATTTTCTTTTTAATGGGTTATCCTTTTCTGGATTATCTGACCTTGTACTAACCTTTCGGGTTTTGGTTTTAGTTAAAGCCTAAAGACATGGGATGTATATAGTTCTCTTTGGTGGATTAGGTGATTCTCTAGAAGTTGATTATAGTACTCTTAATGCGAACAAGTCTCCCTAAATACTCGTCTTTTGGAAAAAAAATATGAGTTTGATTAAGGAATCTAGTAAAAGTTGAAAGTCAACATGATAAGTGATTATGTTTCCTTATGAATAAATTCCTCAATAAAAATTAACTTAAAACAAAAATGTGGTCTATTAACTTTTCCTACTGGGAAATCGAATACCGTTTAACCCATCGCAAGTTTGTGATTTTCTTATGGTTAACTTTCTCCTAGACATGTTTACTATCACTCTCCCTCAAGAACATGACCATTTTCTTTTTCTTCCATGTCCATGTTTTTCTACATATGGGTTAACTGGGTTGACCTCTGTACTTATCTTCCTTTATTTTAAAGTGATTTTTTTACCGACTCTTGTTTCGATGTGGGACTTTAAAGGATGTTTCCATGCTCAATTTTAAAAATTGGGAGGACGCAATTCCCAAAAGGGGGGAAGGATGTAACACCCTAGGTAAATAAAGAATATGAAATTTTCATATTTATCCATATTTGTTAATAAAATATTAATATGACTTTAAAGGGGACGCTATGCTCGATGGTGTACCCAACATGCAACAATGAGTTTCTTGGGAATCTTACGTTGCACTCTAATAATAAAATAATAGTATTTTAAATTGTAGTTAACATGTAGCCGTTGTATTGGCGGGAATGGATAGAAATAACTAAAATATGATTATATATGTTTTTAAATGTTTTTACATTTATCCAATAAAAGATAAAGGCATAAAATATGGAAAGAATTCAATTTTAGGCGTATATGTCCTAGTTTTCACTAAAGGTTCACTTATCGCCTTTTGATGGGGAACCGTCATTAAATGTAGTTTTGTTCACTCTTATACATCCTTTTGGACGAAATAATACTCTTCTTAAGAATTGGGACATCAAAATTTACTTTGTGTAAATTTTTGGTATCTTTCTGATAAAGTTCATTTTTTAATGAATAGTGTAAAATGTTGTATTTTAATTCAAAACCTCTTTTTAATCTAATTTATTTATATGATTAGATTATCTTTTGAATTGGTTTTAAAGTGAAATTAGAATATATTTTTACCATTAAATCCAATAGTTGTCGTTGAAATTAATTTCACTTTGAAATCAGACTTAAACTAGTGTCAATCTTGTGATACTTATTGTTTCATAAAAACACGCTATTTGCTCTGACAGCGGGAATTAATTATTAAATTAATTAATGTGACTTATATGTTTTTAATTTTGTAAAATAAACTTCATTTTTGAATTCGGAATATCAAATATAGCTTATGGTGAATTTTTGGGATTTTTCTGAAAAACTTCAATTTTTGATGAATAGTGAAACCACTAAGTGGTACTTATAAAAACTGATTTTTCCATTTAAATGAAATTTTTCCATATTTGTGTTTTGAATTTCAAAAATCCGACATACATGGTTGTCATTAAGAAGTAAAATTTGGTTCAATGGGATAAAAATAATTTTTTGGTGAATAGTAACTTATTAAGTTTTTAATCGCGATTAGAGGTAATTAGTGTAGTTTAATGTAAAAATAATTTTTTAATAATATGAAATGAACATGACACATGTCCTAACCTCATTGGATGTGTCATGGCCGACCAAGAAAACCCATGAGTCAACTTGGGGACTCCATGAAGCCACTTTTGTTGGAAAATGACATTAATATCTTTTTATTTAATGTTAAAGTAAAAATGAGACAAACATGCAATGTTTTACTAAAACAATTTTTACATGAGGTTATACAAATCATATTTTTGACTATAAATATTCATTGTAAATATAAAAAGATTTCCTACATCATAGTATTTTTTTATAATTTTTAGACTTTGAATAAACTTAATTATTTATGACATCATGATGATGCAGCGATGACCTCATTATTTAACGATTTAAATAAAATGGAAAGATAATGTAATATCTAAGACCTAAACATGTCCAAAACCTATTGGATGAGTGGATTTAGAACCCTTATCACCTTATCCTCGAAAAACATAAATGTGGGACCTCTTAAATCCGAATACCATTTTAAAATAAAGTGACTTTTCTTTACCTTCCAAGAGTGCCCCTCCTCACCTCTTATAAAAGGCCCCCACCTCTACCTCCTTACCCACACTCCCAAAGCCTTTGTCTCGGCCAAACTCTGCCCATTTTGTCTCTCCACTTCCATATCTTACTCCTTGAATCCTCACTTTGGGCAAAAGTCTTCCCAAGGAAGCCTTTGAGCTCAAACCAAAGAGAGTTACCCGATTTTAAGGTAATGTCTTCACTTGAGTCCTTTTGTTTTATTTTGTTTCTCCAACCCCATAAACTCTTTTTATTCATTTATTTTGTAACAACTCCAGTATCATCAATATACTAGGATTTTTTTATAAGAAGGATTCGAGCTACACTTTAATACACCTACATCTAATGGTTAAAAAACATACTGTTTCCGTGGATGGCGAATTTCGGCCTCCCGAAACGATGATTGTTCAACATTCTTTTAACACATTCAAAGGTGGCCATTAAGATGACACTATATTTATATATGATATATAATATGTTTATGTTTTCCTTAAGCTTCTGTATTTTTCTTTTTTGGCATACCTTTATGGTTTCCATTATGGGTAAACGCGATATCTTCATTTAAGGAAGTGCGGACTACCGCCCCCTCAAAGTGATGTGATTCGTTAATGCCATATGTGGGACGTATAAAGGATGGATTTAAAGTTATTATATATGACGTTATACTGGAATTATAATACACCTCTATATCATTATTATTCCATTCCATAAAAATATGAAATAGAAATGAAAGTAGCGTTCATGCGTACGTACGGCTTACCGTCTCCATGAACGGTGCATTTCATTTCTTATCCCCAAATGTAATGTACTATTATAAGTACATGTATATAATGGATATATATGATGAATGATACAACTAAATGATGAATATAATTCTGGAATTAAAATATACATACATATCATTTAGTTTTAATTCCATTAATATGACACAGAAATGAAAGTGGCGTTCATGCGTACGTACAGCTTACCGTCTCCATGAACGGTGCATTTCATTTCTTACCTCTTAATTATTATGTAATATTATAAATACATGTATATTTTTGATATATATGATATATATGATATCCAAATCATGAATATAATTCTGGATATAATTAACATTTGACCACACGAACAACATGTAATTGTAAGAAGTCCACTTTTGACTTAAGAACCAAATATCGACAAAACAAACATTATTAACTTAAATGATTACATAATGTTTATAACATGGAAATAAGTGATATAAAAGGAATAATGAACTAGAAAAAGGTTCTTAATAAATTGTAAAGTAAATCAAGTTTATTATTCAGGACGTTAAAGAATGATCGATTCAAGTCGGACCCGAGGTAAGGGATCCTACTCCTCTCTTTCTTTTTAAGTACACTCTTTTATGTCATTCCTTCTAAGCTCGTCTTTCTTGTTATTTGGATGTTATTTTATACTAATCTTACTGTAATTTTTATGTTCATGTGATGAGATACCCTATTCTCTCTCATCAATCCATTTTGGATGTTTTGAGTGGCGCCGTTAGGCTGCCGAATTTTCATAAGAGATCTAACCTCTCTCTCTCTCTCTTTAAGTACTCTCCTTTATGTCACTTCTTTTAATCTTCTCTTTGTTATGATGGGGGATGTTCTTTTATATTCCCCTTGGTGTATATTTTATTGTAATGTGATGAGATACCCTATTTTATCTCATCAATCCATTTTTGGAAGTTTTATGTGGCGTTGTTAGGCTGCCGAGTTTTCGTAAGGTATTTTTCATCTCACTTTTATTCTCGTGAGATTTATGCAACATTTTACACAATTTCCTTTGAGTGGTGTATGTACTGACCATTATTTTACTCATTGTGTAATATTATTTCATTTATGAGTATTTACATCAATTTTTTATTGTCCTTCTTTCACGGGGCGTATGTTTCAAAAGATACCCATGTCGGTAAGGGAACCTTTCACCCTCCTCTTTTTAAAAGACTTATTTTGTTATGTCTTTTAATTCACATAATTTTATTTTGGGATATGTTCTTATATATCATTATTGATGTAAATCTTATGTACAAGTTATGAGATACCCGTTTTATCTCTCATCAACTCTTTTTCTGAATTTTGAAGTGACGCCATTAGGCTGTCTAATTATTGCAAGGGAACTTCTTAACCCAATTTTGATTCTTTGGGATAAACGTGTACACCTTGAATATGTCATTATATGATTATGTTTGAATGTACTCTGATTGTTTTACACTTAATACCCACTTATATTTCATGTATTCGTTTGTCACACATAGTTATGTAACTGATTTATCCTTAATCCAAGGATATCGTCTTTGTATGGGACTTCATCTCAATCTCCATTCATTGAGGCATATTTTGTTTTATACACAACCTTCTTTTATACAGTGTATAAACCCCTTTGACTTTTACGTTTATCCAAAAGGAATATTTTTTATACGAAGCATTTTACTAAACGACAAAAGGGAATGTTTTTTTCGTACGTATACGGCGACAACGACTTCTCCGCCACTGTGACCATTATTTGAGTTTCGGCTTCCCCTACAAGGCATACCTTTTTTAAAAGAAAAATAAATACCATGTTTTACTTTTCTTTTATTTTGGTATTGAAAATGGTTTTCATAATGTTTTTATATCAATGTGTTGTATTGATATCTTGTGATTGAAAGGTGGAAATGTTATGTTTCCTTTATGCATGTTTTATTTGATACGTTTATGTTGAGGTTCTTGGGAATTATTATGGAGACGGGTGGTTCCGTGATAAACTTAAGGCGGGTGAGCCTGATATAGCTCTCCAATGCATTGGGTAACGCGAAGGAGTGAAACGTTAAGGTTTCTCTGAAGAGATTTAGGGAATATACTATGATGGGTATTCCAAACGTAACCAAGAGGGTTACTCCCTACGTAAGAATGTTATGAATGCCTCGAGTTACCTTTATGTATTATGATTTCTACGATTTATTCATGGTTTGATGAGGTATGTTAAAGTGCCTATGTTTTATGGGTAAAGTATGATTTCATTCTTATGTATATATGAACTCATGTTTCCTTTCCATATTTTTATAACCCTTACTGAGCTTTTTATGCTAATCCGATGTTTTTGAAATGTTTTTCACAGGTCAAGGGAAAGGTACATGATGTGATGATAGTGTCAAGGATGTTTCAAGAAAGAATCCATGTTTTATTTTAAATATGTTTCCATTGATGGGAAGGTTGAATATTGTTATTTATGTAACCACTTTGTTTAAATGTGGAATGTAATGCAAGTTTCAAGATCTAATTATCTAAAACTCTAAACCTAAAAAGATCCTCAATGTGTAATCTTGTAATAACTCAAGATTAAGTAAGTTTTAAGGCTGGGGCCTTATAAAATGTGTTCATTATTTCATACATAACTGGTTTGACATGGAAAATCACAGTGAAAATATGGCAGTGTAATAGCGTCACTTAAAAATTCTTAAAATGGGTTGATAAGATAAAAATGGGTGTCTAATTGTTTTTACCAGAAGTATACAGTAATAGAGACATGGGATTCCATTTGAACGCATTTATAATTAGAAAATTAAGGCATATGATAATAAATAAGCATGAACAAAAAGTGAAAGGAAATGATGCTTATGATATTTTGGTACTGTGACAGGTGTACATGGGAGGGATTAATGAGAGATAAAGGGATATATATAATCATTTATAAATAATAAATTAAGTATGGGTGAGGATATAAAACATACCCCATAATTAGTAATTGTATATAAAAGGCCATAAAAAGATAAATAAACATGTATAAAGTTGATAATGGAAAGAACCCTTACTTGAGTGTGTGGCCCCAAAAGCATGAGAAGGGGATTATTGAGAGCTTGATACTGCTTTAAATAATTCTAGAGAGATTAGGGAAGATTAATAACATTATCTATGTATTTTTAGTGATGATTAATGGTATATTGGGTGGGTTTATATAAGAAAAAAGGGAATTATTTAATATTTAGGTTTTGGACACTAAAAAATAAAATATTCAAAACAACAAATGTTACATTAGATTTTCCCATGGTTTCTACCAAAGGGGAGTGGTTTTAAATATTTTATTAGTAAATAGGCATAACTTATTAAAATAATCCCCTTTATTATGTAGAGGTGAGTCACACTTTCAAATAAATTAATATAAAACTATAAAATATAATAACAGTTTTGGTGGATTCACAAAGTCTTTATAAAAATAATCATTAGACATAAAATCACATTATTTAAATGTCAAACATATATTTGGATGATTATACCCATTATAGAATATAATACATTATTTTTGGGTAATTATGATGTCATA
The DNA here is from genome assembly GCA_963277665.1 of Viscum album. Lineage (NCBI taxonomy): Eukaryota > Viridiplantae > Streptophyta > Magnoliopsida > Santalales > Viscaceae > Viscum > Viscum album. Next base: position 1,423,967,133 of record OY728155.1, on the reverse strand, counting down.
AACCAAACTGTATATTTATACGGTATTTAATTTTTACCGGAAAATTCGACTATCTTAGAAAATAATGAAAAAAAACTACAGAATAATTTTCAAATTATGGTTAAAAAATAATATTCATTTAATATCAATAATTTTATAAATATTTTCATTTTTTTAAATAATATTCAAAATTTATTGAAAAAAAAGTGGGTTTTTGACTACAACTATGTTTTAACACTTAAAAATGTACATTTTACTCCAAACAATTATATTAAAATATAAAATTAAGAAATATTATTTTATAACAAAATTTTATTAAATTAATATTTATTTCAAAAATCCATTAATCTATAAAAATAGATCCCTTAATTGAATTTGAGCATTACCCAAAAATGAAATTTGTGTTTAATTGAATCAAAATCTAAATCATTTATAATGTAAAAAATAAAATATTAAAAAAAATATTATATACAATATATAGATTCATATTATTATGCTCTTTATACATATACCTTTATTATACTAGTCTACACAATAGTAGTAAGGTGCATGATTGTGTGACTTTCATGGGGTCGTTTGGCAAACAGGGTTTGGGTCGTGATCTCGATGAGCTTTTATGTTTTTTCATATACAGTTTTTATCATTATTATGTTGTTTGATATCATCTTGGTCTTGATCAAGGGAAAATACCATTGATTATATCTCCCTCAAAGGCTCTGATAAATGTTCTTAATAACACTATATTATTCTGGTTGAGTCTACCACTTCCTTTGTCTTAGTTAATTAGATTTGTTAAAAGCAATATATATAAACTAATCAGTTGATCAATGATAAATGGTGATATTAATAACTGTAATATTCATTATGGTATTTCAAATCCAAATATATAAAAAAAGTGCATGTGTTATTTATAACCATATTACATTATAATACATTTATTTGAACCGCAAAGGGAAACATAATTTATAAAAACTCATGTCATTATAATCTTCCCCCTTAAGAAATTTTTCCCTCGAGATTTTCATTTCACCCCTTAAAATAGATTTGGGTAATTCTATCTCAGCCCTTACTATGGTTCCTACATTTCTTCCTCAAACTTGTGTTTCTCTATAACACTTTAACATGGTGCATTGTCTTATTTCAAAGAACTTTGTCTCCAAAATCTAAGATCTTCACTGGGTATTACTCATATGAAAAATCATTCTCCAATGGTACCACCTCTAGATTGAGTACATGTAAGGGGGAAGGTATTTACTTCTACAAGAATCATAAATGGAATACATCATAAACATGAGATAGTTTATGTTGGAGTGAAAGTTGATACTCCACTACTACAATGCAATCAAAGATCTCACAGTGGCTGATGTATTGTGGAGTAAGCTATCCCTTCTTCCCAAATATTATCACTTTATTTAATGGTGATATGTTGAGGAATACCGTGTCACCAACATAAAACTCTAGGTCTCACCGATGATTGTCACAAAATATCTTTTCTCGACTCTAATAAGGCTTGATGTTCTACAAAATGAACATAACCTTTTCCACTATTTCCTCGACCATTTCAGTTCATAGCAGTTTTCCCTCAACACCATTCCATCATTTAGGTGTCTTGCACCTCTTCCTCTAAGGGGATTCATATATATCCATTTGGATGATCGAGTGGAAACTATTTTTGTAAGAGAACTCGACCAAAAGATAATGTTGATCCCATCCTACATTGAAGTCAATTGAGATTTCTGTCAACATGTCCTCATGTTTCTGGACAGTCTTCTCTAATTGGCCATCAGTTTGAGAGTGATTAGTTGTGCTGAAGTAAAACATAGAGTTTAGATTATGTAGAAGTATTTTCTAGAACTTGGATGTGAATCTTAGATCTCAATCAGATACAATAAATAGTGGTATTTCATGAAGCCTTATCACATCCCTAATGTATATCTAAAATTTTATCTAACATTGATTTTTTCATAACTTGTTGAGACAGTCATAATGTTTTGATAAAAATTAAATACAATTTAAATATATAATGTGTTTTATGACATCATAATAATCAAATAGTGATGTAATAAAATACTATAAACATTATGTTATTCCAATATATGTTTCACCTTTCAAATATTGTGATTCTTAATTTTTTTGATTTATTAAATCGTGCCTTAGTGGACCCATAAAAATTTATATAACATTTTAACATTTCAAATGTTTTCCTTGAGAGTGTGACTCACCTCTACATAAGAAAGCTTAATATTTTAATATGATCAGAATTCATCCTTGTGAAATAATTAATTCTAATCCCCTCTGTAAATACCCATGGTATGGTTTGTGGTTTTGATTAGTTTAACGTGTTGTCCAAAACCTAAATAATAAATAATTCCCTCTCTTTTCAAAAATAAACCCACCCAAGATCCCACTTCCTCTTTAATCAAAGCCTTTGGAGATCGACCTAACCCTTATCTCCTCTCTCTGTAATCCTCCCAAGGGGAACCAATCTCCAAAGAATCCTCTCTCAACACTCTCCCCTGTCTTTAGGATCACACTTCCAAGTAATAGATTTATTCCATTCTTATTTTTGTCCAAATTTATTTATGTTGTTAAACCCTTTTACTTTCAGTTACAAATGTTGTGCTATGATTTTTATCCTCCCCCATATATCCTTCATTTTTCTAATGATTATAGAACTTTTTTTCTCTCATTTATGCCTCCTATGTACACCCATTAACATGCCGAAATTATGTAAGAAATTTCTCTTTAATCATTTACATTAATGAAATTATTTTATATTATGCATCTAAATTCCATTACACATGTTAAGATATTGTGTTATATGACCCTATTACATTCAATTTCATGTATAAATTATGAGATACCCATTTCCCTCTCATCAACCCATTTTATGATTTCTATTTTACGTTGTTATCCTGCCAAAGTTACACCAAAATTTCCCATGCCAAAATCATCATGTAAGTGAATACCGTACCCATTTCTCTATCAAAGTTATTCAACTTTATGCACATTTATGTGTTGATTGAGTACTTACATTTTTGTATTATACATCTCTTATTCGTGAAATATATTTTCATGTTTAATGAATCCATGATGTATGATCCATGTGGCACACATATGCATGAAATAAAATGTTTATAAAGGGTGTGCCCTAATAGTGCTCCAATGCATTGGGTAAAGATTAGTATCATGATAAGTCAAGTTCAATGAGGGTTTACTCCTTATAATTCATGTTCAATGAGGTTTTACTCATCCTCCATGTCCAATGATCCCTGTCTCATGCTAATATTTTATTAAATGTTAATTCCATATTTCCATGTTTTGATAAGCATGATATATCATGAGTTTATGTTCATGTTTCTCTTTTGATCAATTTATATGCCTATGGACTAAAATGTATTTTATTCATCATGTTATTCCTTTTTTACTTCTTTATTGGGCTTTATAGGCCACCCTTTTCACATGTATGTCCTTAGGTTATCCCATGCAATTCTAAGTATGAAGGGATGTTCTGGTAATGTAATTTACTCAATAAATATATTGTGTTTTATATTCTAAGTTGTTATGTGACGTTCCAAATTTCCCAATACACTAGACCTCTCATTCCATAGAGTGTTCTTAATTAAATTTTTATGTTAAAAATCATGGTTATGTGTGTAATATATAACAGGGTTTTATAATTGGTATCAGAGGATAGGTGTAGTTATTTTGGGGATTTGGAATTCAAAACCATAGTAAAAAACTTTGGAATATGTCTAAGTATAATAAAACCATCCCTAAATTTTGGTGAGTAACGATTATCTAGTTTATCAAGAAAATAATCCATGTCTGGATATGAGAAGTTAGAGGAAGATCTGGAAAAAATGTATCTCAGGGTAAAACCCGACAACACCGCTTTGAGCTAGAATTGAATGGGAACTGGTGCATAACAACGGGCCTAGATACACTCTTGGTTACAACACTCTCTAGTGGTGTGCCTTGGTAAATTCATAATCTTATTATGAACCATTATTAAGGGAATAAAAAATGCTTCTAAGAATATTTTTTGGTAAGTTGATCGTGGATAATATAGATTGAAGACTATAAATTCATAAGTTAAGTAAATAAAATTAATTTATAAGTTATCACTTTTTGTATTTGGATTACCATTTATGTGTTACCCCTAACTTTACTTTTTTTTCATCCAATGGCATGTAATATGAGGACTTGAGCTAACAACATATGTGAAGATCAATGTGATGATTTTCCTAATGAGATTCCCAATCTGATGGGAATGGAAATCGCGAACATTGTCATGATACTCTCTCATTTAAATAATGTTTTGAATAGAAATTTGTGTCAAGAGTAACTTTCACCCCCTGTAAGAAAAAACAAGTTTCAATCGAGAGCGTCATGATACAAATGCCTTTTAATTTTAATGGATCATTCGATCCCTCTATTGTCGAACAATGGATCAATTCCATTGAAAAGATATTCTCCATCCTTAAATGTTCCGAAAAAGAAAAGGTTCCTCTGGATACTAATCGTATGGAAGTTGAAGCTGATCAATGGTGGACATTGAACAAAAATACGAAGCCTGAGGAAGATATTGAGGTGTTGGAATGGAGTTATTTCTAGAAAAACAATTGGTAAATATTTTCCACACACCCTTGGACTTAATATAGAAATGGACATCCTTACCCTCATGAATAATGACTATGAATACATCATATCATATGAGGAAAACTTCAAAAAACGTCCATGATATGCATACATATTTGTCATTACCCCAATATGTAAGGTTGACCACTTATTTGGAGGGCTAAAACCAAGCCTACGGAAATCCCAATCGATCCATGACTTCGAGAGCTATGAGGAAATGTCTTGATCTGCCCTCAAATTCAAATGGATATCAGAGAATCTCAGGGGTATCATAGGGATAATAAGCGTAAGGTGTAATTTAATTTGGGTGGTCCTATGGATAAATCCAATAGTGCTAAGAAAATACAGCACCCTTCATGCCAAAGGTGCGGAAAGAAGCACACTGAAAATTTCCTGAAGGGGACGAAGAAATGCTTTAGGTATGGAAGAGAAGGGAACATGGTTATTAACTACCTACAATAAAAACCAGTGGTTGTGATAGTGGAGAGGAATGATCCATTCAACCCTCAATGTGTTCGTTTCTTAAACTACAAAGAACGAGGGCACTTTGCAAACCAGTTCCTTAAGCCATGGGTTTTCTGAGGCAACCAACAACCTCCAAGGTAGAAATAGTGAGATTTTTCCATCACTACCGCCGAAGTGAATACTGAATATGAAGTGGTGATAGGTATTCTAGTTATTCATTCCATAATAGTGAATGTACTTTTTTATTCTAGTTCTACACATTCATTTATATCTTGAAATTTTATTAGAACAATCCCAACACCACCACAAATCATGGAAATAAAGATGTTGGTCAGAATGGAAAATGGGGAATTCATTACAACCCAAAAATATAACTCCTTGCCTATCATAATTTTTGAATTGAACTTCCTAGAGAATCTTTTCAGACTCCCTTTTGAGGTATTTGATGTAATTCTTGGAATGGATTGTATTTCCTTATATAGTGCCAACATAAATTTTTGTGAAAGTGAAATCACTATCCACATAGAGAATTGACCACTGATTCTATATATGTTCAAGGAGGATGAAGAATCATCTTTTTCTACGTCATCTCAAGCATGGATATTACTGCCCTATGAGCATGCATATCTTGCTTAGATGATTGATTCCATGTAATCAACCATCTATGAAGACATTTCTATAGTGAGAGAATTCACTATAGTGTTTCCTGAGGAATTTATGGGTCTTACTCCCAGAATTTATGTTGAATTCTCTATTTACCTAATACCTAGGGAATTTCCAATATCCAAGACTCCATAGAGAATGGTTGTTGTGGAACTTGAGGAGATGAAGAAACAACTACAGGAGAATATGAATAAAGGGTTTATAAGCCCAAATGCTTCATCATGGGGTGCACCATTCCTATTCATCAAGAAGAATAATGGGTCAATGCACCTTTGAATCGATTATTATGAAATCAACAAAATCACGATAAAGAACAAGTATCCTCCACCATGAATTGATCACTTGTTCGATCAGCTACGTAAAGCACAATACCTCTCCAAGGATGATTTTCGGTTGGGATGTTACCATGTAAGGGTGATGAATGATGATATCCCCAATACTTTTTTTCTTACCAGATACTACCACTATGAATTCATTATAATGCATTTCGGACTCACTAATGCTCCATAAATCATTATGGAATTTATTAATAGAGTCTTTAGATATTACCTCGAAATATTTGTGGCTATCTTTATAAAATAAATTCTAATATACTCCAAAACCGAGGAGGAGCATTAGGATCATCTATGCACTATACTAGATACCTTTCGAAAGTATAATCTCTATGCAATGTACAAAAAGTGGGAGTTCTGGTTGATGGAGGTCTCATTCTTGACCCATTTAACACAAGAAATGGGATATTTGTGGGTCCCTCTAAGACCACCTCAATTAAGGGATGGTTGAGGCCAACATAAGTAATGGATATTCTTATCTTATTAGAGTATACTGGATATTATCGCCAATTTTTGAGAAATTTCTACTCATTTTCAAGACCTCTTACCAAGATAACTAAAAAGGGAGTAAATATTTCAAGGAGTGATGAATGCAAAGAGAGATTTCAAGGAGTGGAAAAGGAGGCTTATCATTGGTCATGTTCTCACACTACCCACAAGTGGTGATCTTTTAATGTTATTTTGTGATGCTTAAAAGAAATTCATGGGCTGTGTGTTGATGCAAAATGACAAAGTAATTGTCTATGCTTAAAATCAATTGAAATTTCATGAAAAAAACTACTCAACACATAATCTGGAGTTATCTACAATAATATTATCTTTAAAAATATGGATACATTACCTCATTGGGGAGAAGTGTGAAATATACATGGATTACAAAATCCACAAGTATATATTCACACAGAAAGATTTGAATATGCACCAACGAAGATGGTTAGAGCTGATCGGAGACATTGACTGCTCAATCCATTACCACCGTGGGAAAGCGAACAAGGTTGAAGATTCTCTTAGTAGAAAGGACCCAGTGATTATATCATTAATAAGAATTCAAAATGATCCAATTTTCCTTGATTTGATGAAGATGGGCATGGTAATCATAAAAAATGGAATATCCTCAAACATTTCACAAATTATTGCTCAACCATCTCATTTGTAAATGTTAGAGGATGCTAAAAATAATGATATGGGAATTTATAAGAAAGTGGGAACAATTAAAAATGGAAATCCTCTTAATTTAATGACAATGAAGAAGTAATTGTGATATTTAGTGTAATAATATATGTTCCATCAAATATAAAGTTAAATAAAGATCATTTGGATGATGCACATATTTCGAATTTCTCCATTATAGTGACCCTGCCTTTACATACATTACTATTACATCATTTTAATGATAAAAACATAATAGTATTACACATAGAGGACCCAAAGATTTAGTGTATTGGGCAATGTATGACCCTAAATAACAAACACAGAACAAGCATGAACATTTATTTAATTTCTCCTTCTCTAGCTTCTTATTGGCACTTGCCCACTTCTTAGTAAATGTATCCACTTGAGGATATAAATCAAAAGCGGTGATCTAGAAGCCCATTAAGAGGATAAATAATAATAATATATCATGGGGTGAGCATAATCATAACATAGTCAAAAGATCATGAACATGAGAGGAGCATAAATAAAAGACATTAAATGTGGCAAAGCATAAAAATGAAACATCATGTATTAGTGGTTAACTACCACACATACTTGTTAACCAAGCTAGCCTCTTTTGCACACATCATTTCACATTTACTCATCAGATCTAACTCTTTACCCAATGCATTGGAACACTATATAATTTCGGGCGCACCCGTCACATTTAAACTTTCATATTGCGCTATATAATTCCTGGCGCACCCATCACATCATAACATTATCATTTATCATGCATGACACAATGAAAATATAACATAAATGAACATAACTAACCGATTAAAATGAATTGTTTTCATCTCATAATAACACATTCATAAACTTTGGGTTCCCAAAAGAAAGAGGGAACAACATACTTGATACAAGAACCATCAACCTTGAATGAGAGGTAAAAGAAGAGTTCTTTATGAAAAAATTTGGATTGACATAAAATTCATTAGAAAACATGTATAACCTAGAAAAGTAAATACAATTATGAAAAAAATATCTTTAAGGATTTACCATATCAAAAATGGATTGAAAGGGGCAGAACCTGAAGGATGAAAGTTGGGTTCGAGAATTTCCCCTTACCTTGTATCTTAATGCTTCATACTCTTTAATGTATTTTATAATGACATTATATTCATTAATTAGGAATCTAGAACCTTTTTTACATTAATAGGGTTCATTCTGGTTTCATTATGTCATATTATGTTCCTTTGGATGACTTATAGAGTTTAAAAACATTGTTCGGGGATGTTCGTTTTTATGGTTTTCTTGAGTGGTTCACTTGTATTCTTAAATTGAAGTTTGGTTAGAACATGGGTAAACATCCAGAACTAATATTAAATTTTATTAATTATGTTAAAGTATTTTTAAGGATCTTATAATGAATTATATTAGACCCATGTGGATGAATCATTAGATAATAATTAAATGATGGTTATTTTGGTAAATTTGGGCAGTTTTTGGATCACAACGAACTTGTTTTAACTTATCACTTAGTTATATGGCCATAGGTTATTTCTAGAACTTAATAGGAAATATAACATATAACATATTATTTTTCAACCATAAAAATGGTTCCATGACTAGATCTGAAGGTAGAAATGGGAGAAGAAAGCATGTCATTCTTGATGTTGATAAATTAACACCTCACGAACAACGTTCTCTTTAATAAAATAAAAGGAAGCGAGAAAGGTGGTTAGATGATATAATATCTCATTAGAATCATAAAATTAATGTATAGGTATAACACTGGAGTTAAAAAACAATTTTTATGAATATAGGTGGAAATAGATCATGAAATGAACTTGAACTTGAAAGGAAATTAAAGGATAAGAGGGAGGGAAATTACATCTTAAATCCTCCTCTTGAGATCCTCCTTAAAGAAGCTAGGCTTGGTCTTTTGATGAGACCAGAAGCTCTTGGACGTGGGGGAGGCGCTAGGTAAGGTGTTTGGGAAGATTTTAGACAATTATTGAAGCTTGAGAGGTGTGGTTTGGTGAGAGTAGGGGGAGGGCTTATTTATACATGAGGAGGGAGGTGTTTTTAGTATAAAATATTAAATAAAATAATATATCAAAAGTTAGACTTGTAATAGTAGTGTTTTGACATCCTAAATCATATATTAATATAATATAATTATTTTTAGGCTTTAATTATTCTTTTAATTCGAATTCATTAATTTATTAAAAGGAAAGTGAAAGAATGAAAAAAGACACTTTAAGAAATCACCTTTTGACTTTAGGCTTTGGAAAGTTATTTTTATGTATGAGAATTAGATTTATTATATTTCAGGGAAAAATTTATGATATTTAATATAATTTGGCCGAAAATAATGTTCTAGAATTTTTATGTCATCATTACATCATTAAGGATGAAATTTAATATACACCGATTATGCGAAAAAACTGTTTTTTTTACTATTCACCTGAAAATTGAAGTATTTCAGAAAAAACCCAAACTTTTACCCCTACCATTTTTCGATGTGTAGAATACAAAAATGAATTACTTTTTTAAACAATAATTCTTTTAATATTATTAATTTTATATTTCATTAAAATTATCATTTATATAAAAAACATTTTTTAAAAGTTAAAAAATGATTTTATAGTGCTTTTAAAAATTACGTAGGGACTTATAAAATTATCTAAAACTATAATACATTGATTAAATAATTTATCAATACATTTTAGGCAAATATATATTCTTTTAAATTAAATAATTAATTATAATTAATTATTTATGGCATACAAAATACCAAAACGTTTACTAAGGTCAAATTGTCACTTTCAAAGATGTCTAAATTTTATTTAATTATTCATAGTTAATGTTACTCTTATGTTGGATGATTTACTATTCATAAGGTTAATATTTCTATTCATAAGGGTATGTTATTATTCATAAGGGTAGGTCACTATTCACAAAAAAAATTATTTTTGTTTCATTAGACTCCAAAAATCATCTTGAACACAACCGTGTATGTCGGAATTTCAAAATTCCAAACATTGGAGTGACAAAATTATGTTAAAAGGTCACATATCACTTAGTAGTTTGTAATGTTGTGTTTTCTTGTTATTTTATGACATAAATATAAGAAATTTATTTCCATTGAAATACTTTGGGAAGTTACATTCATCCCCCCTTAAGAAATCTCGCCCCCGAAATTTCACTTTACACAAACAGGTGAGGGTACTTCTCCTTCATTGCCTCTTCTAGTTCCCAAGTTGCTTCCTCAAACATATGGTTCCTCCACAAAACTTTTAAAAGATGGGTTGTCTTGTTGCATAGAACCATATCTCTCTGATCCATAATATTTATTGGCTTCTCCTTATAAGATAGATCATCTTCCAGCTGCACCACCTCTGAGTTTAGTACATGTGAGGGGTCTGGTATGTACTTCCTCAGTAGTGATACATAAAAAACATCATGAACTTGAGCCATTTTTGGTGGAAGTTCAAGATTATAGGCCACGACTCCTATGGGGTAAAGGATTTAAAAGGGGCCAATATACATTGGGCATAGCTTCCCCTTCTTCTTGAATCTCGTGACTCTCTTCTATGGAGATATTTGAAGGAAGACTTTGTCTCCAACGTCGAACTCCAAGTCGCGTTGATGGTTGTCAGCATAGCTCTTTTTCTGACTTTGAGCATCTTTGATGTGTTTCTATATGACATGAACCTTCTCTGTCATCTCTTGAACTAGATCGGTTCCAAGTAGCTTTTTTCCTCCAACTTCATCCCAACAGGTTAGAGTTCTACATCGCTTTCCATACAGAGCTTCATATGGATCCATCTGAATACTCAAGTGGAAGCTATTGTTTTATGAGAACTCAACCAATGAGAGATGTTGATCCCAACCACCTTTGAATTCAAGAGAGCATGCTATTAGCATATCTTCAAGTGTCTGAATAGTCCTTTCAGACTGGCCATCAGTTTGGGGGTGATAGGCCGTGCTGAAATTTAATTCAGTACTCAAAGCATGTTGAAGGCTCCTCCAGATCATATATGTGAACCTTGGATCATGGTCAAAGACAATTGAGAGTGGAACACTATGAAATCTCACCACTTCTGTCACATATATCATTGCAAGTTGTTCAAGCGAGAGGTCTTCCCAAATAGTGATAAAATGGGCAGTCTTGGTGAGTCGGTCAACCACAACCCATATCGCATTATTTCCCTTTGATGTCTTTGAGAGACCTGTGACAAAGTCCATAGTAATATTTTCCCATTTCCACATGGGTATAGGCAATGGCTGCATCATACCCTTGGACTTTTGTCGCTCAACATTAACTTACTGACATACTAAGCACCTTGAAATATATTCGGCAATCTCCTTCTTCATGTTAACCCACCAGAATTGTTCTCGGAGATCACGGTACATCTTGGTACTCCCAGGATGGATCGAGAATGTTGAGATATTTGCATTATCCAATAGATCCTTCTTTATCCCGGGTGATGAAAGTACACAAAGCCGCATTCCAAACCTAATCACACCATCATCGTCGATATGGAACTCTTGCAGCTTCCCTTCCTTTACTAAATTCACCCTCTTTTGTATGTCAACATCATCCCTTTGTGCTTACTTAATCTTCTCTTAGATGGATGGTTGCGCAATCATTTGGGCAAGGTAGGATGTATCCCCTGCCCTTACGATTCCCAAATCCATCCTTTGCATATCCCAGAATATCGGGTCTTTCTCAATCTGCAGCATGGATAGAGTAGCAGGTTCTTTTCTGCTTAGAGAATCAGCTACCTTGTTCGCCCTTCCAAGATGATAGTGAATAGAGAAATCGTAATCCTTGATTATCTCTAACCATCTCCTTTGACATATGTTGAGCTCCTTTTGTGTGAATATATACTTTAGGCTCTTGTGGTCAGTGTATATGTCACACTTCTCGCCATAAAGGTAGTACTGCCAGATTTTCATGGCAAAAATCACAGCTTCCAGCTCTAAATCATGCATCGGGTAGTTCTGCTCATGGATATTCAACTGTCATGAGGTGTAGGATATCACATTATCAATTTTCATGAGTACAAAACCCACGCCTTTCTTTGAAGAATCATTGTATATCACAAAACATTCTCCACATTTCGGTAGTGTGAGTATAGGTGCAGTGACCAGCCTTCTCTTTATCTCCTATAAGATTCCCTCACATTCTTCCATCCAGACATACATTACCCCTTTCCTTGTTATCTTAGTTAGCGGGCCTGACAATCGTTAGAAGTACCTCAAAAAAGTTTGGTAGTACCCAACTAATCCACAAAAACTAAATATTTTTGTGACACTAGAGGGCCTGGGCCATTCCTCAATCACCTTTGTCTTTGAAGGATCCACAGAAATTCCTTCACTTGTGATCACATGTCCCAAGAACGTGACTTGATTCATCCAAAAGTCACACTTGATGAACTTGGCGTACAAGTTATCCTTTCTCAATGTCACCAACACATGTCTTAGACGTTCTTCATGTTCCTCATTGCTCTTGGAGTAGATGAGAATATCATCAATAAACACTACCACAAATTTGTCGAGGTAATGTCTAAAGACTCTATTCATCAAATCCCTGAAGATTGCAGGGTCATGAGTAAGTCCAAAGGGCATCACCAAAAACTCATAGTTCCCATACCTTGTATGAAAGGCATTCTTCTGAATATATTCCTTATTCACCATTACCTGATGATATCCAGAACGAATATCCACATTTGAGAAGTATTGAGCTCCTCTTAACTGGTCGGACAAGTCATTAATCCTTGGGAAAGGATACTTGTTCTTTATGGTGATCTTGTTGAGTTCCCGATAATTGATACACAGCTGCATTGTTCCATCCTTCTTCTTCACAAAGAGCACTGGTGCACCCCATGGTGATGCACTAGGGCATATAAACCCTTTGTCCATATGCTCTTGTAGCTGCTTCTTTAACTCCTCCAGTTTGATATGAGCTATCCTATTGGGGCACTTTGATATAGGAGTAGCTCCGGGTATGATTTCAATTTAGAACTCTACCTCATGATCTGGGGGAATTCCGGGTAACTCTTTGAGAAATACATCATCGTATTCCATCATGATGGGAATTTTCTCAAGGTTGGGACTTTCCTTCGACTCAACCATTTGGGTGAGGTATGCTTCTTCATAGGTAATCAACACCCACACCATTGAAGGATTTTTCAAAGGAGACTTATGATCTTCCTTGCATTTTTAGAGGACCATGGGATGGTTCGGAATATGAAATGATATTTCCTTTTCCCGGAAGATGTTATGAGCTCTATATAACGAGAGCCAGTCTATTCCCATTATAGCATCGAATTCCACCAGGGGAAGTATTACGAGATTTTTCAGAAGAATATTCCCACATACGCCAATAGGAGTAGAGTCAAAAACTTGGGTTACAATGATTGCACCACTTGGTGTTTTTTCATATATCTCTACTTCAAGGTTTCGGGGCTTTTATTCTATAGTTCTAGCAAACATGCAAGATATAAAGGAATGCGTAGAACTAGAATCAAATAAGACTTTTGCCATTATTGAGTGAATAGGAAGTATACCTTGTACGGATTCATTATCATGCTCCAAATCCAAAGTATTGATGGCATAAGCCTTCCCTTGTTCCTTTGGCTTTGGTGGCTGATGATGCTGATTACCCTCGAGAGCTCGAGGATTAGTGCACTGGGTTTCATAGTTCCCTAGCTCCCTACAGTTGTAGCATTGAACCATGAGTGGTTCTATCCTTTCATTGGATATATTCTCTTTCCTTTTCGTGTCTTTTCGACACTCTTGAGCATGGTGTCCTTCTTTCCCAAACATGAAGAATTTCCCCATCCCTTTGAGGCAGTTCCCGTTGTGCAACTTCCCACATTTTTGGCATGTGGGTCGTTGATTTTTCTTCCCACCATTGTCATTAGATCCACCATCTTGAAACTTCATCTTTCGTTTCTTATCCCCATATCCATGGGACCATTTTCCAAACTCCATCTCTACTTTGAGGGCACATTAAACAACTTATTCATAACTCCCAAAGTCTCGAATTGCAAGAGCCTTTCGAAGGTGTAGTTTTAATCCACTAAAGAATCTATAAATTTTTCTATCATTGTTGAAAACAAAACCTGAAGCATACATTGCGAGCCTTGTGAAATTCACTTCATAGGTTGTGACAGATTCTCCATATTTTTTCTTGAGCTCTATGAATTCTCTCTCCTTCTTCATGCGAAGAGTTATTGGGAAATACTTATTAAGAAACATTATCTTAATGTCTTCCCATTCCATCTCTTCAATTTCCTCCCTTGGCTTGGTATTCTTAATAAAATCCCACCATTGATCAGCTTCTCTATCTAAATGATAAATGTCTACAGTCACCTTCTCCGTCTCATAACAATTAAGCATAGAAAAGATCTTCTCCATGGAGTTGACCCACTATTCCGTAACTAGTGGATCAGAAGTTCCAAAAAACGTCGGTGGTCGTTGCCGCATAAAACATTCGATAGCTAGTTGCTCCCTCTTTGGTGAAGGAGGACATTCCCCGTTATTATGGTTATTATTCATAACCTAAGATAATTGGGTAAGCATCTCCATGATGTTTTGAACTCCACCTCCCAAATCATTGAGGATGTCGTTCGGGCAATCATTGCATTGGCCCTCACATGATTTGTTGGCCTGATTTCTACTGGTTCCCACCATTTTCTAAAATAGAAAAGGTTAGAACAAAACATAAGTAAACAAGTCATGAATAACTTATTCATTTAACCAATTTATACCAAAAACATAACATATGGGATCCCTAGGTAAATATTATTGTGTGCATATTTGTCCTTAGTCTCATGCTGTAGGTTTTCCCTAGGGTTCACCAATCCTAATTCCCAAATTAACTAAACCTTTCCTCTGATACCAACTATAGTGACCCTTCCTTTTCATACATTACTATTACATCATTTTAAAGATAAAAAACATAATATTATTACTTATAGAGGATCCAAAGGTTTAGTGTCTTGGGAAAACTAGGACCGTACATGACAAACACACAACAAGCATGAACATTTATTTAATTTATCCTTCTCTAGATTCTTATTGGCACTTGTCCTCTCCTTAATAAATGTAGCCACCTGAGGATATACATCCAAAGGGGTGAGATAGAAGCCCAGTAAGAGGATAGATAACAACAATATATCATGGGGTGAGCATAATCATAACATAGGAAAAAGATCATTAACATGAGATGAGCATAAATAAAAGACTTGAAATGTGGCAAAGCATAAAAAATGAAACATCATGTCTTAGTGGTTAACTACCACACATACTTGTGAGACAATATAGAATCTTGGTCACACATAATTTCACATTTACTCCTGAGATTCATCACTTTACCCAATGCATTGTAGCGCTATATAATTCTGGGCGCACTCGTCACATTTAAACATTCATATTGTGCTATATAATTCTGGGTGCACCCGTCACATCATAAGATAATCATTTATCTTGCATGCCAAAATGAAAATATAAAATAAATGAACATAACTAAACCATTAAAAGGAATGGTTTTCATCTCATAATAACACATTCATAAACTTTGGGTTCCCAAAAGAAAGAGGGAACAACAGACTTGATACAAGAACCATCAACCTTGAATGAGAGGTAAAAGAATAGTTCTTTCAGAAAACTTTTTGATTGACATAAAATTAATTAGAAAACATGTATAACCCTGAAAAAGAAAATACAATGATGAAAAAATATCTTTAAGGAGTGACCATATCAAAAATAGAGTGAAAGGGGTAGAACCCGAAGGATGAATGTTGGGTTCGAGAATTTCCCCTTACCTTGTATTTGAATGCTTCCTTCTCTTTAATGTCCTATATAATGAAATTATATTCATTAATTAGGAATCCAGATCAATTTTTACATTAATATGTTTCATTCTAGTTTCATTATTTCATATTATGTTCCTTTGGATGACTTATAGAGTTTAAAAACATTTTTCGGGGATGTTTGTTTTTATGGTTTTCTTGAGTGGTTCACTTGTATTCTTAAATTGAAGTTTGGGTAGAACATGGGTAAACATCCAGAACTTATATTACAATTTATTAATTATATTAAAGGATATTTAATGATCTTATAATGAATTATATTAGATCCATGTGGATGAATCATTAGATAAGAATTAAATGATGGTTATTTGGGTAAATTTGTGCAGTTTTTGTTTCACAACGAACTTGTTTTAACTTATCACTAAGTAATATGGACATAGATTATTTACAGAACATTAAATAGGAAATAAAACATATAACATATTATATTTTAACCATAAAAATAGTTTCATTACTAGATCTGATGGTAGAAATTGAAGAAGAAAGCATTTCGTTCTTGAAGGTGACAAATTAACACCTCACGAACAACGTTCTCTTTAATAAAATAAAAGGAAGAGAGAAATGGGGTTGGATGATATAATATCCCATTAGAATCAAACAATTACATTATAGGTATAATAATGGAGTTACAAAACAATTTGGATGAATATTTTTGGGGACAGATCAAGAAATTAACTTGAACATGAAAGGAAATTAAAGGAGAAGAGGGAGAGAAATTACCTCTTAAATCCTCCTCTTGAGATCCTCCTTAAAGAAGCTAGACTTGGTCTTTTGATGAGACCAGCAGCTCTTGGACGTGGGGGAGGGGCCAAGGAAGGTTTTTGGGCAGAGTTTAGAGAATAATTGAAGCTTTAGAGGTGTGGTTTGTCATGAGGAGGGGGAGGGCTTATTTATACAAGAGGAGGGAGGTGTTTTTAGAATAAAATATTAAATAAATATTATATCAAAATTTAGACGTGTAATAGTAGTTTTTTGACATCCTAAATCATATATTAATATAATATAATTATTTTTAGTCTTTAATTATTTTTATAATTCTAATTCATTAATTTATTAAAAGTAAAGTGAAAGAAAGCGAAAAAGACACTTTAAGAAATCGCCTTTTGACTTTAGGCATTGGAAAGTTCTTTTTACGTTTGAGAATTAGATTTATTATATTTCAAGGAACCATTTATGAAATTTGATATAATATTGCCGAAACTAATGTTCTATAATGTTTATGTCATCATTACATCATTAATGATGCAATTTAGTATACACCGATTGTGCGAAAAACTGTATTTTTTTACTATTCACCCGAAAATTGAAGTATTTTAGAAAAAACCCAAAACTTTAACCCTACCATTTTTCGACGTGTAGAATACAAAAATGAATTCAATTTTTTAAAGCTTATTTTCTAAATATTATTAATTTAATATTTAATTAAAATCATAATTTACTTAAAAAAACATTTTTTAAAAGATAAAAAATGATTTTAAAGTGCTTTCAAAAATTACGCAGGGTCTTATAAAATTATCTAAAACTATAAGACATTGATTAAATAATTTATGAATACATTTTAGGGAAATAAATATTTTTTAAATTAATTATAATTAATTATTTATGACTTACAAAATTCCAAAATGTTTATTAAGGTCAAATTGTCACTTTCAAAGATGTCTAAATTTTATTTAATTATTCATAGGTAATGTTACTCTTATGTTGGATGATTTACTATTCATAAGGGTCATATTACATTTTCATAAGGGAATTTTACTATTCATAAGGGTAGGTCACTATTCACCAAAAATTATTTTTTTCATTACACTCCAAAAACCATCTTGAACACAACCGTGTATGTCAGATTTTCAAAATTCCAAACATAGGAGTGACAAACTTATGTTTAAAGGTCAATTATCACTTAGTAGTTCATTAATTTGTGTTTTCGTGTTATTTTATGACATAAATATAAGAAGGTAATTTTCCAATAAAAAACATTGGGTCGTTACATCCATTCACCCAGGAAACAAAAATATGTATTGAGATCTCCAAGGGCATTATTGGTGGGATAAAATGAAGAAGGAGATCATTAAGTATACATCAATGTTCCTGGTATGCCAGCAAGTGAAGGATGAGAGGAAGAATTCTAAGTGGATGATGGAACCATTACCCATACCAATGTGGAAATGGGAGAACATCACCATGGACTCTGTCAGTGGACATCCGAATACATCCAAAGGAAATAATACTATCACATTTTTTGTGGATCGTCATACAAACATTTCACACTTCATTGCAATTTGAGAGTATTTATCATTGGATTAACTAGAATGAAAATATATCAGAGAAGTGGTAAGGCTTCATGGAGTACCACTATCTATTTTATCTGATCGGGATCCATGATTCACCTCTATGTTCTAGAAGAGTCTTCAACATTCTCTAAATGTTGATCTAAACATCAATACAGATTATCATCCTCAAAATGATGGCCAATCTGAGCAAACAATCCAAACACTTCAATACATTTTGAGAGCATGTTCAATGGACTTCAAAGGAATATGGGAACAATATCTTCCTCTGGTTTAGTTCTCTTACAATATAAGTTTCCACATAAGAATCTAAATGGATCCTTACGAAGCCCAATATAGGTAGAGGTGTAGAACACTAACATGTTGGGATGATGTTTGGGAGAAAAACCTTCTAGTTCTAAAACTGGTTGAAGAAATGGTGGATAAGGTTAAGACCATCCATCAGCACATTAATTCTTCCAAGAGTTGACAAAAGAGCTATGTTGATAATAGTTGATGAGACCTCGAGTTTGATGTCGGGGACATGGTATTTCTCCCAATATAACCATGGAGAAGATTTATGAGATTTGGGAGGAATGTAAAGGTTAATACAAGGTATATCGGCCCTTTTTAGATCCTTGATCACACTAGAAACGTAGCCTATTAACTAGAACTCCCACCGAGCCTATCTCAAATACATGATGTATTCTATGTATCACTCTTGTGGAAGTAAATACCTGACCTATAGAATGTACTTAATCTGGATGTGATACCATTGGAGAATGACTTATCTTATGAAGAGGATTCAATGAAGATCTTAGATCATTGGGAAAAAATTATAAGAAATAAGACAATTCCCCTCTTCAAGTTGTTATAGAAAAACTACATGTTCGAAGAACAAACATGGGAATCAGAGGATGTGATAAATCATAGTTACACACATCTATTTTAGTGCAGGAAAAGGAAATTTTGAGGGCTATATTTCTTAAGGGGGGAATATTGTAACAACCGAAATATTCATTAATGAAAATTACACTTGATCTAATTAAATGTCTTATTATGTAAAATGTTTATATTCCCTTTATTGGTTTTTTGTTTTTTTATTTTAAAATATGGTTATGAATTCTGACCCTTGCTAATATAGTCATTGAACAGTTACCACATGATTAGTATAAATATAGGGCTTTAACAAACCCAATTTAGTCAGACAAAGGAAGGAATAGCCTCATCCAGTAGAATTTCACCATATGAAGCCCATTTGTTGGAACTCAAAAAGGAGGTGGCATCCCTAGGATTCTCTCTTGACCAATCCCATGTTGAGCTTCAACAAGTCATGTTTGAATAGAACCACCTATAGGAGAAGTGGAAGTTGATAGAGATCACCACCCGAGTGATGTTATCTGAGTCACCCCAAGAGTCTGTCTCCATCACACATCTTACCCTTAAGTCTTATGTGGGTTTTATAATGGGTTAAGTACCAAGACCCTAGAACATTGATTATGTGAATAATTTTTTTATAAAATAAATAATATACATTCATTTTATTATTGATTCATTATAAATAGTTTTTAAAGCATAAATAGTATTTTTAGTTAATATTCAATTGAGAAATATATTTAGATGAATTAAAGGATTTTTTAATTAAATAATATTTTAAAAAAGTATTATTACAAAATTACGTTTTATTAAATTTAAATTATAGTATAATTTTTATGAATACAATTGTGATTTTCATTAAGGCTTGAAAGCTGTTTTTGTGAAAACCCATGAATTTTTTATAAATGTCAATTTTTATTTTAAAATTAAAAAATCACATATTTTGACAATTATTTTGTTAAAATGAATATTATTTTTTTATTAAGAATGTCTAAATTATCTAATGGTAAATATTTTATAATTTTTAGAGATAGTCGAATGTTTGGATAAAAATTAAATACTGTTTAAATATATAATGAGTTTTATGACATCATAATGACCCAATAGTAAGGTAATAAAATACTATAAACATTATTTTTGGCCAATATATGTTTTAAATTTAAAATAATGTGATTTTTGGTTTTTTTTAATTTATTTTATGGTTCTATAGTGGACCCATCAAAACTTATATAACATTTTTACTTTTCAAGTTTTTTCTTTGAAAGTGGGACTCACCTCCACATAAGAATGCCTAATATTTTAATATTTTTGGAAATTGGACTTGTAAAATAATTTTTTCTAATTCCCTATTACAAAAACCATGGTCAAAAACCATGGTTATGGATTTTGGTTTTGATTACTTTAATTTGTGGTTTCCAAAACCAAAATAATAAAGAATTCCCTATCATTTCCTATATAAACCCACCCAATATACCACTTCATCTTCACTCAAATCCTTTATAGCTAAACCAAACCCTAACATAATATCTCTAAAATCCCACCATGGTGACCCAAGCTCCCAAGAATCCTCTCTCAAGCCTCTCTGAAGCCTTTGGGATTACACTTCCAAGAAAGGGATTTCTTCCTTTCTTATTTTTGTCCTAATTTCTTTATATTGTTAAACCCTTTTATTTTCAATTAGAAATATTGGGGTGTGATTTTTCACTTCTACCATACTTACCTCATTATTTTTTAATTATTATATACCTCTTTTTCACTCATTAAATCTTCTCATGTACACCTGTTACCATGCCAAAATTCCATAAGGAATTTATATCTTAACATTTACATTTAAGAAATTATTTTATATTATGCATCTAAATTTCATTATAAAGGTTCAGATATTGTGTTACATGACACTATTACTATCCATTTCTTGTAAAAAATATGATATACCCCATTATCTCTCATCAACCCATTTTACGATTAATATTTGACGTTGTTATGCTGCCAAAGTCACACCAAAATTTCCCATCCCAAAATCATCTTTTAAGTGAATACAATACCCATTTCTCTATCAAGGGTATTCACCTTTATGAACATGTACATGCTGATTGAGGACATAAAATTATGTATTCCACATCTCAAAAAATGGCGTTTTACTCATCATCC
This sequence comes from Viscum album, assembly GCA_963277665.1. Classification (NCBI taxonomy): domain Eukaryota; kingdom Viridiplantae; phylum Streptophyta; class Magnoliopsida; order Santalales; family Viscaceae; genus Viscum; species Viscum album. Next base: position 1,423,945,731 of record OY728155.1, on the reverse strand, counting down.
ATATGCAATGAGCCTTAGATCATGCTAACATCATGTTAAATGTTAATGCAATATTTCCATGTTATTATAATCATTATTTATCATGCTTTTTGTTCATGTTTCTATTTTGATAAATTTATATGCCTATGGACTAAAATGTATTTTATTCATCATGTTATTCCTTTTTTACTCCCTTATTGGGCTTTATGGCTCACCCTTTTCACATATATGTCCTCATAATTTCCCATGCATTTCTAAGTATGAGGGAATGTTGTTGTGATATAATGAAATTTTTTCCTAAATATGTTGTGTTTTATGTTATAAGTTGTTATTTAACCTTAATAATATCCCAAGACACTGTTCCTCTCTATCCTCAGAGTTGTATTATGTTTATTTTTATGTAATAAATCATGGTTTTGTGTGTAATAAATAGTAGAATGGTTATAAAGTCCATGGCGAAGTTTTCCGATTTCTATGAAGTAATGGATATGGTTTTTTCATCCCCTTGAATTTTTTCCTTTACTATTTCACTTGATTTCATACAGGAAATCATGATATATATTATGTGATCCCTTTATTCATGTTTTCCCAGCAATAGTATTCTCAGATATATCAATACATTTTTCTACTTCATGTGTGGATGGAGAAAGTTGAGTTATGTGAAACATCCAAAATCTCCTTCTTTAACACAAGATTTGATGGTATACGTAGTCTTTAATGAAATATCACAAAACCATAATAAATTACCTTGAAATATGAGGATTTAACTTTCCTTATATCTTTCACTTTCTTCTTAATTCCCAAATTAATTATTTTGTGAATTCTTTAACCACTCTAGAAGAGACAGTTGATCAATCATTTATGAAAGGATTGATCATGTTCCTTGCTTTATGATTCTCATGTCCATCATTTTCAAATATAAGAATATCATATCCCTCCCATCTCTCATCAATTTCATAATTTCTTGATCCTTTTATCTTAGACCATCTACCACTTTAGTTTATTTCATAGTATGGTAGTGTATTGATAAGTCATAGTATTTGATCATTTATAATCGTCTTCATTGGTGCATATTCCACTGTTTTCATGAGTATATACATGAGTATTTTTTGATCCATATATATTTCTTACTTCTACCCAAATAGATAATTATAAAAAATTACAATGTGAATATCACTAAATCTAACTCCATTTTATGCATTGGGTAGTTATATTCATGAACTTTCATCTTCCTTGAATAATAGGAAATGAATTTTTCATTTTACATCAACACACATCCCATTACCTTCTTCGAAACATCAATGAATAACATGAAAATATATCCACTTATGTGTAGTATGAGCACAAGTGTAGGGATAAGTTTCTTTTTCAACTCCTTGAAGGTTTATTTACATTCACCATTGTAATAAAACTTGACTCCCTTCTGAGATAGTTTGGTGATATGGTTTGAAAATTGAGATAAATTTCTCAAAAATCAAAGATACTACTCAGCTAATCCAAAGAAACTATAGATATATATTACAGATGTCTTCCTTAGCGATACTTCAATATATTATTTCTTTTAAGAATCAATAGATATTCCATTTTTTATGATGATATTTCCTAATAAAAATACTTCCTTTAACTAGAACTCACATTTTCTATACCTTTAATAAATTTTTTCCCTTCTCAAGGTTTTTAGCTTAGTTCTAAGATGGTCCTCATGATCCTACCTACATTAAGAGTAAGTTATAATATCATCATTAAATAAAACCAAATATTTTTTTGAGGTAATCCCTAAAGTCTCAACTCATTAAATCCATTAAGTTTTCTAGATCATTATTGAATCCAAAATGAATCACTGTGAACTCATAGTGCGCATGCATTATATGAAAAGTGGTGTGGGAAATATCATCCTTCTTCTGACTAACATGGTAATATCTTGACCACATATCCACTATGGAGAAGTATTGTACTCCATGTCACTAATTGAAAAATTAATCAATATGAGGAAAATGATACTTGTTCATTATCATGATCTTTTTGAGCTCATGATAATCGATCCAAAGACACATTAACCCATCATTCTTCTTGACAAAGAGGACCGGTGCACCCCATGGTGAAGAACATGGGCATATGAACCCTTTATCCAAATTCTAATGTAGTTGTCTCTTAAGATAATCATGTTCAACAAAAAAATTCTATATTGAGTCTTGGGTAATAGTAATTCACCAAGTATAATCATTATTGAATACTCAACCTCTCTGCTAGAAGTAAGTCCATGAAATTCCTTGGGAAACACATCAGCATATTCCCTCACAATGGGAATGTCTTCTAGGATTATTCTTTCCTTAGAGTCAATCATTTTATCTATATAATATTTCTCATAGGGAAATAATATCAATTCTTGAGATGATGGGGCTAAAGAAGATTCATCATCCTCCTTAAACTTGGATAGAATCATTGGTCAACTCATAATATAAAGATTTATTTCTTTTGTCATTATAATTTATGTTGGGTCTATATAATAAAATCCAATCCATTCCTAGAATTGCATAAAATTCCCCAAAATGGAGTATAACAAGGTTTTATAGGAAATTAAACCCACAAAAATTGATAGGGGTAGAGTTATATACATGAGATTCAATAATATCCCCATATGTCATCTTTATCGATAAATCCACATCCATTCACTGTGATGGTGTTTAAATAGATCTATTAAAATTTCATGATATGAAGGAATGCGTAGAACCATAATCAAAAACTATATTCACTATTCTTGAATGAATAACTAGTGTAACAGTTTCCCCATCATTTTTGGGATCCACTTTGGAATTTTTGATGGAAAAATATCTCCCTTAATACCTCGGAGATTATTTCTTGTCTCAAAAAATTCATGGCTTAGTGAATTGTTCAAAACAATGACATGGTTTCGTGAGTTTTAGTAATGAAAATAGGTTAACAAAATACTAGAGATTTCATTTCCCCTATCACAGTAGAAGTTTTTTCCTACCAAAAATCACTAGCTTGGTTCCCTTCCTTCCTAAACCTAAATCATTTATTTGTCCCCTTCAGGCAATTTCCAGGTTTCATGTTTAGGTACATTTGGCATGTATGATGCTGAAATACCATGGAACTGTTAGATCTCTCTATCAGTATTTTATAATTGATATTCAATTTCTTCTTCTTATCCTCGTGATACCTCTGAGATTAGCTGATCTCTTTTTTGACATTGAGGGAATGAAATACAATTTCCTCATAGCTATAATAGTTGCGGATCAATAGGAATTTCTGTAGGCTAGGTTTTATCCTAATAAAGTAGAAGTCAAAATTTTACTTGGGGGTAACAAAAAATCCTATGTAATATTGTGAAGGCCTTCTGAATTTTGTCTTTTATGTTCTTATAGATTCGAAATCCTTTTTATTTAGGGATTGGAAATCTCATTCCATTTTGAGATGGAGAGTGTGAGAAATATATTAATTGATTTTTTTCTGGAATTCCTTCTACACCGTTTCATCCATATCTCCCTCAGAATTTGTATTTTTTGTCAATGTACACCACTAATCAACTTCACATTACATATGATAAATATCCTATAGAACCTTCTTCTTCCAAAATATTTTAGTATGCATAATATCTTTTCAATGTAGTTGATACATTGTTCTACGATTAAGGGATTTGATGACCCATTGAATGTGGGAGGAATTTGATGCTTGAATCTCTTGATTTATGCATGTTATATCTCACGAGGGGGTTTGATGCTCCTCCTAATCTAGGTCATTATTCAAAGAATGTGTCAGTTGAGAAATTATCATCGTGAATTGTGTGACTGTTGATCACATCAGGTTGGACATCTCATTGGGGCAGTCACCACAGTTCTCTTCACATTTATTTTTTACCTAATTCCTCCAATTTTCAGACATTGGATAGAATAAATGGAAAATTATGTATGATTATATTTATGTTTTAAACACATAAATTGAAATTTAATGACCTTAATGTGATAACTTATAACATACTTGTATTTCCTTAATTTAGGGATTTCTGGGCTTCAGTATTTGTAATCCATGATCTATTTCCTAACATATATTCTTATGGGAATTTTTTTATTCCATTTATAATGGTTCACAATGAGCTTATTAATTACAAAATCATATCCCCATGGAGGGTCAAACCATTTTCAAAGTAAGGTCCATTTTCGTAAACTAGGTTTCCCCAAGTCAGGCCTAGAACACCTTGTTGGAGTTGTTACTCCTATGTACAATTGTGCTAGATGCACATCCAAACATTATATCCAGACAAGGATGTATTTTAATGAAAAAACACTTACTCTATACAGACCAAAATATAGGTATGTTTTCTTAAACTTATTCTTATCCCTAAGGCTTTCGCAAGGGTTTTTCATTACTAATCCCGAAAATAGCTACACACTTCCTTTAATACCAACTATAACAACCCTTCCCTTTATTACACAATAATACATAATTAAATTTCATAAAATTACACTTCATACATAAAAATGATCTAGAAGTATAGTTTATTTTGGAATTAGGTACATTGCATTACAACATTAAACATGAATTACAACAACTGTGTTGAAAATATCTTTAACATTATTGAGCATAAAACTACATTGAATAACCTGGGTAAATACATATGAAAGGGGTGAGACATAAAGACCAGTAAGGGAATTGAAATTTCATAACATGAAGATAATAATACATGTTAGAGAAGGCATATCAATGAGGCATAAAGGGACATGAATAATAAGGCATGATATAGCATGATAATCATAACATGGTAAATATGGAAAAACATAAAACACTGCATCAAAAAACTTGGTCATGGATAAACTGCCAATACTTCATGGTGAAAAAATTCCCCTAAAGGATTCATGTAAACTTTTATCCTATAATGATATGTCATGATACTAAACATTACCCAATTCATTGGAGTTCTATATAATTCTAGTCAGACTTGTCACTTTCATTTTATTCTCAAGTTGTTGTGTGCCACATAGCTCATAAAACATGGATTCATTCATTGTCATAATTTTTTCCAAAATCAATAAGTGTGGAATAAAGACATGTATTGTCACGACCTACCTTTTCCAAAAGTAGGGAAAGGTTAGCAGATTTCCAAGCCCTTCCTTCTTTATGTTTAAGGAGAGATAATGACCCCCGAAATCGGCCTTCTATAGGTCCCGGAGTGGCGACTAGCACCAAGGGTATGGAAATTACACACAAATGGAAGGCATTACACTTTTCATTTTATAGGATCGAGAGATAAGATGATGAAACCCAACAACACCAAAACTGTAAGGAAAGTAAATCCAAAAGTAAACCATTCCCATATGCATGTTCCAAAAGTAAAAGCTACAAAGTACAAAACTGAATACAAGGGTAAGTACCAAAGAAAGAAAAACAGCAACTGCAACTGCCCCAATGGTCTGAGCTAGTATGGTCCTGCACGATCCCCGAAGTCCTCCTGGAAACCTTAAAGCAGTTTTATATATATAGGGTGAGCATACAAGTACACTCATTAGGGAAATCCAAAGACTCTCGTGCACAAGTGGGGGAATGTACTAATGTCCCGTGAGAAAAGGAGTAAACCAAACACCTAATAAGGTAAACTATCAACCCAAGCCTCACCAAGGCACACTCCCCAAATAACCCAAGTCAAATAATATATATAATAAGAGAACATCGATGTTTGGGTACCCCGTCCCACTTTCCCACTGGTTATTGAGACATCCTATGCATAGAACCAATCCATCCATTCTCACCACAGTCCCACTGCCACACCCACCAACACACACCTGGGCCACAACCACACGCAGTCCCACTACCGAATCCCTCCCGCAAACACCTGGGCCATAAATGTCACATGTAACCACACCTCCAAACACCTAGGCCAGAACTGCCACCACCACGCCCGAAGACACCTGGGCTAGAAGATCCACTGCCACACCCAAAGACACCTGGGCCTCATCCCAAAGACACTTGGGAAACTACCTGCCCGCAAACACCTGGGCCATAACCACAAAACTACCCCGCCTGAAGGTTCTTGGGCTAATAATGGACCTCAGGACATCACATCATGCCTGAAGATACTTGGGATATCCAGGAAAGAGATCAGAAAAGGAGCTAATAACCAGCCACTAATAACAGTGTTGGGAAAAACACCCTCCCCCATGAAATGGGGGTGTTCGGCACTAATTGCTCAACTTGGGTGGGGCGTGAATAAGAAACACAAATCTAAAAGTATATATATAGGTAAAAATCACTCTCCCAAGTTAGGTTTTTCTTCAGCTAGCCTAAAGAACACCAATAGCATCAAGTCCGAGTCACAACTCTCGCCAACAAAACCCATTTGTCCCATTCGTTTTCATGTTCAGTAGTTATATTTAATTAAATTCTGCACCTACTTGGGAAACTAGCACCATAAGCACAAACCAAGGAAAATAATCCATCCAAACGTCAATTTAAACATCCACCCCCGGTTCTCTTGTAAAGTCACAACAACAAGGGGATGAGTGAGATACCTCGAAGTACTGGAACCAAAGAACCCCCCCCCCAAGACATTACCTCATTTCCCCCAAAAAAGTTTCTCATCAACAGAGGATCTCACCCCAATTCGTGATGTAAACAAGGTAACCACCCGGTCTCATGACTCACAACCACTGAATCCATAAAAATAGGGGATGTCATCCCCAATTTCACAACCACCGAGAGTATAAAAACAGGGGATCCCATCCCCTCCCACATCTCCAGAAATCGGCCCGTAAAAGAAAACAACCAAACCACTAACACTAACACAAATCAGGGCCATGTCGGTATTTTCAGATTTATAAGATTTAGCACACTCCATGATTTCAATTTCTGTGTGCTTTAACCGGGGGTTATCACAGAAGGATTGATCCTGGTGTTTTCAATTTATTTAGTCGAGTGTACATGAGTAATCAATTTCCTTTTAACAGCAGGAGTTCACAACCACGATAAAGGCATTTAAAACATCACCAGGGGTTCATTAGTGCACAGATAAAGACCACCAACGGCCATGATTTTCAGTAGGCGTAAGCCGCACAATTCAGAAAGATGGTCATAATATAAAACAGCATCAACGATCACATCCCCCCCCCCCTTCTTTATTTAAAGAATATTTTCATTATCTTTATTTTGGTTTGGTTTATCCAATTCTATAGAATCAAAAGCACTCTCACCCCACATGATAAACAAAAGGGAGAGACGATGGAGAAATTCCCTACTTGTTATCAACAATCGACGCTTAGTAGGGGCACGAAACTTCACACATAGTGATGTAGCTCGCTTGAACAAAAAGTGGATCGTCTGAACGAAGGGTACTCTAGTGCTGGGTGAACGATAAATGAATCCTACAGTGAACCCTTTTGTTTATAAGGTCAGGGAAGGTTGAGATAAGAACATGAAACCGCATAAGGAGCGGGGTCGTGGGTTGACCACGCAGCCACACACGTTATTAAAGGGTTGGGTGGTTTAAACCGATGCGCACACTAGGTTAATTCATTAATTATTTAATTAAAACATTTAGGGGCGTTACCGGGCTTTAAAATGAGTTTAACGAGGTCAAAATAGGGTTTAAAACCCTATTTGCATAAGGAGCGCTACTGGAAAGAACCCGCGGGGTAGGCCGGAGCCACCGGTAGCTGAGAGCTACCAGTTGGTGACAGCTACCAGTAGTCGAGCCACCGGTTGACTATAGCTACCGGTCGCTGTAGCGACCTGTGGACCGAGCTACCGGTAGACAGAGCTACCGGTAGGCTGCGGCTACCGGTAGACCAAGCTATCGGTAGGCCTGTTACCGGTAGGCTAAGGCTACCGGTAGGCCTACCGTTGGGCCAAACTTCACTGAGATCCCTAGACTCGAAAACCCAACTTGAGATTTTCACAAAGTAATGGACCCCAAAAACCTGGGCCATTACATCAAATACCTCTTAAATGATTCTCATCCTCGAGAATCAAAAGAACCCAGAAGGAAAGAGAGGTTCCAAACAACAACCTCGAAAGATAACTCTTAAAAGTGAACCCCTTGTTAACTAAAAACGCCCTTCTGTCAAGAACCAAGCAACATATCAAGTCAAACTGCCCAGGAATTTGGGGAGTTGGAGAGTCCCCTTCCCCATGTCAAGATATTATTCACTTTGGGCAGCACTGACTCGCCCGCATGGGTTTAATCGCATCCACCTTAATGCATCTTGATTAGGGGTCAGGTTCTCTCCTCCACCATATCCATATCTTTTCACACACATTCAGAGGAAAGAAAACCAGTATATTTCATATCCAAAATACAAAACGTTCTACCACAATAGTTACAACAAACAGAACAAAACTCAAAAAAACTCTGGGTACTGGGCACGCATATGTGCTTCCATCTCCCACGTACTCTCCTCATACCCATCATATCTCCACAACACACGAACCAAGGTAATGGTTTGCCGATGAAGCACCTTCTCCTTGCGATCCTCGATCATCAATGGTCTCTTCACAAAAGTCACTTTGTCCTCGATGTCTAGCTCTCCCTAGTCGAGGACCTGTGAATCGTCGTGCAGATACCAACGGAGCTGGGACACATGGAAGACATCATGTATCCTCAGTATCGGTGGTGGTAACGCTAGCTGATAGGCCACTTCGCCGACCCGCCACAACACTTCGAAGGGCCCGATGAACCTGGGAGAAAGCTTACTCCCCTTGTAGAACCTTCGTTGTCTGCACCGAGGGGAGACCTTTAAGAAAATGTGGTCTGCAACCTCAAACTCCAAGGGCCTCCTCCTGGTATCATCATACGACTTATGTCGGTCCTAGGATGCCTTCATCCTTTCCCGTATGAGCTGAACCTTCTTTGTCGTGCTCTGCACCACCTCCGGGCCAAGGATGCCTACCTCTCCTACTTCGGTCCAACACACAGGTGAACGACATGGCCTCCCATACAAGGATTCAAACGGGGCATACCAATGGTAGAGTGGTAGCTATTATTGTAGGCAAACTCTACCAGGGTCAAGTATCAAACCCATGATCCTCATGAGTCCAGAACACGTGCCCACAGCATATCCTCCATGGTCTGGATGGTGCACTTTGTCTGTCCATCTATTTGGGGATGGAAAGAAGTCCTAAGACGCAGTTGGGTGCCAAAAGCATGCTTCAATCCTCTCCAGACTTGCGAGGTAAACCTTGAATCCCTATCCGAGACTATAGACCTCAGAACTCCATGCAAACACACCACATCATCCATGTACCTTTGTGCCAATGCATCCACTGTACTTGACTCCTTGATCACAAGAAAGTGAGCCAATTTCGTCAACCTGTCCACTACCACCCAGATGGCGTCGTATCCCCCTTGGACCTTGGGTATTCCCATAACTAAATCCATCGAGATATCATCCCACTTACACTCGGGGACATCTAGAGACTTCAGTAGGCCACCTGAAGCTCAGTGTTCAGCCTTCACTTGCTGACACACTAAGCACTTGGCCACAAACTCTGCCACCGCTCGCTTAACTATAGGCCACCAGAATGGTCTCTTCAGTCCCTGGTACATCTTAGAAACTCCTGGGTGTACCTCTAGGGGCGAGTTATGGAACTCACTGAGAACCTTGCCTCACATCACTTCTAGAATAAACAACCTTCCTCTGAAAAGCATCTGGTTCTGACCATCCTCTGTCCATCCTTCCGGAGCATTGCCCTGGTCAAATCGGCCACAGATCACTTCACACTCAAGGTCTCCCCATTGAGACTCCTCCACTTGTTAAAAAAGAGAAGACTGCACATTCATCTGATAGAGGTAGCCTCTACCGCTATCTATCCTCTCATTTAGGTGTAAGGTAGCCAACTCTTTCATTCCCTTTCAGGTGTCCGCCGACTCTCGGACCACATCCTTCTGTGTCCTCCTGCTCAAGGCATCAGCCACTACATTCTCCTTCCCTAAAGTGTAGGAAACCTCGAAGTCGTAATCCTAGAGGAACACTATCCACCCCTATTGTCGCATGTTTAGGTCCCACTAGGAGAAGATATACCTCATGATTTTGTGATCTGTGAAGACCAAAAACCATTCCCCAATAAGGTAGTGTCGCCATAACATTAGGGAAAAAACGACTATTGCATGCTCCAGGTCGTGGGTGGCATAATTACGCTCATGAGGGCGTATCTTCCAAGACCCATAAGATATTGCCCCTTGTTGCTACATCAACACACATCTGAGGCCTTTCCCTGAAGCATCACAGAACACCTCATACGCCACCCCTTCATCTGTAAATCACAGCACTGGGGCACTAACCAACTTCTCCTTGAGATAGCTAAAGGCTGACTCGCTCTGCTCACCCCATACGAAAACCTGGTCATTCTTGGTCAGGGCTGTCAAAGGATCTACTACTCGGGAGAAGTTGGGTACGAACCTTGGATAGTAACCTGCCAGCCCGAGGAAAATACGGACTTCTGCCACATTCTTGGGTGCTTCCCAAGAATCAACTTCCTCAACCTTTGATGGCTCCACCACTACCCCCTGCTCGGACACCACGTGCCTGAGGAAGTGCACTTCTCGTGTCTAGAACTTGCATTTTGACAACTTCCTATAGAGATGATGTTGTCGGAGGACCTCCAAAACCATCCTCAGGTGATCTGCATGGTCCTACTCTGATCTTGAGTAGACCAGGATGTCGTTGATGAACACAACTACGAACCGATCTAGGTACTCCCGGAAGATGGAGTTCATAGTCCCCATGAACACATTTGGGGCCTTCGTAACACCGAAAGGCATGACTACGAACTCGAAGTGTCTGTATCTGCACCTGAACTCCGTCTTCGGGATGTCTCCCTCCTTCACTCTCAGCTGGTGGTACCCAGACTATAGGTCAATCTTCGAGAACCATCATTCCCCTTTCAGCTGGTCGAAAAGATCATCTATCCTCGGAAGAGGGTAGCGATTCTTGATCGTCACCTGATTCAGCCTCCTGTAGTCTATGCACAACCTGAGACCATCATCTTCCTTCTTTGCGAACAAGACTGGATCACCCCACGATGACGCACTTGGACAAACATAATCCCTCTTCATCAGATCGTCAATCTGGATCCGCAACTCTCGTAGCTCTGAAGGTGGCATCCGGTATGGAGCCATCGAGATGGATGAGCACTGGGCTGCAGGTCTATCCCGAACTCGATATCACTTCGAGGGGGTAAAGTCATCACTTCATCAGGGAAGATGTCCATAAACTCACGGATGATCTCTGGCACCTCCACCATTTCAGCATCTACTGAGGACAGCTCAACTAACAAGGAGAGGAGTGGTTCCTCTCACCTGTTACCCTTCTGACTGCTCCGCTCGCTGGTGAAGGTAACACGCTAGCCGCCCATGTTCAAGAACACAAAATTTCCTCGAAAACAGTCGATGACATAACACAAAGAGAATATCTAGTCGATTCATATGATGACATCATATGGTTGTATCTGTAGTAGAAGAAGATCCCTAACCGACGGATGTGGCCCTATCATCAGTCTTCTTCCTCAACAAACAAAAAACAAGTCGGTTTGATATCCGACTGGTGTGCTCAACACCAGGGGCACTGGAAGTCTCTCAGCATCTAGACCCATGGAAAGGGCTAGACTGGGTGCAACAAAGGAGTACGAAGCTCCGGTATCGAACAAGGCATAAGAAAGGGTACTGAACAAACTGATCGTAACTCAAACAACCACCAGCCCTACTGGAACTACTTCCTCTGCGGCATGTAACTATCCACGCCCAGCTCCTCTGCCCCTTGGCTGTCGGCCACCTCCCCGACCACGCCCCAGTCAAGGTCCCTAAGGAGTGCCCTGAGGTCGGCCTCCTCCTCCTACGTCTGCCCTCGAAGGAGCGGGAGCTCGGTGTCCCTGCTGCTACTACTGGAAAGGCCTGGCTGGAAGCTGCAGCTGGGGCGGGTGTTGGGGCTGTCTGCCACCTCCGTACTATACCCGGTCTAGGAACTGACTACGGATATGTCCAGGGCTCCCACAGACGAAGCACCACGGCCCTAGGCCTGAAGAAAAAGGGCGAGGACATGGGGATCAAAACTGAAACTCATGTGGCCTGCACCCTGCTAGTCGGAACCTGGAGGGTTCTGACACTGGAGGCGTGGTGCTGATGGCATTCCCCTTGGATGGTCCCAGCTGGATCCCCTCTCATGAAACACCTCCTAGAGTGTGCATCCTCTCCACCACTTCTGCCTTCTTTTGGACCTCCAAGTACGTCGGCAAGGTAAAGGGGTAACAGCATACTTGATGGAGGGTCGAAGCGCCTCCTCTAAACATCTTTCCTGAGACTCCTCATCGAGAAAGTGGTCCAGAGATAAACTTAATAGGTCCTTGAACTTGATTTCTAGATCCCTCACTGACATACTCCTCTGTTGGAGGGAGATTAGCTCCTATCTCTTTTCTGCCTTCATCGTCGAGGAGAGGAATTCTGCCCGGAACTCCCTCTCGAAATCAGCCCATGCCACCTCAGCCTCTCTCCTCTCCCCCAAGTAAAGTGTCCACCACTAATGTGCCGCTCCCCACATCTGGATGATGTCTAGAGGAACCCAGTACTCGGTCGGGGCCCGAATTAGGCCGAAATCTATCACTAGCTCCTCTAGCCAGCCATCTGTCTTCATGTCAGAGGTTCTACCCTCATACTTCTCAAGGGTGTGTCGCTGGAAGGCCCGAAGAGTCTTTTTCCATTGATCATCCTCCTCCTCTCGATCAGCTCTCTGCCGATTGGCCAAATTAGTCTCCAGGTCCTCGATCGCCCATACCACACAAGGTCTCCTTCCAGGTGCCATAGCTACAAGGTAAACAAGGAATGCCTAATCCCAAGTAGTGCAGAATATTGTTCTTAAAACATCTTAAACTTTCCATTTATTCTTAATTCCCACGAAATCCCATAAACACGATAACACAAGTCATTATGATGCATGTAGCTTTCTTAGGGTCTCTACCCTGCAATCAGCGTGGCCTCACTTGGTCATTCGGTAGGTCCAGAGTCCTTGCATCGGATCACGGGGGGCCCTAAAATCTCGTTTCCTAGCCGGTCTTCCCTGGCCTAATTCATGCACCAAGGTCACCCAACACTTTTGCCCTACCATCCCATGAAATCCTCAATGTGCCTAACTCCAGACTCCATCCTATCTCTCAACCATCATCTCTGATACCATTCTGTCACGACCCGCCTTCACCAAAAGGAGGGAAAGGTCAGTAGATTACCAAGCCCTTCCTTCTTTAAGTTGAAGGAGAGATAATGACCCCCGAAACCCACCTTCTATAGGTCCCGGAGTGGCGACTAGCACCAAGGGTATGGAAATTACACACAAATGGAAGGAATTACCCTTTTTATTTTATAGTATCAGGAGATAAGATGATGAAACCCAACAACACCAAAACTATAAGGAAATTAAAGCCAAAACAAAACCATTCCCACATGCATGTTCCAAAAGTAAAAGCCACAAAGTACAAAAGTGACTACAAGGGTAAGTACCAAAGAAAGAAAAACAGCAACTTCAACTACCCCAAAGGTCCGAGATAGTATGGTCCTGCGTGATCCCCTAAGTCCTCCTAGAAACTTGAAAGTAGTTTTATATACGTAGGGTGATCATACAAGTACACTGATTAGTGAAAACCAAAGACTCTCGTGCACAACTGGGGGAACATACTAATGTCCCGTGAGAAAAGGAGTAAACCAAACACCTAACAAAGTAAACTATCCACCCAAGCCTCACCAAGACACACTCCCCAAATAACGCAGGTCAAGTAATATATATAATATGAGAACATTGATGTTTGGGTACCCCGCGCCACTTTCCTACTGGTTATTGAGACATCCTACGCATCGAAGCAATCCTTTCATTCTCACCGTAGTCCCACCGCCACACCCACCCGCACACACCTGGGCCACAACTGCCACACGTAACCATGCCTGCAAACACCAAGGCCAGAACAACCACCACCATGCTCGAAGACACCTGGGCTAGAAGATCCACTGCCACGCCTGAAGACACCTAGGCCTCATCCTGAAGATACTTGGGAAACTACTTGCCCACACACACCTGGGCCATAACCACCACACTACCCCACCCGAAGGTTCATGGGCTAATAATGGACCTTAGGCCATCACAGCCTACCCAAAGATACTTGGGCTATCCAGAAAAGGGAACAGAAAAGGAGCTAATAACCAGCCACTAAAAACAGTGTTGGGAAAAACACCCTCCCTCGTGAAATGGGGCTGTTCGGCACTAAGTTCTCAACTTGTGTGGGGCGCAAATAAGAAACACAAAGCAACAAGTATATATAAAGGTAACAAGCACTCTCCCAAGTTAGGTTTTTCTTCAGCCAGCCTAAAGAACACCAACAACACTCAAGTCTGAGTCACAACTCTCGCCAACAAAACCCATTTCTCCCATTCGTTTTCATTTTTAGTAGTGATATTTAATTAAATTACACACCTACTTGGGAAACTAGCACAATAAGCACAAACCAAGGAAAAGAATCCATCCAAACATAAATTTAAACATTCATAACCTGTTCTCTTGTAAAGTCACAACAACAAGGGGATAACTGAGATCCCTCAAAGTAATGGAACCAACCCCCCCCCCCCCCTGAGACACTACCCCGTGTCCCCCAAAAAGGTTTCTCAGCAACAGAGGATCCCACCCCAATTCATGATGTAAAAAAGGTAACCGTCCGGTCTCATGACTCGCAACCACTGAATCCATAACAAATGGGGATCCCATCCTCAGTTTCACAACCACCGAGAGTATAAAAACAGGGGATCCCATACCCTTCCACATCTCCAGCAATTGGCCCATAAAAGAAACCTACCAAACCAATAACACTAACACAAAGCAGGGCCATGCTAGTATTTTCATATTTATAAGATTTAACACACTCCATGATTTCAATTTCCATGTGCTTTAACCAGGGTTTATCACTGAAGGATTGATCCTGGTGCTTTCAATTTATTTAGCCTGGTGTACGTGATTAACCAATTTCCTTTTAACAGCAGAAGTTCACAACCACAAACAAGGCATTTAAAAAATCACCAAGGGTTCATTAGTGCACAGATAAAGACCACCAACGGCCGTGATTTTCAGTAGGCGTAAGCCCGCACAATTCAGAAAGAAGATCATAATATAAAACAGCATCAACGATCACATACCCCCCTTCATTCTTAATAGAATCTGTTCATTGTCTTTATCTAGGTCTGGTTTATCCAATTCTATAGAATAAAAAGCATTCCCACCCCGCATGATACAAAAAAGGGAGAGACGAAGGGGAAATTTCCAACATGTTATCAATGATCGATGCTTAGGTCGGGAGCAGAACTTCATGCATAGTGATGTGGCACACATGAACAAAAAGTGGATCGTCAGAACGAAGAGTACTCTAGCTCATGGGTGAATGAGAAAAGAACCCTATAACGAACCCTTTTGTTTATAAGGCTGGGGACGTTTGAGATAAGAATGTGAAACCACGTAAGGAGCAGGGGTCGTGATTTGACCACGTGGCACCACATGTTATTAAAGGGTGGGGTTGTTTAAAATGACGCACAGACCAGGTTAATTCATTAATTATTTATTTAAAACATTTAGGGGCATTACCGGGCTTTAAAACGAGTTTAACGGGGTTGAAATAGGGTTTGAAACCCTATTTGCGTAAGGAGCGCTACTGGAAAGAACCCGCGGGGTAGGCCAAAGCCACCGGTAGCTGAGAGTGACTGGTAGCCGACATACCGGTAGGCTACAGCCACCGGTAGACGAGCTACCAGTAGACAGAGCTACCGGTAGATAGATCTACTGGTAGGTTGCAGCTACCGGTAGATCGAGCTACCGGTAGGCCTGTTACCGTTAGGCTAAGGCTACTAGTAGGCCTACCGTTAGGCCAAACATCACCGAGATCCCTAGACTCAAAAACCCAACTTGAGATTTTCACAAAGTAATGGACCCCAAAAACCTAGGCCATTACATGTATGTCTCTAATAAAAATGTATATTTGCATAAAACTAATCACCCTTGATAGGAAATGGGTACGGTACTCACTACACTATTGGTTTGGCATGGATAATCGTGGTAAAAAATTGGCAGCGTAGCGATGACATATCGAAATTCTTAAAATTGGTTGATGAGATAGAAATGGGTATATCAGAATTTTTACAAGATGTGTACTATAATTTGAACATTTAAGTACATTTACACACATTTTTAATTAGAAAAATAAGGCATACTATAAAAAAATTATTGAACAAAAAGACAAAGGAAATGATGCATATGAAATTTTTGTATGCTAACAGGTATACATGGTAGGTTTTAATGAAAGATAAATGGGAATATAATCATTTATACATTGTAAGGGAAGTCTGAGGGACGTGATAAAACATACCCCATAATATGTAATTTAAAATAAAATGGAATAATAGGATAAAGACACTTGGATAAATATGAGAAAGGAAAGAACCCATACTTGAGTGTGTGAATCAAAAATCTTAAAAAGGGGATTATTGAGAGCTCAGACACCTTGGGAAGATTCTAGATAATGGAGGGTATAGTAAGGACATTCTCCATGGGTTTTATTTGATGGTAAATGGGAGAATAGGTGGGTTTATATTGGAAAAGATAAATATTTATTTAATATTTAGGTTTTGTACTGTACAAAAAAATTCAAAACCACAAACCTTCCCATTGTTATTCCCATGGTTTCATCCGAATGGTATTTTTTATTATTTTATTAGAAAATGGTGTCAAATTAAAAAAATAATTTTCTTGTTTTTGTGGATGTGAGGCCAAATTTTAAATAAATGAATTTAAAACTCTAAAATATAATATTGGATTTGGATGATTCATAAAGGCTTAATAAAAATAAAAAATAAAAATAAAATCACATTATTTAAATGAAAAACCATATATTTTGTTGACTATTCCCATTATATTTTTATTTATATCAATTTTTGGGTAATTATGATGTCATAAAACAAACAGTATATTTTTACAGTATTTCATTTTTACTCGAAAATTCGGCTGTGTCAGAAAATTATGAAAGATTCACCATTAGATAATATCAAGATTAAGATTAAAACAATAATATTTATATTTTGTAAATAATTTCTTAAATATTTTAATTTTAATTTTTAAAATAATATTTTACATTTATTGAAAAATGATGGGTCTTTGACAATAATAGATTTTGAACCCTTATGAAAAGATCATTTCACTTCAAAAAAATTATATGAAAATTTATAATTAATAATATTGTTTAATAATAAAATTATATTACAATAATATTTATTTTTTAAATCTATTAATTTATCAAAATAAATCCCTTTATTTAATTTTAATATTACCTAAAAATAAATTTTTTGTTTACTTGAGTAAAAATCAAAATCATTTTCAATATAACCCTAAAAAATGAAAATAAATTCATTATTACATAAAATATACATATTCATATTATTAAGTTTTTAAAACATATTACTTCATTATAATCCTATAAGCCCTATGAGTAAGGTGTGCGATTGTGATACATTCATGGTGTCTTTCAATGAATATGGTTTAGGTTTTGATCTCGATGTGGTTGAACTTCTCTCATAATCTGTTTCACTCATGATTAAGTTGTCGGATCTCAGTATGGGATTAGTCATGTTAAAATCCCATAGGTTCTATCTCCCTTGGAATCTCTAATAAATTGGCTTCAAAGGGCATGATTATACTCATTTAGGCCATCACTTCCTTTGTCTGAGTCATTGGATTTGTTAAAGGGCCTATATTTATACTAACCATGTCATCAATGCTTAACGACTATATTAACAACAGTAATATTTTTAATAGACTTTCAAATCCAATGTTATAACTAAGTAAGTTCATTCATTTCCTATAACCATCTTACATAATAATAAATTTAGTAAATCTTATAGGGAATCTTCATTTATAATAGTTCGGGTCACTATAGTTCTCCCTGGATAGTGGGTTGTGCATGGTTGGAACATGAATCAGACCACTATACAACTAAACCATGTGAAATTTAATTTTTTGGGGAAATTACCTTTTTGACATCATGTATTTTAAAAAGGATAATTATTTTGTTTCTCTGTTGTTTCTAAAGAACAAAATAGAACCTCTCCTCCATTGAATCTCTTGTCATGGAATCCCCCTAGGTTCTTTGTTATCTCTTCTATCAAGACTATGATTTATGATCTTTCTATTGAGTTGTATTACTTTTGGTAAGTTTTCAATTACATTATCTCCTTTTTTGGTTATATTCCCCTTAATGGAAGCTCATATGCCCCATTTTCATTATGTTTATATATACATCCATTTTCATCTAATCTGGGCCAAACCAATGGTCAATACTAGACATGTGTTCTTCTACAAGAATAAGATATTTGGTTTGTGAATCTTTACTCCAATTATTAATGTTTATAGTCATTTTCATTATGTTGCATACTGGTTTCAGAGATTATTACCCCTAAAATTAGTCTTCCTTGAATTGGATTCCTCATCATGGAACCTAAGTCCCATTTATACTATTAATAACATTGGAGGTCATCAGCCTCAACTTGTACCACCCATTTGGGTGTGATCATCATATTACTTTATACACATTATGGGTTATTATCAAAAACACATTTGGTGGGTTTGGCTCAACTATTAATTGGGAAATTAATAATTTAATTGAATGAAATATAGTGGTGTCATATGGATAGAACAATTAATTATCTTGAATAATTATTTAAAAAATATACGAACAGACTCGTTGAATTAGAATGATTTGAGCATGACCAATGTCCCCTTCTACACTTAAACCTCATCCATGATAAATGAAATGAAATGATATAGATTAAATGCATGTTGTAAATTTTCATGATTATTGCATGAAAAATGTTACACTTCATGTACTTATACGTAGTGCCTTTATTATGGATTGTTTTCCTATTATTGAATTCTTTGTACATGATATCACCTTGTATTCTCAAGGGAACTCCTTGAGAACTCAAAATCTGCCACCCTAGTTCAATGAGCCTATTTTCATGGGAGAAACCCACCACCGAATCTTGTCTTTTTCTTATTATGTGAATTCCTTAGCATTGTATTGATGATTCTTCTAACTCTTTTCTTAATATTAGAATTCCACAGATACACTCCTTTGATTTATCTTGATGTCTTTGGACACATGGTGCCTTGGATTCACCCCACTGTAACCAGTCATGCTTAGCCTAGGATTATAAAATATAATCTTCATGGACTCCATTATACTCTATTACAGTGGAATTCCATGGGTGTACCCCATGTATTACACTCAGACCCTTATTTCTACATTGCATGAGTTGTTACTATGAGTTTTCATTTCCCCTTATGTCATTAATTACCTAATCTCTCCACAGATCATGTTACTATACAGTCTTTACTATGATACTCTATTTAGATATCTAAGATATATTACATGATGACTTATATGGATTCTTGGGAACTAAGCCATGGGTCCAACCCAGTACATGTATATCTATGTGTACTATTGTCTAATGAATGCATATATAGGTATATATATATTATAGAATGTGTGTAGAGAGATTTATTTATTAGTCCAAAGAAGTTACGGTCAGATTGGAATCCCATGAGAAGGTCAATCCAACATGTATATTATTTCACACATCATATATCATTGATGATCGTTATACTTTCACATTGCCCAATTTGTAATCACATCTTGTATTTGTGTATATATCATTGGTGCTGACCTTTTGAGTATATATCACATCTTTTACAGGCTACTGATTTGTTCCCAGATAGATTTCATGGATGTATGTAGGGATAGGGGAAAGCACCATGTCATGAATGCTTGATTGATTATAGCATGGACCATGTGAGAACAGGAAAAAACAATGGATAGTGATACTAACTAGAGATAGTCATTTGGTATTTTTAGTTCTTTTGGTATACCTATATTTTTGTGTACATATTTCCATGTTTGTGTATTACTTTTTATATAAATGAAATTACATCATTGTTTATATGATACTAGATATTTATGATGATATTGTTATTAATATTGGAAGACTTATCTTCCATTGTTCATCATTTTTATGTTTCTGTTGTTTATTCATCATTTTATTCCATTAATATATTTTTGTTCCACTCTGATTATGTGTTTATATTCTCCCCACTATACCAACTTTGAAACTCACTTCTAGTCAGCATCCTCTAGAATACGTGGAGGTGGGCTTTAGTCCTCGTGACTGACTAGATTGGGGCATCGTTTAATGGCTATCAGGTCAGGACATAACAAATTGGTATCAGATGATTATTTTCCGTTGGTATTACTCGTTAGGTTATTAGACAAAAGACATAAATGTATTAGAATTTGATGATGGAAATTTTCTTGGGACTTTCATACCCATATAAAGGATAAAATACAAATTTCATTGGATGGGACATGATGTTTTGGATTTTTCTTATTAAAATTGTAATGATTTCACCATTGGGTGATGAACATGAATTGCAGATTTCAATATTTTTGTAGAATTTATGTTATTCCATAGCTAGATATAATAAGGAAGAAAAGATCATGTATCATTATAGTCTCTTTATATATTTATATGTTATACATTGTTTCCTGCTAGATTCAATTACTATATTCATCGCCTATTGTATATTTTGTGTTCGTTCATAATTATATTCATATTATGCTAATGTTTCTTACTGGTATAAATAATTGGAATAATTTAAGTGTCTATATCATCCTAAATGGTTATTTCCCATATAGTGTTATAATAGAACCTTAATTATAAAATTATATTATGTTTGATACATGAACCATTGGTTTCATGAGAAAAATCATTAGTTAGTTGAAATTATATGTATAAAAATTCTAATTTAAAGAGTGTATGTACCTCTATAAATTGATAATGATAATATATCTAATTGAACCAGTTTAAAAGAATGGTTTCAGAAATTAGTAGTACCATTTGAAATTTATAAAGAATTGTACTTTATAACTTGGGAATGATATACTCATTTAACACAACCTTTATATATATATATATCTGTGTGTGTGTGTGTGTGTGTGCGTGGATATAAATGCTGACTTATATAAGGAATAATGAGTTTTAGTTTTAAATGGAAATGGTTTCCATTAATTAGTGATGCCAACTACAATTTAAAAGATTTTTTCCTCTATAACCTCAAATTGACACACATTATACAAGAACCCTGATATAAAATAAAGAACATAACCCATACCTTCCCTTGGTATTGGTCTGTAGGAAGTCTTTAAAGCTTTTATTACTACTTTATAAAACACCTAGACCTAGATTTATGATCAGGTAGAGGCGTGTGATTCTTATATATGATCAATTGTACCTATCTTATTATTGTTTCTGTGATTTTATCATTATCAAATCCTATATAAGGCATGTTTTTGGAATATTTAGAGCTATTCTCCCTGACATCCTTGAGGTGTTCAATTTGATGGAGATGATGACCATTCTCCGGAGGTTGTGGGCCTTAATCCACCAGAGTTACCTTCAATAGTTCTTCGAACCTAAAGTTATACACAACATTGGCACTGATGAAATGTTTCAGGAGGCTTTTCTTTTTTAATAAATATTATTCATAGAGTTCCATGGATTTCCCCTACTATGACAATGCTTTCGTGGGAGTTTCAATAGTAGAATTCACCCACCATATCGAGGTATAGAGGTCTATAAGCCACTGATACATAGATAGAGTCCTTGATGTATATCATTGATCACCTACAGAATCCTTTTGAAAGGGGGTTTAAAATCACTGATAATATTTTCTATGGTTCTGCCATGCATTGGTGGGACATTCTTACTCAACAACACCAGTATCGGGATATGGTTTAGAGATATTTTTTTCTCCTTTTTACAACTTATTATTTGCAGTGATGCTGAGAGATAGCAAATCTATGGAGCTCCTACATCTAGAAAAAGTACACCTATCGGTTATGGATTATTCCATATATTTTATTGAGATATAGTTTCTATAAAATCCTTCACTACTAATAATTTTTATAGAGATGGATGTCTTGAGGATGTAATATGGTACACCATCCGGTCATAGGTAAATGTTTTCTATTTGACTACTATATTGGGAATTGTGAATCATTCCAATTTTACCATGAGTTCATTTAGGGAAAAAGATATTCGTGGGTATAGTAGATCAACATTGTGACTAGATACAAATTCATATAGAGGTATGAAACATCATCTGGAGGACTCTTGACATATCAGTGATATCTAGAGTACCCATTCAGGTAAATTAGTGGTATTCCATCAGTGTGGTAGGAAGAGTCATGTAAAAAAAGATTGATTGATTCCCAGTTTACCATCAAGCATGCAACATGATGGTTCATCTTCAATGATTCGATAGGACCTTCAAATTATTTTCTAGTGGTAGAGGATATATACTATCACTACCTTCTATACGAGGATCAATAGCTCTATGTCTAGCCAAAAGTTATTTTACCACTAGTTGTACAAGTAGAGAAGGAAGAAATGGTAGAGGAGGCTAGACTCAGGACACACAGTGCATGTCGAAGAGAGATATTATAAGTAGTCAGGATTCAGTATAGTGTCACGGATCATGACATTATTTATTTAGTGCATCCTATAAAAGATTATTAGGATACCAGACCATCTAAAAATAGAGGTACAATATTAGTAGCCTCTACATTAGTATCTTCTCCTTTTAATATTGGATCTTCGCATTATTTTAATTCTATAAATTTTATGGAAATACTTGGGCTTAATATTCAGTACATATATGGTTTGATAATACATGATACTACATTGGGAATTTTATTATATAGTGTGTGATATTGTAAATAATTCCCCCTTGAAGTAGGAAACTATCATTTCTTATGGGACCTCTTTATCCTCAAGATGAAGAGATTTGATATCATTCTCATGATGGACTGGTTGGTCCCCTATTATTCTTATGTGGATTTATATCACCTCATGGTAATTTTTTCATCACTATTGTTTGATAGTTTTCTTCAAAAATTTGAAAGGGATGTCCAAGAAATTAGAGCTGGACCCGAGATTCATGGGATATATGGAGTGAGGAAACGGACTTCTAGCATTCACATGGAGGATTAGGGAATACATAAATCTCGTTTACCTCTTCAAAAGACCATTTCATGGATATTTTCCATGATGAATTTTCTCAAAAAACTCTTAATAGAAAATATAGAATTTTCTATCCAACCCTTGTCTGGAGAAGCACCAATATCAATTCCTCGTTATATGTCCACTACTGAGTTGTCGTAGCTCAGTAGAAAACTATATGATTTTTAATCTAAGGGTTTTATGCCACCCATTACATCACCATGTGGTTTGCCTATCCTTTTTTCAATTAAGGTGTATGTTTCCCTTAGAAATTTCATATATTACAATCAGTTGAACATTCTTAGAGTTGAGAACAGTTATTCATCACCTCGTAGAGATTATCTCTTTCAATATTCCATAAGAGAGAGGGTTTTAGCTATGATTTGTTTGAGGTCAGTTTATCATCATGTATGAATTGTCCCTTTAGACATACTTCAAAAATAATTTCATATCTCTTATAGTCTCTTTCAGTATTCAGTTATGTTGTTCAGTCTCATGAACATGTCAGATGTTTTCACGGTCCTGATGAATCGGGATTTCCACCAGTGCCTATATTCATTTGTGGTTGTCTTTATAGATGATATATTGTTTTGTTCTCATACTCGATGTGACCATGTCAAACATATTGAGATAGATTTGAATATAATAATAGATATCTATCTATATGATAAGCTCAGTAAATTCCACTTTTGGATTATAAAATTTCACTTCTAAGGTAATTTTATTTTAGAGGAAGAAGTATGTGTTGACCCATAGAAGGTGAGTGACATACATTCCTTAGAGCATACCAATAATTAAATTTAAATATAGTGTTTCTTTGGGATAAATGGTTATTAGATGAATTTAATTCAGAAGTTTTTATGCCTAGTTGAACCACTTCTGGGATAGGGAATGAAAGGTGTGATGATCATTTGGTTAGAAGCTTGTGAGACATCTTTTCAGGAAATAAAAGGGAGAATGACATCAGCTCAAATCTTGATTCTTCTATATCCATGAAGAACCTATACTATTTATTATGATAATTTATAAATCATTATTAGATCAGTTTCAATTAATTCTTGTCTAGTCATTACATACGAGTCTCGGTAGTTGGGGCCTCATAATTGTAATTATCCAACGCATGATCTCGAGTTGGTACCCGTTGGTCATGCTTTGTGATGTTGGAGGAATTATTTACATATATATCGTTTTTTGGTGTATACTAATAAAAAAAGTACCTAGTAAATGTTTATATATCATTTCAGGAATCTCAAGAGAAGTAGGTGTGTTAATTACCTGCATTCCTTCAATTTTGATCCTCACTATATGTCTAGGAAAGGGAAATAATGTAGTAGATGCTCAAAGTTAAAGGACTCAGATACTATGTATACTGGAGGCTAGTGGTGAGTGGAAGTTTTTTTCCTTATTTTTTGAGATGCATATTGGGGTCTAGAAGAATCATGAATAGCCTACTCTAACAGATATAAGGTGGCCTCTTTACTTTTGGAGAGACTTAAGATGATGCAACTCTTGGATCTGGAGGGCCTAGTCCTAAAAGAGAGTGTTTCATGTAAGGACCTACCTCTAGGATGGATAATTGAAGATGATTAGATCATGTACATCCATGGATGCATCTGTGTTCCAACATATATCTAGGTGTAATTGATGTGAGGGTATCATCAGTCTACTTGGTAAGTACATCCCGGTCTTATCAATATATATCATGACTAAAACTGCAAATATTAGTGGTTGGGGATGAAAAGGGAGACAACTGTGTTTGTAAATCTAGGTTCCACATATTAGCAGGTGAAGGTAGGACACTAGTGACCATAAGGGACTCTACATCCATTTACCATTCCTAGGTGGAAATGGTATGATTTATCTATGGAATTTGTTATTAGATTATCGATATCCCCTCAAGGTGATGACATGATTGGTTAATCATCAATAGGATCATGAAGGTCTCTCAATTCTTACCTATCAAGGATACCTTTTCAATGGATGATCTTAGGAGGATTTAAATTTAGCGTATCATATAAATACATGAGGATCCAT
Source organism: Viscum album (assembly GCA_963277665.1). Classification (NCBI taxonomy): domain Eukaryota; kingdom Viridiplantae; phylum Streptophyta; class Magnoliopsida; order Santalales; family Viscaceae; genus Viscum; species Viscum album. Next base: position 1,423,920,590 of record OY728155.1, on the reverse strand, counting down.
GTTCTATCATATTGGATAGGGACACTCACTTAATTTCATGTTTCTAGTATAATTTTTAGGGGCCACCACATTAACAGTTATTTTTTGATTGAAGCCTATCCCCCACAGACTGACATTCATTTTTACTATACAATACATGTGTTAGAGTACATCCATCAAGCATTTATCCTTGATTTCAAAGTTTATTAAGAGTAATATATACCTCTATTTGATTTCTCCTAAAAACAAATTTTAGAAGTTTATTTCTATGGATCACTATGAGGCATTATATGGTAGAACACATTACTCAACTTTTTGTTTGTAAGAGGTAGGTGTGGAAGTAATGCATGGACCTCATATCATTCAGGAGGCATCGAAGAAGGGTTAGTTGATCAAGAATCGCATGATAATAGCTTATTCAAGGAAGAAATCATATGCAGACTACTATCAATAATCATTGTATTTTGAGGTCGAGGATCGAGTATTCTTATATGTTTTGACAAGACTAGGGAAGCGATGGTTTAGATGATAAGGGAAGCTTTCACCTCAGTTCATTGGACCTTTTAAGGTTATAGAGTGAGTTGTTCTGGTAGACTATTAGTTGAAGTTAAATCAATGTTACCATTCTATTCATGATATATCCTTTGTTTGGTTGCCTCATCAAAACCATTCAGACTCATCTCATATATTTCATCATGATGTGGTTGATTTGGAGGTATATGCATCCCTTGAGAATCATCCAATTCATATCATAGACTTGTGAAGGAAGGATATCCATTGTAGGTCAGTCCGCTTATTATGGATATTATATAATCATGGAATTTTATCTTATTCGACTTAGTATAGAGGCTGATATACATGCTCATTGGTCAGAGTTATTCTCAAATAATGATTCTTTACCACCCTTGGAAGTGAAACTCAATGATGAATTTGTTTAAGAGGGGAGAATGTAAGATCACAAATTTAATATAAGGTAATGATCCATTAATTCATAGTTAAACCCTTTTTTACCGTTTTAAATATTCTTAGGAGTATATGGAAGGTTTAAAGTGTGTTAGGGGCCCAAAACATTGAATTTTTTAGAAGCATTAATAGGCACACAATTGGCGGACGTTTAGTAGCCATGTGTCCCACATACAAGTGAAAAGGTCTGTTCGAAAGCTTTGAAGTAGTATTTAACCATTAGGGAGGAAATAGAGGGTGTAAATTATGTGCACATGGTTAATATAACCATGTGTTGAGGGTGTTGTAAGCTGTTCTTCCTAGATAGTGGATTTTTCATAGTTGGTAAAAATTTGGCCAACTGCATAGCCAAACTGTGTGACCATTAAAGCTTGGTAAAAATTATCATTTTTACCTGCAACATTTAAAAATGGAAAATCCATTTCTTTTTTCCCTCTATTTTCTAGTGGACCACACATGACCTCTCTTCTTTTAAATCTATTTGACATAATCCACCTAGTTTCTTTGATATCTCGTCCCTTCACATTACGTTTCCGGAGATATCTGTCTTGTTGGATAGAAAAATAATAATATATAATTTCATTTGTCTCCATTCATTGGTTGTATTCCCATGAATGGAGTTATTTTGTTGTAATATCATATGCACTATTTTTTGGGTGTTTGTATGTTCTACCATTTTCTTCTAATCTAGACAAAACTAATAGTCAATTTTTGTTTGGATTTCCTTTAACGGCATAATTTGGGTACTATAAAAAAAATTCATCAATTTCTTTATTTTTATAGTTGTTTCTGTTATTCATCAGGTTGGTTTCACTAAGTGTTTCCCCTAAAATTAGTCTTATTTGAATCGGTTACCTCTTCTTGGACCTAATTACTATTTTGAGTGTTAATAATGTCGGAGTTCATCATCCTTAGGTTGATCCATCTCTTTCAGTTTGATCATCATATTCCCTAATACCAATTATCATTTATTATTGAAAACCTTGTTGGTGTGTTCAGATCTATTTTTAAATGGAAAATTAATAATGTAATTGAATGAACTATAATGGTATATCGTGGGTAGAACACTTAATTTTCTTGAATAATTAATAATAAAATGTACAAATGCACTAGGTGAAATAGATGATTTTATACCCAACTAATGTTACCCTTCAACTCTTAAACCTTATCATCGATAAATTAATGGTAATGATATTTATTAAATAGAAGTATTATATTGGTAAGATTATTATATATCAATGTTACACTTCATGTGCTTATACATGGGTCCTATATTGTTGGAATTGTTTCTATTATAGAATTCCCCAGACATTATATCGACTTTTATTCTAGAGGGAATTCTTTGAGCACTCATAATATTCAACATAGATTCATTAATCTTATTTTTATGGGAGATACCAAACATGGAATCTAGTCATTGTATTATTACATAAATTCCTCATCATTGTGCCGATAATTCATCTAACTCTTTTCTAGATATTAGAAAACCTTGGATATAGTATTTTGATTCATATAGATGCTTATAAACACATGCCACCTTAGATTCCCCTCCGTGGGCCCAGTAAATCTTAACATGAGATTATAAAGATTAAATCCATGGACTATGTTATACTATATTATAGTTTAATTCCATTAGGTTTTCTCTTGTATTACACTCAGACCCTTATAGCCATGCTGCCTAAGTTACTACTATGAGTTGACTCGACCCCTAAGGTCATGAATGCATTGGTGTCACCTCATATTTTTTTATTATATAGTTTTTACTGTGATGATATACATAGATATATATGAAATATAAAATGTTTAATTATGTGTAATCCAATGTACTAAGACTTATGTCTATGATGGTGCTTGTATATATGTGAAAAAAAATTATGTATGCATATAAACATATACATGAAGGTAGGTGTGTAGAGGAATTTATAGAATAGTCTAAAATAGGTATGGTAATCCTAACATACAATGAGGATCCCAGTATGACATGGTTGTTAATTTTCAAAAATTCCATCACTAATGATTATTGAATGAGCACACTGCTACACTTATATTCATAGGTTGTATTTGTGTAGATACTATTGGTTGTGGCCTACTTTGTGTATCTCACATCCTGTTCAGGTTGTCGATTGGTAGCCGCATATACTTCATGGATATGGGTTTAGATTAGGGTAATCACCCAACCCCCCAATGGTTTATTTATTATAACATGGAGTGGGGGAGAATAGGATCAAGGTATGGCTCATGATTTCTTTTTGTTCTCAGACATGACATTATATCATTATGTATATCATACTGGATATTTATATTGATCTTTCTATTATATCTTGATGATTTAGCTTCTATTCCTAATTATTATTTTGTTTCCACTATTTATTCATTATTTTATTCTTTTATGATACTGATATTTCACTTGGATCATGAGAGTACATTCTTCCCATTGTACAACCTTAGACCCTCGATACTATTTGGAAATCTCTGGCGTACGGGGAGGCACACATTAGTCTTTTTGACTGATCGGCTCAAGGAATCATTTAGTGGCAACTCTGTTAGGGTGTTACACCCGCTATATAAGAAATTGGATAATCCATAAAAATTCTTAAACATCTCCCACAAATTCTCTACACAAGATAATATTATGTAGAAATCATATATGTTACTATTCGTTATGACATGGGTATATGGAAACATAAAAAAGGGTGATCTCAGATATTAAGTAAGGGGGGACATAAGTGGTAGCAATCAATGATCATAACTGAGAAAAATATGAGTGTATGGGTGTAATCTAGAAAAATAAATAAACATACCCAATAAATCATAGATCATAAAACATGAGTAATATAATATGACATTACATAACATAAAAAATGAATTTGTAGAGTATAGAAAAATGGGTCAATAAAAATGATCCATGGGATTATAAAATATCCATAATAATATACATAAGACTATGTCAGACACATAAGAATATGTTGTCATAATACTATGATGATATCCAAGAGGATTCATGCTTTAATTTCTGGGCGTATCCAAATAATCCAACCCTTTAGTTTTTTTTCCTATCCAAAAACGCTCACACAACATTATCAATTGAAATATAAAATATTAACCAATGCATTGGGGGGAAATATAGGACCCCACCCATCATCATCCAAACATATATGTTCTTTATGATATCAATCATTTCAACATATCATTAAAACCCATTAGAATAAAATTTATTTCTTAAATATCTAAAATGGACTCACAAAAATAAGACATTCATAATTACATTAATAATTGTTACATGATTATCCAATAGAAATCAAATGGGTATCCAAAATATATTCAGTAACTTTCCAGGAAAATACTCATCAATCAAATTGATAAAGTGTGCTTTATTTACACGGTATAAATAAATGGTATATGGATAAGTAAATAATTCCCCAAATCAATTATTTTAAAGAGTCTACAAAAACACAATTCATCCAAAGAAATGTAAAATGGATTAATCAGAAAATAAAATCATTAGATGAAAATTTATGCATATTCCAAGTGGGTGGTTAAGAAAGGCAAAGGAACCGATGGATCATATCATTTTAGGGAAACAAATAACATAATAAATTTATATAAATAAGTTGGATGATTACATTTTAAGAATATCATTCATCATGCGAAATATTGTTTAAAGAATAGTTAGATAAAAAAATTCTTTTTAAGATTTATAAGAAAAAATTAAATATGATAAAATTAAATATCCTTGATATTTTGAAATAATATTATATAAAAATATTTTATAAATTTGGGAGAAAATATATTATTTCATAAATCATGAATAATTTGAGAGAAATTTAAATTTAAAATCATAAGGGTGGTAGAAATATAAGTTCACATTAAAACACCAAAATAGATTTGTTTTAAAAAAATAACCATGGAAAAAAACCTTAAATTACATTTATTTTTAAAAAAATCAAAAAAAAATTAAATTTATTTGAAAATAAGATTCTTCATTTATCAAAAAAAATATATGGATATCCACAAAATGTGGAGTCATAGATAAAATATGAGTAAAAAATAATTCTATTTTTTCTATATTAAAAATACCTATGTTATAAACTACATCGCATAAAAAGATTATAACACATCAAATTTAAAAAATGATAAAGTGGATGTAAATCTCATGAAGGATATTTATAGGGGATGAAAATAACTTTGATATTATAAAGATATAATATTCAATTTCCCAATATGGGTTAACACATTTGAGAGATCTCTGTATTAAAATGAGGTTGGGAAAAGAAACCTTATAGCATGACAAACATTTAAATAAAAAATTTAAAAGTATAAATATATTGAAAATAAACTTCAAATTCCATGATAGAAAAATGATTCATAATATAATAAATTATTTTTTCTGTATATACCCTTTATAAAACTAAATTAAATTATAACCTTAAGTATCTTTTAAGAATTTGGAATTAAGACCAAGAAACTCTTTTCAAGTAACTTAATCTTTGAATTAAGAATCATTTTATAATGAAGTTACAATGAATAATTATAAAAACCAATAAAATATGGAGGAAATAAAATAATATTTCTTCAATACATATAATGAATTATACGTGAAACAATATAGCTCAATAAGAACATCTACAACTCAATGAATGAAAATTGAGTTATCACAAACCCTTTAGACTTTTATCACTTCTAATTAAAAACTCCATGATATAGAAAACAAGGATTAAAAAATTGAATATATTGAAATATAAGGAAAAAAATGACATAAAATTATAATTTTTTTGTATGTTCACCATGAAAAGGAAAACATAGTGTATAACATAAATATGACTTAATGAATTAATATTTGAGACAAAGAACCCTTGACTTGGTTCTGATTCACACTTCCCTTGTGCCTAACATCATTGAATAATCAAATTTTGTTTATTATATAACTTTTTTGGAACATTATTCATTTATTTTTCATTTACTAATTACCATTTATAATAATATGACATTAATTTATTATATACTTCTTTCTTATGTTAGTCATTTTATGTGGCTCAGTCAATTTCTACATAACCCATTTGGTATGTTGATCGTGGTTAATATTGTTGAAGAGTAAATTCATAATATCCGTAATTTTAGATTTGTTTTCCTTTAATATTTTATTATCCAAAATTTTTTATATTTATATATTTTTATAAAATGAAATTAAATTATGAAGGGAACATTAATATGTTCATTCTAGGGGTAATGTTTATAGTGACCATTTATTTTTAATATAAAACATAGAATTTTAAATATTAAATTTATATAATTAAAATAATTTCATAATAAAACTTTTTTTATATCAAATACATTTTTGAATTCCTTTATATAAGGTGGTGATTGAAAGTGGAAAAATGTTGCTTCGTGGAGTTGGGAGTCCACACAAAACAAGGTTAACGCTTTTATTTCCCAAAACATGAGAGATATGTTATGGTGGATTATAATTGGACTCTTAATAACCATAAATATATTATTTATTTTACATTTATTCATCAAATCCATCATTATATCCATTAAATATATTCTGTTATGAAAAAAAGAAGGTTTCACTTCATAGAGGTGGTAGTCTTCACAAACGCATGATCGATGTTCCTTTGTTTTTCAAAGTGGATGGGAATGAATAAATAAGTTTTATTCCATTAATATATTAAATATTATTTATGATAAAGATATTTAATTCATTATATTACTAAGGTTATGGTATATTTTTAATACAAATATTATGAATAAAAAGTAAAGGATTAAGTAATACTAATATTGGGACATTGTTCTTTATCTAGAAAGTCTCATTATGAATATATATAACATGATCACTTATGTTGAATATGATTATTATTATTTTCAAGTAAACTCTATTTGTAAAAAATTTTATGGGGTTCAATGAAATTTTTAAGGTCATGTTTAACTTTCAGAGGGAGGAATTGATCACCTTTTATAAGTGAAGAAAATTCCATTTTTATGATCAATAATTTTTTCTCAAAAATATATGGAATAAATTAAGGGTTAAATGGTCAGGAAATTATGAAATAATAGAGAAGAAGGTGATATCGGTTCCTCATACAAGAATTTACACACACTTTTTAGACATGTTTTTATTCATTTGCAGTTAGATTATATAGTTTATCATTTTAGTTTCTACCTTGGTGACCAGTTTTTAACTATGTAATTTATGTTTTTTAATAAAAATATAAAATAAAAATTATTAAAAAAATTTGGTATTTATTAATATAAAATTATTCCCCAATAATTATAATTAAATTTTAAAATATTTTAAAATTACATTTTATACTAAACATTTAACATATAAAAAACTATTTTATAGAAATAATGGCGTTTTAAACATTAGGTATTATTAATCATATATAACAGTTATTACCAATTAAAATAGTGTGAATATATTGATATATTGGATTAAAAATATATTAAATTCTTTTTTGAGAAGATTTTTATGAATTTTATTAGAGAACAATTATACAATTTCAATATAACAATTCATTAGAAATAATTATTTCTCCATTATCAAGGTTATTAACATTAATCTTAGTAATCATAATTTTATTCATAAAAATGAAATTGAACGTATAATATAATATGAACTTTTTTATATAAGATATGAAAAAAAATTGTATATTTATCATCTATGAGTGATAAAAAGTAATTTTTTATATAAATTAATTAAAATAGATGTTAGAGTAAAATATTAGATAACATTCCAAAATGATAACATGGGATTTATAAAGAAATCATAGTATTTTTTACATGGTTTATTTTAAATTATAGTCATATTAATGTTATGGAAAACATTTCAAAAACATTTAGGTCATTCGTGTATTATGGATATGTCACAAAAGTGACGGTTTATGAAAAATTGGAATTTTTTAATTATTCCCAGGAAATCATTTATTTTCAAAAATATTAAATAATAGACTAAATATATTATTGGAATTATTAATAAAATAATAAAGGTAATTTTTTGAATTTAAAATTCTCAAATCTTTAAATTTATATTTTAAATGAAATTACATTATATCATAATTTTTTTTTGAAAAAATGACCATTGTAATATTCATGTGTATTTTTTATTATATCATATAAATTTAGAAATAATTAAATTTTGAAAAATTATCCTATAGATATAAATATTACCTAATATTATTAACTTTTAACAATGATCAATTTAATTTAAATAGTTAAAATGTAATACCTTTTTTTATGTTTCTTTCAAAGTCAACTTTTATAATATTAATAAAATAAAACTAATATGAAATTATTTGAATTGATTATTATATTTTTATATACTAATGATTATGTTTTTCAGGTAAATTTAATTATTTATGGTTCATTTAATCAATGTATTGCGATAGTTCAATGTTATGTTTGATTTAACGATATGGACTTCATTAGCCATTACTTTGGGAGAATTCAAGTGATAAATGCATCTGGGGGATGTTATGAGGTAGTTAAGAAGTGGATGGTGGAGTTGCATATGAGATTTCAGCTAGCGTAAGATTTTAGGAAATGGAATATTATGTTGAGTTTTAATGAGGATTTATACATCATGTAGATACATTTTATGGTGTAGATCCTTACAGGTGGAATTGTAATGGGTCTTCCATTTTCAGCATGGATGCAATGTGGATACTAAGTTATAGTTTGGTGTCAATGAGGATGGATTATAAGGGTTTTGTCAATTTTAGGTTTTTTATTCCATAGGGTTGGGTTGCGACGTGGACTTATTCACAGTCATTGATTTTTTTGATGTAGTGGTTTGGCTTGTTTCATTCTCTCTCTCCTACTTTATTGGATTAACATCATGGGCCTCAACATGTTTCACAAACATGGTATTGACCAGCTCCACTTCATCATAGTTCCTTCATTTACGTCACAATCATGTCCAATGTCATCACCTTTTCATTATCATGAGTAGTGTGGCTCCATGGTCTTTTAAATTTTTAGGATGCCTATAAATTCACAATCCCTTCCAAACCTTATCTTCCATTGGTCCTTTCTCTCGTCTCTTGGGTGTCTCATATGTTCTTTTTTATAGACTTTCACCTTTTCTTTGTGGGTTTTTATTCTTATAATCCAAAGTTAGAGATTTGGAAATATAAATGTGATACTCCTCACATCATTCCCATTTTTCCTTATTCTTTGTATCTATGGAGGTTATGTTTGTGGAGATGAATGTTTTGGGTGATGTGGTGGTTGAAGTTTTATAGAGGGTGTTGTGTTACAGAATATTGATCCATACCTGGTGTGATATTGATAATGTGTATGTATGTTCTTCATCCCAGCTTTACATAGTGATTTGGGAATCATTGTTTGTGGTAGGGGCTTCTCATTCTCTCTTTATTTTATGTGACTATGTGATAATTTTTAGTTTTTTTATTACATTGGGTGAATGGTAAAGGTCAGATTAAAAAGATAATTAATTAGATTAATATGTGTTTGATAGGAATCGGTATAAATATCATGTGTTTATTATTTTTGTGATATTACAATCATGATGATGTTTTATTTTTACAATTTCTGAAAGTAAATATTTTTGGAGACCTTTTTTTATTGTTTTTTTTTGTGAATTATGAGTCCATTTTTTTGTTGTTTAATTGGTTTTACCGTGCAAAAAAATTTATAATTACTAATCTATGACTAATTAATTGTTTTCTTATATATTAATGGATTATTATTATAATCCCCATGCTAAATAAGAAGTGATGTTATATGAAATCCCTTTTACCTAAATTATGGTACAATATGAATGTTGAAATATGATTTTGGGTGTGGACTTTCATTTTGTGAATTGTTTGTAGTTATGTGAACCTTTTAGTGGCTTCTGAAGTGATGATGGGGATCATATTTTGTGTGGAATGTGTTATGTAGTTGAGTTATTACTGTTTAATATGGGATGTGATGTGGGATTATGTGTGGTAATTTTGATACGTTATTTTTTCAATGATATTTTTGGGATGTGGTGATGGATAGGCATACATTTTTTGTGGTTTGAAAGTGATATTTTCTCAGTGAGTCATAGAATCAATTAAAATTGTGAAACTAAAATTACATTGTCTAAAATTATATAGAATATTTGGTTGTAATCAATTTGTGTTAATTATCTTAACTTAACTGAACAAAGTATGGAATGAAACCTGATATGTGATAACTAAATGTTAGTGAACTAATGTTTTTCAGTAATTGAAATCGGGGTGGAATGGTTATGTGAGGTGGTTTTGCACTCTAATGCATTTAACAGTGTCAGTGGTTGTGGAAGATGTTGATGGGTGTAGTGGCAGTGATGTGGAGTATGCAAGTATATATGATGTTAACACATATCTTGGGAATGGTGTGATATCTATCTATCATCTTTTTATGTTCATTATTTACATACCCAATCTATGTTGGTAATTTTTACCAACACCCAAATATTTTGGTTCTACATGTTTCTCTAATATCTAGGCTGGTGGTGAATCAAATGATGTGTTACCCCCACTTCCTTGCAATTCCTTTAGTTGTAGTGATGACATAGGATGGTGTTAGACATTACTCGGTGATGATTCAAGTTAATGTTGTATATTTCATTGTAATTATAATATTTGGTTTTGTAGATTACTCAATAGTGTTGAGTATGTGACATGTAGTGGGGTCATGCGTGGTTGGAGGAAGTCACGATGTTGATCTCTATAATGTTCATGATACCCTACTGCCATGGTTATGTGATATGGTTCAGATGAGATGAGGTTTTTATGTGATGATGGATGAGGCGTTCACAATATGTTATAATATGTGGGAGGTTGGTAATGATTTCATTAAATGCATGAGTTTTTGAATTTATTATGTTATGTTTTTTATTTTAATTGATTTAAATTTCCAATTTTTATTGAATTGACTTATATTTGGGAAACTTCCATTTTATAATTGATTTCAAAAAATAATAATTGCTATCATTTTTTTGTAAAAAAATTATATACATTGTAGGATAAAATGGAAAAGGAAATGGTGTGTGAGTAAAAAAAGTGGAAATATCAAGGCTGGCCCCTAACCAGTTGCAAGCCACATGGATACCCCATACGGTAGGCTGAACAATAAATTTTGAGGACATTCCGATTCATGGATATTGAGGTGAAAATTTCTTGCATGGTTTTTAGATAAATGATCAAGGTTATACCAAAGCACGAGGGTTAGGTCCGTGCAGCAGTGGGAGGAGAGGCTCATAATGGGGGGTCAGACCCAAGGGGTTTTATAGGTCCACTGACCCCCTTTTAGATTTAATTTAATTTTATATAATGATATTTATTAAATATAATATTCATTCTCTTTATTATTTTTATATGGGACAAGTATTTCACCATAGGAACTATGCACTTGAAGAAATGTGTCGTCCAAGGTGAACATGAGTGTCACCTTCCCAATTCATTTATATTGCATTATCTCAACCAACACTATGAAATAATACACTGTGGTTTGTGAAGGGAATATTGGGTAGGTTCATGGAATTGAGTAACACTACTTTTCAATCCCAACCATGTGCCATAGAAACTCTTGGATTCCGAATAGTAGAGTAGAAGATTTCATTGTGGAATTTTTTCTACACCATGGTTATTAGTATCTATATGTTCGAAGACATGAAACAGAACCATCACATGTATAATTTATTGTATTTGATGTTACATAAAAGGAAGGTTTTGGTTCTAGTGATATGGTTGTGCAACCAATTGGGAGAAGGAAGTACATAGAATAGAATGATGTGATTCGATATCCTAGATACATTGTGTAAGGGCTCAAAATTTATGTGAGGAGGTATGAGATGAGGAAGGAGGATGGATCCATTGGTGGATGTAAATGTCATATCCATTCAGACAAAATAAATAGATAATAACACACTTGATAATGATTTGGAACTTTGTTATTTTTCATTTTGAGATATATGGTAGAGGGAATTCATTTTTTACAAGCGGGGGGTTTGATGAGTTCCTTAAATGCCTACATTTTTTAAGTTTAATTTTTTTTTTAATTTAACTAATTTAAATTTCCCATTTTTTACTAAATTTTGATATATTTGGATAATTAACATTAAAACATTGATTTTGAAAAAAATTTAAAAAATTTAATTCCTAACATTTTTCTAATGGATTTTTCTGTTTAATATAAAATGTAATGGTAAAGGAAATGGGGGCTTTGAAAAAAAATCGGTCAGCATATGGGTTGACACTCAACCAACTATAGGACATATGAATACACTATATGGGAAGCTATACATGAAGTTTGGGCATGCCTAGGTAGCACATAGGAGGTCAATGATTTCATTCATGGAACACACACAAAGGAGGAAGGCCACACCTACACATGAGGCTGGGTTTTTAAGGTAGTGTGATGAGAAGACCATAAATGGTGTCTAGAAAAAGTGACATTAGGGGTCCTCTAACCCTCTTTTGACATTGATATCATTTTCTTCAATGAGATATATTCAGTAGAATATTCTATCACCTAATTATTTTGATGTGGGATGCAAAATTCACCCAGGGTATGTGCACTTTTAGAAACAATGGCATCCCAAGTGAACTCATATATCCACTTCCTCTCTCATTTATAATATGTCTTCACCACTACCTCTTTGAAACAACCCACAATTTTTAGTAAAGCGAATATCATGAATGAAAAGATAACTGAGTACCACTTCACCATAAGAAATACCTTTCATTGTGGTGACTCTTGGAGTTAGAAAAATAGAGAAGATGGATGCATTATCGACCAATCAATGTATCATGGTTAAGTCTAGATCATTATTGGAGGAAATTAAGTCACGTCATTTTTTGATAGATTGTTTTGGGAAGTGATATTACATAAAATAAAGGCTATTCTTCAAGTGATATTGTTGTATTTTCAATTAGGAGAATGAAGTAGATAAAGTGTTTAACTATGTATTTGGATCCTTGTTGCATCATCCATGGTATTGGAATGGATGTGTAGATGTATGGGAGGATGGATAATATTGTGTTCATGGGTGTATGGTCGTACCATATCAATGTAGAGTAATTCTTAGAGTATTACACATCAGATAAGTTTTCAACCTTGTGTTTTTTTCCATGCCTCAGTATTACTATGTATGTAATTTCAAAAACAACTTCTTTAGGCTATCTAAGTGATATAGATTTTTTTAGGGAGTTTTACGATTTATCATGCATATGGGGTGGTGTCTACCTCTATGGGATCTCTTCTACAACATAAATCAAGGATGGTTTAGTCAAATATCATGAAATGTATTTTTCAAATTCAAATATTTATAGGCTAAAAAAATCATCACTTATTATAGTGATATTTTTTGGAGGAGTCACATGTGGTGTTTCTAGAAAAGTCAAAGTGAACAAGATAATGTTAAAAATGAAAATTTTAGGGTGTTTTATTATAAATATAAAGGATGTGATATTATACCATCATACTAATACCAATTATGGGGACCTTCAACTAGATCCTGGTGAAAAAAGAGGTCAAGTTTCTACTACGGGGTGTTGTTGCCTAGATTCCATTTTATTTATCATATACCACTGTGACTAGAATTAGAGGGTAAATATTTTGGGCCATGACATGAATGGATGAGGGATTTCATTTAGTAAATTATAGTGTATTTTTAATTATTTTATCTATTTTTTCATTCATTTTTTATTCCTTTAATTTAATTTCTTTCTAGCTTCCATAATCATTGGTCGTGTTAAGAAATATGTTCAAAATATATTAACTAACTAGCCAAGATCATTGTATGTTAATTGGGTGAACAAGAGTTGTTATGTTTAAATAAGGTTGTGGATTACACATCATATTTTCTAATTTATGCATATGAGATTTGAAAAGGTGTGTGAATATAATGAAGAGTGATCACTTTGAGAAAAGATTCACTTGGATAAAATTATAAATATATCTAAATAATGATATTTCTTTTAACTTAAATAATTTATGAACCTAGAAATTATATTCTTGGTACAATAATATCATTGATCTAAAAACCTAAAAAATATGAAATATCTTGATTTTCATCATGTTTTATGAGAAATTCTATGTATCTTATATACCTTTCTCTATGGGATCAAACTTGACTTCCACTATACTAGATTAACAGATAGTAAGATATATTTATAAATTATAAATTTTTATATGGGTTCCCCCAATTAAATTAGTGATTATTTTTTAGTAATAAATTTACTAGATACATTTTTTCATAGTGTTTGTTATAATATTTAGGATTTTTATGAATTTTCGTCTTTTTTCACATTTTTTCATTTTTACACTTGTTCTTATCATGAAGTAGTTTCAAGTTAAACCTAAACACATGATCAATTGACTCAATTAAAAAAAATATGGAGATTTTTATTTCAATATAGAGATTGAGAAGACCCTATTAAGACAAAAATATTAAATAGGACGAAGAATTAATGTGTTGAAGATAACATGGCCAATGATCTGGCTAAGGAGAAAACCCAATGTTCCAAGAACATTACTAGATAATGAAATCTCTAAAAAACTATGAAATTCCCTTAAGCGTCTGGGTTAATATTATAATTATCTGGACTCCATTAATTTTTCAACTATTCAAGATCATTTCGTTGATCATAGAAATGATATCAGACTATTAATTTTTTTGGGATTCCACGTGAAGGTTCCAATTCTCTCTTTTGGAGTTTCATATAAATCTATGACACTTTATAGTTCAATAACGTAACAAGATACATAATATGGCTATTAATATTCCACTACACACTCAAGGATAAATATATTGAGTGGATCTAAAGTCTACCCCGACATTCAATCTTCATTTGGGAAGATTTTGTAAAAAACAATTACTAATTTTTTTTCTCCTTCCAAGTCCATAGTTCTAAAAATAAGTATTCCAAAAATAGAACAACTAAATGATGAATCCCTCTATAATTAATTATAAAGGATTAAAATTTTAATTATAATATGTCCTCACCAGGTTATAGAAACTTTTTTACAAATTAAAACCGTCTTTTAATTTTTATTCATAGGGTAATAAATAAATTATGAATGATATTATTAGAGGAATACTGATGCAGAAGTCTCTTGAAGAGAGTTATGAATTATTGGATTAAATTAATTTCAATAGTTTTAAATGGAAAACTAGTGGTGGACAAAAAAAGGAGTAAAAATAGTTGGAAAATTGTTAGGTATCCATAATAACAAATGACATTTCAAGGAAGGTATACACTATGGGGATATGAGTTATCTTAATTTTCACCATAAAAATTATGCACAGAGATTGAGGTCACAAACACAACAAAAAATGTATAAAGGATAGATATTTCAACTTGGATAGGTATTTAGGTTTAGAACATAAATTTTTCAACCTCAACAACATGTTTTGTCTATAATAGTCAAATCCACACATTGAAGAGACACTAGAACTTTTATGACAACTATAGGGGCTTATCTCAAGGAATTGATTGAATACTCCAAGAATTAAGGGATAATATCAGATAATTTAAATTATACTAACAAAATAAAATTGATTTCAAGTGAAATATATAATACCTACTGAGATAGATTTCTTCCCAATTCAAAGAGATACTATGGGGAATTTTACATATAGATACTGATGTTCCTAAACAAAAAGAGATAAAATACATCACCCTGAGAAGTGGAAAAATAAACAAATATAGTGATAAATAAAGGTAAGAATAGAAGCATATCCATTATGAAGAAGTTTTAAAATATATTGAGGAAAAATTTAAAAAATAATTTGGAGCATAGCAATGAATAAAGGTAAAAAAATAAAAAGAAGTTGATAAGTTGTTTAGAGAGGAAGAACCACACACCAACTAACCTCCACTACCTTTTCTATGGAGAGTATGGTATGTGAAGATAGATGACCAATGAAAAAAATTTGTGGATATATTAATGTAATTATATATCAACATACACTTTTTTAATCTATATAGTATATTCCCACAAATGAATATTTTTGGAATGAATTCGTATCAAACCAGATGAAGCTAAACGCATTCAAAACATCACCATTGATGGTGGTTTTTTATTTTTTAGTGTTAATGATCCATCCAAAGAAGAAAAGTGATCGAATTATATTTTCTATTCCTATTGATATTGTGTCTAATGAGTTTGGTATTATTTTTTTCATTTCGGAGTGACCATTAATATAATGTCAAGCAGAACATTCAAAAGATTAGGATTTTGAAATATGAAGTAAAATCAGGTTTTGATTTAACTTGAGGATACTATTTTGTGATATCCTCTAGTTTTCTTGAAGATTTAATTTCCAAGGTATAAAAGTTCAACATCTTGATAGAATTTATGGTAATGGACATGGATTAGGAGAAGAATACACTAATTATAAGAATAACAATCCTATAAATGGGAATGGAAACGATTTTTGTCCAAAGGTGGGAGTTAATCTTAAGAGTTGGAAGATAAGGGGTAAATTGCAATATCCATTGGGTGATAAGATTCTATATGTGAATGGATATATTTTGAGAGAATATATCATGTAAGGAGTTAAGGATATAACTTCCCATTGAAAAGGTAGTGATATGGATTTCGTAGATAAGAATGAATATAGTGAAAAGGTAATAAAATGAATTTTTTTTCTCAAAATACCTAAGACATAGGAGGGACTATTATCCTCAATGAGTTCAAGGAAGGTCAGGAAGTGTAAGCCAAAAATCAACCATTTTATTTTTTAAAATGGACCAAACACTAAATGAATGGGCCCACATTTATGGGTAATATACTATTTGAAGGAAGAGTGAATTAATATTAGAAAAAGGAAGAGAACCCATCAACATGAAGGAATCAAAACATAGACCCTTTATAGATCCATACTAGATAACCACTTTTCTACCCTCTATCTCTTGACTTGGAGAGGTAATATTGAGCTTAATGACTATAAACAAATTACATTTATTGGGTACATAAATTTTTTAACCATTATGATTTAGGATTGAATTTCTTTTCAATTCTATTTTGTATCTATACTAGGGTGAATTCAATTATATTTTTGAACATTCTTGAGAATGGGCCTATACATTCACTATTTGAATTCTATTTTTAGGCCCATGGTGATTCAAGACACAAAGACCTATGGTAGTAATACAATATAATAATTGAGGAGCATAATGTCAAAGGGTTGTAAACATTAAATTTTATCATTCAATTATACACCTATATTTTCAAAAGATATTTTAATATTAACTGAAATAAATTCATTACCACACTTATATTAGTGTCATTTTTATCCCTAATACATACAATTTTTTGAGAACCCATGATTCCATGTTTTAGTTTCTAAAATTAATGGAATTGAATAATTAATATGGGGGTATTTAATTATTAGAGTTATTCATTGGAATTTTGATCCAATAAATATTTATTTTTTTAGGCACATTTAGATGAAATTATCCCGTCCATTTTTTATGTTATGAATTTCATAACTTCATGTGGAGTATGATTTTATTATTATACATTCCATGAATGATTATTTGGTATTTAAGGCACTCATTCATAAAAGGTTTTTAGACATAATGTTTCCTATTTTCTATTGAGAAAACTTTCTCTGGCGAACATTTCTTATTATACATATTAAGACTTTTATTTTATCTTTTCAAAACTATGATTGTGAAAAATAAATTTTAAAATTATTTTCAATTTTTTTTCATTTATCCATGAGTCCAAACTTAATAATTATCAAAATATTAGACATTAGTGAAAATGGATAACATTTTTTATAGGAATTAGCCACATTATAATACAAAATTACCAATTCCTACCGTTACTCTTGTTTCATGCAAGAATATCAATGTTCATTTTTTGGGGAGAGGGAGTTCATAAAAATACGTGTTTTACTTTTTTGAGGAGAAATGTTTTTTTATTCTTGTAAATTTAGGAAAGGATCATGTAATTTTCATTTTATTCATTTCTACCTTCTATATGATGAAAAAAACAACAAAATTAAGTTGAGTTTTGGAGGGTCAAAATTTTCAATCATTTGACTGATGATATATATTATTTGGGTTTGGGTACTATATGTGAGTCTCTTCCTATCTCAACATTCCAAAAATTCAAAAAATTAGTTTTAAAAAAATAAGACAAAATAAATAAGGGGAACACTTTATTTATGTTTTCATTGTCTCATGACCATTATAATGAGCTTGTGATGTGGGGATGATGTAATTTATATGAGAATAATTAAATTTCATGGTAAAAGGATTATCATACATTTTACTTTTGATATAAACCTCTTTCTTTAGATTAATTTTTTTTATTCATTAATTATGTACCTCCCTTATGCCTCATAGTCAATTGATACTAATTTGGATGTACTCATGATTTCTAGTGATTTTTTTCTCTACAATGTAGAAAAGGTAGGTCCCATTCAAGTATATAAGTATGGTACCTATACTTAATTTTTCATAACAACAACATTTAATTGTAACCTTGAGTGATGATGAGAAAAATTAAATTGAGGTAAATCACAATATGGAATGTTTAATAATGATAAATTGAGAGGCTTCAATGGGATAAAGGATAAGTTCCGTAATTTTTAATGGGAAATGTCCAATGAATTATTAACAAATGAAGATTTTGGATTCATTATTATTTTGTGACCCTTCAAAACAAATTGCCCCCTATTGATTATTATTTGGATTTATTGACTTTTAATATTAAATATTAGTAGAACGAGGGTGCCCTTTGTAATTAAAGTTGATATATATGGTTGATGGAATGCATTGTTTTAGTTTGGGGGTTGATGAGATCAATAAATTTATACCTTTTGAGTTTAATTTAACAGTGTTTTGTTTTAAATTGATTTTATATCCCATTACACATTAAATTGTCTTATATTTTGTTAACTAACATTTTTAGAATGATTTCAAAAAAATAAAAAGTAAAATAATTTGACTTATGTCACATGTCATTTGAATTTTTCTCTAGTGTGTAGGATGAAATGAAAAAGGAAATTGTGGCTTATAAAAAATGGAATAGTGCATTGGTTGGACCTCAACCATCTACAAGAAACATGAATAACCCATATGGGAGGCTGGTAAAGTGGCTAAGAGAGCATTCCTAAGAATTGCAAAAGTTGTGAAGAGGTCATTCTTGGCATTCACAAAAAATAAAGAGTCTATAATATGACACGTGGTTTGGGTTCATACGATTGTATGAGGATAGACTTGCAAAGGGGTCAGTGCCAAATGATGGTAGGGTTCTTTCAACCCTTTTTCGACATAGATGACATTTTCTATAAATATATCTATTAAATAGAAGAGTCTAGATCCTTGTTATTTCAATATGGGGTGTACATTTCACTTAAGGAACTATGTACCTATATAAACGAAATCATTTTTGGTGAACTCATGAATCACCTTCCTATATCATTTCTGCTTTATAGTTACCACTATATCTATTCCACAATCCACTACAGTCATTTAATGAAATATCAAGCAATGCTGAAGAATCATGAAATGATGCAACGTAGTCCCTTCCTTGAATTGTAGTGATTCTTATAGTTATAATGGTGGAAAATAATGTTTTACTTTAGCCCATTCATTACACAATGGTTACCTCTAACCTATGTTTGGTGGAAATGAAGTCATGTTATCATCCAAAGATTATTGTGGGGTTGATGTTACATAAATGGATGGTTGTGGTGCAAATGATCTGTCTACTTCATCGATTTTGAGATAAAAGTACATAGATTGGTCAGTTGTGTAATGGGATCCTAGTTACATCATGAAAGGTATCGGAATGGTAGTTTCAAGTTAAGAGAAGGGGAATAATTTTGTTGTCATTGGTATATGGTTACATCATATTCATGTAGAGGAATGCATGGAGGATTACACATGTGAGAAGGTCGCAGCATTATACTATTTTCACATTGTAGTATAGCTATGTCTATAATTTCAAAATCCTATCATCTTCAAGATATATAAGTGCTACATTTAATTTTCAAGTGAGTATTATGAAGAATCATTCATGTGGAGTGGATACTACCATTAAGATATCTTGAGTTCCAAAAAAGGGGGCTTTGGGTGAGGATAAAGTAAATATTTCTACATATTAAAATATTTCCATGTTGTTCAAACCCTCACTTACTATCGAGACATTTGTGGAGGAATCACATGTGGAGTTGTTGGCTGAGTCAAAGTGTTGAAAATAAAGGAGGTTCAATATGGGAACCAGCAACTGAATCATGGTTCCTAAAGAGGTGATGTTGCTACAATGGTGTGTTGATGCCTCGATTTATTTTTAATTTTTCATTCAAACTCATGACCTGAATTAGTAGGTAGGTTTTTTTCCAATCCTTTTTTGGATGAGTTGGTTAATTTTGTGAAGTATAGTGTATTATTAATTCTATGATGGTTTTGTTGTATTTTTTTATCATTTATTAAATCTTATTTATTTCAACCATTTATAAAAATTAGAGGTGGGAATTAATATGCGATCAATATATTATCATACTAAACTTCTTCATTGTATAACTATTGTGTGAAAAATGGGTGCTTAAATTTAAATAAGGTTTTGTATTACTCATTATATTACATAACCATCAATACACAATATTTAAAAAAGAGAGATAATATAATGTAGAGTTTTCAATCTGGGTGGAGGTGCACTAGGATTAAATTATGTATAAATATATATTATGTTAATTATTTCACTTAACAAATGCATGAACTCAGAAATAATCATCTTGGTACACTCATCTCAATGATCTAGAAACCAAACTAATCACAAATCTCTATTTTTTATCATTTTCATATTAAAAATTCTAAATATATTTTACACATTATTCTATGGGATAGACCTTGACATCAAGTGTAATAAATTAAAGGATAGAAGTACTAGTTTGAGTTTATAAATTTTTAAACCACCATCCCTGATAGAACTAAAGACACCTTTCAGGTGATTAGTTTGAAGAGTTAGGGATGTGTCCCAACACACATCAGTGATGGTTGTCAATGTGATGAAATATGTGTGGAAGGGATGGGATCTCAAAACTTTTTATGTTGGGTAATGATTGAAAAAAAAACAATGGGAAAGTAATTTTGGGGTGCCTTATTTTATATGTTTTTGATACTATTTTACTACATTATAATTTTTATATTGTGCTGGAACATGGGATCATATTAAAAGACCTCCATACCATTTCCCCTAAAATCATTCTAGATGAGGATTCCAGAGTGTTCTATATATACGAGATGTTGCACCCAATAATCAAGGATACAGTCACCCTGTTTAAGATTCCTATGTATTTAGTGGTATAGAAGAATGAGATGTTATATAAAACAAGAACTACATAAGAGTTGATACTCAAGAGGGGGGAGAGAGAAAATCTCAAGGGCCAAGCCTTCATGCAATGGATCATGGATATCAAGGTAGTCAGGTTTCTAACTTGTGAGGAACTGACTGTGGAAACCATTACAAAAACTTTAGGGGATGGTGTCTCACAACGTTCTAATGGGGGATTAAAATATTCATGTTATTTATATGGGAATCATGTTTATAACCATGATCTATGTATAAGGGTTTTGGGGTTATAGTTTCATAAGGGAATTCAGGACCTAATTTTTGCAGTACTAACAGCAGTAACCTCATATGATGTTTAAGAAATAGAGACAACTTGTGATTATTCAACTGATGAGGGAAGATGGAGTTAGAAGAGGGAAGACTCATACATGTCCTTGACCTTAGGTACCTAGTAAATAGAATGTTAATGGATTCCATTAGTAGATCTACATAGGATATAGGCATGGTTAGATGCATGAGATGGTGGTGATAGTGCCAATAGGGCCAAAGGTTGTTTGAGGCATGATATGTTTATCAGATACCCAAGATTTTTCCTCATTTTATTTAGGATCCTCATATTCCTATTTTTATCCATCTTTGGTCAATGATTTGGGACTGGTGGTGGAGATAATTCTCATTCCTTGTATATTATCCACATCAAAGGGAGTTCAAACTATTTTTTTCACGTGTTCTAGGGGTGTAGACTGGTGATGGGGTACCACCAATCACTGGGATACTTCCCATTTCCATAGATACAACAATAAAATGTAATCCATGGCATGGATTATCTATATTTATTTCATACACTGATTGAGTGTTTATATATTATAGTTTCATTTTATAATGTATTGGGGTAGTGAGTGGAATCATTAATGATTGGGGTTGATATATGGGTGATACGAAACATAGAGACTCTTTTATCTTAATTGGAAGATTTATCAGTGGATGTTCTGAGAATATATGTTCCCAGGGTTGGGGAGGATTTATTTGATGTCTTTACAGATAAAGTTGTGAAACTACACCCTCCAATTGTGGATACTTTTTCGATAGAAATAAAATTGTGTAAAAATATAATTTTAATGGAGCCTTATTTAATGGTGCTTGTGGATCTATGCAAGTTGAGGATAATGTTTTACGCTCTTCTATAGAGTCATTTCATCTAACCTTGTGTATCATCTTAGAGAAATCTTATGTTGTTTGAAAAGAAGGTGGAGAATAGTCTTAGATTATGTCTGAACTACAAAAGTTTGAATTAGGTGATGGTCAAGAACCATTATCCCACTATTAGGATCGATGATCTATTTGAACATTTGATTTCAGCCAATTATTTTTTGAATATCAACTTTTGGTCCGTATATCACGTGATGTGGTCGGATGATAAGGATATATCAATGAATACCTTTTGTTGTAGGTATGGTAACATCAAGTGTTTGTTTATTCCATTTCATGTCATAGAATCCCTAGTTGTGTTCATGGGTCTCGTGATTTTTATATTACATGAGTTCTTAGACCAATTCACTTTCATGTTCAATAATGAAATCTCGATCTACTCAATTTTTGAGGAACCAACCATCAAAGCACTATATTTTAGGTCCTTTGGATCCACTATCTTTATTGAAATTTGTCCTAGTGGATTATCTAGATGAGATATGAAAATTTCGTTGTCCATGTAGTGTCTTGGTAGGGTGTGTCCATTGACCCATCAAAGATCAAGGAAGTTGTTTCTTGAGCATAAACAATGAAAGTGGTAGAGGTTAATAATTTTATTATTCTGGTAGTCTGTTAATAGAGTTTTGTGTTTGAATTTTCTCAAATTAAATAACTAGTGATCTCATTTACTATTAAGGACCATTCCTTTATTACCACTAATCAATAATGGGGAGCATTTAGCTACCTTAAGGAGAGATTGATCAGTACCCCAGTGCTTTATTTTCCTATTGAGGGTGTGATGCTTGAGATGATTAGTGACATGCCCCTTATATGGTTGGTATTTATATTAATGTATCATTGGGTGGTAATAAATTATGGTACAATTATGTTGTATAACCATAAGTGTAACTATTCCAACCATGATCTAGAGTAGGTGGAATTTTTGTTTCTACTGAATTTTTTAAGGCATTACCTCATTAGTGATTATTATGTGGTTTTCATAGACTATAAGATCCTAAAATATTTATTCTCTCAGTGGTATTTGAATATATTCACTTATAGGTGTATGATGTTTTGCTTTGATTATAATTTTTATATTTCCTACACAACAATAAAGTGGAATGTAATTATTGATGTGCAAAGTCAGAAGTCTGAAATATATATGGTTTAGGAGTCTATGTGTGTTTGCAAAGGGATAAAGGATCTTATAGTGATGCATATTGATGTGGGGGGAGTAGTGACTAATGGTTTCTTTGTTAGATGATACTGGAATCAAACTTGTTGTATTAGTTATAAGATTCTTAGTAAGGAGTATCAGTGGTAGAGGTGATTTGTGATCGTGTTGTCCATGGTGACACTCTAGAGGGACTGTTGAAGGATGGTCAAAACTAATTGTTTATCAAAAGAGGTTTTTTGTTCCATTGGAAATGTTAGATAAATTTATCTATGAGTTTCAAATATCACCCTTAATGGTTAATCTAGGTGTTTATATGATGTATGATGGATTGATTAGATGTCTTTGGTGGTCTCAGAATAAGTGGTTTGTGGTAGAGTTCATGGAATGGTGTTTCGTATGTCAGTAATTGAAAATGGAGTACCATGATCTTATAGGGTTGTTACAGCCATTTTATGTCCTTGAGTGTAAATGGGAGTAAATTTTGATGGATTTCATTAATGAGATACCATGGTATTGGGGAGGATGTGAAGCATTTTGGGTGATTGTGGACTAATTGATAATGTCATCTCACTTTATGGAGAGCTGTCAATCAAGTGTCATGGATGTTTTGGAATGTTAATATGTGGATTATGTATTTAGGATTCATAGGTTAATGAGGAAAATCATTTATTATTGGGATCATTGTTTTCCCCCATGGTTCTAGATAGGATTTCATTATTCCATTGGCTCTTAGTTGAAATTTATCATTGTTTTTCATCCTCATAAAGACGGGAAGAAAGATCAGACCATCCAGATGTCGTAGAATCTATGATGATTTAATTTCATTAATTTTATTGTATCATGGGTAAGGAACCTACATCAGTTTTAAATTTCATATAACAATAGTTTTCACACATCCTTCAACCTGACCCAATTTTAGGCATTTTATATACGTCTGTGTCATTCTCCATTGTGTCGGTCATAGGTTGGAGAGTCGGTGGTTCTTGGTCCTGATGTAAAGTAGAGCATGATAGAGAAATTACATATGGTTCAATATAGAATAATGGTATCACAAAACCATCAAAATACCTATCTTTATCATAGATTGAGGCCCATAGAGTTTAATGTAACAACCAAGACCCTAGTTTCCAAGAGGCATTGCATTACATTATTACATTGACATAAGATACAAGGAATGGCATCCCAAAGAAACATATATTTTATTAGTCTTGTAAAAAAATACATATACATGAAATTCACATTACATTTTAAGCATAAATTTCAAAAAATATTTTCATTTAGAATAACATTATTCCCCTAAGTGTAACCCTACACATCAGTCAAAATATAAATCTTCTAATATTAGTGAAAGATAAAACTTAAGAAAGGGGTGAGACTATAATATTAGTATGGTTATACATAGAGTGGAATCTATCATAAAAAAGTATAGATGATAATGGGATGGTTATTAACTGAACACATTCCATTTAATCAATAACTTGGTCATAATATGGAAGGAATGAAATATGGTCAAATAATTCCACATAAATAATAACATGAGAATGAAACATAACCATGGATATTCTAATTTTCAAATAATCACATTAAATATCAATAAATAATCTCAAAGTAAATAAATACATAATAGTGGAAATAATAAACATATTGTTAGGGAATTTACCATGACACCATTGATAAATGGGTAAAGCCTCATCCAATACCCAAATTAGTTTGTCTCATGAGACCTAATGATGTATATATGTGCTATAGTGGACCCCTCCCATTAGTTACTAAGTCCAATACAATCTACATATGAAATAGGTGGAATTTAAACATCATAAATACTAATATTGAAAAAAAATCAAAAAAAATGTCAATACTTTAACTATAAACCATCAATATTATCAAAATAGCACATCCACATAAAAACTGAATAATATTACATTAAATAGAATTTGTAAAATGATATCATATGAGATCAAACTAAATTAATCCTAAAATTCAAATAAGGGTGGAAAAATAGATAAAAATACTATAATAAAATCATTGAAAATTTATTAAGTAAAACTCTTATTAAAACCATATGAAAAGGGAATTCATTTAAAAATAAAATTTTCTTTTAAAAATAACCATTTTCAATACCAAATATCCCAAAAATAATGGGAATATGGTTTTTCATTTAATAAAACATTTAATATTTATGATGAAGATATAAATTTAATAATATTAATGGTTATGGAAAATTTTTTCCCACCATGTACATTAAAATAGAACATTTCTATTATTGATTGTCAAAACGCTCAATATAAAACACCTAAAAATATTCCTTTGAAAAACATTGAATATGAAGTTCCAAATGAATGAATAACAACTAAGATGAGGGGGTCGAATTAGTTGTTCACCTTATGATTTTCAAAATATTTAGAAACACAACCCCTACAACCTATTATGATTAATTTTCTTATCATCTCTCAGTAAATACTCAAGCATGAAATAGTAGGAAATCAATTAAATCACACAATATTTATAAGTACTGTCCTCAGTGTGAGAACCTACATTATTTCCATAACCACTCCCATGGTTTTATGAAAATTAAATATTGTGAAGAAGTGAATACAACTTGCACCAACTCTTATTAGTCACATTCTATCTCATAATAGGAATGATTATACTAGATATAGTCAGTATGCAATATTTTCTCTTAAAAATTGATCCAAATAAAAGAATAAAGATTTGTTGAAACTACTCCATAGTTGATCGCTCTGAATCCTCTGTCTGATTTGGTTAGATATGATTTTCTTAATTTGTTGAGTCTAAATTTTATTATCTCAATATGATGGAATCAATATGATGTTCTAAATACGATGAAACCATTCTCAAACTGCAAAAATAAAACTCTGCTCAAATGCTCAATACAATCTTTCATAGTCTGATTGACTCAATATAATATACTCAATATGATATTTCTTGATCCCATAAACAAATATTTATTTTTTATTCCTCCTCATAATATCTCTTCTCAAGATTTTCTTTCACTTGATTTGATTAGAACTCCGCCATTTATTATTTCATGAAAGTTTCAAATAAATGAATGTTTAGATCATGTATTTATAGACAACTTAGAAAACAAAATTGGGATACTTTAATACCTTCCCTGCTTCCTAAAATTTCAAAAACTCTTAAAATATCTCACATTTAAACTTTAAATTTGACCTATTCATTCCTCCTTGGATTTCCCCGATATTTATACAATATTAAAGTTCAAGTTTTACATCTTCAATTATTCATAAAACTTATGGAATTTTCTTTTTGAGTATTCTCTGTAATGAGATCATTAAGAATATATTTCCTTCTCATCTCAATATGAATCTATTTTATTCTCATCTAATTAGGAATTCTATTTCCATCTCATCTAATTAAGAATTGGGTTTCTTTAACAGCTCATTATGTATTTTATTTCCTTCTAAAATCATTACAAATTTTTTTTCCTTCTCATCTCATTAAAAATTATTTTTCTTTCTCAGTGATTTTAAAATTTTGTTTCCTTTAGCATCACCCTGAAGGAATCCTCTAAATGATGGAATTCTTATTCTGATGGAATTCCCATTATGATGGATTTTCCTATTATGATGGAAATCACATTATGATGAAATTCTCATTACGATGTAATCTTGATACTTCAAATTTGAATTTCTTCAATCATCATTAGCTTCACACATTCTATCTTTTGGATCTGATCATCTAAATGATTTTTCCTTCGATGGATTTCTTTATAATGATTGAATAACTATAACAATTAAATTCTCATTATGATAAAATTTATCATTATGAGGGAATTATTCACTCTGTAATTTCGGATTTATTCAATCCCCTCCACCATTTCTTCAAAAGATTTTATCATGAGAGTTTTTAGGATTTGTGAGAAATTTATTACCCTCAAATCATTATCTGATTTGTTAAAAAGGGTGAATGTTTTTCTATCTCCCGAGGTCACTATCTTTTTTCAAAACACTTCATCAAAAATTTAATTTTTTCAAGCAACATATTACTATCTTACAATCACCAAGTCTGTTGAATATCTATTAGAATTGATTTGAATCTGATGTAGATGGATATGATTCTTGTAGAAACTTTCAACATTCTTACAAAGAAAATTACAATGTTCTGAATCCAATTCAAAAATAAAAAAACATTATCATAAATAATGGTTAGTTTTCCAAAAATAAAAAACATTATTAAAAATACACAAGGGATCCTCAATCTCCCCGTTTTGAATTTTTGACAACCCTTGTTAAAAACACTTCCATCTCTCAAAATTTTTACAACTCAACTTTTGTAAACAACTCAACATTTTTTGAATTTTATCAAATCATATCCTTTCTCAAAAGAGTGGGTCATGACACCACACCAATTAATAAAGTAATTTTTTTTAAATAATTCCATTCCTCAGTGGTAAGAAATTTTTTTGTCCATGTGAAGATAAAATATCTGTTACATTTATCTTATCCTCTCTCACTTTTCTTTTTCTCTACCCCTTTTTGTGATAACCGTAGATTCACATTCATTTAAGAGGGACAAGTACAAACTTATTACAAAAAAATCTGTTACTCTCTCTCCCACATTGTCAACATAATCTTAAGAATCGTGGGGATTCTCTCTTATGTATTTTAAAAATAAATGGGAGGAGGATGAACATAAAGTTGCAAACTCAACTCCACAAACCTTTATTTCAGCATTCCTTTTGTAAAGATATCAGGAATTTGATACTTTGATGAAATGTATTCCAGAAAAACATCTCTTACATCAACAATATATTTTATAATGAGAAACATTATATCAATTTTTATTGATCTTGATTGTTGAAAAAAATTATTAGAATGAACAATTTCACTCTAATTAACACAAATTTTATTCAATAGATTAGAAACTTTTACTTTTGAATCTTCTAGGTGAACATTCATCCACATCATTTGAGTAAAATCCTCAGTAGCTACAACATTTTAAGATTCATATATTCTCAAAGTTATTAACCTCTGTTTCTTACTATTACTACTCACACAACATCCACCTATGAAAAATGTTCCTTCTGAGGTTGATTTTAAATTATTACAATATCTAACCCAATCGGCATCAGTATATCCATGAAACTTCATCTAACTAGTTCTTTTATATAACAACCCATGTTAATTTGTTCCTTCTAAAAATCTCTGAATTATTTTTGATTCCAACATATGTAATTTTTTCAGATTAGATTGATACCTAGAACACAATGTCTTAACATATACAATATTAGGCCTTCAGAATATAAGATAAAGTACACTTCCAATCAGCTTCCAAAAATCCTTTTAATAAAAAATTTATACAGATTCATCTTCAATCAAATTTTTTCTCACTAAAATATGAGTACAATAATCATTGGATTATTTCATGACAAACTTATTTAACAATTCCTTGTCATACCTTTCATTAGATAATTAAATGTAATTTTATTTTTTTAACTTGTAAAACAAGGAAGAATGTTAATTGTCCCTACATTGAAATTTACAAATTCTTATTTATTTAATAATGAAATGTTTTAAAAACCTATTATATATCCCTGGAAAAAATTATATCATCGACATTAACAATTCATATTAGATCTCTAGAGACATTATCATTCACATATAAGTTCTTATCAATATTTCCTTTAAAAAATGTAGAATTCTCCAAAAAAATTAAATTTTATAATACCAGGAACATGAACGTGGCTTCATATCATACAATTATTTTTTCAATATATAAGAATTGTTTTCATTATCATCAAGTAAAACCACCACAATTTTTTTTAATGTAAACTTCTTTCTCATTATCACCATTCAAAAAAGATGACTTCACATCCATCTAATGAACATTGTAATTTTAATGTGAGGCCACTAAAAGAAATATTAAAAGAGTTTTTAATCATGAAAATAGGGAAGAAGATTATTTAAAATTCATACCTACCACCTATTCATAGCCTTTAAAAACAAGCATGTCTTTGTTTTCTGAAATTTCTCCATGTTCATTTAAATTGTTCTGTAAATCCCCTTTGTTATGATAACATTTTTATTTTCTATCCATGAAACATGTTTCCAAGATTCATTCTTTTAAATCTGATCTAAATCTTCACTCATAGCACCCACCCCTTCTTTGTGTATAATAGATTCTGAAACTAATTTTGGTTCAAATTTTGAGATAAGTGATATATGATTTTTTTTAATATCAATTTCCTTTTGATCTGAATTATATCCTCTTGATTCCCATTAATTTTTTTCAGATTAAATATGATTTTTAAGGTAGGAAATTTCAAAGTTTCTTACCCAACTAAAATTTACTCATCACATAAATTTACTGAATCTTGATAAAGATGTTTTTACTTTCATTCACTGTTTTTGGAAATCTCCAGTTTATGCTCCCAATCATTCTCAACAACTTTTGTTAAAGAATATTTATTTTCAATTACATTCACATCATATGAGTCCACTAAATTTTCTAAAAATTTGTTAAAAATTTTGTAACTTTATATATTTGGTGAATAACCCATAAAATTTTCTTTCTTAGGCATTCTCATGAAACTTTCCAAAAATATATATTTTTTATTTTGAGCAAACATGGAATTCAAAAAACATTGAATTATTTCAATGAAGGTTTTATCTATGACATTTCATAAGGTTTCATGTTGGTTTCTAGTATCATGAAACATCTATTTTGAACATGTATAGTAGTACAAATAAAATCTCTCTTATACAACATTGAAATTATCTATTATACTAACATATTTCTTTTAATTTTCACTAAGCTTCTATTCTTTTTTTCAAGTACTCCATTTGGTTTTGATGTATAAGGATAACTATATCAATGTTCTATATTATGTTCTCTGAAATGTTCTTCAAAATTATTACTTGTTAATTAGATACCATTATCAGTTTTCAACATCTTTATATATTCCCTCATTTCATTCTCAACATCATTTATGGAAAACATAAAAATTTCTACAGCCTCCTACTTATGTTTCATAAACATGATGTTTGTAAGTGAAGTTAAATAATTAATAAGAGTGATAAAGTATAAATATAATTTTGTTAATTAATGTCCCAATAGACCACATAAAATGGAATGAATAATTTAAATAGTCCTGGTAGATTTAATCTCAATTATATAATTACTTTTGTTAGTTATCCTTCCATTATAGAAATTAAAAAAAACATATTTATCAATTCTATTCAATTCTAGAAAGTTCAAAACAAAATAAAAATTAGAAATATTATTTATTTTTTCTTCCCAAGGTGTCCAAGTATTTGGTGTGACTATATTTATTCATCTTTAGAACACAAGTAACATGAGTTGTTGAATTCTCTTAATTGAAAGAGTTTCCCACTGGTTGTTTCTCATATTTTAAAAACTCTTCCATCTTTTACGATTCTCATGTTAAAAAAATATTTCTAAAAAATCATTTTTTACATCTTAATAAAGTTTAATTACTCTAATTATGTTATGTTTTATCCCATTAACAAATAAAACCTTCTTATATTTTAATCTCATCCATTCTAATTCCTCTAATTTTTTAGAAACTATCATTACCAAAGGTAACTGCTCCTCCATCATGACTCTTATCATGTATCAAGACATTTATATCACCTATAATATGTGAAGAAAAACCAATATCAAGGATCCATGGATTGTTCATTTTAATTTATTTCAAATGAGTCTCAATGGTAAAAAAAATTCCTCAACTTTATTCATTTTAGATTTCTTTTCTTTTCTATAATAATAAACTTTTTTTAGAACGAGTTCCATAAATCATTCAGCCTAATGACCATCCTGATCACATCTTTCACAAAGTTCTTCCAAACATTCAAATTGATTTTCTCTTGGAAGGTTCCTAACATCTTGAGAATTCATTTTTTTTCAACTTTTTGTAAGCTTGAAAAGTTAATCATTATTCTTGTACTATTTCTTCCAGTTTTCCCAAAAATTCTTCCATGAAGGGATATGTTGTTCCAAATATTACGTGCCATATTACCATAGATACAGCCAAACCAAAAATAACCATCAAATAATTACTTCCTATTTAAATATTATCATTCTTTATTGACTCATTATTGAGTTTGATAGATTCATTCTGATTTATCACACTCAGGATGTGGACCATATTTCTTTCAAAGTGGGTATTCATATTTTGTAGATGTGATCGGTCTCTCACATACTTTTTCCACCAATGATTTCCCAATACATTTTATGGAACCTAAACATTTAAAATAATTAGATGAAACTTTATTTTTCATAGGAGAATATTTCACCGACTTCTCATATTGATCCTTCTCAACAACTTTAGATGTCTCAGCTCTTACTTCGGATGCATTATTCTGGTTTTAATTCATCTTTCTCAAGGTACTTCAATACTCACAATGTTTTGATTGAAACATGTTAACTTCTTATTCCTCAGATTAAAGCTCTTTACTATGATATTCAATCATCACTCCATATTTCACAATTCTATGATTTTAACTTAAAATCCCCTTAATGTATTTTTCCTCCTTCTTGAAGAAATATTATCTTCCATCAGAAACTTCTTCACAATCTTTCATCATAATTCTAATTTCATTATTGAGAGTTATTTTTCTTGAGACATGAAAAAATTTGTATTCCTATTTGATACTCTCAATAATATTCTTCACAACCTTCTTCACTATATGTGTAATATTTGTTTTCATAACTTTTACAATAAAGGTTAGAGCAGTCATCTTTAGAATAATTGTTTTTAGTTGAGTATTATTCAACATTCTTACTCAAAATACCTATTTTGTTTCTGTCAAAATTATTCATGTATTCTTTGGAAGGATTTTCTTCTTTATAATTTTTGTTCCACTTCTTACATCACGAATTTTAATTAGAATCATCTTGATATTATACAAAAATTTTCTTGCTACAATTCATTGAAAAGTGTCAAATTCCACCACAATAAAAAAAATTGAGAGTATTTTTACCTCTATAATGTCATCTTCCTCTACAATAGTTTTAGGATATAATAGAAATGATTTTTTCATTCAACTCATCTGCCTCTTTATCATCAAACTCAAAAGGATCAGCTTCTTCAACATTTTGGATTTTCAACTTGCTCATAGATTCAAAATCCATTTCATGTTTTATATTCTTTTTGAAAATTTTATCTTTCATCATATCATAAGAATCAAAAATGTTATGAAATTTATCAAGAGATAAATCAACCTTCTCTTCTAAAGAATAAAATTTAGAATCAAACATGTCCAAAATGTTTTTCATAAGTTTCGTCACAATTTTAGAATCTTCCAATACATCTCTAAATCCTCAGATGTTTCAAACAATTTCATTTAATCTCCAGAAGTATTCATCAATTATTTATTCATCTCTCATTATAAAGTCTTCAAACTTACTACACCAGATTTATAGTTTTTCATCATTAACTTAATTATTCAATTAAAAAACATTTTCCAGCTTGTCTAACATATTTTTTGATGTATTGAGACCCATAACCATCTGATAAACATTATTTGAGGAAGATATAAGGATTTCATTTCTAGTCTTTACCTAAACTTATATATTTTTATTATCAGTAAACTTCAAAGGAGAATCATTCTCAATATGTTCAAAACCAATAGTTTCTGCATCAAGAACTTCCCGGCCAAGAGATAGGAGATAAGAAATCATAATATTATTTCATTCATAATAATATTTTCCTTCAAATGTTAGAATTTATCTATTTTTTAAATAATTTATATTATCTATGATAAGTATTGAATAAGGGAACCTCAGATATGATAACAATTGAATTTCTAAAGGATCCAATAACAAATGAGAAGGGGGGTCGAATCAGTTTTTCACTTTTTATAGGTTTCAAAACTGTCAAACACATAACCCATGTAACCTATTGAGATTTATTTACTTATCAATATTTAGTAAATACTCATTCATGAAAACATATGAAATAATTTAAACCTCACAATATTTACAAGGTTCGATATAGGTGTGAGAAGCTACATCCTTTCTACAACCACTCCAATGGGTCTATAAAAATTATCTATTATGAAGAAGTGAATACAAATTATTCCAACTCCCATTAGACATATTATATATTCCTATAGAAATGATTATACAGACTCCCATCTGTTTATAGTGTTTGATTATAAAAACATTTATCGAAAAATAAAATAAAGACTTTGTTGAAACTACTCCACAATTTCTCAATGTAGATCCTCAATTTGATTGGATAGATCTGATTTTATTAATCTGATGACTCTAGATCTTATTCTAACAATACAATGGACTCAATATGATGAAACCATTTTAAATATGAAAAACTTAATCACCACTCAAATTATCAATATAATCATTCTTAGTCTGATTGACCCAATTTGATATTCTAAATACTATCATTATCAATACATTAACCAGTCATTTAGATGTGTGGTCCTACTCATGAGATCTCTGGATGGAAATGACTTTCAATTAATTTGTTCAATTCTCTACATTTTCCAATAAAAATAAATTTAAAAATAAATTATTGATCTAAGAAATTATTTATAGGTGACTAGGAAAAAAAGAGGGAAACTCAAAAACATTCCCTCCTTCCTCGAATTTCAAAAACCCCAAACATCTCTTGCATTTATACATAAAAGTTGACTTCTTTAATCCACCTTGGATTTTTATGAGACTTATGAAAAATTGAAATTAAAATTTTACCTCTTCAACACTTCATAATACTTCTAGAATTTTATTTCGGATTCTTCATCGTATTCATCTCATAATGAATGTTTTTCATTCTCAACTCATTAAAAATATTTTCCCTTCTTTTCTAATTATAAATTATATTTATTTCTCTAATCATTACGATTTTTTTCATTCTCAACTCAATAAGAATTCTGTTTCCTTCTCTTCTAATTATGAATTTTTTTCCTTCACAACTCAATATGAATTGTGTTTCCTTCTCTATGACTACAAATACTATTTTTATTATCTTTATCCTCATGGAATCCTCATAATGATTGAATTATCATTATGAAGGAATTTCCATTAAGAATGATTTTTAAATTATGATGGAAATACCATTACCATGAAATTTCCATTATGATGGAATCTCCATAATTCAAATTTGAAATTATTCAAACTTCTTTAGTTTCAAACATCCTAACTTCTGGATCCAATCTTCTAAACCATTCTAACTTCGATGAATTTCTTCATAATTATAGATCCACCATTATTATGAAATTTTCATTACAATAGAATTCCTCATTATGATTGAAGTCTTCGCTCAAAATATATTAGTTTACTAAAACCACTTGACCATTTATTAAAAATATTTTATCATGAGAGATTTAATGATTTATGATAATATTAGGTCCAAAAAATCATTGTCTTATTTTTTTAGAAAATATGAAAAAAATTTAAATCTGTACATTATAAAATTCATTAAAAATATTCAAAAAATATGATTTATTCGATAAACATCTGAGATTCAAACAGTCACCATATTTGGTGAATCAATACTAAAATACATCCAAATCCAATGTAGATGGATTTGATTCTTTTTTTAACATTATACTTTTTTAAAAATATTATTACTATGTGATATTTCTGATTCTAGGATAACTAGAACATTTTTATACATAAATTTTATTTATCAACAATACAAGCCTCTGTTAAAACAAAATACCATAAAGATTATTCGGAATGAAATTAAAAATATACATTAAACAACCTTTAAAATGATTTAACATCCATATAAATAAATATGTAAAATAATATCAATAATATTGACGTGGATAAAAATATTTGATAATTAAATATTTAAACGTTACAGGTGTCCCTACCACTTTGATCGTTTAAATCAAAAACCATGTGAAAGAATAAAATTAATGAAAACATTAAATAACATGATAATAAATTAATTAATGACATTACAAGTCAAAGGGATTGTATATACACCTCATAAAATAATGGGGGTGTATAACATAAAATTATGAATCAGTGAAAGGAGACTAAGTTGAAGTCTCTTAACATACTCTTCCTTTAGTCAAAAATGATTTAACCTCCTGAATAATAGTTTTGTGAATGATATGAACTTATATAATAACCTTATTCATATTTATTATATCATATATTTTATTTTCTTGATATGGTATGTGAGTATGATATACTCTATAATACCAAATGTAGGATCGATATGATACTAATGAGATGATCAAATACAAGAGGGGGGTGAATTGTATACTTTAAAAAATCCTTAAGGAAATTTTTTATAAACAAAATTAAAAAAACCTCTAAGTTCTAAAGACTTTCTTCATTCTGTAAAATTGATTCCAGAAATGAAACTTAACAAAAGTTTACACCAACTAAGAGAGTGCATAAGTTTTACCATAACTCTTGAATGAAAACTTATCTCTCACTTCTTCCTTAAAGAAACAAGCTGACTCACAAAACGCAATGCGTAGATCTGGATACACTGCATCTAGAGCTCCTGTCCTTGAAACTGAAACACTTTATCATCCATTAAGCTTTATGTTCTTGGAGATAATGGATTCATACTTGCTGAATAAATTCGGATGCACCAGCCTTTCCCTGTATATTTTCCACTCTGAAATTGTCTTCAAAGAAGACATATCTTGAGAATTAATTTCAGCAGACATTTAGACTTGAGAAAACTTTGAAAATAAGGAACGGGCTTCTGATGTTGGGTAGAGCTTTGACACGCAAAAGCTTTGACTACCGATGTAGTAAAACCATCGGGGGTCCCCTTTTATAGGTGTTGAAGTGACAGTTCATCTTCCCATTTCAATACAATGGCTATGAATTATTCTGATCAGATCGACAGTTGAAATGATAGTCGCAAGGAAAATTTGGTAGGATTTGATCTTTTGAGGATTCTAAAAGAAAACATTCATATTTAAGGAAACTAGAATCCGAAGATTTAAAACCAAAAGAAACTACCAGCAATTAAAAAGACTATTATGAAAACTAAAGAAAGAAACATACCTTTAGGATAGCCTGGAAGATTATTTGTAGTAGGAACTTCTTCCTTGAAGAACTTTTGATTTCAAAAATTTGATTATGAAAAAAATCTTCATTACGAATGATTTGATTACTGAAATTTTCATTACAGAAATTTTGAGTAAAAAATCTCTATTATGAAAATTGTGAGAATGAAAATCTTCATTATGGAAATTTTTAAAACTAAACTGACAATGAAAAAATTCATTTCGAAAATTTTTGAAAACATTATTATGAAAAATTTTGAAAACTTATTTAAGAAATTTCTTGAAAGAATCATTATGATAAATTTTGAAAATTTACAAGAAAATGTACTCCCCCCATGAAAAGAAGTTTATTACTGTAAGAAGATTGATTTCAATAAGAAGTTAATAAGGAATATTACCTTACATTTATCATTCCTAACTTCAGTTTAATGTATTCAAATCTATCAGAGGGTAAAGATTTTGTGAAAATATCAGCATGTTGATCTTGTGTTCTGATAAATTGAAGAATAATATCCTATTTTTTTGTGTGATCCCTAAGAAAGTGATGCCTAATATATATGTGTTTTGCACAAGAGTGATGTGTTGTGTTTTTAATAAGGGCAATGGAACTTGTGTTGTCACACATAATTTCAGTCTTAGTAAAACTCATGCCATAGTCTGTGAGTGTGTGTTGCATCCACAATACTTGAGCACAACAACTTCTAGCTGCAACATATTTAGCTTCAGCAGTGGAGAGTTATACTGAGTGTTGCTTCTTGCATGATCAAGAAACTAATGAATCTCCTAAGAAATGAAAAGTTATGTATGTACTCTTTCAATCCATTCTACATCCACCAAAGTCTGTATCCGAAAAAAAAAATTAGAATAAAGTTATTTCTAGAAGTATAGAAGAGTCCTAAATCCATGGTTCCATTTAAGTAGAGAAAAATTCTTTTCACTAGCTTTAAATGAGATTCCTTAGGATTGGATTGATATCTTGCACATAAGAATACTGAAAAAATTATGTCTGGATGACTGGCTGTCAAGTATAGTAGACTTCCTATCATACCTCTACAGGATTTTTAATATATTGGTTTCCCAGCTTCATCAAGATCAAGTGATTTTGAGGTACCAATAGGAGTACTAATACTCTTAATGTTGTCATATCCATACTTTTTAAGAAGATATTTAATATAATTATGTTGGGATATGTATATTCCTTCTGGTTTTTGAGAAATTTGAAAACCAAGAAAAAATGTTAACTCACCCATCATACTCATTTCAAACTCAAATTTCATTAGATCCGCAAAGGAATCAGTTAAAGATTGCTGAGTAGAACAAAATATAATTTCATCAACATAAATTTGACCAATCAAAAAAAAATTCTTATCAATCATTATAATGAGGGTTTGATCTTCATTTTCCTCAACATAATTATTTTGAAGTAAAAATCATGTAATCCTATCATACCAAGCTCGATGAGCCTGATTAAGTCCATACAAAGCTTTGGTGTGTTTATAAACATGTTTGGGATATTTTGTGTCTTTAAATCCAGGAGGTTGTTCAAAAAAACTTCATCTTGTAGAAAAACATTAAGGAAATCACATTTTACATACATTTGAAAAAGTATAATGTTGAATAATGTGGAAAAGGAAAGTAAAATATAAATAGATTCAAGTCTAGATACTGGAGCATTGGTTTCTTCATAGTCTATTCCTTATTGTTGATTATAGCCAATAGCAACCAATCTATCTTTATTCCTGACTATGATTCCATTTTCGTCACACTTATTTATGAAGACCCATTTTACTCCAATAACAGATGTTTCCTTAGGTCTTTAAACCAAGGTCCAGGCTTTATTCCTTTATCATTCATTTAGTTCATCTTGCATAAATTTTATCCAATCACCATCACCTAAAGCATCATCAGTGATTTTTTGTTCCAATTGGGAAGGGAATGATAGATGTTCTACATCATTACTTAAGGAACATCTAGTCCTTACAGGTTGATTCACATCACCAATGATACTATCACTGTGATGATTCTTAAGAAACTTCTTATTCGGGTTTTGTAAATCCTGTTCGCCAACATAGGGTATGAAGTCTTCTGGGGTAAATGTTTCAGAAGTATCTTCTTGGACATTTTCCTTATCAGAAAGATCTTTTATCAATGTTTCATAATCAGTTTTTTAAAACACATCAGAAGATATAGGTTGGGGTTTTTTAAAAACAAAGAGATCAGTTTCATCAAACTTGACATATACTGTTTCTTTAACAGTACAAGTGTTTTTGTTAAAAACTCTACATGACTTAGAAGTTCTGGAGTAGCCTAAGAAAATTCCTTCATCATATTTTGGTGAAAATTTATATAAGTTATCTTTAGTATTCATAATTAATACCTTTCATCCAAAAACCATGTAGTATAAAAGTCTAGGTTTTCTACCATTCCATAACTCATAAAGAGTTTTATTAAGAAAAGTCATATTCAAAACTCGATTTATAGTATAACAATCAGTACTCACAGCTTCATCCCAAAAATGATTGGTTATATAATATTCACTCAACATGGTTCTTGTTATCTCTTGAAGAATTATATTTCTTCTTTCAAAAAAACCATTTTGTTGAGGTGTTCTGGGTGCTGAGAAGTTTGGAGTAATGCCTTTTCTACTATAAAGAGTTTCAAAATACGAATTTTGAAATTATCCTCCATGATCACTATGAATATTTATCAAAGGAAGGTTTTTCTCAGTTTTAACTGGCGCTCTAAATCTTTTGAAATAAGAAAAAGATTCAGATTCGTTTTATAAAAAATAGACCCATGTAAATCTAGTGTAGTCATCAACCAAGACAAATACATAATACTTTCCTCCAATGATTCTAGTTTGTGTTGGTCCAAAAAGATCCATATGCACTAACTGTAATGCATCATTGGTTGAGACTTCACTGATGGATTTAAAACATGATTTATGTATCTTTCAATATTGACAAGGATCACAGACTTTTGAAGAGTCAAATCATAGCTCTGGTATATCCTTAACTAGTCCTTTCATATAAATTTTATATATCTTCCTAAGGTTATAGTGTCCTAGCCTTCTATGCCATAACAATTAATGATCTTTCATTGCACTAAGGCAAGGTAGATCCTGACTCTTAAGGTCTTCTAGTTTTAGTGTGTAAAAATTCTCTTACCTATTGGCAGAAATAATAAAATCTTCCTTGGAATTGTCTACAAAGAACTTATCATTCCTAAAATTCACAAGGTAGCCTTCATCGCATAATTGACTTATGCTGATGAGGTTGTTCTTAATACCTTTAACAATTAAAACATTTTAAATATATGTTTTTCCAAGAATAACGATGTTACCTATACCAATAATTTCTCCCTTAGAATTATCTTTGAAAGTTACTTTTCCTCCTTTTGTCTTGATAATCTTTTCAAAGAGGTTTTTGTTACCAGACATATGCTGGGAACATCCACTATCCATGTACCATGTATTGTTGTTGGTACCTTCTTTATCTTCCTAAAAATAAGAAATTTATACTTTCAGAATCCAAGTTTTCTTGGATCAAAAATTGTTAGAAAACAAAATTTTGGGTATCCACATTTGTTTAGAAAAATAAGATTTATGAAACCAAAGAGATTGAACATTATTCAAAGAGAAATTTTTCTTTTAATTCCCACTACTTTGACATTTAGTACAAAAAGTGGATCTAGAAGGAAGAAAATAGTTTTTTTGAAAACCAGTTTTCGGTGAGTATAACCTACTCTAGTAGTGTTTCCTTAAGATTTAATTTCAGAATACATCTTGTCAAAATTTTCTTTCCTAGAGTTAAAGTTTGCAAGAAGTTTCTTAAGGGAAAATATTTAAGATTTTAGTCTAATGACTATATTCCTATCCACAGGAATCATTTCCTTAGAGTTAGATTTTTCCTCAAAAACTTTTATCTTTGAAATGGAATTCTTAAGATCTTTAGAACATTCTTCCTTAACAGAAGTTGCTTCCTCATGTTCTTTAGAAAGTTTTTCTAAAAGCTCATCTTTATCTCCAAGATCTCTAGAAGGATCTAAAATCTCTTCTGTAAGAATTTCCTCCCTAGTATTTTCCTTGTCTAATTTCATAGAAATTATACAATTTTTTGCTTCTAGAAACTAATCAAATCTAGATATTTCTTCATATGAAGGTATTTATTCATTTTTTGAGGATGAAGTGGCTTCATTAAAAGTACTATTTTTGTAATAGTAATTCTTATCAAGAGAAAAATTTGTTAAAGGCTCGGCAGATCCTACCTTGGCCATAAGACATGTATTAGGGAAATAAGTAGTAGAAATGAATCCCATGTTCTTCTGTGCTGATGAATCATAATTAGAAGATTCACTTTCTAATGAGTCTCCATAGCTAGCACTCCATGTATCATTTGATTGAAGTATTTTCTTGTGCCTTGAACTATAGAATTTCTTCTTGTTCCTTTCTGAATTCATTTCCTTCTTTTCCTTCTTTTTCAATAAGGGACAATCAGGTCTAATATGACATGTTCTTCTACATTAATTACAAGTTACTTCTCCATAATTCTTATCATTGTATTATATCTTCTTGTACATATTCTTATTGTTCTTTTGGGATACAATATTATTCATTCTCCAAGCAAGATTAGCTAATTCATTTTCAGACTTTTCTGTCTCACTATATTATGACTGAATAAAGACTTCCTTTGACATTGATCTAGTTACTCTTTCTGGGGTCTTGGAATTCAAATGTTTAGAAGTGGTTGTAAAAGATACTCCTCCATTCACATTCTTATTCATAACATTCTTACCATATCTCTTCATTCTAGTTCCATGTTGAAGAAGTGTTCCAAATAACTCATCTAAGGAAATTTGGTTGACTTTCATGTTCTCATCAATAGCTATCCTTTTGGACTCCCATTCATTTGGCATGATATCTATGATTTTTTCTACAAGGGCCTCATAATACAAACCTTTTTCTCCAATAGATTGTATTCTATTCACGATAGTCATAAACCTTTGTAGATCATTGGTTGTAGGTTCTCCATAAAGAAAATTTAAAGTTATGGTATTCAGCTCTCAACATAGCCCTTCTTGTCTCTATGACTTTAGATGTACCAAAATTTGTAACTTCAAGTTTCTTCCTGATACTGTTTGCTGCTTTACAGGATGATATTTTACTATAGATGTTCCTCATCATGGAACATAACAATGTATTCCTGACTCAGAAGTTTTCTTGATATTCTAATTTCTCTTGATTCGTAAAGGTTCTCAATTCCTTATCAAGAATTTTGTAGCCTCCAGTTAGAATTAGGTAGTTATCAACTCTAGTATTGTTAAAAAAATTCTTCATCCTATCTCTCCAGTACTCATAATCATTTCCATCGAAAATAAGAGGTCTGGTAGGATTTATATTATGAATAGAACCAATGTTTAAACCTGAAATCCTTAAGAAAATCATTGCCCACAAACTTGTTAGTAATATGAGTATGTAAATAGAAGAAAATACCTAAGTAAAAAGAGTATCTCTAGAAGAAAATGAATCCAAAAATATGAATCTGTGAATTTGAATCAAAGTATGAATCCAGCAATATAAATCCGAGAATATGAAACAAGGTATGAATCCGGAAATTCAATTTCGAAAAAGTATGAAAAAAATTCTCTTCTGGACTCAATCGTGAGATTAATTCAGATGTAACAAAAAATCTAAAGCCAATTGTTGAATTGGATCAGGGTATAAGGTCACTAACCTCTGATACCAATTGTTGAATTGGTACAAAAAAATTTTGAGCAAGGAAAACTTATATGTGAAAATATGTATTTCAGAGATATCCTATGATACCAATTGTTGAGATGGTATGTGAGTATGATATACTAAATAATACCAAATATAGGATTGATATGATACTAATGAGATGCTCAAATTCAAGAGGAGGTTAATTATATACTTTAAAAATCCGTAAGGAAATTTTGTATAAACAAAATTCACAACACCTCTAAGTTCTAAAGACTTTCTTGATTCTAGAAAAGTGATTCCGAAAATGAAACATAAAAAAAGTTTACACCAACTAAGATTCTACCTTAAAGAGTATATAATCCTATCTAATAAGAGTAAAAATTTAAGGAAGTATATGAATGGTATACTTTCCTCAATAGCTAAAATACACAGTAGAAAACAAAACACTATAAGTAACAAGTAGTAACTCTTTTAACCCAAAGAGGAGGGTATCCAACAACCCTAGATAAGAGTTCCCTAGATATATACTTTCAAGAAAGCCTGTCTTACTCAACCCCAGGTAAGCCCTCAATCTGGAGATCAATATCTATCTTGCTATCCCCACAAGCCCTCGATTTGTAAGGAAATCGACACCTTTAACTTCACAACCCAAACTCTCTAATTTTAAGCAAATCAAACCTCTACACTAAGCAAATCTGCACAAAGAAAAGTTTGAACAAAGAGTTCAAAAAAATTTGCATGAAGCTTGAGAGTTTATAAGAGCCTCTATCTGTAGAAATCACTTCAACAGCCTGTAAGCACACTTTTTCAAAAGTTGAAGCAGCACTAAGGTCATTCAAATGAACTCA
This sequence comes from Viscum album, assembly GCA_963277665.1. Taxonomy (NCBI): domain Eukaryota; kingdom Viridiplantae; phylum Streptophyta; class Magnoliopsida; order Santalales; family Viscaceae; genus Viscum; species Viscum album. Next base: position 1,423,877,423 of record OY728155.1, on the reverse strand, counting down.
TATTTATAGCCACACCTCCAACGGTCGGCTCCCTCCTCCAACGTTCATATTCTTCCTTGAATTTCAGAGGGACCTGTAAAAGTGTAAACCAAACAACCGTTAATGAGTAACTGAATTCACAACATCGTTTTATACAAGTGTAAGAAAAAAATGGTCACATAAATAAAATCTAATATTAAGAATGTAAGAAAAAGAATGTTTGGAGTCTAACCAAAAAATGAATTTAGAGTCTACAATACAAGGATATTCAGATTCTATTTTCTTGGAATTCGGAACCTATATTATATAGAATTCTAGAGCTTGAATTTCAAGGAAATTAGGAATCTGGTTTCACAAGAATTCAGAACCTGAACTTACAAAGTTTAGAGTCTGAGTTCATAGAAGTTCAGAGTCAGAAGTCTGAGTAGTTCAGTGTCAGAATTCTGAGGACTCGGAGTCAGAACTCCAAATAGTTCAGAGTCAGAATTCTGAGAAATCGGAGTTCGAACTCTGAATAGTTCGGCGTCAAAATTCTGAATCAAAATTCAGAGTCAGAACTCAGAAGAGTTCATAACCAGAATTCGTATTCAAAATTTGGATCCTAAAATAGAATTATTTATATCTAGGTATTTATAATATTTCAAGTTTGTTGGTTACAAACCGATTTTTACACTTAGTAAAATTTTTGATATGAACAATGATATCAAGGTAAGGATAAATTTTCCTTGGGGATGGAAAACATTCCTTATATAAGTAAATCTCAGGGTAGAATGAGTTTTTCATTGAGATAATCTATTTGTGATCTTCAAAATAGGAAGACATGGTAAAGTCATAAGGAAACCTTATTGACTTAACAATCTCCCCAAAGTATGAAGGAATGGAAAATTCATAAGGAAAACCTTATTGACTCAACACTTTTTGTATTGTTTTATCACTTGTTTGTTAATAATGTTTCTTTTTTCCCTTGTTTTAGGTGTAAACCCCTTAATTTTACTATGCATGATTTATCATCAATGTCACGATTATTTTGAATAAGATAAAGATCCAACATCTCAAGAATTGTTTTATTATTAACAAAATCAAATTTCATCATTAAATACATTTTAGATCTATTCTTGAATATTGCATATAGAAAATAAATCACATCGCCTCATGGAGATGGTTGGTCATACGTATGCACGAGTGATAGTATAATTACATTATTGGTGAAAGGGAAAGAAACTGTATAGTGTATCAATTTTTATAGAATCAATATCATGTCATAAGTACTATATATATCCTTTATTTCCATAATTATTCCAATAAATTTATCTTTTGTATCAAAAAAAATTACACCACGGTGTGGAGATGGTAAGTCGTACGTACGCACGTGCGGTGCTAACATTATTTATTGGATAGAAAAATCATGGAATATGATTTTCCAATAATAATAATAACATCTCAGAATATATATGATTCTTTTAATATTACTTTACCATGTAAAAACTAATGAATAATAATTTGAATAAGAAGTAAACATGGATGATTTGATACAAAATGATTACCTCTTATTTGGCGAACTACCTTTAGATCTCTTCTTAATGGATCTAGAGTCGGTATTTTTGGAATACCATAACCTCAAAAACATATTTAAGGTTATTGGAAGATAATTGGTCAGTGTTACATCAAGCTATAAGTCTCAATTTTGTGTCAAGAAGTGGGGGAGTATTTTTCTATTTGTAATAGTGGTGAGGGTCTATTTAAGAAACTATCAAAATATTGGATTAATATAAATTAATTTTCAATAAAAATGAATAAAAGGTGAGTTATTTTGAATATAACATGATTATGAATATAAATAATTTCAATAAATAATGTTTCTTCAAGTTTAGGTCACATTATTTCCCTTATCGTTTTGATTTAATCCTTATTTAAACCCTTTTAATCTGATCGTGACAACATGTGTTTTAACTCTTTGAATGTTAAAATAGTTACAAAAAATGAAAATAGACCCATATATGAGTGATGGAAAATATTTTCAACTTTATCCAAAACATTTGTCCAAATTTTAGATTTTTATCAATTTTATTTTATTTAATGAAATATTATTTATTTTAAAATATCATTAATATCAATTTTTTCACTATTAATTACTTGACACTTAAATAATATCCTAATAAGATAATTTCTATAAAAACATTAAATACACTCCTAAAACTTATATTTCATCAAAAAAATTATGATAGGAATTATCCATTATTTTATATATTATAATGTTTTTAATGACATTTTTTTATAATCCATTAATTAAACAATTTCTATATAGTAATTTTGTAAACCATTATTGTAATTATTTTTTTCATACAAATTTAAAATAATTTACCAAGATGAATAAAATAAAATTTTATTTTAAATTAATTTTTATTGTCAAATATATTTTTATAATAGACACATATTAAAAAAAATACATATTGAAAAAATGAGAATGACATAATTGACTTTCCTAACAATAAAATACTATAAAACCATTAAAGTTATCCAAGTGGATCCAAGTGGATATAAAATAGGAAAAATTATAATTTTTGTCAATAATAACTCAATAAATAAAATTAGGACAAGTTTTTGGATAATTTTATAATATTTATAAAATTATTTTTACCCTTAATTACAAAATTTACCATTTACTGTGGTAAAAAAAATTACCAAAGTTACAATTCATATTGTCAAAGAATAAAATTGGTCTATTTTCTAAATTTTGACCCTGTGGTTCCAAAATTGGAATCCATTATTCATATTTCAATTCACACATGTTTCAGAAATTATTTTAAAATTAGTCCTGTAGACGGGATGAAACAACATGTTTTTAAAGTAAAAATGTTTAAAAGATTGAAATGTTTTTATATACAATTTCAATTTGAAATTTATTCCAAGGAAATTAATTAGATTAAATTATATAAAAGTTAACTAATAATAATTATGAACTAATCAAACTATAATTTAACATGATAAGTTATTTAGATAAAAAAAAATTATTTAATTAAAATGTGATTTTTTTCACTATTTATCAAAATATGATACTTGTCAGCAAAATACAAAAAATTCAACCCAATTAAATTTTGATATTATTATATAAAATAAGAAGTTTATTTTTACAAATTTAATTTATAAATTTTTTAAAACATTATTTAAAATATGTACTTCATCAAAAAGAAAGAAAAGTGCCTTTAGAGAAATATAGCTTTTTATGCTTAAAATTGGTTTTATTCTTATCTTATCTCTATCATGAAAATAAGATAAATTTAAAAACATTTTTTAAAATATATAAAATATTTCTTTAGTTGTTATCTTTCTTTAAAAAATATTAATTTAATTTATTATGATTAAATTTCATTGTGGTCATAAAAATAGTTTTTTTTAATAAAAACGCGTGTGTTATATTAAATTGGTTTTTATTTTCATTAAAAATTAATTCATAAAAAATTAATTCATTTTTTGAACAAGTTTAAACATTATTTTTATAATTTATTTAAAATTATTCAAAACTTCCAACTTAATGGGTAGTGCTAAAATTAGAATAATTAAATGTATATTGTTGGTTTTTTAAGATCACTGTTGTGTGCATCATATATTATCAAAGAAGTTGAATTTATTTAAGAAGATACAAACCATAAAATCTGGCAGTGTTTCATTTTCCACTCCTTCAACAAATTGTGTCCTAAAAATTTCAAATTTCATATTGAAAATCAAAGGTTGACACTTGAAAATTACTTTGTGGGAAATCTACACTATAAATAGGGTTAATAAAATATCATCTTAATAATAGGGAATGAGAAATCAGAAGGTCACCAAAAAAATATGTATTTCGAATAGGATAAAATTACTGTGAAGTGATAATTTGGACAAGGAAGAGAAATAAAACCATCATGTTCTTCTAGATAGTTTTATATAACATGGTCATTAAAAATTCAACAATCACAAAATCAGACTTTTTTTAATGGATAATGAGTCCATTGGTTTCATAGTAATAAAATTAAATGATAATGTTTTTGTTTCAAAATAATTTTCCTAAGGTTACTAAATTCATTTAATTCCTATACTAATAATATATGGAAACATAATCACTTGACAAGTATATTTTCATCCTTTAAACAATTTCCACAATGAACTCATATTTTTATCCAAATGATGAGTATTTAAGATGAATTTTTCATTCCTAAATAATTCCAATCATCTTTAATAGATCAAAATATCCATAGAAACTATAACTATATATTCATTTTATCCATATATAAATAATACTAAAATGGTTAGGATAAGATAAGCTAATTCCTCAAAAAATGATAAACCTTCATGTGATGAAAAACAACTTTAATCTTCAAAATTAAATAGTAATACCAAAAGTTGAACATAAATCATTTAGAAAATAACTATCGTTACTCAAAATTATTCTATACTAATATTTGGACCCAAAAAATATAACTATTTGACCATATAGTCTTACAAATAACATTTATCAGACTTAATTTATTATAAAAAAATATTAATTTTATAAATCACACAATCTTCACAATATACTAACCATTTCTATAAATAATCTGAATCAACATAATTACACAAAAAATATTATTTGACTCTAAAATAAAATTCAACCTTTATTCTTCAAAATATTTTTTTTACATTAATCTTATATGATTCTAAAAATAGCTAATATCTTCTAAAATAACATAAATCACTTAATCACAAAATCATTTTCCAAAACCATGGTAATCTATTTGATAAAACAAATGTCCCAAAAATAATAATAACCTTTTATCCATTAGATATTTTATCTTAAAAAATCATGTTAACCAAGAAATTGTGTTGGTTAGTGGTGGGTGATACACCCTTGTGTCCCATCGATTGTGGGTTCAATCCCCACAGCCTTGCTGGACATGACATATTGTCACTCAGCCTGTATGTTGTCCTTTTTTAAAAATTATATTAAAATTATAAAAAAATGTGATAGGAATCCTCAAAAAGAACTAAATATATTCAAAAAGAAATAAGTTGTTAATAATAATGTTTATCTCATACATTTCATTTGGTATTCCAAATAGTATAAATACTCATAAATACATTAAATTTAAAGATCATATAAACCCTGATGGTTATCCTTTCCATTAAACAAATGTATAAAAAATTCAAAGGAAATAATCTTTAAAAAATTTACACATACTAAACCACTGGATTATCTTCCCTAATCTATGATTTCCTAAATATTATTTTAAATTTTTCTACTAAACTTTCTCTAATACCAACTATAATAAACTAGACCCCAATTTCCCATAGCTAGTTCCATACTTTATTACATTGGAATAAGATATATGGAATCACATCCCAATAGACCATATAGTTTAGAAGTATTGGTAAACTAGCTACATACATGAAATTAACTTTACATATTAAGCATGAATTTTAAAATGTATTTTCATTAAGAACACCATTATTACCATTAGTGTAACCCTACACATTATTCATAATATACTTAATGGAATCTTAGTGAAAGATAAAACATAAGGAAAGGGTGATATCAGATTCTAATTAATGGTATTCATAAAAGTAAAGCTACCAAAATCAACCATATGTTATTATGGTAAGGTTATTAACTTAAAAATATTCCATTTAATCAATAACAAGTGCATAATATGGATGTAATTAAATATAATCAAATAATTCTATATAAATAATCACATGAGTATGAAACATAACCCTTGATATTATACTATTATAACAATAACATGGAATATTAATAAATAATCTCATAATTAGTTAATGCATAATTTTAGACATCATAAACATATTGTCACGGTTTTGTCCAAGACACCATAACTAAATGGGTAAGGCATCAACCAATACCCAGACTAGTTTGTTTCATTAGAACTACTGATTCATCTAGGGGATATAGTGTCCCCCACCCATCACTTACTAAGTCTAATACATTCCACATATGAAATGGTTGAAACATAAATAGTATAAACATTCATATTGAAAAACTAGCATTCAAAATGTTAATACATTAACCATAAATAATGAATCGTATCCAAATAGAACATCCATAGTTAAACTAAGTCATAATCCATTCAATAAAATATGGTAAATGATATAAAAAGTAATCAAAATCAATTAATAATAATATTCAAATAATGGTGTTAATATAGATGAAAATACTATAACAAAATCAGTAAAAAAAGGTTGAGTAAAAATATCATTAATGCCATATAAAAATATTCGTATAAAAATAGAATTTTCTTTTAAAAATAGCCTCTTTTAATACCAAATATCCCAAAAATAAGTGAATAAGTTCTTTAATTTAATAAAATTTATAGGCTATAAAACAAATCTATAAATTAAATAATTATCAGGATGGTGGGAAAGTCGTTTTCACCATGTATGTTAAAAATAGAACAATATTTTTGACATTTGTCAAAATGTTTCATATAAAAATATTCCTTTGAAAACCATAGAATGAAATTAAAAATATACCTAAAATTTTATTTATAATACTATTGGACTCACATATTTTAATAATCACAAATCATGTTTAAATATTGATCATAATATATTAAGTCATTCTTTAATCCTTTTAATCTACATATACAATTATCTTATTCTCAACAATGAAAATTCTTAAGACTCATGACTTTGTTGCATCAACTTACGGTCCATATTTATCTAAATATAATCACACTGTTAAAGGTTACTGGTAAGAGCCTTCTATTCAAAGTCACCGTTATAGCATACTATCACCTTAAGCCACTATTTCTAGAAGACCATCGTTGAATATTTACAGTAACTATTGGAAGCTACTGGTACACGGTTACTGTCACAAACATATTGATGATATACTTATCAAAGCTCACAGACAAAGAGTTATTATCACAAGGTCACTGATCTAACATGGATTCCATTAGAAGTCCACTGTCAGACTCTTTCTCAAGTCTTCTGTTGAGAAATTCTCTATTCAAGTCTGCAGTGGGAAAGGTTACTGTTGAAGTAGTCTGATGTTACAGAACTACCAATTAGAAGATTAATGTTAAAGTTCTACTGTTGATCCTACCGATGGGGTTCACTGATGAGTATCCACTGTTACAAAGAATAAACAGCTACTGTTAAAAGACTACAGTTGACGTCTACAGTTGGAAAGACTACAGTTCACAGTTGGAAAGACCACAGTTGAAGCCCTCAGCTGAACAGTCTACCGATGAAGTCCACAGTTGTAGAGATTGAAGTCTACCATGTGACATGCATCTGCTACCAGTCTAATGATATTCCACTCTTTTATTTACCTATTTTATTAATACTATTATAACGGCCAGGTCAAGACAAATTAATGCACTTGACATTATTTAGTGTTATTTTTCGGGATATCAGGAGACAGTACGATGTATGAGCAAGACCACACTTGGTTGAAACATTTCTCTTGTCGGCCCCTACTGGAAAACAAAACACAAAAACAAGAGACTATATAAAAGGCACTGAATAGAGACACAAAGTAGTGGAAGAACCAGATAATACTGTAAAGAAGAAGGGAACTCTAAAGCACTTAGTTAGAAGAACAAGAGCTTCACGAAGATATATTGAAAATAACCTTCTACAATCTGTAGTAGTGTGCTGTAAAGAGTTTTTGAATCCAAGAAGCTGGTCATCTCTTCATCTGGAAGTCACAACATGGATGTTTTGACACTCTGTTTTAGAGGAAACTGGCATAGAAGGACCGAATCTTCATTTCATTCATTCCAACGAGTCCAGAGCTGATCTTCCAACACAATAGAGCATTCTGAACTTATCCCTACCATCTTTATCTCTACTGTGTTTAAATACTTTACATTTGAGAGAAGACTGTATGTGTTACACACACTGACTCTTGTGCTTGAACTGATGGATACTAAAAATCCCCATACCAATCTATCTTTACATTTTTTTCCCCATGTATAACTGTGGAAGAAGCCTGTTGTGGCTTGGTAGTTTATTTGTTTACCCACGTAGAACTGTGGTAGATGTTGAAAAACCTGCACAATTTGTGAAAGCTGTTGTAAAGACCAATACAGGTTGTGTATCACTTTTAATATAATTTCTTGTTGGAAGGTGATCACCAAGTGGAGAGGATTAGGTCTTGACTTAAGACTGAACCTCTTGTTTAAATTTGTTGTGTTCATCTTTGATTTACTCTATTTAACATATATCCACTATGCTTATATTTTCAAAGACAGAAATATGTTTTAACATTCACTCTGATAGTTAGTTTCGGTTTGTGTGTATATATGAGTTGTTTAGTAAACCTATTTCAAAAGTCAAATTAGTTCTCATGCTGATTCAACTGAGGAGTAATCAACATTTGAGAAACTTGTTAAACAATAACTCACTTATATATCTACTTCCTTTATTGACTGGGTTGTTCTAATTTGGGGGATTTTAATCCTAAAATTTTTTAACATAAATTTTAATTGGAACTCAATTCACCACCCTCTTGAGTATCCACTCCGACCAACATTTGGTATCAGATGATTCATTCTTGTTTATAAATAAAAGGTTTTGAAACCCTCTGTTTCAAAATGTGATATTAGTTTTAATTAAAGATCTTAAATTTCTGTTAGTTCTAAATTTTCTCTCTTTAAAATATTTTCTAAAATATAGTTATGGACAATAGACTAGAATGTGCTACTACTAACAGGACACATTTCTTTAATGGTGTGAATTATGGTCAATGGAAAATTAAAATAAAAATTCATTTGGAAAGTATTGGTTTTGATATTTATACTTCTATAGAATGAGAATATGAAATTCCCAAAACTACTAGATCTACCTGGGATGATGCTACAAATTCTTACTATAATAATAACTATAAAATCTATGAATTCCCTTTACTTCTCTTTAGGATATTAGGAATCTAACCGAATTTCTGCATGTAAAACAACTCATTAAATCTGGGACACCTTGGCTATTTCTCATGATGGAACTACCAATGTGAAGGAAATGAGATTAAATAATTATACTATTAAATATGATAATTTTAAGCTGAGACCTGATGAACCCATTTCTGATATGTATCTTAGGTTCAATGAGATTGTCAACACCATGAGTTCACTGGGAAAATTTGTTCCAGAAAAGGAGCAGATCATGAGAATGTTGAGATGTTTTTATGACAGATGGAGAGCCACTTCTGTGTCTATTCGAGAGTCATGTGACATCAGCAAGCTACCAATTAATTAATTGATTGGTAAACTAATGATGTATGAAGAGGAATTGAAGGTGAATAAAGATGATGATGATGAACCCAAAAGAAAATCTATATCATTTAAGTCTACTGCCTCTATGATTAAAGACAAGGATAAAATACATGTACTTACTGTATGTTCAACTAGTGAAGATTCAGATTCAGACAGTGATGAATAAATGGCCCAAATATCCATGAGATTTAATAGGTTCTATAGGAAGAAATTTTTTTCAGAAATCTAAACTACAAGGGTAAGTATGATCAACAAGGTAGTTGGAAGAAGGATTAGAAGAAATCTGATAAGGAAAATGATATAGTCTTCTATGAATGCACGAGGAAAGGACACATCAAGGCCGACTTTCCGAAGTTAAAATTCAAAAATAAATATAACTATAATGACAAGAAGTACAAGAAAGCAATGAAAGAAACCTGGAGTTCTTCGGAAGACAACACAAGTGAATCAGAAGCTACTGACTCTGAAAAGAATCATGCCAACATGTGCTTCATGACTAACATAACTGAGGTACCTGTTTCACTTATTCTAAATGATTATTATTCTGAAAATAAAAGTGACTTAGATAATGATGCAAATATATCTAAGGATGAACTGTTTGAATAATTCAATATATTGGAAGATAACTGAAATTAACTAAAGGATAAATACAAATCTTTGAAGAAACAGAATGCATTGAAAAGTAATATTAAAACAGATTTAAGTGTAGAAAAAGAAAAGAATGCTCAATTGTGGAAAGTGAATACTCAACTCAAATTATCTAATGAACAATTGATAAAGGATATTGAAAATTTCACTGCTGGTAGGGATACCTTGACACAGTTGCTAGGAAGACATATTTCTCCAAAATATACAACTAGCCTAGGATATCAGCCTGGACAGAGACACATTAGCAAAACCAAATTTGTTCCAAAATCTGGATAGTTCACTGCTAATTCTGGAAAAAAATTTGAGAAACAATTTTATAAAGGACCGAAAAAATTATTTATGTCTCAAAATATGTTTGTTGATTTTAGAAATTCTATAAAGAAAATATGGGTTCCCAAATATTTATTGGCTAACCTTTCTGGACCCAAGAAGATCTGGGTACCAAAATTATCCAATGTTTAATCTGTTTTTCATGGAAGTTGTTTAAAGAGTTCCAGTAACACTCTATGGTATTTGGACAGTGGATGTTCAATACATATGACAAGAGACTATTCTTACTTTAAGAGTCTAATTAAAGTTGATGGTGGGCATGTCACCTTTGGTGACAATGAAAGTGGAAAAATCATCGGCTTAGGCCAGATTCGTAGCCCCGATACAATATTAATTTATAAAGTACTTTTTGTTGATGGATTAAAATATAATTTACCTAGAATATCTCAGTTATGTGATTATGGCCTTAATGTTAAATTTGAGAATGATTCATGAAATGTTTTTAATTCAAAGAATGACTTATTTTTCACTGCATCTAGAAATGAGAATGTATATGTTGTTCATTTAAACTCTTTAGCTAAACAAAATGTTTCTTGTTTAAATGATTTTCATAAAGAATCTTGGTTGTGGCATAGAAAATTAGGACACTGTAATGTGCAATCACTTAGGAAGCTATCTAAGAAATGCTTAGTTAGAGACCAACCTAAATTAGAATTCCCAAATGATAAAGTGTGTAATCCCTGTCAAAAGGGAAAACAACACAAAGTTTCTTTCAAACCAAAGAAATAAGTCTCAACTTCTCAACCACTTGAGTTGGTTCACATGGATTTTTTTGGACCATCAAGAGTTTCAAGTTTAAATGGTAAGCACTATTTTTATGTTCTTGTAGATGACTTTTCTAGGTATACATGGGTATAATTTCTAGATCACAAAAGTGAAGCTTGTTCCTACTTTGTCAAATATTCTAAGTCTGTAGAAAACCTTAGTGGACTTAAGATTAAAACCCTAAGAAGTGATCATGACAGTGAGTTTGAGAATCATGATTTTGAATCATACTGCTCGCATAATGGATATAGTCACAAATTTTCTGCCCCTAGGACACCCGAACAGAATGGAGTTATAGAAAGAAGAAATAGGACCCTTCAAGAAATTGCAAGGACTATGCTTAATGAGTATGACTTACCTATTTATTTTTGGGCTGAAGCAGTAAATACAGATTGTTACATTATTAATAGACTCTTAATTAGAACTATTCTAAAAAGGACCCCTTATGAACTTTGGAATAATAGGAATCCTAAGGTTAATTACTTTAGAGTTTTTGGTTGAAAAGTCTTTATTCATAATACTAAAGATAATCTTAATAAATTTCCTCCCAAAAGTGATGAAGGAATTTTCCTGGGTTATTATATTTCAAGTAAATCCTATAGAGTGTTCAATAAGAAAACCAAATGTGTGGAAGAATCAGTTAATATCAAATTAGATGAGACTGGTCCACATGAGACTAAAGATTATCTTGAAAATCTTAAAGAAGATTTATCAAATTTGAACTTTAATGATAAAAATAGTGAATCCCCTGTAAAAGTATCAAGTTCTGGAAATTTTCCAAAATCTGCACCTGCTGATTTTGAACCAATAGACAATAATGAAGAATATATTTAAACCCTTCCTAAAGGTATTAGGACTCTCAACAATCATCCTCTAGATGCCGTTGTAGGCGATTTAAATAAAGGAACACAAACTAGAGCTTCTCTAAGAAACCAGGTTGAACATCATGCTTTTCTTTCACAACTTGAACCCAAAAATATTAATGATGCAATCACTGATGAATTTTGGGAAATGTCTATGCAAGAAGAACTAAATCAGTTCGAAAGAAACAAAGTTTGGGAATTAGTGGAAATACCCAAGGAAACCTTAACCATAGGCACTAAATGGGTGGTTAGAAACAAAGTAGATGAGTCTGGGAATATAGTTAGAAATAAAGATAGGCTAGTTGTACAAGGATATAGCCATGAAGAAGGAATAGACTATGAGGAGACCTTTTCACCTATAGCTAGACTAGAAGCCATTAGGATACTACTTGCCTATGCAGCTCATCTGAATTTCAAACTTTATCAAATGGGTGTTAAAAGTGTTTTTATAAATGGATACATAGTTGAGGATGTGTTTGTTGAAAAACCCCCTGGTTTTACAAATCCCCATTTTTTCAATCATGTTTTCAAACTGTCTAATGCTTTTTATGGCTTAAAACAATCTCCAAGAGCATGGTATGATAGGCTCAGCTCTTTTCTTATTTCAAAAGGATTTACCCAAGGTATAGTTGATCCTACTCTTTTCATTAAATGGATTTATAAAGATGTTTTGATAGTACAAATTTATGTGGATGGTATTATTTTTGGATCTTCTAAAAGTTCATTATCTGATGATTTTTCAAAAATGATGCAATAATGAGTTTGAAATGAGTTTAATGTGAGAACTCAAATTTTTCCTTGGATTTCATATCTTTCAAACTAAAAATGGTATTGTTTTGAATAAATTCAAATATATTAAGGATCTTTTAAAATGTTTTTCATTGGATGGTAGTAAAGGTAGTGACACACCTATGAGTACCACCTGTAAGATGGATACAGATGATGCTGGAGAACAAGTGAATCAAACCAACTATAGAGGTATGATAGGGAGTCTACTCTATCTTACAGCTAGTAGACCTTACATCATGTTTAGTGTATGCATGTGAGCTCACTTTCGATCCAATCCAAAAGAGTCTCATTTAACTGCTGTTAAAAGAATTTTTAAATATCTCAAACATACTCCCAACATAGGATTATTCTATCCAAAAGGACAATCATTTGATTTTTTGAGTTATTCTTATGCTGATTTTTCCTATTGCGGGTTAGATAAAAAAATCACCTCTAGGACATGTCACATTTTAGGCAAGTCACTAGTATCTTGGTGTAGTAAGAAGCAGAATTCTATTGCATTATCTACTACTGAAGCTGAGTACATAGCTGCTAGTAGTTGTTGTGCTCAAATTTTTTGGATGAAACATACTTTACTGGACTATGGATTTCAATTCAAACATGCCTCTATAAAGTGTGACAATACAAGTGCTATTAATATTTCCAAAAATCCAGTATCTCATTCTAGGACAAAGCATATTGATGTGAGACATCACTTTTTGAGGGATCATTATCAAAAGGGTGATATCACTCTTGAATTCAGTGGCACTAAACAACAATTGGATGATATATTCAAAAAGCCTTTGAATTATGATAGGTTAAATTACATCAAACATGAATTAGGTATGATTAATTTCAGCATAGGGGACCTCACTATTAGACCTCACAGTCGAACCTCACTGTTAGACCTCAAAGTCTAACCTCACTGTTAGACCTCACAGTCGACCCTCACTGTTAGACCTCACAGTTTACCCTCACTATTGGACCTCACAGTTGGACCTTACTATTATACCTCACTGTTGCACCTCACCGGTGTACCTCACTGATACATCTCACTGTTGGATACCTCAGTGTTTGTTTTTATTTTTTGTGGGAATTTAAACTGTTTTTATTTCTTTTTATCAAATCTATTTTATTTTATTTTAATCCCTAAATGATAAAATCAAAGGCAATGAACACATTTCAATCCACCTTCCTCTCTCAATCTTGAACCTTGCTCTCAAAATTCCTAAACCCTAACCCTTCACCTGAGCCCTCGAACCTCTCTCAATCTCTATGGCTAGAACCATGTGACCCCCGACTATCAATGAAGATGCGCTAAGGCCTAAGAGAACTTGAGCCGAATCCAGTGGCACCAGTAACACCCCATTGGGACCTGTAAACCAGCATTTGACCAAGAGACAAATATTTGCTAAGAAGGAGTTAAGTGAAGAATGGTTACTATCGAGAAAGTCATTAGTACTGAAAGTGCTAAATTCCCAAGGTTGGACCGTATGCTTTGCCAACAAAAATGGACCTTACTACCCGAATCTTGTGAAAGAATTCTATGAATATCTAACATTCGAAGAGAAAGAGGATGTGGATAAGCTAATTTCTAGAGTATATGGAAATGATGTTAGTTTCTCGTCTGCTGAGTGTGCTGCCTGTTTGAGAGTTCCTCATGAAAAAAAAATTTATTACTACTATGGAGTGGCTCCTCCAGATAGTTCTGTTTTTGAGTATGAAAAAGCTCTGGAAGAACTGACAGAAGATGGAAAATCAAGAAGGATCATTGCAGCTGAGATGAATGGAGAAGATAGGCTCTTATTCAAATTCATTAAGCATGTACTTAGTCCGAGGAGAGGGGAAATTGTTGTACTGAAGTACCAGGACATATTTCTGATGTACTTACTGAAGAATAGAAAGAAGATTAACCTATGTAGGTTACTGATGGTACAATTGGAAGATATGACCAAGGAAATATTGAATTCCAATGCCTTGTTTCATGCCAAGATTATTTCAATTATGATAAAGGTAAAGGGTGTGGCTGGAAGTCAAGAAGAAATGATAGTATCCAAGAACAGTGTCTGTATCTCCAAAGTAATTTGCAAGTTCATTAAAATTAGTTGGAATCCCTGGAAGAGGACGTGGGTGAATGATGAACGAAAGGTGTATGAAAATTTTGACCCTAGTACTCATCCAACTAGGCCAAAAGACAAAAGAGATCCAGGCCTGAGGCCTGATGAGCCAGAACTGGTTTATTCTGATGAGGAGGGTGAAGGATCTGTGGACCCTCAAAGAGAGAACACCCCCATTGATGATGGGAGTGATCCTGATTTACCTCATAGTCCTATAAGGACTGTAGCTTTTGGAGCATCTATCCCTCCAAAAGAACTACCAAGGAGAGAGATTGTTCTGAAGGACAGTGATACTGAGACCACTGAAGAAGAAGAAGAATCATATGAGAATGTTGTCAAGGACACCTCTGAAGAGGATGAGGTAACCGAGTCAGATCATTTTGTTCATGAAGAAAAGGAGGCTGTTGCTGAAGCAGATGATGAGTAAAATGAAGAATAAGAGCTCAGTTTGATCCCTCTAATTGATAATACATACTTTATAGTGCCTAATCAAGAAGAAGGAGTGGCATCTACTACCATTGATGAGAGAGTCATTGATGACTCAAAAAAGGATAGGACTAACCCTACTATTGAACTATCAAAGCAAATGGTTGTTGCATCTGCTGAAATTGCAAAGGAGGTTGTGGAATTACCTAGAACAGAACTGTTAGAGGAGATTCCTCATGAGAATGCTCTATGTAAGGGGGAGCATCTTGGTTCAGTTTCTGTGTTGTATGACATCGAAGGTTTGTCATCAGATCTAGGATATATGGTTCTTGGACTCAATTATGGAGATTCTGATGAGTAAGACCAACCCCAAAGGGATTCAGTTATTATACCTGTTGTGGCTAACAATTTAGCAACCAAGGAGGACCTTGAGTCATTAAAGGCTGAAATGAAAGAAGCTTGGAGAGATTCAGTGGCAGATTTGAAGAAAATCCTGGTTGAAGAGATGAGGACTGTGGAGAAATCCCTGCATCTATATATAGGATGTGTTGTGTCTAGTACAGTGAAGGAAATGATGGATGACGTTAAAATATGCCATACTCAAATTGAGAGTTGGACAGGAGTTGTGGTTGCTCTAAGACAATCGATTGCTTCATTGACTTCCATGAACAGTTCTCAAACCCAAGTGAATGTTAATATTAGATATATCGAAGAAGTAGTCAAGAAGTTTGCGGAAGTATTTGAGGCTTTTAAGACATCATTCAAAGAACGTTTGAACAGTCAAGATGCACTTGTTCATAAGGTGGTCAGTAATTTGACACAGTCTTTCAAAGAGACAGTAGCTTTCTCGGTAAAACCCCTTCCCTCATCCAGCTCCACTATGAACATTGACCAGATCAGAACTGTGATCCAGGAAGAGTTAGCTAAGTCTAGTACCATTGGCACCTCTGATACTCAGATACTTGCTACCACTAGAGAAGTCAGTAGTTTTGTTCGTGATCACCTACGGGCAGCTACTTCTTCTCAAGAGGCCATTAAGAATAAGGTGGATGCCTACTTTGAGAAGGTCTATACCAAGCATCAAATGACCAACCACTTCAAGCTCTTGATAGAGAATATGAAGTTGCCTCCTATGACACAGGAATTCAGGGAGCAGGTCAGCAAGCTGAGAGAATTGGCTCTTACATTGGATAAGTTTTTGGGAAACAAAGATGATTTCTTATCGGCTTTGGAAAGAGGAGGAAGCATTATTATGGATTTCAGAAATATTCTTCTCCCCTTTCTCCATGTGGACTGCACCCCTATCATTATACCTCCTGCCTTACCTACATCTTTACCCAGTGGTTCTTCTTCCATCATGTCTCCTACTAAAGCTATCATAAGCCTTACACCACTGATCCGTCAGAAATATACCCACTACAGACCCACAGGATCATCTGTTGTTGCCCCTCCATTCATTCCTACAGCCATTCCTAAACCTGCTGATCCACAAGATTCTTCTCCATCTTCTTCTTCAAAAGGGAAATACCCCTTAACTATAGATGTTGTGTATTGAGTTTGTTTATGTCTTCTGATAGGGACTCTGTATTCTTTTTTGTCATGAAATGTATTTTGTTATTAATATAAGCCTTCTCAGTTTTTCACTCATTTGTATTTCTTTTTTCTAATCACAAAGGGGGATAAATACTTTGCATATTGTGCTTAATATGCTAATTAAGAAACTAATATGAAAATACTATGCTAACTCTCAAAATATTGTTCTTATTAATCTCTGATACTTGACAAATTTTAATACATACTGACATAATTTGTGATTATCAAAAAGCGGGAGATTGTTGGACTCACCAGTTTTAATAATCACAAATCATGTTTAAATATTGATCATAATATATTATGTCAGTCTTTAAACATTTTAATCTATATATACAATTATCTTATTCTCAATAATGTATATTCTTAAGACTCATGACATTGTTGCATCAACTTATAGTCCATATTTATCTAAATATAATCTCACTGTTAAAGGCTACTGGTAAGAGCCTTCTGTTCAAAGTCACCGTTATAGCTTACTATCACCCTAAGAAACTGTTGCTAGAAGATCACCGTTGAAGATTTACAGTCACTGTTGCAAGCTACCGGTACACGGTTACTGTCACAAACATATTTATGATATACTTATCAAATCACACAAAGAGTTACTGTCACAAGGTCATTGCTCTAACAAGGCTTCCGTTAGAAGTCCACTGTTAGACTCTTTCTTAAGTCTTTTGTTGAGAAATTCTCTTTTTAAGTCTGCAGTTGGAAAGGTTACTGTTGAAGTAGTCTGATGTTACAGAACTAACAATTAGATGCTTACTGTTAAAGGTCTATTGTTTAGCCTACCGATAGAGTTCACTGTTGAGGATCCATTGTTACAAAGAATAAACAGCTATTGTTAAAAGACTATAGTTGATGTCTATAGTTGGAAACACTACAGTTCATAGTTGGAAAGACCACAATTGAAGCCCTCAGCTGAACAGTCTACCGATGAAGTCCATAGTTGTATAGATTGAAGTCTACCGTCTGACATGCATCTGCTACCAGTCTAATGATATTCCACTCTTTTCTTTACCTGTTTTATTAATACTATTATAGCGGTCATGTCTGGACAAATTAATGCACCTGACATTATTTAATGTTATTTGTAGGGATATCAGTAGACCATACGATGTACGAGGAAGACCACATTTGGTTGAAACATTTCTCTTGTCAGCCCCTACTGGACAACAAAACACAAAAACAAGAGACTATATAAAAGACACAGAAGAGAGACAAAAAGTAGTGGAAGAACCCGAACATACTGGAAAGAAGAATGGAACTCTAAATCACTCATTCAGAATAACAAGAGCTTCACAAATATCTATTGAAAAGAACCTTCTACAGTCTATAGTAGTGTGCTGTAAAGAGTTTTTGAATCCAAGAAGCTGGTCATCTCTACATCTGGAAGTCACAATCTTGAAGTTGTGACACTCAGTTTTGGAGGAAACTTACAAAGAAGGACCAAAGCTTAATTTCATTCATTCCAATGAGTCTAGAGCTGATCTTCTAACACAATAGATCATTCCGAACTTATCCCTACCATATTTAGCTCTACTGTGTTTAAATACATTACATTTTTGAGGAGTGTGTATGTGTTACACACACTAACTCTTGTGCTTGAACTGAGGGATACTAAAAATACCTATACCAAACTATCTTTACATTTGTTTCCCACGTATAACTATGGAAGAATCCTGGTGTGGCTTGGTAGTTTATTTTTTTACCCACATAGAACAGTGGTAGAGGTTAAAAATCCGGGACAGTTTGTGAAAGCTGTTTAAAAGCCCGATACAGGCTCTGTATCACTTTTAATATAATTTCTTAGTGGCAGGTGATCACCAAGTGGAGAGGATTAGGTCTTGACTTAATACCAAACCTCTTTTTTAAATTTTTTGTGTTCATCTTTGATTTACTTTTTTTAACATCTATCTGTTGTGCTTATATTTTCAAAAACAGAAATCTATTTTTACATTCACTCTTATAGTTAGTTCTGGTTAGTGTGTATATCTGAGTTGTTTAGTAAACCTGTTTCAAAAGTAAAATTAGTTCTCATACTGATTCAAATGAGGAGTAATCAACCTTTGAGAAACTTGTTAAACAATAACTCACTTATACCTCTACTGCATTAATTGACGGGGCTGTTCTAATTTGGGGGATTATAATCCAGAATTTTTTTAACAGAAATATTAATTGGAACTCAATTCACCCCCCTATTGAGTATCCACTCCGACAAACAAATACTTTATCATACATATAAATAAATAGGTAAAATAAAATCAAGAATATTGACATGGAGAAAAAAATTGATAATTATATCTTTAAACAATCAAGGTGTCTCATAAAACATTGAACATTTAAATCATAAGTCCCATGAAAGGATAAAATTTAATAAAAAATTAAAGAACGTTATAATAATTAAATTAATGACATGATAAGTCAATGTGGCTGTATATGCACATCATAAAAGAGGGCGGGTGTATAATATCAAATTATTCATCAATGAAAGGAGATTAAGATGAATCCTCTTACCTTAAGCTTCCTTCAGTTGAACATGGTTTAACCTCCTGTATAATGGGTATAATACTATTATTAACTTATATAATAACCATCTTCATTTTTATGATATAATATATGATATTCTTATATTATTTTATCACCTGTTTGCTAATAAGTTTTCGTTATTACTCTTGTTTCGGGTGTTAACTACTTCATTTTCCTATGCATGTTTTGTCATGAATGTCTCGGTTATTTTTCATACGATATAGATAAAACATCACCATAATGATGCTAATATCATAAATATAATATTTAATTATTAAATAGATTTTTATATCCATTTATGAATGTTTGATATAGAAAATCAATCATATCATGTCATTGTGGAAATGGATCATACGTATGTATGAGCGATGGTATCATTTCTTTATTGGTGAAGGGGTAAGGAGGTGTATGGTATTTACTATTACCAAAATTAATATCACGTCATTAGTAATATATATATTTATTAGTTCCTTCATTATACCCATACATGTAATGTTGTGATGAAAAACAAATTACACCATGATGTGGAGAAGATAAGTCGTATGTATGCACACACGATGCTTTCTTTTTTCATAGGATAGGTAAATCATGAAATATGGTTTTCCCATAATCAAAATAACATCTCATAGTATATATAAATAATACTATATTTATTACTTTATCTTCGAAACTATTCACAAAGAGTAATTAGTATAAGAAATGAACTTGGATGAGTTGGTAAAAATTATTACTACTTCTTCAGCAGAATCCCTTTAGATCTCTTCGGAATAGATCTATGGTTGTCCTTTTGGAAAGCCCATAACCTACCAATATTGTTTATTGATGTTTGATTAATAAATGTTCAGGATTTTGTCGATATATATGGATCAAAGTTGTGTTAATAAGTGAGGTAGAAGATTACATTTTATAATTGAGGTGAGCGGCACTTTAGGAAACTCTAGAAATATTAAATTAATATTTATTAATATTCAATTATAATTTTATCCAAAGTGAGTTATTTAGAATCTAATCTGATAATGGATCTAAATAATATCAATTAATAATTTTTATACAATTATATGTAACATTTTTACCCTTATATTTTGACTTTAACCCTTACTTAATCACTTTAAGTCTTAACATGACAACATTCATTTTTACTCTTTGAAGGTTAATATTATTACTATAAAATGCCAATAGAACCAAAAATTATTAATTTATGAAGTTTTAAAATTTACCCCAATAATTTTAATTAATTTTACATTTTTATGAATTTTATATCATTTAATAAAATATTGTTTTAAATATCATTAATGTCAATTTTGACACTATTCATTATATGACTTTTTAAAATTGTCATAACTACATGATAACTTAGAATAGAAACATTTAATACACTCATAATATATCTATTTAATTTATAAAATTCACGTATAAAATTAATTATCCCAAATAATATTTATTCTAATATTTTTAATATCATTTATTTAATATTTCAAATAATTAAAAAAGTATTGCATCATCATTATGTAAGCCCTTAAGGCAACTATTTATTTCTAAAAAAATCAAAATAAATTACCATGATTAATATAGACATTTTATATTTTAAATTAATATATATATTCTAATATATTTATTAAATAAGAACATATTAAAATTTTAATACTTATTAAAAACCTGAGTTTTACGTATTAGACTTTCCTTAGAATATAATACTCGAAATCCCTTAATGTCATCCAAGTGGCTCCAGGAAAAAATAAAATAGGCCCAATTAAAAACAAATTGGCACTCACTCATCAAATAAAATAAGGATAAGTTTTATGGTAATTTTATAATATTTATAATATTATTTTTATCCTTAATTACCCGATTTACCCTTAATTGTGGTAATAAAAATTTCCACAGTTACTATTCATATTTTCAAAACAAAAATTGGCTTATTTACTAAATTTAAATATATTATTTAAAGCAAGGAATTCATTTATTATAATTAAAATCACTTAATTTAAATAAATTTATTTAAAATTAATCCTGCAGACGGGACGAAACAATGATTTTTTAAGTAAAAATGTTCAATAGATTATAATGTTTTCATATCCAATTTCAATGTAAAATTGATTAAAATAAAGAAAATTGAATTAAATGGTATAATATTTATTTAATTTTACTTTAAAACAAATCAAAAATATAATTTATCACCATAAATTATTTATCTAGAAATCTATTTTTAATTTAAATGCTTTGTTTTTCACTATTTATCAAAACATGAAACTTATCTAAAAAATACCTAATACTCGAACAAAGTAAATTTTTATATTCTTATTTAAAATAAAAAATTTATACTATCAAATATAATTTATAAATGTTTCAAATCAAAAGGTGGAAAAAAAACCTTTTAAAAAATATAAACATTTATACTTAAACTTGGTTTTATTCATATATTAAGCTTATAAAACTTATTGGATTAACTTAAAAACATTTCTTAAAATATAATAAATATATTTTTAATTAATATCTTTCACTAAAAAGTTATTAATTTTAATTATTATTACAGAATTCCATTATGGGGATCAAAATACTTTTTTAATAAAAAAAACTTTTATATTCAATCATTTTTTATTTTCATTTCCAATTAATTTTTAATAAAGGAATTAATTTTATTAACATGTGTAAAATATATTTTCATAATTTATTTAATACTATGAAAAACTACCTACTTAATGACTAGTTTTAAAATAATAATACTTAATAGTATATTATGATTCATTTATGCATGATGTTGTGTGCATAATATACTATCAAAGAATTTGTATTTATTTATGAAGACATACTGTAAAATATTAGGGTTATATATTTTAGTTTGGAGAACATGTTGTCTTGAGGGTTTCCCCTCATCGGGGTCATTAAAATTAGGCATAGGGAGTAATATTTCTCCTTGGATCATCGGTCCTTTTGAGGTGTTGGATCACATTAGTGAGGTGGCTTATTAGTTTTCTCTTCCAACATGACTACATAAGATTCACAGTTCCTTTTTTATTTTCCCAATTCATCAGAAATTTCTTGATGAATCCCACATTATTGGCTGGGTAGAGTTGGATATCAAGGATGACAATACATACGTGGAATGACTAATAGAGAACCAATATTATCAAGGGTAAGTGTTTCATGGATGAACAATTCCCTTGATTCATGTGATACAGAGGTATGGTACCTTTGAGGTGACTACATGGGAGCATGAGATGCATATGTGTTCCTAGTTCCTTGAGTTGTTTTGAGTTTTTCCTTATTTTTTCTTTAATGATATACTCCCTAAATCTTATTGATTTATATAATGTTCATTTTTCCTTAATAGACGATTTGTGTTACACATCCAACAATAGAAGATCGGAAAACCCATTACAAATCAATATGCGTAATATTTATTACATGTTTTCAAATTTTGCGGGTGTGTTAGTTCTTCCTATGGTGGACAATATCTTGACAAGGATGGTGGTATTCCTTGATTTTTGTGCTTTTAATATTATTATATGGAAGTTTTAGTGATAATTATCATAGGATATATTGGATGAAATGGTGGTTTGGATGGTTTTGTGAAGGATATGGAATTTGAGGATGTGTGATATGGTGGTAATGTTTCAACTGTAGTGAGATTATTGATAGGTAACTTGCATGATGGTTATTTGGGACCTTCCCTTTATTTCGGGCTAGGATTTGATTCTTGAGGGAGAGAATCATTTGAGATGTATCTATTATAATAGTTTGTAATTCCCAACTTGTTACTTTGTGAGAATTCAAGTAATGGATGTGTATGGGAGATGTTTCAAGGGATTTGAGTGTGTGTGGTGAAGTTGTAGTATAGATTCCTCTGGAGAAGGATTTGGAAATGCAGGGGATTGTCTGGTGTCGTAAAGGAGATGTTAGTGGCATGAAGAGATCAGTTGTAGTGTGGAGACTTGGAGGTATAATTATGAGGTTTCTAAACTTTTTTTCATGGATTTAGAGTTGTTACTATGATAATATGTGGAATTAAATAGGATGTATTCTTATGGTTCTTTCTATTTCATGATATCCACACCATAGGGTTGGGTTGTGGAATTGAATTATTCTTGGCGGTTACATTTTGTGGCATAGGGGTTTGTCTTGTTCTTTGTAAACTACCCTAGTTTGTCAGATCTGGGTGTGGAACTCACCATGTTACTTAAATATGGGTTTTACCATCCAAATTGTAGTTTGGTCCCTTCATTTTCATTGTATACTTATCATGTGACATCACCTTTCCACCATAGTAAGGATTGTTGCACCGTGGTCTTCTAAATTTTTACACAGCCTTTAAATTCTAGAACAACTATGTACCATATCTTCCTCTGTTCTAGTATCTCAACTCATGGGTGAATCATGTGGGATTTTTAGAGGCCTTTCACCCTGTCCTTTTGGGATTTAATTCATACCATATAAAGATCAATTGTTAGAAATTCTAAGCTGATCCCCTCCATTCATTCTAAAAATTTCCCTTGGTCAACATTCTATAGAATGTTATGTCGGGGGGATATTAATGGTTTTCATGAAATTGTGGATAAATTTTAATAAAGGGTGTTAGGTTCTAGTTTTATTATCTATCCTTCAAGTGACCAAAGTCATGGGGATGTTTCTTCTTTATCCCACCTTTACACAACTATTTGTGAATATTTTTTGAGGTAGAGAGCCTCATTCCCCTTTTTATGTGTATCTATAGGAAGTGCATGATTTTTCCTTCTATTGGGTTAATTGTATAGGTTGTCTTATAAAGATAATTATTTAGCTAAATTTGAGTTTGATGAGATTATTTACCAACACCTATGTTTACTATTTTTATATATATTCAATATGATGATGTTTTCTTATTTTCATTATTAAAAATAATGGATGTTGGTAACCATATATTCATTATTATTGTTTTGAATCATGAGGCCCTTTCCCTATTGTTAGATTTCTTTAACCATGCATGAAATTATTATTCACTTATATGTGACAAATGAATTAGTTTCCCATGAAAAAAATGAATTATGTGGTAAGTCCCATGATAAATAATAATTTATTTTATACAGAATACCTCAATCATGGTAAAAAGTGGATGTAAAAATTTGATGTTGTGTGTGGATGTTCTTATTATGAATCTTTTTAGTGATGTGAACATTGTTGAGGATTTGACGGTGATGGTGGTGATCGTCTTGGGTCTAGAATGTGTTGGGAATTTGAGTGATTTTTTTCTGACATAAAATGTGATGTGGGTTGATGTGTGGTAGTTATCATGAGTCTTTTATGTGGTGAGATAGTTAGCTTTTGAAGATGAATTGATATAAGATGTGTTGTGGTATGGTTTTATTATTTACCTTGATATTCATGGAATTAATTGAAAATATGAAATTAAAATAACAATGGAAGTTATTAAATATAAGATTGGGTTGTAATTAATGTTTGGTAAGTTGATTAAATGAAATGATTGATGAGTGTGGTAAAACATGATATGGTATAATTGAACATTAATGAACAAATATTGTCTTGTAATTGAATGAGAAATGGTGTTGTTATGTGTGGTTTTTTTGTAGTGTGGTTCATCTAGTGGTGGAAATAGTTTTGGTGGAAGTCATGAGGTTCAGTGGTGGTGATGTGGAGTATGATAGTGAATTTTATTTTATCCTATAGATTGAAAAAATTTCACTATCTATCTATCATTTATTTTTTAATTTTATTTCATTACGCACCCCATCCAAGTTGAATAACCCTACCAACACCCAAAGGCGTGGGTCCTATGTGTTTTCTCTGACATCTAGGTTGGTGGAGAATTAGATATTTGTCAACTCCATCTTCCCATATCTTCCTCTTATAGTATTTACGATTTGGGTTGATTTTGAGGACGACCTAGTGATGATATTGGTGGGTTTCATAGATTACCTAGTGGTGATGAGGATGTGACATATAGTGGAGGTCATTCGTGGTGAGATGATGGAACGAGGTTGATGTCCTTTACATTTATGATACCCACATACAGTGGTTATTTGATGAGTATGTGATGTCATGATTATTGATGCTTTCACCAAATTCTATACAATGTGGTAGGTTGGTGATGAATTCATTAAATTCAAACATTAATTTTAGTTTGACATCATTATGTCATGATTTCAATTGATTTAAATTTCCCATTTTTCATTGAATTGTCTTATATGTGTGTAATTAACATTTTTAGATTGATTTGAAAAAATAAAAAAAAATTAACTACAGCCATTTTTCTAAAGGATTTATTCTATACAGTGCTGAATGAAATCGATAAGAAAATGAGGAATTTGAAAGAAAAAAAGGGGCATCATCTAGGATCGTCCTCAACCAGCTACAAGGAACATGGATTCCCCATAGGGGTGGCACATAGGTGAAACATGGGGAAAGGAAACACCATATCTAGGGGTCAGGTCTATGCGACAACTAGATGAGAGGCCTCCATGGGGGGCTAAGCCCAAGCGGTCGTAGGTGTCTTTTGACTCTGGTCAATATTCTATGTCATTTGCAGGAATGAGATCAATAATATAGTGGAGTCTAGAACCAGATTTTTTTTAATATGTGAAGAAAATTTTACCTGAGGCATTGTGAACTTGTAGAAACACCATCATCTCGAGTGAACTCATGCTCCGGATAGTCTCGGAAGACACTTAGCGACTCATCAACTGGTGTGGAATGATGTCATGAGATGACCACTTGGTGACACATCAACTAGTGGTGTGAGGTGGCATCATGTGATCTCACAGCGTATCGCCATCTTACATGGAGCAGTGTTTATTGTAACACCCCAATCTTCCACGGTATGTTTCCCTTTGAATAATGCAATAGCTTGCATTGTACGCAACTTCGAGATTCTAACACAACACAACCAATCAAACTAGTCGTTATGAATATTAATACCCACCTTTTGAAATTTTATACATTTTATCATTAAAAATTGACTTCATTTTTGGATTTGGAATATCGAAATTATCTTAGGGTGAATTTTTGGTACTTTTCTAATAACTTTCATATTTTGATGAATAGTGAAAATTACTAAATTTTAATTAAAAACAAATTTTTTAATCGAAATAATTTATAGTGATAAATTATGAATTTGAGTTATTTTAGAGTATAATTAGATTATATTTTCACCATTTAATCCAATATTGGTCATTGTACATAATTTCACATTTAAACTTGATATAAGCAAGTGTCAATTTTTTGATTGTTGTTATTTCTGAAAAACACTCTTTTTGTTTTGACAACGAGAATTAATTTTAAATTAATTTCTACCACTTATTTGTTTTGAATTTAAAAAAATGGATTCAATATTTAGAATCAGGAGGTAAAAATTGTGTAAATAGGTAACTTTTTTTTTGACATTTTGAATAATTATTTCGGTAAATATTTTATTTACCATGGTTAAAGGGTAAATCCGGTAAATAAGGGTAAACAAATAATATTATAACAATATTAAATTACCCTAAAGCATTTACTAACCCTATTGGTTGATACATTTATGACCATGGGAATCTTTGGGTCGATTTTGGGACCCCATGGAGCCACTTGTAAGTGATAATGACACTTTATATTAATTAAGTTAAAGTAAATACAAAAATGACATAAGCATATATCTTTTAGAAAAAAAATAAAATAGGGTTATATATGTTATATTTTCGACTCTAAATATTAATTAGAAAGCTAAAAATATATCATACATATTGGTTTTTTATATATAATTTTTATATATTGAATAATTAAATTTATTTATGACACAATAATGATGCAGTATTTTCCTTATTAACGAAAGAATCAAATAATTAGTATTGTAAATGCTATAATAAATATGATTTGAAATTTTTGATGACCTAAAAATATTTTATTGGTTAATATTACATGTTAGGATTTCTTAAATGAATTTGGTTCTAATTAATAAAGTTTTTATGAATTTAACAAAAATCAATTATTAAATAGTGTCAAAATTGACATAAATGAGTTTTTAAAACAAATATTATATTATTAATTGATATTCTATTCCTGAAAATCTATGGTTCGGCCAAAGTACTTATATAATGATAGGTGTATCATTAATTTACATCTTGGGGGAATCTTGGAAGTATATAGTAAGTTATTTACAATATAATATAAAAATACAAAGAGACATGGTAAATGACAAACAAATTAACTAAGAGTTAAATCAAAACAATAAAGTTAATATAGAGATCTAAATATTCTCTAAAACCTATTGGTGGAGTGGTTTTAGGTACATCCCTACCTCAGCCTTTAAATAATATACTTTTGAGCCATTATAAACCGAAAATTATTTTATTATAAAATATTATTTCTAGCTTTTCCTATGGTGCCCATCACCCCTCTTATAAAAGGAAATCCCCCTTCTCCCTAATTAACACCTTAAATTCCTTTTTCCTAGGCCAACCCATGCCCAATTATTCTGTAAAATTCCCTCACTTCAACCTATATGCCTTATTTTTTATCAGAAATCCAACCTAAGGGGCTCTTTTGATCAACTCAAAAGGAAGAACCCGAAGAAGAGGTAATATTTTCACCACCCTTTTTCAAGTTCCTTTCTTCTTACACTTATTCATTATTTGTTATTTACTTTATAAAATAATAACTCCAATATCTTCTATATACTTCGATGTTATTAAAAATATGGTACAACCATATTCAGTATTCGATCCATCCTTTGAATGACATGTCACCATATGTGCGTACGTACGACCTACCGTCTCCACGTCATGGTGTAATTGTTATTCAATACATTATTAGTTGGATGGGTATGATAATGTTTTTTAATTTATTTAAATAATAATTATAACATGATAATGATTCTGTATATATGATCTAAAATCCAATTATATATTATTTTAATATCAAAAGAATGATATTGTCGCTCATTCATACGTACAGACTACTGTCTCCACGAATGCGATGAGATTCATTCCCCATCGTATCCATTCAAGAATAAATTTCATGTGATGATTAAAAATAATGTTTAGAGACATGATATAATTTTGTATAAGAATAAGATACATCCCATCCATAACAAATATGTCTCACATAACAAATAATATAATGGAAAACTAGTCTGTTAACACCCGAAACGACGATAATACTAAGATATTATTAACAAATGAATGTTAAAAGATAATATATGATATAATATTAATGTATATGATTATTTTATAAGTCAATTAAAATTATATATCCATTATACAGGAGGTTAAACTACCCTCGACCTAAGAAAAAGTACAGTGTAAGGGGTTTCTTATCTCACTTTTTATTCCGTGAGATTTCCATTTTTTCACCACTTATTTATTGCATGTGTTGTGTGTACTACCAATGATTTTATACATTGTGTAATATACTTTAATTTATGGATATTTACATCATTAATGTATGATCCTTTTTTCATGGTTGTATGTTTCGTAAGTTACCAAATCGATAAGGGAATTTGAAATTTCAAATTCCACTCATTCGACTTTATGCATACTTCATTGATTATTTTACTCCAATATTATGTGTGGAATCACTATTAATTTGATAATTTCCAATACCCTTTCTATGGATATAATTTTGATACACATAATCACTCCATTGATAAATTTTCGAGTCATCTATATGAACTTTATAAGAGTAATTTTAACTCAATCTCCATTTATTGAGTTAAATATCCAATTCATTGGTGTTGTTTTTAAAAGAATATGTGTGAATGTCCTCTGATTGATTTATACTGAATATCCAATAATATTGAGTGTATTTTTATTTTTCACACATAATTATGTTATTGATTTATCCTTAACATAAGTATATGGTCTTTATAAGATATTTCATCTCCATTTACATTCCATTGAGACTTATTTGTTGTTATACACCAAATCAATTCTATATGGTGTATATAATGTACTTTGACATAGTATATCATGAATCCCTTTATTCTAATTATAATAAAAATATTTTATTACCACAATTATTTGTATTGAATTGTCTCTCTTTTGGTTGGGAACTCTAACTAAAATATAATTTTAAAAAGTTTTAATGATTTGTTATTCTAAATATTTCTCATTAATGTCCATGTTTTAGAAATGGGTTTAAGGATTTATTTATATGGACATTAATTTTTTAAAATTAAAATTCCTTTTAAAAGTTTCAAAGTGGTATGGGAAACTTTGATTCAAAAATCTATTTTTAAATGGCTTCTTGAAAAATAGTGTGACCTTTAAATGATTTCACGAAAAAGGGGGATATTTGTCTTTAATAGTTTCGATGATTATTTTCATCTATGTAAATATCCTTCATTATTGTAAATTGAGGTTAATCTGTTACAATACAATCTTTTATATTGTATTGAATGAGTTATGTTTGACTGTAGATGTGATATTTTTATACCATTCATGGTTTGTGGATAAAGTGTTGACATTTTGTATTCTAGTTTTAATACGAATGTTTATGTTATGTTGCAAAATTTTCATATGAGGAATGCATTGGACATAGTAAGTGACAGGTGGAGCCCTCTATACCTCCTCGATGCATCGGTATGTCCCATGAGACAAACTAGTGTCTTGGCATAAGGCCTTGACAAAATCTTATTTGTAGTCTTGGAACAAGGCCTTGACTATGTGGTTATGAGAGTATGGCATTATGAATTCCATAATTATGAAAGTGGTAATTGATATTTCATGTGATTATTCGACTAGTATAATATCCATGTGAATAATTAAATGGAATTATTTCATTTTATTTTTTCCATATTATGCTCAAGTTCAAGTTTAAAAGAATTTTGTTATAGTTATACATTTTCTTAAATGTTTATGATTATTTATGAAAGTTTCCTCTATATTTTTATCCTTACTGAGCATTTTATACCACCCCTTCCTATGTTTTATTTTCTTCCCAGGACGTGAAGAAGTATTTTATGACTTACCTGCAGGGATAGTCTGAGGGGATAGGAGTGTGGTCTATGGAAATAATTTTGTCGTAGTTTTTCATTTTATGATGTAATGTAATCATTATAAATGTATCTAGTACTTCTAAGGATACTAAACTAATCGGCATTTCGATACTTTATCTTTTTTGATAATGAGAATGATATGTAATAATGCACAGACTCTGGGTAACTAGGGTCGGGGCGTTACAGTTGGTATTAGTGGAAATTTAGTACAAACCTTGGAAACTAGATTTAGATAAACTCTGATTAGAGCACATATCCCTAAGATATACATTGAGGATTAGTATAGAAGAACTTCCTAGAATTTTGGTATTGTATCTATTTTTGATTTTTCCAAGAAATACATCCCTATCTGGATACAAGCTGGTAGAGGCGGCTCTAGAACAGATGTACCTAGGGGTAAAACCCAAAAACACCTCTTTGACCTAGACTCGAATGGGAGCCGGTGCACGACAACGGGTCTTGCTACACTCTTGGTTACGACACTCCTGGGGGATATGCTTAGGATAATTTAATTTTTCGTTAAAAACCAATTTGAAGTATTTTAATATAATATGGGAATAAATGACCTTGGTTTATTCTAAGGTGCTTCAAATTGATAATATGGTGTCATGATATTCTCTAAATGATTTTATGACTACTGTTACTCACACAATGCTTTCTGGTTTTAGTCAATGTCTAGATTCCAAGGAAGTCATAGTAACATTGAGAATTCTTGACATGATGGGAACGGTAGTGGAAATGAGAAACAAAATGGAATGTTGATAGGAGTAAAAGATATCGTTTTAATGCCCAATAAGTTTTCCAAAAATATGATCAACAACATATATATTCACCAACTCATGGACTCAACAAAGAAGAGAAAGGTTATGAATGATAAGATATCCAGTAGTGGAGACCATGGAGAATAGAATCCTCAATTTCCATCATGTAGGAAATGTGGAAAGAAACACCCAGGAAAGTTTCTTAATGGAACAATGAAATGATTTACATGCGGGAAAGAAGAACATAAAGTGAAGAATTAATGAAGAAAAATGCAGAGTACTATGGAAGAAAATAAAAATGGTCCCAATAATCCATTTACAGGCATTTGCCATAAATGTAGGGGACCTGGCCATTACCCGAGTGAATGTCCTATTCTATAGGATATTTTCTTGGTCAAAGAAGAAGTTATGTGGAAATAA
Organism: Viscum album; assembly: GCA_963277665.1. Classification (NCBI taxonomy): domain Eukaryota; kingdom Viridiplantae; phylum Streptophyta; class Magnoliopsida; order Santalales; family Viscaceae; genus Viscum; species Viscum album. Next base: position 1,423,846,019 of record OY728155.1, on the reverse strand, counting down.
ATGGTTGGAGAAATGTTTAAAATTATTAGTGCTTCTTTTGGATGGGATTACTTGGGAATAATTTTCTCTTATATTTGAAACCCAGCAGTTTTCCATGTGAGAATGATATTTGATGAAGGCCTATCTTTTCTCTTGTGGATATAGTTATAAATAACCATTTGGTTTTATATGATCATTGGGTTTGAGGAAATTACAAGTTATTATATTTTGGGATGAAAATGCAAGGTATAAGATAAAATTTTTGGTAAAATTATGTTATGGTTATTTTGATGAATTTATCTCATTTTGGTAGTGTTATAAAATATAGTTTTTGAAAAAGGACAACATGCAGACCTTGTGAAAATCTGTCGCGTCGGATAAATCTCTGGGAATCAAACCCACAACCAAAGTGCGATTGAGATTTATCACCTACCACTGGACTACATGAAGTCACTGGTTAGTGTGACAAATTATTTTATGTTAAATTATTTTATTGATCAATAATAAGTTGATTTTGGATCTTATGTCTTATCAAATGAATACCCTTAGTATAGGAAAATTATTTGGTGATTAAGTGATAAATGTTATTTTGGAAGATGTTCTCTTTGTTGGGAACACTATTTGCCCAAGGTCAATATAATACTATGGGATTTCATTTGAGGAGTAATGGTGGATTTTTATCTATGTTTTTATTGTGGATTTATAGTGATTTGGGTTATTTATGGAAATGATTAACCTATAATAGAGAATATGCGATTAGGTTAAATACTTTTAAGTATGTGACTTTAAGATAAGTTGATGTCATTTGGAGATACAATTTAACGTGGAATACTGAATAACCAAATTCTTCTAAGTTTTGGGTTTCAATGTTATTTTGGAATATATTGAAGGATTGTAAGGACAGTTGTTTATTTATTTAACTTTGGGGTATTGTTGGTTTAATTTTAGAAATTAAGATTATTGTTTCTTTCTCTAAAGGAATATCCTTTTGGGGGATCATCAAATCTTGTAGTAAACGTTTTGGTTTTGATTAATCTCTAAAAAAAGGTAAATATATAGTTTATCCTTTGTCGATTGTATTATTCTCTAGAAGTTTATTCTAGATCTTCCAGTGTGACCAAGTCTTCTTGAATACTCATCGTTTAAAAAAATCAGTTAGTGGGAGAAATTTATTAAAGAATGAAACTCTACTTAAAAAGTAAGTATATTTATTTATGTTATTAGTCAATCTCATAAATAAATTCCTCATCTTTATTTAATGTAACTTAAACTAAAAAATTGTTCATTTACTATTCCTACTGGGAGACTAATGACCTTTTGTCCCATCACAAGTTTGTGGTTTTCTTGTTGTTAACATTATCCTGATCATGTTTTATATCCATCTCCATCAGAACATTACACTTAGTTTATCTTCCATATCTATGTTTTCTTACATGTAATCCTAGTATGGGTTATCTTGGGTGACCTTTGTACTTCTTTTTTTATCTTTTAAAGTGATAGTTTTATTCACTCTTTTTCCGATGTGGGAATTTCCATTATATTCCCAATACAAATTTTAAAAATTGAAAGGACACAATTTATTGAAGGAGGGGAGAATGTAAAACCCCAAGATTCCATGGTATGTTTCCCTTTGAATAATGCAATAGCTTGCATTGTATGCGACTTCGATATTCTAACACAACACAACCAATCAAACTAGCCGTTATGAATAGTAATACCCACTTTTTCAAATTTTATACATTTTATCTTTCAAAATTACCTTCATTTTTGGATTTGGAATATTGAAATTATCTTAGGGTTAATTTTTGGTACTTTTTTGATAACTTTCATATTTTGATGAATAGTGAAAATTACTAAATTTTAATTAAAAACAACTTTTTTAATCATAATAATTTACAGTGATAAATTATGAATTTGAGTGATTTTATAGTATAATTAGATTATATTTTTAAAATTTAATACAATGTTGGTCATTGTACATAATCTCACATTTAAACTGGATATAAGCAAGTGTCAATCTTTTGATAGTTATTATTTCTTAAAAACACGCTTTTTGTTTTGATAACGGAAATTAATTTTAAATTAATATCTGCCACTTCTGTGTTTTGAATTTAGAAAAATTTATTCCATATTTAAATTCAGGAGGTCCAAACTTTTTAAATATGTAACTTTTATTTTTAGACACTTTCAATAATTACTTCGGTAAATATTTTATTTACCATGGTTAAAGGGTAAATCCGTTAAATAAGGGTAAACATATAAAATTATAGTAATATTAAATTACCCTAAAACATGTCCTAATCCTATTTGTTGATACATTTCCGACCATGATCATCTTTGGGTCAATTTCGGGACCCCATGGAGCCACTTTTAAGTGATAATGACACTTTATATTAATTAGGTTAAAGTAAATACAAAAATGACATAAGCATATATTTGTTAGAAAAACAATTTTTACATAGAGTTATATATGTTATATTTTTCACTATAAGTAATCATTAGAAAGATAAAAATATTTCCTACATAATGGTATTTTATATATAATTTTTATACATTTAATAATAAAATTGATTTATGACACAATAATGATGCAGTATTTTATTTATTAATGAAAGAATCAAATAATTAGTATTATAAATGTCAAAATAAATATAATTTTAAAGTTTTTATGACATAAAAAAATTTTTGGTTAATATTACATGTTATTATTTCTTAAATTAATTTTTTTATAATTAATAAAGTTTTTAAGACTTTAACAAAAATCAATTATTAAATAGTGTCAAAATTGACAAAAATGAGTTTTTAAAAAAATATTATATTTTCAATGGATATTCTATTCCTAAAAATATAATGTTCAATCAATGGACTTATATAATGATATTTTTATCATTAATGGACCACTTGTGGGTCTCTTGGAAGTATATAGTATGTTTTCTAACTATATAATATAAAAATACGAAGAGACATGGTAAATGACAAACTAATTAACTAAGAGTTAAATCAAAAAGATAAAGTTAATATTGTGACCGAAACCTATCTAAAACCAATTGGTTGAGATTTTTAGACCCATAACCACCTTTTCCTTTAAATAATATACTTTACAGTGATTAGAAACCGAAAATTATTTTATTATAAAAAAATATTTCTAGCTTTTCCTAAGGTTCCCTTCACCCCTCTTATAAAAGGGCACTCCCACTTCTCTCTAATTAACAGCATAAAAGCATTTTGTCTCGGACAAACCCTGCCTAATTATTCTCTAAACTTCCCTCAATTCAACCTAGATGCATTATTTTTATCATAAAGCCAACATAAGGAGCTCTTTTGATCAAATCAAAAGGAAGAACCCGAAGAAGAGGTAATGATTTCACCACCCTTTTTCCAGGTACTTTCTTCTTCCACTTCTTCTTTATTTTTTATTTCCATTATAAAATAATAACTCCAGTATCTTCTATATAATTTGATTTTATTATAAATATGGTACAACCATATTCAGTATTCTATCCGTCCTTTTAATGACATGTCACCATACGTGCGTACGTACAACATATCGTCTCCACGTCGTGGTGTAATTGTTAATCAATACATTATTATTTTGATGGGTATGATAATGATGTTTAATTGATGTAAATAATAATTATAACCTGATAATTATTCTGTATATATAATATAAAATCCAATTATATATTATTTTAATATCAAAAGTATGATATTGTCGCTCGTGCGTACGTACGGACTACTGTCTCCACGAACGCGATGACATTCATATCCCATCGTGTCTATTCAAGAATAATTTTCATTTGATGATTAAAAATAATGTTTAGAGACATGATATAATTCTGTATATTAATAATATACATCCCATCCATAACAAATATGGCTCACATAACAAAGAATATAAAGGAAAACGAATCTGTTAACACCCGAAAAAACGATAAAACTAAGATATTATTAACAAATCAATGTTAAAAGATCATATATGATATAATATTAATGTATATGATTTTTTTATAATTATATAACAATTATTTCACCATTATACATGAGGTTAAAATACCCTCAACCAAGGAAAAAGTATAGTGTAAGGGGTTACTTATCTCACATTTAATTCCGTGATATTTCTATTGGTCACCACTTATTTATTGAATGTGGTGTGTGTACTTACCATGATTGTATTCATTGTGTAATATACTTTAATTTATAGATATTTACATCATCAATTTATGATACTTCTTTCTTGGGTGTATGTTTCGTAAGTTACCTAATCGATAAGAGAATTTAAAATTTCAATTTCCACTCATTCAGCTTTACGCATACTTCATTTATTATTTTACTCCAAGATTATGTGTGTAATCACTATTCATTTGCTAATTTCCAATCCCCTTTCTGCGAATATACTTTTTATACACATAATCACTCCATTGATAAATTTTCAATTCATCGATATGAACATGATAAGCGTAATTTTAACTCAATCTCCATTTGTTGAGTTAAATATCCAATTCAATGGTGTTGTTTTTACGAGAATATGTGTGAATGTCCTCTGATTTATTTACACTGAATATCCAATCATATTGATTTTATTTATATTTTTTACACAAAATTATGTCATTGATTTATCCTTAACCTAAGGATACGGTCTTTATAAGATATTTCATCAAAATTTTCATTCCATTAAGACTTCATTGTTGTTATACACCAAATGAGTTTTATATGGTGTATATAATGTAATTTGACATAGTATATCATGAATCCCTTTATTCTCATGATATTACAAAGATTTTATTACCTCAATTATTTGTATTCAAGTTTCTCTCTTTTTTTAGGAACACTAAATAAAATATAATTTTAAAAAGTTTTAAGGATTTATTATTCTAAATCATTCTCATTAATGTCCATGTTTTAAAAATGGGTTTAAGGATTTATTTATATAGACATTAATGTTTTAAAATTATAATTCCTTTTAGAATTTTCAATGTGGTATGGGAAACATTGATTCAAAAATCTATTTTTAAATGGTACTTGACAAATAGTGTGACTTTTAAATGATTTCAATAAAAGGGGGGATATTTGTCTCTAATAGTTTTGATGATTATTTTCATCTATGTCAATGTCATTTATTGTTCTCAATTGAGGTTAATCTATTACAATAAAATCTTCCATATTGTATTTCATGTGTTATGTTTGACTATAGATGTGATATTTTCATACCATTCATGGTTTGTGGATAAAGTATTGACATTTTATATTCTAGTTTTAATACGAATGTTTATGTTATATTTCAAAATTTTCATATGAGGAATGTATTGGACTTAGTAAGTGATGAGTAGAGCCCGCTATATCTCCTCGATGCATCGGTAGGTCTCATGAGAAAAACTAGTGTCTTAGTAAAAGGCCTTAAGAAAATCATATTTGTAGTCTTGGCACAAGGCCTTGACTATCTGGTTATGATAGTCTGGCATTATGCATTCCATCATTATGAAAGTGGTTATTGATATTGCATGTGATTATTCGACTAGTTTAATATCCATGTGAATAAGTAAATGGAATTATTTCATTTTATTTTCTCTATAATATGTTTAAGTTCAAGTTTAAAAGTATTTTTTTTATTTATACATTGCATTAAATGTTTATGCTTATTTATGAAAGTTTCCGCTATATTTTTATCCTTACTGAGCATCTAAGCTCACCCCTTCCTATGATTCATTTTTTTCCTAGGATGTGAATAAGTGTTTTATGACTTACCTACAGGGATAGTCTGAGGGGATATGTGTGTGGTCTATGGAAACAATTTTGTCATAGTTTTTCATTTTATGGTGTAATGTAAAACTTATAAATGTATATAGTACTTCCAAGGCTACTAAACTATTCGGTATTTCGAGACTTGATATTTTGTGATCATTCCAATTTTATGTAATAATGCACAAACTCTGGGTAACTGGGGTCGGGGCGTTACATTGATCATGTAGTGATGAGGGAATTCTCAGAGGAGACAATGGTGTAGAGACCTAATGACCACTGACAATGGTAGATGGGTAATATGACGGTGGTGGATAGGGCCAGTGGCGATGGAAGCATGATGGTGGCGGTAGTCTGCTCGTCCAGGGTTTTACATTGGTTGTGTGGTGGTGTATTTTTTGGGTCATGACTGACCAATTCGAAGAGGCTGTTAGGGTTTCCTTGGTTGGTCTGTTTTCCTTTTGGATTTTGGTTAATGTGGTAATAGGACTCTTAGTAAGGCTAACGACTTGGTGTCATTGGATGTACTGGACATCATCACCCATGTTTTTGTGTGCCTTTGGGTCGAGATTTTGGGGTCTTTATGACTTGAAATGGGTTTCCTACTTTCTTAGTTAAAAAAGGGTCACCTTTCCTCTTATCTTACTAATGGGGTTTCACAATAAATTTCCTCTACTATAATCATATTCAAATAAAGTTAATACTATTTTTTATAATATATTATCTATTATATAGCTTTTGAAAAATATTTTTGTTGAATAATTATATTTATTTATGTATCTAGTAATATATTTAAATTTTGTTTTAATTTAAATATTATATATAATATTATATATACATATATATATATATATATATTAAGATATAATTATTAATATTCTAAATTATATTTATAGATTTAATTGTTTGTAAGGAATTATATTTTCTTAAATATAAATAATATTATTTTATACATAATTACTCATGATTTTATATGTATATAATTAATATTTTTTGAAAATATTATTAATCGTATTTTATAATATAATTTAAGAAAATAAAATTATTTAAATTTATATAACTAATTATATATTCTAAATTTATTTTAATATAAATATTATGAATATATATATATATATATTGTAATTAATTATATTTTACACAATATAGATATTTTTTTTATTCATTATTACTTATAATATTTAATATTTATAATCAATTTTTTTATAAGCTATTAAAATTTGTAAATTTTAAAAATTAAAATAAAATTATAGTCTTAATTTTATATATATCATATAAAATATTCAGGATTTAACTAATTTTTATTTATGGTAAATAATATAACATAAATATAATTATATTCCAACAAATTGAATAATATGATTTACAAAATAGTCCTAGTAAAATAGATTTTAAAAAATATTTTGATCCAATATTTTTATTTTCCTATCTAATAATATATATTTAGTTTATTTTAATTTAAATTTAATATATAAAATTTATTATACATGTAAATATATTCAAATGTTATTATTAACATTCAACATTATAATTAACCATATACATTTTTGTAAGTAATTATATTTTTCCTAAATATAAAAAATATATTTTATACCTAGTTACTCATAATTCAACACAATTTTAATTATCCAAATTTCATGTTTAAATTTCCTAATCCATTCAACATTAACTAAATCATACATAGAACATATAAATTAAATCATACATTCATACAATCAAATAATTTAAATAAATAAATGAGGAAAAAATGAATAAATAAAGAAATTGGAAAACTAAAATTTTAAAAAAGATATTTTACATTCGTCAAAGATATAAATAATATCACTACTCAAGATTTTGGATTATTCAGCGTTTCCATTTATTAGTGTTAAAAACGTGATGATAAATGGGTACCTTTATAAATGCTTAAAACACTCTCATAAAATGTACTTCAATCAGCACTTTTCTTAATGCTAATAAAAGTAAGCATTTTCTCAATGTTAAAACACATATATTTCCCACTGGTAAAAGGTATATTTCAAAAAATATATTTCACTAAAACAATATATTGATATATAAAATTTTTTATATGGTTTTAAATATAATATATTTTATATATATATGATTAATATATTCCTAAATACGTAATAACCCTTAATATATATTTTATTTAATGAAAAATGGTTTATAAAATAATTAAAAACTCGTATTATTTAACAATTTGCTAATTATTATTGATTAATAGTAATCTAATGACATTTTTATGTTAAAAAATTCAATAAATGAATAAACGAACTAAAATAATTTGGAAACATGACTCGAACATCAAACTGCCAAAACATTGATCTGAATGTCCATTTGAGATCCACCACTTATCAAATTAAAGATTATGAATAGATTTAGGATATGAGTGTTTAAGGGAGACTTGTTCAGTGTTTTTCAAGTTTAAAAAAGTCAATGAATGCCTTCAAAATTGATTTTTTTTGTCGAGGTGCCTTATTTTATGAACATTTCATGCACGTTTATAGGGTTATTCTTGTCTTTTTAGGGTAGGCTTAATTTATTCTCAGAAATTACACTCATATAGACATTATAACATTTGAATTTTATAATTTTTCATAATTTAGTGTTATATATAATTAAATATATACACATATATACATGTTTTTGTATATTTATACATAAAAAATTAATTTTATAAATATGAATGTATACATGTTTATATATATAATATATTTATAAATATATAAACAATATTTAAATAAAATATAATATTTGTTTTATTTAAAATAAAAATGTTTTGATATTTATATACCTATACAATGCATATATAATGTTTATATGCATATATTTTTATGTGAGTGTCTGTATTAACAAATATATATATCTTTATCTATGTATTGTAACATTTGTATATAAATATTAATATATAATATATGTATATAAATATAAATATGTATAATTATATTTATAGAAAAAACATATGTATATATATATATATGTGTGTGTATGTATGTATGTATGTATTTATTTATAAACACGTACAAAAACATATTTTATAAATGTATTTGAAAATAATTAAATAAATATATATAAATATATGGATAAAAATTATATTTATATATATAAATAGATGTATCATTAAATACAGAGCAAAACAATATAGATCAGTGATAAATTCACATGTGTGTGAGGCTGGAGGTCCCAGATTTGAATACAAGTGATGTCACATGTCGGTGTGGGAATGTGAAATGGTTTAGTGATAATAAAGGGAAATTGGGTCAGCTAGAAAAGCAATGATAAAAGATGGGGGATTTAGCACTCATAAAAGGGTGGTGGATTCCTTTTGAATCTCTCACCTATTGACATTTTTTTAACTTTAATCTGTTTTCTTATTTTTGCATTGATAAAAGGATTCTTTATTATACTTTTTTAGCGATGATAACAGGGTTTTCTAGCAATGATAAAAATTGATTTTATAAGTGTATTTTATGAAAGGGAGAGACCAATTCATCAGAGACTTGATACAAATTTGGAGATGGATAATTTGAGAAATTAACGGTTGGCCTTCTATAGTTTTTTGGGAGGGAGGCATGAATCTCATTCACGTCCCCTTTTTTTAGTTACACAAGAAGCATGGAATGGGTTCATTATTGAATTCAGGTAGTCCATACAGTATGAACCCTGTTCATGATTCATCATTGATGGCATAACATATGGTCTATTTTGTAGTGTTGTTTTAGTATCATGGTTAGTAATGGTATGAATTGAAATGTTAAAATGGAAGTGAAAGAGGTGGGAATTTAATATAAGATTGGGTTATAATCGATCTATGGTAATTGGATTAAATTAAATGAATGATGAGTGGGATTAAACCTAATATGTGATAATTGGACATTGGTGAACTAACATTATATTTTAATTTAAATACAAATGGTTTGGTTATGTGTGATGGTTGTGTATTGTGTGGCATTTTGTGGTACCAACGGTTGTGGTGAATATTGTGAGGTATAGTGGTGGTGATGTAAAGTATGCACAGGAATTCATTATTAACCCAGATATTTGTAATTGCGTTCTACCATCTATCATACACTTTTTATGTTATTTTATTATATGCCCTACCTGAGCTGAATAACATTACCAATACCCAAATGATTAGGGTTCTGGGTTTTTTTCACAACATCATGGCTGATTGATAGTCATATGGTTATATAACCCCTCTTCCACACTCTTCCGTCAATATTATTGATGATATGGGTTGGTGTTGGAGATTTCTAAGTTACGATATGGGTTGTTATGTAGATTACCCATCATTGATATGTGATGGTATTGAAGATTACCTAGTTGTATTGAGGATGTGACATTTCCTAGGGATCATGAATGATGGTTCGGGAACAATATTAATTTCTTTCACATTCATGAGTCCCAAATACTACAATTTTGTGATGAAGTTTTGAGGTGATGAGGATGTGATGTGAAGATGATTGATTCTGGAACCAAATTATAGACCCTGCGGGAGTCTAGGGATGAGTTCATTAAATGAATATATTAATGTTGTATCCCTTGTTGAATTATTTATTAATGTATTGGATGTTTAATTTCATCATATATATTTCCTACCCCAATCATGTATCATGTACATTTAGATTTAGTTAAACTATTACTCGTTTCATTAACAAAGTAGTTGTTACCATTCTCTTATTAAATACAAGGATTACATTCAATTCAAATAAATGAAATGGGAGAAAAACAGAAGTGATAAAGGTTGAGATGAGAATTTTCCCCCCTCTCCCAAATGAACATGTGAATAAGGGGTAGAGGAGAAAAACATGGAATTCATTATCAAAAAGGGGGACAATAAATCATTAAATTTAATTAAAATTTGGTGTAGATAAAAAATAAAAATAGGGTTATTGAATATTCTCATGGGCTATAATTATGAAGTATTGTATTTTTTGTTAATTAGTGTTTTTAATATTTATAAAATTCAATGAGTGACTAATAGATGATATTAAATAATGATTCACTATATAATGGTATGCTGGAAGTGATCAAAATACACATTAAAACATTGAAATTCATGAAAAACATAGATTTGTACCCAAAAAATAAAAAACCAAAGATGTTTAAATTATTTACTCAAACAATAGAAGAGATAACGTGTAGGTGTAATGAATTGAAGTGCAATATCTGATGATTTTTGAACTGATCTTATGTTTGAATCTCATACATTGATGATTCTTGTGCAATGAATAATCTATAATAGCATCAAGGCATGTTGGAGAAGCTGTATAAAAGGTAGTTTGAAGATTTTATTTATTTTTGGATTAATGATGTGTGTTTTGAGTTCAAAGGGAAAATATAGTGTATAAGTTACTCAAAATTTATACTAAAGGAAGATATATGATGAGAATAAAATTCATGGATGTGGGATATGCGTATCTAAAAGAAGGGGTCTGGATAGTATGAATGAAAAATAAAATAAGAGGAGGAGTGTATGTTGAAATTGAATTAGGGTAGAATTTTATATTGGAAACTACAATATTAAAAATTATATATATGATATTTGGAAAGTAAATAGTTTAATTTGATAATGTAAAAGTCAATAAACATTATGATTGAAGTTATTAAGCATAAAAAATTACCCTATTGAATCTACTGGAGTAAAATACCTTTGTGGAACTTGATGTGGGAGGAGAGTTGATGTACTCTCATTGAGTATTGACAAGTATTTTACTCTATTTGGAATTTATTAATAGCTTTGATGTTTGTATAAGGTTGAATTTTCATTAAAAAAGAATATTTAAGTGTATTAGATAGTCGAACTATAACATATCCACAAGGTAAATCTAGAGGATGATGCACAGAGAGTTATTAGTGATATTAAAGATCATGTACAAAAGGTGATTCTAATATAAATAGAGAATTATGAGATTGCACTTAAAGATGATAGACATTGGTATATCTAAATCAAATGTGTTAGTGTAATGAAAGTTGAATTGAATGATCTGAAGGATGAATAAATGAGGAAGTTAATGGAGTCTATATGAGAAGAGGATATGGAGATTAGATGATAGGGTTATTAAAAGAAAATTGATTTAAATTATTAGTATAAGAATTGTTTGTAAGTTGTGTGAGGAGAAATTTATTGTATTAAAATATATGATTATCATATGTCAAAGAATAAAAATATTTTAGTTGAACATAAGATTTAATGACGATATGATCGGATGATAAGTCGGTCGAGAGATTAAATACAAAATCCATAGTTTTATTGTGTTGGAGTGATTAATAAAAAATATAACATACATAGAATATTTTTTAGAGAATGTTCAATGATTTATAGGCTATGGATGATTGGAATTGAGATAGAGGTAGAACTGGATGATAAAAAGTCAAACATTAATGGAATGGTAGATTGTAGAGAACTTTCATTTGAATTTTTTTGATGTCAATTTTCATTATGACGATGCTAAGGTGAATGATGAATTTTTTGAAATTCATGAAGGACGTTTTTTATTATAGAAAAGATTTATAGAAGAGTTAAATAATTTTGATGTCAAGTTTAGTAGAGGATATGAAAAATTCAATATTTTATATTTTAATAAATAATTAAATTAATAAAAAATAAAAATAAAATAGTGCGAGTCTCAGAGTTTAAAGATAATATTCCTCTATAATTTTAAGGAAAATTTGAGTCTCTAAATGATAGTGTCCATTTAGATCAAGAAAAATGAGATGGATTGACAATCACTATTGTTGAGAATAAAATAAAATAAAATACATAACTAGCATGTATTTATTAGAATTCTAGTAGTACCAAAGATTTTAGAATCTAAATCATCAAGTTTAAAACACTACATAGATCTATAAATTCCTGGGAATTATAAGATAGAGAGCTAGACTAAATTTAGGAATAACCCACAGAAATTCTGGACAGTAATTTTCTTGGAATAAGTGAGTGATATAAAATTATGTTACCAAAATCATGGAACAAGGCTGATGTGCAAACTGTTTTAGCAGAAGATAAGTTAGTAGTAAAAGTTGTTTTTAGGTTCATGGAGAATATTGAATATTGGCATGATCCAATATAATGAATCCATTTGGAGTTAGTAATAATTCAACAACATTTTATGGTTGATATTCACCTAAGTAATATAGTAAACCTATGGGATAAGGATAATAACTTCCCACACCGCTTGTATCTGATAAATAAAATTATTATGGAAATTTGAGTCTATAGATAATAACCAAGCAAGGTAAGGGTTAGGATCTTACATTGCGAATAAACCTTTCAAAAATCATGTGTGCTAATTTTTATACTTATTTTATTATTTTTCATGTGGTAATACTATATAATTAGTCATAATAGAATTCATACATTAAAACTAAGACATAGGTTAATACAACTTAAAATGGGGTAAAAGTTTTATTTGGATTAATTTGGTAAATTTTGGCCCCACCAGACTCACCGCCTCTTAATGTAACTATATGAACCACTAGGACACTCAAATTCTTATATTATAATTTATAAAATTTTAAGAGTTTAATTAATTTATTCATTTATAAATTAATGTTTAAAATATTTTATTACCATCAGAATAAGTAAATATTTTTTCTAAAATAAATAGTTATATATTTTATCAGTTATATTACCATCTCTGATAAAATTGTTATTTATCAGCATGAAATAAAATATTTATAATGTTTCAACTTTTATGAGTTAAAAAATAATTAATTATTGATTATAAAAAATGTGACGATAAAATACAACACCCTTTTTCACATTCCTGATGTACTATTATTTTATTATAAAATTACGAAAAGCTTTTTCCATGCACTATGGTTGAAGCCTAGTGGTTGTGCCTCTATGGAGTTGTTGGGGAGATCTCTGGTTCAAGAATCCCAGATACATGACTGTGTTATTTTCTTTATATTTGTACCTCTTCCATAAAATATAGTAAAAAAGTATTCTTTTACCTGATTTAAAGTTGAAATTTAATAGTTGAAATGATCATGAATTGATTATAATTGGTTTATATATATCCACTGATAACTAGGTTCATAGATTACCAAGGATAAATATTATTATATTGACATGTTAATATCACATTAATTTACATAATGGATTAAAATGTAATTTTTTATAGCTTCACATTAAGTAGTATATTTAGTACATATATATACATATATATATATATTATAAGAATATAATATATATTTACATTATAATTATTATTAAATATATTTTTAACATTAATTATGATACAGTAGATTCAGCATTTCAAAAAAACATCAATTCTTAATAAAAACACATGGACGGAGAGTTGCACTTGTTGAAGAAGTAAATCTCACAACAGGGATTAAACATTTTTTATTAAATAACTAATGTTAAAGATGTTTTTAACATTTATTATATTAATAATCAATATTAAAAACTTTTAACATTATTTTTTTTATACAATAGATTTAAACTATTTTGATATGTGTTTTATTATCAGTTATATAATAATAACTCTTAAATGTGACATTTCACATTTTTTCTTATATAACTGACATTAAACCCCAAGTCTATTGAAATTTGTTATATAATAATAGACATTAAATTTCACATTTAACATTGGTTATTTTATTATTAATGTTAAAAACTTTTAAGAAACTAAGACACATGTTTCTTTCATTTATTTTCTTTCCATCAATGTCCGATTTCCTGAAACCCTATGTTTTGGGGCTTGTAAGTGCCCTTTATCTTTTTATATATACATATTGCATTACATTTTGTAACATTAATCCTACCGTAGTAATGTTTCATCTAATTTGACCTCATTACACTACCCTTGACACCATTATACTAATCTCAGTTATGATTTCATTTCCCATCTGAGTTCCACCATCATTTTCTATTGATCTATATTTTTAGTAGCACACCTAATTTATAAGATATCTGAAATTTATTTCCTCTCTTGATCAAGGATATACTTCTCAAATCTCTTGTTTATGATTTAAAATTTATTTTCTATGTTTTGAATATTTACTGAATTTTTTCCAAGTCATAAATTCTATTCATATAGTTAATGCTGATATAATAGTAGTATTTATTTATTTTGTTGTATTTTTGTTTATATTTTATAAATTTTTGTTTTGAATTAATTTATATATGTATATATTGTATTCATTTTTAAATAATAATACATTATAAAATGTTTATATAATTTTTTTAAAATTAATATTTTTTATAAATGTTTATAATTTTATATGATTACATGTTTATATAAATGTTTATATGTTCCTATTATACTATATTTAGAATAATTTATTGTTTGTTTATATAAATTTTTATGAAAACATTATTATTTGATTGTTTTTTATTAAATATTTATTTATTTATTTATAAGTTTAGTTTACTTTTTAGATATATTATTCATATTTTGTGTCTGATTTACTTTATTTATTTATGTTTATATATATTATTTGTTTTTTTATATGTATTTTATTAAAAACATTATTTGTTTAAATGTATTATTTTAATATTTTTATATATAAATGTATTATACATTTATTATATTTATATTTTTCTATATATTTATATGTGTGTGTGTGTGTGTGTTTTAAATCTATCTATTTATATATATGATTAAATATATATATATATATATGTTTTATATATTTATAATTTCGGTTGTTAATTTACATAATTAATGGATTTTAATTAGATAAATGCATGAATAACTAGTGGTAAATATTTTAAATGGGTTGGAAATTTCATGTAAATTTATAAATGGAATCTTGAAATCAAAGACATGTTTTTCTATCCATGCATGAATTGTTTGAATATAAGAAAGTTAGGGTCAATAAAAATCAATGAACTATAGAGTTACTATCATTTTATCCATAGTTATACATATTAGATTAGGAATAGTCAAATAACAAAGATTTCAAGATCAAATATTCATAAAGATATTCAAAATGAGATAAAGGATCATCTTGAAGAATAAATTCATAAATTGGGGTTTGAAACCAATAACAAAATATTAATTTTTCAACGATTGTATGGAGATGTTGAAAACACTTGATTTGAGGATGAACTTAGTGTTATCAATAGAGTGGATATTATTTTACTTAAATGAAAGATATGGTTGGAGTGAAAATAATTTCACTAAATTTCTTGAGTTTTCTAAAGAGTTAATTCTAAAAGTAAAGGAGATTACATATTCAAATTCTAATGTAAAAAATATATCTAGTCTATAGAGATGAACTATAATAAAATAAAAGCTTTTCCCCATGGTTTTGTTATTTCTAGGAAAGAATATGAATGTTTCTCCAAATTTTCTTAATATGAGAGAACTTGATATAAAATGGATGAAAATTTTAAATGTGATTCATTCTTAAGGACAAGAAAAAAAACTCTAGATAAATAAATCTAAGATCTTCTAACAATTTATCCTCTGAGTCATTTATTTTAAAATAAAATAAAATTAAATAGGTTGTGATGGTATGTAAATGATTGAAACTCTAATGGGAAACAACAACACCCGAAAAATTCACTACAATGGAAATGATATAATCAAAAATATTGACATTTGAAATGAAGTTAGGAATATTTTAATGGAACTATACACATGTAACTCCCCAAATCTTAGAATTAATTTTTTTTAGAAAATATTGGGTTATTACATGGAATATTATATTATATAAGCTATATCGTAATTTTATTTTATAAAAATATGAAGTTATATTTTTTATGTATGGAGGTTCTGGGTGTAGTGGAGGCATGAGGTGGGTGATGGGATAATTAATATTTATTTTAATATAAATTACCCTAAACCTTAATAGAGGATACTTCACATTAAGTTTATAATTAATTCATTTATAATGGAATAATTAAATTGCCTCATCTTAGGTTTCTTTTTTTATCATCGATCTCAATATTTTGAAATGACCCTTTCGGATTTTCTTCATTACACTTGTGAGAAACCAAGGATAGAATCCCTCTAGTGGTGATCGATACATGATCCATTGATCAAGAATGAATAACATAAGACATTTTATTTTCCATGTTAGAACTCAAAGATTGAGTAGCATTTGTCAAAGATAATTTGAGGATGTGTGGATCACCAATAGAGGTATTCTACCCTTCGATCCTTAGAAACACAATGAATGCAATATAAAAATTTATTTTTAGATAATAGACATAAACTATAATTAAAAAACCTAAGATTAGGTAATTCATTTCTTATGATCTAAATGAATTAATTATAAAATCAACACACAATATCCTATATTGGGGTTTCGTGAAGTTTATATAAAAATAAATATTAATTATCCCATCACCTTCCATGCACTTCTGCTACACTTGATATTTTCAAGTGGTATGAGAGTGGTCATGTTTAAATTTATAATTATATATTTGATTGTTGATATATGTGTAATTGTGGTTAGATTTTAAACTCATCTTATTCATTATGTAATCTGATTTGAATTAACATGATTTAACATATTAATCATGGTCGTTTGGTGATTCATTTTCTTATGTTTTTAAGAACAAATAAAGAATGATCATATATTCCATTGGGAACTACCAAATATTTTTCCAGTAAGATCGGGATACATGGATTTTACATGAAGGTACATGTCATGAACCCTGTTGTACTACATTTGGATGGGTCGAGGGATACACGGTTCACCATGTTTTTACTATATATAGAGTATTTATATCACACTACATGTCGACTAAGCTAGGGTGGCACAAGGGTTTTTGGATTACATATCATGTAACAACGTACATTCCATTTTTTCTACATAGGTTAATAGCATAAATTTCACAATCTATGTTGTCATTTTTCACAGTCAAACCAAATGAGACTAAAAACCTGGAGCATTTATGACATAAACGACTAGTATGTGGTGTAAAAGTCATGTAGTTCATCAATTTATATGACCAAATAACACACTGAGCCACTCAGTGAGAAAACATACTCTTGGATTAAAGGGATATATTCCATGTACCTAGTATATATATGTCATGTAGTCTCTCACCCTCTAACACAGTAATTTTTTGGCATGTTTCTCGAGCACATGACATTGGGATTACATGACCTGTAGCTGGACTATACATATCGTATAGTCTACTGAGACACACAAAGAAGACCCAAGCATTCACCCTTGACATAGGGGAAGTAGAACACATAATGTGTAGATAATTTGTAGAAACCATTTACTTTGGTTGACGTATACATTGTAGACCCATGTGTGCACCCTGGGTCCTTGACAACCGAGGTTCATGGCATATAGAAGTCCTATATATTCCTTTTAGTACCTCATTAAATGAACGAATTAAAAGATTAATTAAATGGAATAATTTCAACATTAAACCCTTATTTTATATATTGTAAGACCATTTTGTGTTTCAAATTTTAATAATGGTTTTAAATATTTTTAAATGATCAATATTTTATTATAATAAATAATCCATTATTGGTTTCAACACTTATTTTCCATGAATTCCATAAATGATGGGTATATCCAATTATGTTCATATGATAATTAATATGAATGATAATTAGATAATTAATTAATTTTAGATCATTTATCTTAATAATAAAGAATAAATAATGAATTGAATGTTATAATTTTACTTTTTTGTATTCATTTCATGTATCATGATATTGATTAAGGCCTATGTATTACTTGGAATTAATTTAATTTAATTTATTTCATGGGATTTAAATTATTTGATTTTAAATTAAATGATGCCCTACCACTCATACCTCCCTCTAATATTATGTTCGACCTGTGTGTCCATGAATAATAATGTAATCAATATTAACCAAAATTTTACTTTCCCTCACCTACATTGTCAGAAATATATTATTGTAATTATTGGAGCATCCCAAGGTGTGTGGAGGAAGTTTAGGACAGAACCCTGATAATTCTAGCTTGGTGATACAAAAGTGTATATATGGAATGATGAAACTCAAGACAGGATTGGAAAATAGAGTTATTAAACTAGGTCATTGGTTGATTTAATGTCCTCTCATTAAATAAACTTTTAGGAAATCTAATGATCAAGTCATTTACATTACTTGTTTATTTCAATCTATGAATTATTTATTTTATATATACAAGACTATAATCCCATAAATAAATGAATTAATATGAAAAGGAAAAATTTAAATAAATGAATAGTCCCTAAATGTTTTATCCAACCTGGTTAGTTAATTAAGTAACATCCAAATAATAAAAAATTAAATCTAAAGGATTAATCAACATAAAATTTATGCATAATAAATTTGAATCACTCAATTAAATATTGGTTCACACTTGGACCTCTGTTACATAATTAAGAATAAAACTCAATAAAACAAAGTGTTTGACCAAACCTTTCTAGAAAACTTAATTTTATAAGGGGAGTTATTATAAAGGTTTTGTGTTGAGTTAACCATTTTACATCAAGATGATTATCCCTTTCTAAACATTTTGTAATATAGAGGCACGCAATGAGGAAATACTAGTCAGGATTTCATTATAGGAAAGTCCACTCAACATATCAAGGAGCTGCAAGCCTATAGTTGAAATAGATGTTCCTGTCTAAATGCCATCAAATATCTTGATAAACCCTTTTTTGGGTTATGTGATGAAAATTATGGATAATTTACACTTGAATTTATAAAAAATTATAAGTTAAAATTTAAATTTTGAGGGATGTTATCACAATATAAAATAGTTTGAGATTGAATAAACACATTTAATTTATTATATTTCACTTAATTTATAATCAAGAAAAGTAATAATAATATATTGCATTAATTTTAGAATAAATTAGAAAGTTAACCATAAAAAATACCCCTAAGATCAATATTTGAGAAAGAAAACCTCCTAACTCTAAGTAACATCCATGAATAGTTTAGAAAACTTTGGTTTACTCTATTTCATGAATGGAAATATTATATACTATAATCCTCAATGCCTAATATGACTGTTAAAGATGTGAGGGATGAATAATTACTTGTCAATGAAAAACATTTTAGTAATGTGGTTGACATTCAAAGTTTGATGATTTCATCAATATCTAGTAAACTCATGAAGTCCAACAAAAATGGATGTATGTAGCATGATTGAGAACCACTATGTTCTTTACCAAGAGATAACTATATGAACAATTTGAGATTTCCAAGGAGCTCTTTCAGAGAAATATTAGAGAGGGTTTCACATCTGGGCCTTATGTAGTCAAGATCAATGGCTACATTGATCTCCTAGAGGTTCTAGGTTTTAAACACCCTGAAGAACTGGGCACTAATCTCATTCTAGCATGAATACCTTATAGATTATCCAAATTTGTTTTGAATTTTAATTATAAAAACATTGAGATGTCTACAATATATATTATTACATTTCTTCACCAAGTAGATAAGGATATGAATCATGTAAATCCTTCCCACCCTTATGGTGAACAAACCAAAAGGGAAAAAATATAGTGAATTAGAAAGGTTCTTCACACCCATCAAAGAAAAGGAATATCAAGGGGAAAAAATGTAAAAGGATGTTATCTATTTATCATGTGGAAAGAAGGTCCATTGGAAAAAAAACTACTCCTATCCAATAAATAATAGGGAAGCCTCGTGTTCATTTTTTATCAAGTGGAAATTAATTTTTCTATAAATTTGGTATTAGTGATAGCATGTGGTGCTCCTATATGTATTCAAATACTAGATCCAATTATATTTAGAAATAATGACCGAGGGGAGGTAGAACTATTAGAAAACAATAAGGATAAAATTATCATTGTAGTCATCATGGACTACCACGTCACATTTCCTACCAAAATGATCTTGGTTTTGATGAGTTGTTATTCTATCCCATATGATACTAAAAATATCTTCTTTTTATATAGAGTAGATACGGATGGATTAATTTTAAAAATTTGGAATAAATGTTGCTTCTTTTATATAGTTACCATTTTTATATCAAGATACCTCTAAATAATGTTCTTTAGGTATTGGATTATAGGAACCAAGTAATGGAGATCGATAATGAAGTTTTTTCACATGAATCACAAAACAACAAACATTGGAATCACCATATAGGTTATGTAAAATAAAATAACATGAATAAATTACATCAAGATGGATATTTAGATTCTTTTGAACTAAAACCCCTTGGTGTATGTTGTACATGTTTATAAAGAAAAATGACCAAATCCCCATTTAGTGGGAAAGGGGAAAGGGTTAAAGAGCTTCTTGAATTAATTAATACCGAAATGTGTGGACCATTTACTATTGAATTAATGGGTGGGTATTGATAATGATTTTAGTAAATATTTATATGTCTACTTAATGTGGTATATAAGTCAAATTATTTTGATAAATTTGAGGAATACAAGAATGATGTTGAGAATATATTGGTAGGAAGATTAAGAAACTCTGCTTAGACCATGGAGGATAATATCTTCATCAAGACTTCATTTATTACTTATGGGATTTTGGGATCATATCCTAACTCACTCTTCCATACAAACCTTAGTGGAATAGTTTAAGAGAAAGGAGGAACAACGACTTGTTAGACATGGTGAGATGAATTAAGTTTTATGTGAGTCTTTCATTATCCTTTTGGGGATACACATTAAAAACATCACATATACTAAAAAATTACTAAATAAATTGATAACTAGTATTCTATATGAATTTTTATAGTGGAATAAAATCCATTTTAATGAATTAGATGTGCAGGGAAGTAGAGCATTATTTAAGGCCTAATCATGTTACAAACTTGTTCCCAAAGAACAAAGTGTACCTTTGTATAATAACCTAAGGAAAGAAGGTAATATTACCTATAAAACCCCTCAAAAAATTGTTATAGTAGAAATACATGCCATATCACTTGAGAGGGAGAACATATATAAAAGTAATAGGGGAAGAAGATAAACATTTATGAAGTTTAGGCTTCAATCATACAAGAGTTGGTACATGAAAAAATTACACAAATCTTAGTGGAATAAGAAACTATTTCAGAGACACAAGTACTACTTATGATTATAATAGATGTTAAAGAACCATAACATTATTGTTTTCTGGTCACTGAGGATGGTGACTTGTTATTAGTTGATTGAAATGATCCTATAATCTATAAGGAATTATTATGTTGAATAGATGTATCCAAGTGGAAAGAATCCATGAATTCTAAAATGGATTCCATGTACCAAAATAAATTTGGATTATTGTAGACCCTCTAGTAGATGTATAGCATATTGGTTAAAAATGGGAATTCAAGAAGAAACTATAAATTGAAGGGAAATTAAATATCAATAAGGTGAAATTAATTATAAAAGGGTTTAAATAGTGTCAAGGAATTGACAAAAAAACATTTTCCTAATTTTTAATTCTAAAATACAACATAATTCTAATTTTCTTTGCATCCTTCCATGATTGTGAGATTTAGAAAATGGATTCCAAAACAGCCTTCCTTTATAGGATCTTTTAGGGTGATTTCTATATGAAACAACCTGAAGGGTTTGTGACTCCAAAGTATGAAAATATTGTATTAAAGTTGAAAATATCCATTATGGATTAAAAAATTTATCATAGTCATGGAAAAATCATTTTGATGTGTCCACAATAAATTTTGGTTTCATAAAGAATGAAAGAAACTTGTGTGTTTATAAACAGTTATGTGGGAGTGGGGTTGTTTTCTTAATACTCTATATTGAAAAAATATAACTTATTGGAAATTAAATACTAGTATTATAGTCTATTAAGGCATGTTTGAATAAATTATTCTATATAAATAACATAGGAAAGGAAACATATATTCTTAGGATCATGATCCATCATGATAGATCCAATAGATTGATCAACACAAATAAAGGTACTTATCTTGACTAGATACTAAAGAGATTCAGTATGGAAGAATCTCATAGATTATTATTTCCATCATCATGTGACATTAATATTTCTAGAAATAAAATCCTCATAAACATTATGAAATAAAAATAAAATAAATTATTTCATATGATTCATCAATTAGATCAATCATGTATGTTATCATATGTACAAGGATAGATGTATCCTACAAATTAATTGTGGTTGGAAGATATCAAGATAATACGGGTGATTATCATTTCATTGAATTCTAGAGTATCCTTAAGTATCTGAGGTGTACTAAGGATATTTTCTTGGTTTATGTTGGATATGAGGAACTAGTAATCAAAGGATATGAAGAAGCTAGATTCTAAACTGATTAAGAAAACATGAATTCATAAATGGGATACATCATCACTTTGAATTAAGGTGTTATAAGATATAATATCTCAATATAGGCTATGGTGGTAGATTCTACAATTTATTTCAAGTATATTATAGATTCTCATGTAGTTAAAGAAGAGGTATGGATGCACAACTTTAGTCATGATCTTAATGGAGTACCTAGTAGAAAAGTTCATATCACACTACTATGATAAAATGGTAGTGGTGGATCCCACAAAATATTCATGGTCATATAAGTGGATGAGTTAGAAACAACAAAAGTAGCATATCATGATGGATTTTTCTTAGAGAGGTGAGGTCTAAGTGAGAATATTTTACTAAATATTCAATGAAATATAAATATATTTTTAATTCACATATTGGTGAATAAATATTTATTTAATTTATGTGATCAATATAACTTGAATAAAACTATTCCTCATTCTTTAGAATAATATTTATTCTCTTAATTAAATTCAAATAGAATTTAATTGAGTTCAAAAGAAATGTATATTGTATGAACCCCAAGGATTCATTATTTTGGGAATTAGGTGGGCTTGCCTAAAAACCAATATTACTCTTTAGAAATGGGCCTTGTAACCCAAGAGAAAGAACATAATGTCAGAAAAATGACAAGAACATAATTATTCTAACTATGTAACATAATACCTTTGTAATAATATCTCATCAAATTGGTAGCATGATGATGTAATCAATACTTATGCTTGAATGTCTTTCATTGACTATCTATGATAAAAATATCATTACACCATGACCATGGAATTTAGAGAGACAAATCTATTCCAATAAATGGACTGAGATATGAGTATCCATAAATATTAAAGAGACAAATCCTTTCTCAACTTATCCATTAATAACATATCAATCATGACACATCCAACATACCCTACTTCCCACCAACATATTTCATAATGGTTTTGGTCAGTAAATCTAAGTGATTTTTTCATGACAAGCTTCGATGATAATATTAAAGTCTAAGAACCAGTACATACACTCATATATAGGAATATATTATTACACTTGAACAAGATGAATTCCAACTGGTGGGTCTATCATTATATTTTACCGTCTTTGAGATTACCAAGTGCGAGAATTATGAGAATAAGCCTCACCCACTTAAGAGTACTCGCACCTAATAGTATATGTACTATGTGTCCCATCATAGTATGTTATCCTATTTTATAAAATTATTTAAGAATATCATCATAACTCTTAAAGTATCTCGTCATAGTGGGGAGCTACTATGACCTTATCAATGTGATGTATACTCTAGAACATTATTACATTATAGTCATGTAGAATGATGAAAAATATGTGATAAAAAGTTTTATTAATATTAAATACATCAAATATACATGTAATAAAAGTATAAAAAATTATCTGTAGGACACCAACTTCAACAATGTTCACATATTAGAATTCACCACTACATATATTGACTTTAACAGAGTGAAAAAATAACTTTAACAGTGCTAAAAAATTATTGCTTTCCTTAGCATCGTTAAAGGGGGTCCCCTTTATCAACGCTTTCATTTTCACTAATAACTCCCCCCCTTTATCAATTATTTCAATAGCTCTAATAAAGGCCCAAGATATTGTTGTGTACTATTTGAATTATTGAAAATTCAAAAAATACATATAACCTATATGAAAATATATAATTTAATTGAAATAAATTTTACATCATGAATACATAAAGGAAAGACTACTATTTACATTTAAAACAATCTTTTTTATAATTAAATTTCCAATTTCTATCCACAAACATTTAAAAACATTAAGGTTTCATGAAATTTTGATCATGTGATCCCCTCTCAAAAAATACCTCTCATTGTATAAGTTGCTGAAAAAATAATATCAACGTTAGAAAAGAATCCACCTATATAAGAAAATGATTCTTATGTCAGTAATACTATAAAGATATAAATTAAAAATTTATATGAAAGATTAAATTAATTAATTTTAAATTTTAAATAAAAAAACACTTCTAGTTATATCAGTCACACTATGCATACTATTTAGGTTAAATTTATTCTTATATGTAAAAAATGATTTATGGATCATTGTCCAAAATTATAAAACCAATCTAAATGTGTTTTCTCATTTTTGAGTATGACACTTGTTATTTTTTCTAAAATTAATGTCAATTTAAAAAAAGACACAATTAGATTTATACTGGTCACACCATGAGTCCGATCGAGGTTTGGATTATTCCTACACATCAAAAAAATTGGTTTGTTTTCCTAAAGTATCAAAACATTCCAAATGTGTTTTCTCAGTTTTGAGTGTGTCACTTGGGTTTTTTACTAAAATGGAATTTGAAACTGGAAACATGGACTTTGACATACACAAGTCACATCATGTGCTAATTGGACATCATATTACTTCCTACACATCACAAATGACTAATGACTCTTTGTCTTAAAATTATCAAGATAATCAGAGCATGCTTTCTTAGTTTTTAGTGAGTGGAAGGTTTTAAACTAAAATGTCAATTTGAAACTGATAATAGACATTTTTATTCATACTATTCACACCTTGCTTTGGATTGAGGTTTTATTTATTCTTATATGTCAAAAATGACTTATGGGTCATTTTTCTAAAGTATCAAAATAATTGAAGTGTGATTTATCAGTTTTCAGTATGTCACTTGTACGTTTTACTAAAATTAATGTTTATTTTAAATAAAAGGATACACTTGGAGTAATACATGTCATACCATGTATTAGAGTGAGTTTGGGTTAACTCCTACTTGTCAAAAATGACTTATAGATCATTTTTTTGAAGTATCAAAATAATCAATATATGTTTTATCAGTTTTCAGTAAGTCACTTTTTCTTTTTTACTAAAATGTCATTTGAAACTACAAACATGCACTACAAGTCATATCAGTCACAAAATGTGTCAATTTTATGTGAGAATACATCCCACATGTCAAAAATAACTTACTATTTTTTTCATAAATTATCAATATGGATGATGTGAATTTGCATGGTTTTTATTCAGTGGATCATTTTAAAGTAAAATGTCAATATTAAACTGATAACATAAATTTAGAGTCCTATCGTTCATACCTTTAGTTAGATTGAGGTTCATTTGATCTTTAACATCAAAAATGACTTATGGATCATTTTTCTGAAGTATCAAAAAAATTTGTATGTTTTTTCTCAGTTTTCAATTGGAAACTGGTTCTTTTTACTAAAATTAATGGAAATTTCAAATAAAAAGATACACTTGGAGTGATATCGGTCACACCATACTTAAGAGTGATTCTATTTTGATTAAAACATGTCAAAAATTACTAATGGTTCATATTCCAAAAGTATAAAAATAATCTAAATTCATTTTCATGGTTTTCATTATGTCACTTGTTCTTTTTACTAAAATTTCATCTAAAACTGGAAACACGCACTTTGAGTCATACCAATAACATAATCTGTCATTTTGACATGATACTTCTTTCTACACATCACAACTATCTTATGAATCAATTTAATAAATTATCCAGAAAATCAGAATGTGTTTAGTTTATTTTCCATGAGTGAAACATGATTTTAACTAAAATGACAATTTTAAACTAATAACATACACTTTGAGTCATACTGGTCGCATAGTGAATCTTATTATTGTGTGGTTGAAACCTACTCATAAAATATTACTTTTGGATCATTTTAATAAAGTATGTAAATATTATGAATGTGTTTTTTGAGTTTCTAGTATGTCACTTTTTTTACTAAAATTAATGTCAATTTTAAATAAAAAGACACACTATGATCCATAACAGTCACACCCTACATCATATTGAGAATTTGTTGATTTATACACACCAAAATGGCTTATAGATTATTTTACTAATGTATAAAAACAATCAGAATTCGGTTTTGCAGTTTTCATTATGTCACATTCTGTTTTTACTAAAATTAAAATTAATATTCAATAAGGAAACACTTAGAGTTAAACTAGTCGCATCGTGCATTGAATTAATGTGGATTTTATTTCTACATGTCAAAAATGACATAAAGAATATTTTACAACTGTATAAAAATAATAAAAACTTGTTTTCTCAGTTTTTAGTATGTCACTTTTTCTTTTTACTAAAATTTAATTTGAAACTAGAAATACTCACTTTGAGTCATACCGGTCACATCATGTGTTAGCTTGATGTTAGACTACTTTATGTAAATTACAATTGACTTATGAATCATTTTAATAATTTATCAAGATAATCAGAGAATGTTTTATTTTTTTTACTGATTGATGTATTTTGAACTAAAATTTAAATATTAAATTTATAATGAACATTTAGAGTCATATCGGTCACACTATATTTCATATTAAAGATTTATTGATTCCTACACCTCACAAATTACTAATATATCTTTTTTCTAAAGTATAAAAAACAATATAAAAATGTTTTCCTAGTTTTTATTATGTCATTTGTTATTTTTAGAAAAAATAATTCCATTTTGTATTAAAAAGATGCCCTTTTAGTAATACAGGGCATACCATCCATCAGATTGAGTTGGGGTTGATTCCTATATATCAAAAATGACTTATGGATCATTTTCCCAATGTATCAAAAAAAACATTAATGTGTTTTCTCAGTTCTTATTATGCCACTTATTCTTTTTACTAAAATTTCATTTGAAACTATAAACACACACTTTGAGTCATACCGGCCACATCGTGCATCGGATTGAGGTGTGCGTGATTAATAATCATCCCAAATGAGTTATGGATTTTTGTCCAAAATTATCAAAATATTATGAACTGTAAATTTTATCACGCATTCCATCTGTATATTTAGTTGATGTTCTTAGCTGAAATTCCTTCCTTTACTGTTCTATTTTTTAAAAACAAGAAATAATTTTCAACGAAGAAATGTAATTTAAATCATGGTAACATTACAACAAAGAAACATGTTATCTATTATGTGTTTTGTTGTAGATAGTTGAATGAGAAATATGACTTCCCAAAAATTTTGTGAAAAAAATGAAAATAAGTATTAGATAAAAATGATATGAAAATTAACTTATAAATAGTAGATAAAATGAAAAACAATTAATTAAATAAGTAGAAGGAATTTAACTTTTCATAATGGTTGTATAATCATTGACCAATTTCATTATTTCTATTATCTTAGTTGGACCCTCAAAGTCTAATATCCCATGAGATCATTTATGATCTCTGTGAAAATTAAAAAAAAAATAGGTATTAGAGAGAGATAATTAGGAATTTAACTAAAAAAGTATATAAAATGATGATAAAATCAACAAAATAAGAATTAGGAAGTAACGTCATCAGGATATATGTGTACATTTCACCATTAGGTATGCTTTCCATTCATTTTTAATCAAATCTATTTCACGTTATGAATACACGTATTTTAAATAGTCATATTATTACTAGAAAAATATAAATAAACAAAGAATTAATAAATATTTTAAATGATAAAGAAATTATCATAGAAAATGCCTCTTTGGGTATCCTAGTTTGTCGAAGGTAGATGATATATCTCATAAATTTAGAAACATAATTACCACAATCTTTTCTATTTGTTTGTTTCATACATGGAAGAAACATTGATAAATATAATTTATTTTATTTTATATGTGTTTAGATTGTGAAGAATTATTATATATATCCTAAAACATGTCTTCTTGTAGAACTTGTCATGATCTTTTTTTGCATGGCCTATCCTCATTCCATGATTTTAATGATATTAAAAAACAATCTTATCATAACATAATTCTCATTAAAATATAATATAACATATAAAACCTGATTTTTATTTATAAAACATTGGATTTGGTTTTTATAAATTAAAAAATTAAGTAACATGTGGTCGGTTTGTTGGGTATCCATGTAGTGAATCCATAAAATAAATCATTGGAGTGTATAAATTGATGTCAATGAGTACATAATGATTCGTAAAAAATAAAAAAAAGGAATAAGTAATGAAAGAAATGAAAATATATCTGATACGATTAAATTATCGATTTTTACCCCTACGTCATTGGTATTAAGAAGTGTCTGTCATCCAAAATATTATTTCAAATGATTGGACAGTTTTTCACTATTTAATTCATTTTTTATGCGATTTAAGTTTTATTCTATAGATGTTATGTGAGGACTAATGGGTCCATAATTTTTTCATGGGGTAATCCCTTCAATTGGTATTCATATATATGTTTGAAAAAATATGAAATTTATTTATTCTTAATTAACATAGTATAAAATCTATTGGAGAAAAAAATAATGGAAACACACATCTAGTGTACATTTTCAACTGAGACTCCTCACCATTCATACATGAGGGTTTCATTTACATTATCAAGAGTAATGGAGTCTATTATGGACTCGATATAAATTAATTATTTAAAATCAACTATGTGATTACTAAAACTTTTCTAAATTTTTATCTACATGAACCCTCAATGTTAGTAAATTTGGATATTTAATGGGAGTGGTAAAGGTGATTTATGAATAAATTTTAGATCTGTTGGTTGATCATTTAGATGGTTTTGATTTGAAATTTTATTTCACCCATTCCCCTTGTCTGTGTGTAATAAAATTCATCAGCTCTGACCCTTTTTCATTAATTTTTAATGGTTTAAGATGAAAAATAAATTGGAAATGAATACCTCCTTGTCGATGTGTTTTTTTATAAGATATAATGGCCATGCTATGATTGTTTCAACATTTTTCTTGGCCATATGAATATTTTTATCATCAAATGGAATAGGTATATTGGTTTACAACTCATGAGATATTGTAATCCCCACTCACAAATAACCTATTAGAAGTGGTCTGTTCAACAGATTGTCTTCATGGATATTGCACATGGTAGACCTCTCAACAAGGTGACAGGTGGGTGTTGATAGATATAAATCACAGTCATTTTTACCGTGTATAATTTCAATCTAGGAAAGTTATGAGTGTATAACTAATTCATATTTGATAGAAAAAATTATGATAGTATTCATTACCCAATATAAGATAGCTACTTGAGGAGAATGGCTTGCACCCAAAGCTGCTGGAGGATGGGAAAATATTTTAATGCAATTGTTGTTCTTGAGTTGTTTCTTCTATTTTCTTCCACCCATAACATTTTCTAACAACTCAATATACCAATAAAATTTTTATTCAAGCGAAGATAATATTACTTTCATCTCTTTCATTTATTTGTCTTTATCCTCATTTTATTTATTTTCTCAAATTATGGTCATGGTGTCACCCAAAAAACCACACCTATAATGTAGTCATATTTTTCTGGCCACTTCAAGGCCACCGTTAGTAGGTTTTAATTTAGTACAGGTTTTAATGAATCTTATGACTATGTCAGACAGAAAATATAATAAAATAAGTAATCATTATTATGCAATATTGATTTAAAGAAAAACAATATTTTTATTATGTCATACTAACAAATTCCCCCCACACCTTTTGTGTGTTTTCATCTATTAGTATCCCATATTTATTTAAAAGTAGCTCCATCCAGAGCACATGATGTCGGATGGAATTTATTTTGGATTTGTATTCATTAATCTGTATATAAATAGAGGAACATGATTATATTGTTGATTCATGTCACATAAAATTATTATGGTATATTTAAAATACGTACCAATTTTTTCATGTGAAGAAAACCTCATTATTGTTTTTGGTAGGGTCATTTTTTTCTGCTCATTACTTATTTTCAACACTCAGTTTTTGTTTCATAAATTAGAAATTCATAATGAAAGTGGTCAATAATCATTTTTTCAAACAATGTATTATCAGCCCTAAAATTCCTGAAAAAGATATATCCCCATGATGACCATTAAACCCATCCCATGCTTATTGTGGTATCATGTGTTCATATATAAGTGGTGTGTGTGAGTTTATCTTCCCTTCAACATCTTTAAGATGAGATTTTGTTAGAATTGTGTGAAATCCTCTTTGATTCTTTTGAGAAGACATTAATACGAATTTCTTATAGGACTCATATACCATAAATGAACTCAAAAAGGGATGATAAATAGTGATTCAATGTTTCATTATTTTATTTTTTAGTAAAATAAATGATGGATGTCATAATGTTTTATATAATATCATCCCAAATAAGTTTTTTATGCATCGAAACATCATGGTTCTATTAATATACATCAATCATCACAAGATAGTGAGTTATGATCCTAATTTAACTACTGAACATGGCCTCTGGGGTTAACAGGATAGCTGTGTGCATTCCATCCAACCTCAAATTTGATGTATTTTCTTTTTGACTTAATTATTTTTTATAACATAGTAATGTTATGTCACTCTATTTTTTATACAACATTGTTTCTTCATCATCTACATTTTATGATGTTCAACAATGTCAATATGTTGTTTTTCTATATTGGTAGCATCGACATGTGAAAAAGATCATTATTCCTCTACACCAAGAGAAGCAGCGGGTTGAGAAACAATTTGTTCATTGGTATTAGGATAATCCACATGTGAAAAAATAATTATCTACAAAAGTGGTTTAAATTTTATTTAGGATACATAAATGTATAATCAAAAAGATAAAAACTTGATTAACAAAATTTATATTACCATAAAATATAACTTAGTAATTAAACTCTCTTTTTTAAAAATTTTGAAGGTATTTGACCCCTCTATTGAGAATCCAAATCCCTTAATTGTGGTCTCCTTTGACTTAAGAAACCTCGTATATATTGGGAACAAAATATAATTGTTGTGATGTCCTAATGAAAGGGCCATCCTCAGTTGAGTTTTCATCTAACCCTTTTGTGGAATTGATCAATAATAGTATAGTTGACTACATTCAGTTTGTGAGATCTGGAACATAAAATAGTTGTACTATCTATGACTTCATTATAAATGGTTTGTCTTGGAAACCTTATTTACTGAAATACACTTTCACAAATCCAAATTCATCTATTTTAGCAGAACACCTATGATTAACCAACTTTCATTTTAAAATAGACACTTTTAATTTTGTATAATCCAACTCCCATATTTTTTTAATGATTCCAAAGTATGACATATTCACATAAATTTAATTTATGTCCTTAGTTCTATAGACATGCATCTCTTTAGTGATAAGTGTAACACAACTATTTTCTATGGAAATTCCTTTATATTGTTCATTTGTATAGAATGTATAACCATCAATTATATAACTATTATAAGATAATACATACACACTTGGTCCTCTGGCTAGCCATCGAAGTCATTTTAAAATTGAATCTGGATTTTCATATTACTTCATAAAAATATGGTCTCAAAATCATCATATAAACTATTAATTATTGGTATTTTGTATCCAGATTTCAGAAATTGATGGATTGAAATGCCAAAGAATTTATTTGTTGGTTTCAACACATGGGGAAACCTATAAACTGTTAATAAAAATATAAATATCGGCCTACTCCTGATCTGTAATTTTGATTCTAACAACATCTATTACATAAATTCCTTCACCCACAAGATTCCTAGTGTGACAGGATCTCAATAGACCAATGCTTTCCACACCAGACATGTAGTTGGTACACAACGCAATGTCTTCCTACACATTATATCTATTGACAATAAAACCCTCTATCTTACTTCAATTTTTGACATACCATTTCAAAATATTCATATTTCATTCAATGGGGTTCATCAATATATAATGTACATGACCAAATAATTGAATATCTCTCAACAAGTGAACCATCAAGTGAACCATCATATCAATGAATGATGGCAGGAATAACATTTACAATTCAGATTGTATGACGGAAATTTCCTTTTCCATAGCTGTAAACTTATCTTGGCCTATAACTTTACTATATATATCATTGAAAAAGAAATAGATATTTATTAATGATTGATAAAAATTATTTGTAAAAATGAAATGTAAAGCAACATGAATTAGATCTTGAATCAAAACAAGAAAAACATGTTAGTTTAGACCCTTTAACAATAAATCAGTTATTTACACAATATTATTAATATTGGATGAATACCACTATAGAACCATTATATTATTCAGTAAGTTGAAAAAATGATATATCTCCTTCTCGTAAAAATAGTATGTAGATGGAGGAAGAGAAGTTAATTTTTCACCCTTCACTAGCACTAACTCTTCCTGTATTCTCATTCCAATCATGTCCAAAATGGCATTAATCTCATACATCGTTTTACCAGGTGAATTTAGAAACATGACAATGACATTATCAAATAAACTTTTTCAATAGGAATAACATCAAGTAAATTTTTTATTTACAAACAATTCCTGTATGGTGATTCAAAAAAACATATCACTTTTTCCAACCAGTTATTGTGCGGATTTTGAAAAATATTTACCAAAAGATGATTCCATATCCTTTACTTTTTCAAATAGTTGATCACTTGTTAGTGAAGATGAAATTGTACATTATTTTGGAATTCCATTGAAAGATTTCATCAATGATCATTACATATTTCATCAAGGTATAAAAATGATATTTCCTAGAAAAACAGTCTCTGATGAGTGTTTCCTCCTATTTGAAAGTGTACCTTGTTCGCAAATGAGGAACCCTTGAGTTCATTTAATTTTATATCCTATAAAATTTCAATAAGAATGAAAATCATTTATTGTTTTGTACAAAATGGAACTAAAATTTAAATCTTAATTTCTGTAGGCATCTTATAATGTAACACCTGAATCACTTAATTATTTAAAATCATCGAACATTAGAGCCAAATAAACATCAATATCATTACTCGGTTTTTTGGTCCAAAAATAACCACAGCTAACATAATGTATTTTCATTTCATGTATAACCACAATGGAATGTTCTAATTTACCAACATAATCATCCATGAACTATGATTGTTTATTTGAAACCCAAAAGGATTCACTCTATCTGTAGGTAATGTATGATGAAAGTTTCTCAGCTCATTCCCAAATTCAGGATACTCATGATCAATTCTATACCATTGAGGAGATTCTATTAGGTGATGGAGTTTACTATATTTATTCCTTTTATCTACAATCCATGTTAATTTCCTTGGAGTCTCCTCACTTATATATAGGATCCTATGCCTTGTAATGATTGTAAAGTACCATAAAATTTTCATAAGAATGGATTCATCTTTCTTGAATCGAGAAGCACCACACTTTGAGGATTATTTAAGTGATTTTTGGTCCTTGATAAACATTATACAATAATTTGGATAGATGTGTATTTCTTCAGAGACCATACCCATCAAACATAGCATTCGTTTAGTGACATATGTTTGTCCAGGTGGATCATTATCTTCTACAATCATATCAATGAATAGAGCAAGTAGTATAGTAAAACTATTGTCCCTCCAACTGTTTGTAATTTTTAAATTATACAGCTTCAATATGGGTAACAATGATATATATTTAGTGCAACCAACATAAAATGGTGTCATTGTACAAATCCTTAACTTCTCAAACCATTTTGTATTATCAAAAAATTCATCTTCAACTGTCATTTTCATTTCCCCAATACAATCTTCATCATCATTCACACATATAATAACATCCTCGGTATGTTATTATTTATTTTCCACAAATGTAATCATATAAGATGATCCATAAAATGTAGTTTTATCCCAGTCACTAGCCACATTCTCTTTTTCCCTATTTTTATTCCAAAATTTATAACATTTATCATTTCCATGAAAGATCATGTGTTTTTTCAGCTCCTATGGACTAATTATTCTTGAATAACAATAAGGTAAACATGAAAAAAGGATTTGAGAAGGGTCCTATGCATGATCATTATCATACATTATGAACTCTTTCACCCCATCCTCATACTATTTTATCATTGGATTGGAATCAATCAATTATCTATTAATATCCATAATATTTGATTCTATAATATTTATATTTAGAAATGTAAATAAATATACCAATAAGAAATAAAACTAAAAATAATAATGATGTAATATGATGTAATAGTTATGAATTAAAATAAATATATTGAATATTAAATTATTGTGTCCTTAAAAGTAATACCTTTTAATAATAATTGTGTGATTCCTTACAATGTGTAACATGTCAATTACATGATCATTTATCTAGGTATTTTAAATCACAACATGGATACTCCTAGATTATCTGGCATAAGGCAAGAAAGTAATATGTAACTTAAGATTTTAATGTTGGGTAGTTTCTAGCTTATCATGAATATCCCTTGATTGTCCTATGTTGTCTTATTATTGGTATTTGATTTGGGTTTCGCTAACTAGGAAACCCTAACAATGAGGATAGAATAGGAATAGAGTTGAGTAAATCCATGACAGATTTGGAAAGGTGGTTGTCTTCCAACTATCTAAGACTTATGGCTGTTATGATTAGAATGATTCTATACCCAAAAGATCATCGTTTACTTACCTAATAACTAGTTTAAGTCATTTTGAAATGTGGATATTAGCTCCCTAAATGTATATGATGTCTTAGGTCATCATTTTATATATTTCCTAGGATATAAATTATTTTTAAAAATATTTTTATGAAATAAATCACATTTAATGCATTATTTCTAAATACACATAGAGTTTTATTTATTAATTTAATTTTATATAATCACGAATGGATTTTATAAAATCAATTGAAAAATTAGATTCAATATGTAAAAAAAATTATTGATTATAGAAAATAATAAAATATATATTCAATATGTAAAATATAATATTTATATATAATAATTCATATTTAGAAATATTGATTAAATTTAATTATATAATTTTTATATAAACTTTAGATTATGAATATATAAGTCATTATTCATCTGATAAATTATTTCCCCCAATCCTATTACAACCCATATTGAGATTATAATGTTTAATGTTGGAATCAAATGAAATTTTATTTTCATTATTTTAAATTGGTTGTAAGTGATAAAATAAGACTAAGATAAAGGTTGTCATAATTATGAAGATGAGTTGATAAAGTTTAAAAAATGAATAATATAACACTTATTGGTATTTTATTTGAGTTTAAATTTCATTTATTTTATTCTTATATTTAATAAGATGAAAATCTATTGAATTCATTAATATAATATTCCAATAATAACATTCGTTTTAAAATTTTAGAGATATTTTAAAAATTATATGTCAAAAATATCTAATTAAAAATTTAAACACTACAAATTAAATTTAGGGTTAAAAATAAATAAACATATAAAAAAGACCTATATTTAGATACATTGAATATTTTTCTCATTTTAATGTTTTATATCAAACATATTTTGTATGATCAAACTAAATTTCACTTTAAAAAATTTATTTTGTTTCTTTAAAAATTATGAAATAGTATAATAAATTTAATCCATCAATACTAAAATTTAATTATAATATATAATTTCATAAAATTAAACAATATCGAATAAGTAATACATCTTTGGAAAAATTATATAGGATTAGGGATGATGGGAATCTGAAACTGTTAACTACATGACTCTATTGCGTGATCGCATGATCTCATTCCATCCATGAAATTGCTGGAAAATATAAATTCCAATTGAATTTAATTCAATCTAACAGACTTAAATAAACATAGAGTCATAGAATATAATTAGTATGGTTCTACTAGGGTTTATTTGTATAAATCCAAACTAGATAGTTTATGGAAAATAAACTCATTTTAGGGTTAGTCCGTTCATAGTCCTGAGGTGAGGCCACATATCAGACATCACATGAATAATTACTTATACCTGGTGAAAAATCATAGACCACTGACCTCAATATATAGTTATCCCTAGAAATAATATTGGAGAACCATCG
Organism: Viscum album; assembly: GCA_963277665.1. Taxonomy (NCBI): domain Eukaryota; kingdom Viridiplantae; phylum Streptophyta; class Magnoliopsida; order Santalales; family Viscaceae; genus Viscum; species Viscum album. The sequence goes on along the minus strand of OY728155.1, from coordinate 1,423,809,285 downwards.
CCTAAGTTCACAAAAGACCATTAAAACTCAATTTGAAAACCTCTGATCACATGTTGTCATAACACCATATAATATACATTTTAATTTTTTATAAAAAACAATTAATTAATGAAATGTAATTATATAAAAAAGATTATTCATAATGGATGGATTTCTCACAAAAATTCATACAACACTATAACATCAGTAAAGATTTTGTGTACCACCTCTATCACACCCTTGATCTAAAATCCAAATGGAGTACAATATCCTATCCTCAATTCCTAAAATATTATATTCAATATTAGTGATAACGTTAATATAAATAATATTTGTGGATTACACTATAATAATTTATAGGAAATTGAAATCATTTAAACTCTTCAAATCACCCTTAGTTAAAAATAACCAAAGACCCATCATGTAAATAATCATTCAAAATGTGGTTCCACCTAACCAAGTAATCAATGTATCTTATCTACCACTATCCTAGATTCAACACCCTATTGAAACCTTGAAACATGCTTTAATCCACTTCTAATGAATCTTAAACATTAGATTTACCCCCTTGTCATTTCATATGAGTAAAAAAATTATGAATCACATTCCAGGACTATTAAGCAAAGAGATATCATCTGATTCATGTGGTGTGGGGAAATGTGGTGCATGGTTGTGATGTGTTGTAGGGATTCATCGCATAACATAGATTTTTAGAGGAACAATTCATCCTAGAATTCATTGATGATCGAGAGAGGTGGTGGCCAGAGCGGTAGTGTAGCAGAAGATCAGTGAGAGTAGCGACATAGAAAAAGTAGGGTTATGTAAGATCATGAAGGTGTGTGATAGAGAACCCTCCTATTTGTGTTGTTTTATAAACTCAGGTAAGGATTTTATCAGTACCTTCCAAAAAGAACTCATAAAGAGTAGTTTTAACAGGGCTAAAATAGAAAGTGATGATATATTTATAATTTTAGTTTTAGTTTTATAATTATTTTTATATATATAATTGTAATCTTATTTAAACTTTTTTTAAAAATTATATATATATATATTAATTATTAAAAATATATATATTAAGATATCATATTTATCTTAAGTATAAAGTTGAAGTTTTAATTAATGTATACAAATAAAAATTATTTTTATTATAAATATAATAATTTAATATATATTAATAATATTTTTTATTATAAGCCTTTATCACTGTTAAGAATAGTCCTAATAAAGATTATCTTTCACTGGTGATAATGAATGAAATGATAAAGAATTCACCTTTATTAGTGCTTTTTATAGCACTGATAAAAGATACATTTATCAATGCTTTTATCTAGCACTAATAAAGGATGATGATACTTTTATCAGTGGTTTCTGTCTAGAACTGATAAAATTTGGTCCTTTACTTATGATTATTTGTGGTAGTGATTTCCAATTTCAACAAATTTTATTATGAGTTATATTTTAATAAAATTAACTATTTCTAAAATTAATATTATTTAATATAAAATAACGATTAAGAATTCATGATACATATAAAAATATATCATTTAATAAGAAAAAAATATGTGTTTTGTAAATTATTAAATAGAAATATATATGATGATAGTGATATATAATTTGAAATGAAAAATGGTTTAATTATAAAATAATAATTTAATATAAAAAATATTATTTGTTGAAGAATTTGAATACTGTAACTTCTAAAATATTAAGTTTCTTAATAATGTAAATATTATTTCACATAAATATTAGTTTGAAATGAATATAACATAATAATCATGATCAAAAATTACTATAGAAAAATAATAAATGTATAATAAAAAATATGATAGGTATAATTTTTGAATGTATAAAAAGAATTTATAAACTAGGAAATAATAGTTAATAAATTTATATAAATATATTATTTACTTAATGAAATAAATGACTTAGATTATTTTTATAAACAAATTAAGTCATAAAATTATATTCCAAGAAACTATTATATATATGTATCAATAAAAATATATATATATGTGAAAGAAATTATATTTATATATAAATATAAATAATAGAAATAGAGAATGAAAGATGTGGTGGGTCTTCTTCTTCCCTACGTGACAACCTACTATCATTGCCCCCAACTCATGTTCGTCATTACCTCTCACCGTCTGAATCCCTCACTGGCTGCCTAAAGCAGCACCACCTACTCCTAGATCACGATACACACACAAACACACACATGCACACATTGTATCATCATCACCATCATTGATGGAATGAGATATCATAGATGTTGTATTTTATACAAGAAGCGGTGGTTATTTGTCCTGTAGGGGTCAATGTGAGGCTACCAAATTCGCATGAGGGATCTACTATGTAGAAGAAGACATGGAAGAGAATAATGTCGTGTTATTGATAGTCGAATATAATTTTGAGGTATCTTTTTCTTCACACCAATCTAATAATTATGTTGATTTATAGAATACTATATGTATGGGAGCCTATAAAATTTCCTTCTTCCCCCACAGGCAATCATCTAATGAGTTTTTTCAGTACCATACATCCAAATCAAACGTATTTCTTAGTCATCGAAAAATAATGTTATAAAGGGAGTTCAGAAAAATTTACTGACATTCGTTACAAAATGACTGTAAGGGTAAATTATTCTTTGAAAATTATATTTAAAAAAATAATATTATTAACTAAAAAAATCTTTAAAATTTATCTTCCAAAAATATATTTATAAGGGAGAATAATATATTTTCAAAGTAATATTTTTATGTTTAAATTTTTTATAAGGAAATTTTATTTTTTAATTTCTGTTTTAAAATTCATCAAAGAACTTCTCTTCATCATAAGGTGAAATATTTATCAAATATTTGTTTTAAATAATATACCAAGACCCTCTTCAGAGAAAACGTTTTTTGAATTAGCTAATTTTAACCATATTTTCATAATTTTTAACACTTCATATGTAAGGGGATTTATATTTTTTTGAAACAAAATCAGTTTTATAAATTATAATAAACACTCCTTACTTTTATTTAATCATATTTATAATATTTTTCTATAAATATTGTTTTGGAAGGGAAATTGTATGTTATCAAAATTATAAATTTATGATTCAAGGGTTTATATAAATATTTATTTAAAAAGGGTTATGGTTAAATTATTCTAAAGTACTAGTTATTTTTAAAATTTCATGTGGAAAATAATTTTTTCATTATAATAAGGGTTAATTTTTTCAAGATTAATGTATTATGCTCTTTCTCATAATTGTAAGTGAGTGTGTTTTCAAAAATTTATTTTAGTAGATTTAAAATTATCGTTTCCTATGGAAATAAAATTATATAATTATCCTAAAAAATTGACTATATATTTATTTGTTTGTGGTCAGGCATTAATATTTATAATTCAGTATCCATATATGTTTTATAGAGTTTTATTATCATGATATTTGGTTTCTACATATATAGATATTGATTATATATAGATAAATATGTGTGTATGTGTTTGTGTGTGTGTGTATTCATCATCATAGTTTCCAAAGTATCCTTAAAAACTATAGTGGAAAAAACAGGCAGTCGCAAAATGTTTTATTAAAATTTTTCTATTGGACTTTGTAAACATGATGTGGATTTGGGGAGTAAACCCAGAACTCCATGATGAGTAATAACTATATGTATTTCAATGTTCCCAGAAGCCTCGTGGTTTTTTCTGAACATGTGATTTATTTTTCTAAAAAATAATGTGCTTATTTTTAAGAATTTGTTTTAAGTACTCTTATGGTTAATAATTCATTATTTGTAAGTGATTCTATTTATTTTATTTCAATGCTTGGTTTTAAGAAAATATGTTTTAGTAGTTAAATGTTTTTCAAGAAATATATGTTCTAAAAATTTATTTTACTCCTTATTAAATTTTTTCAAAATTATGAAAATATAATTTAATGTCTAAATATATTTTTCTTTGGTAATGTATATAGTTTTAAAGAAAATTTTTTCAAAGAAATTATTATGGTGTTTTAATTAAAATGAATACATCAATTTTAAAATCCCTTATTGAATTTTTCCCACCCCATGATTTTCAATTATTTCATATGGTATTTAGTTCAGTAAGAGTTTCTCAAAAGGCAGGTATCGAGTATTCAATCTTTAGATGGATGAGATCCTAGTCCTTATAGAAGAGTTTAGTTTTCAAAAAAAAATGTATTTCAGATGGATAAGCTTTGTGTTTTATTTTATCCTAATCCTACAAAACAATATACCTAAATGATCCTCAAACTATATATTTTTCATGTAATATTTAAAATTTTATTTAGACAAATATATATATAGTTTTTTTCATACCAAATCTTTTATCACTGGTCTGGGGTGAAACTTCTTTTATTAGATAGAGGCTTAGATAACATTAGATATTATGAATATTATTAGTTAAGATTAATTTTATAGTTATAAACCTTTTTAGGATTCAAATATTATATTTTAAGTGATTTTTGATGATTTTTTTATAAAGTCCATAAAATTTTATGAAGTAATCCTAAAATTTATCTTGTGTTTCTTTGTCTTGGAGATAGTCAGTAATATATATATCAGAATAAAAAAATTCCTTCACTAAATCACTTAAATAATTTTCAATGAATATTATATTTAGTAATTCTTGATTGATTGTTTTTTTATATTCTTAATCAGGAAATAAAAATTTTATTAGATAGTTAAAATTTCAAAGATATGATTTATTTTATGGGGGTAGAATGTAATGCCCCATGATATTAGTATAAATGTTTCTATAAAAAATTTCATTAAATTTATCATTTCATTATTTAATCTATATCTGAATTTTATTTTAGATAAATATAGGGTTACATTTTATAGTTTCACATACCTGAATTTTCACTTTGATCATATATTATTATGAGTTTTATTTGAACAAAATATTTTTTTTAATAAAATTAAAATTATTTAACCTAAACTATTGAATAATAATTAATGATCGGTATTATAATGTCTCGTTTAATGATAGAAAAATATTTTTTATGTAAATTATTAAATTGATATATAAATGGTGATGATAATGTATTTAATTTCTAATGAATAAAGTTTCAATGATAAAATAAAAAATTAATATCAAAATATTATTTATTAAATAATGTAAATACTATAAATTATAAAATATTAATCAGATAAATTATAAATTTATTATGAGACATAAATAAATGTTTTAAATGAATATAATATTATAATGATGATCATAAATTCCAATGGTAAAAGACTACAAGTATTATATAAGTTCAGATAAATATAATTTATGAATATAAAAGAAGAATGTATAAAATAGAAAAAAAAATAATATATATATACTAATATATATATATATAATTAAATATATAATTAAGATTATTTTTATAGAAAAATTAGGTAATAAAATTAAATTTAAATTAACCAGTATATATATGTATAAATAAAAATATGTATATATGATAAATTGTTAAATATATAAGAATTGAAATAAAAAAACAAACAAAATAAAAAAGTTGGGTGGGTCTTCATCTTCCCTGAGCAACTTCCTTCCATCACCACCCTAAACCCATGGTTTTCACCCCCTTACATCTTCTAAAGCCTATGACCGCTACTTGAAGTATCACAACCTACCATCAACATCATCCCTTACATTCCCTGATTTCGACATCATCACCACATCATTATTGCCTTGGTTGAGCGCCATAGTTGAACATGTCACGTTTTACCTCACTAGCATCACACTTCACCCCACTACCATCAACTTCTCCCTCATTAATGACCTCCTTTTCAATCTTCCTCCCTTCATGATCGTCCCACACAACTTGTTCACAGATCTTGATACAGACACACCGAATCATCATCACCATTATTGATGATGCATGGGGTATCATATATTTTGAAGTTATGATGATAATTAGTGGTTGTTTAGTTATTAGGGATCAATGTAAGGCTATCCATATTTTCATGAGGTGTCGACTATAATATCTCATGTCCGTACAGATTGAGAATCCCAAAAAACATTTTTAATCTAGTATACATTTTGTTTTAAAAAAATATCATCGAACTAGAATTTTAAGATTTTGAAGACCTTTAATGGGAGTTGTTTTATAATGTTTGGGTCCCATGTGGTTCCTGGTGTTCCCAGATAAGATTCGGGAGCTTTTGGATTTAGAACTTCGGTTTTTTATGAAACCTCATGGGGTGCACCGTCAGTGCATGTGTAGTGAAAACCGTGTAACAAAAATTTTGTGGCTTCTTTTTAAATGCACACATTATTTTTTAATACATACAAGGTTCTATAGAGAACTATTTGGTTTTCAATTGAAGTGTAAAGGTATCCTTCTGGTTGATTCATAGTTTTTTAAATGGTGCACTTTAATAGTTTTTTATGGGGTAAGCTTCGAACAGTAAGTCTACATGGTTAGTGAATGGTTTGAAAAAATATGTGACCGAACAATTAACCTCATTAAAAGATACAAAATTATGATCTTTAACCTCAATTTTTTAATTACTTTTACCTTTTTTCATTATTCATTTAGCCAAATTCATCTCCCTCGCATGCCTCCCCCTTCTCCCTTCCTCCATGGGAGATCTCTTCTGTTTCTTATGTAAATACAACACCATCAATTTAAATCAAAATCCCTTAATAATTATATTCATGCAGTATATTCCTTTCCTTTTTTCTTCTGGTTTCTAGTTCTCTCTTTCATATTTTTCCTATTATGCCATATTTTCATGTTTGTTGTTTGGTTCTTCATTTTCATCCATTCTAGCTCGAATAGAATACCTATACTAAATTAGTATGGATTCTTAAGGTGAATATTGTTTTATATGTTTTCCCTAAAATTATTTACAATTATAAATTTTTCCATTTTGACACTTTTTCCAACCATAATTGAGAACTAAGAACTTTCCTATTAGAGATTTGAAGAATGTGAAGACTATTAAAAAATATCAAAATATTTTTTATGAAGTACATAAAAGTGGATTGACATGAGATTTATTTTATAAGGGATTATATTTTATACATTTTTATATCCATTTTACTTATATAATTATAATAAGTATTTTATGGATATTCCCTTTTCCAAATAATTGGCCTGTCAGGCTAACTAGCTGCCTAGATCAACTAGGTGTCCATGTGGGAGTCACCTCAACCATGACTCGAGATCCATCTAGCCAACTATTAAAGCATCCTGGTTTTTATGAGAATATATCTTCCATAGTAGGATTTCATGGTTCATATAGGTGTTCCTAGTAAATCCTCGCAATGGGAGGTTGCGGCAGGTGAAGGCGTGGGTGTATGTGTTGTAGGTGCCGATCCCACTTTCAACATGACTAACTTTCACTACATATTGATTTATTACATGATATCTAAACAAGAGAATGATTTGTATGGGGATCAGACAGAGATAGAAACTTTTCCTAGGTCAAAATAATATGGACATGACCACAAATTTTTGATCAATTCTACCTGATCCATCAGATCATGCACCCACATTTTCTTCAACCTCCCGCTCGTCTATTGCACTGACAAACCCCTGGTTCAATGTTAGGAGACACACTTAATGTCATTTGATGGTATCTATGTAAGACACAGATGGTAAAATCTCACCTTCATTGTTCATCATCCTTTAACAATGATCAAACCAAGGCATCCATGACTTTATCAATTTCTCTAAGGCATGTATGTAACTCTATTTGCATTCATGAGGTTCTTCGGATAATCGTGTAATTTAATTATTATGTTCATGAGATATGATCACATGAATCCAATCATGAGAACCAAAATAGAATATTGTATGATGAACAAAGAGTCTCGTGATAGAGATATGATACTCAGGAAAAGAGAACAGGCATCATAATGTTCAAATAGAAAAGTGTGTATATAAGAACAATCCACATTAAGCATTTTATTTATTTTATTGAATGAATCCAGTAGTATTTTTCCAATGTTCATCCCTGGATATGTTATGAAATCATGTGCATCCCACAAAGAAATCATGTAATTCTTCTAATTTTATCATGTGAATCCCACATAGGTTGTTCGGAAAGCCATCACTTTGAAAATAGTGATCATGTGATGCCCATGGAACTATCATTTGAATCGTTAGAAACTATCAAGCATGCCATCATGTGAAGTATTCTTGCGATCACGTGATTTAGATCTTGCAAAGTCACCCACTACCTCAATTTGATGCATGCATAACCCTTAACATGAAAAGAAGCACCAACCTCGTTTGACCCTCTACCTATATACAACTTTTCTCCACTTAAAAAAGTACACATTTGAGGGGGATAGGGATTAGAGACTAAAAATATAAAAGGTAAGAAGGAAAACCAATGATATCAAGAATTGTATACCGCCTTTGAATAATTTCTTCTGATGACCGCTAGATCTGATCACATGATCCCTTTAAAATCACATGATTTTACGATGAATTGTATATTATGAGATTCCATCAAGAGATTCTGAGTTCATGTGAATCATTTATGAAATTGTATGATTTATCAATGGTTTTGTGAATCCTCCATGAAAACCATATGGTGTTCATCCATGATATAAACCCTTGTCCATAAACCCTATATACCGTGAAAACCCTCTTCTATTCATGTAACTCCAATATGAAACCCATTTACATGTCAAAAACACCTTTAAAGACAACATTGAGGTTATGTGATTTCATGAGTAGTTAAACTTCATGTGACACCATCATGTGAAAACCCTTGATATATAGGTGTCCCTACACATGCCTATCATGACATGAAGTTTCCTTCCAGAACCTTGGTCATGCAATTTGGTAACTCATGTATAAGAACCCTTTTTATTCTAACACTCGTTTTCATATGTCCTTAATATTAATGTTGACATGTGTACATTCCCTCCTCTCACCATTAAAACCCTTATACATGTGATCTTTTTCATGGACCTGATCATGGACATTTTCATTAAACTCCATATCATGACTCTATTAAGGTCACACAATCTCATGACTTACTAGTTTCACGATTCCATCATGTATCGATGGACAGGTCATCTTGATAGCGAGATAGGCCTTGCACAAGTCTATTTGATCATGAAAAGAAATCTTGGACAGGTCATCTTCAATCATTTAAATGTCCATGTACATTTCATATTTAGTCATTAAATGTACATTGTAAATTTTATATTTAATCCTTCAAAGAACCTTGCTCATGCTATATTCAACCATGTGAATAACATTTTTTCATGTTAGGAAGATTCCCTTGGACATGCCTGCCATGTCAGACTGACACCCTGAACTTGTCAGGTAGATAATCATGACAAGTCAGGAAGAAAATCAAGGCATGTTGGAAGGACACTCAGGACATGTTGAGCCTACAATCAATAAATTTCGAACATACACTCGGAACATGTTAGGAAAACACCCTAGTGCATGTAATCTTATTCTGATAGACACATTTGGACACACACACTATGTAAACCTTGGGCCCTGATGCTTTAGACGAGCATCCCCCTTTATAAGTGGATTTTTTTTAATGTTTTTGGGTTATTCACTTACAAAACCTTATTTTATCATTATCTCATATGGTCCATATCTGTTATAAAAAAATATTTGACATACCTTTCATGTTCATAATATCTCTTTATCTATCATAGGATAAATAATGAATATGTAACATGGGAATCCATCCTATTATAGGCCCCTACATTTCCTAATCTTCAAGGATGATAATAATTACATTGAGTGTAATCACTATTTCCAACCAATCAGAGGGATAAGGGGTTTTTGAACTTTGATAAATATGAAACCTGTCTTAATAGGATATGTATGATGCCTTCCTAAGGCTCAACCATCAATGGGTATGAACCTTAGTGTAAGTGACACCATGTCTCATACAATCTAACCCATGAGACCCAAACTCTTAGGTGGGTTTATCATTTTTCCTCATCCATTAGAGGATCCATAAGCTAATTAAACTACAAGAACTCTGTTTCCTTCTCAAACAGGTTATGTAGGATGCCTTCTTAAGGTTCGTGCTCCAATGGGCATCATCCTTAGTGTAAGTACATATACATCTCAAAAACTCTATACCATGGGACTCAAACTTAACTATGTGTCTATGATCCTTCCTCATAAATTAGTATATTAAGAATATTTGGAACAATGATGACTCTAATTCCTATCTAAACAAGATATGTGGGATGCCTTCTAGAGGCCTAAGCTATGATTAGGAATCCCCCTAGGTGTAAGTCCCTCCATATCTCAAACAATCTAACCCATGGGACCCAAAATATCTTGTGGGTTTATCATTTTCCCTCATGAATCAATAGGTCAAGAATCTTATTGAACTAAAAGTACTTTTATTCCTGTAATAATGAGGATACATAAGACACCTTTTAAGGCCTAATATCTACAGCAAACACCCCATTACGGTCTCCCTAGTGCGTAATCCACATATCCATTTGTGGTGAGTATGATCACTTTTTATCGCATGTTTATCACACCAATCATGACTCATGTGGTCATATGGATTTTCAATGATCATATCACTCACATCATAAATTTCTCCAAATTTGGGAAACATTAGTGTGTCACTGCTCGAAAACCTCTCTATAACCAGGGATCTATACTCATAGTTTACAGAAACCATGGGTATAGAATTTCTTCGCAAACCAATAGTCAGTGTTTTAAAAAATCCTTTTCATAGGTTGAGTTATGCCAGTTAGTTTTTTAAAACCATGGGTATAGATATCTAGATAGTCATCCTTGCTCGGGATCATCCTCCCCCTCTTCATTCGTAGACCTAGATCTCCCCCACACCCATCCTCAGCTGACCTTTAGTGTCCCTACTCCCTTCCTCAATCGACCTTAGACTCCCCCCCCTCCCCTCCTCAGGTGATTGATGGCATCCCATCCCCCTCCTCTATCCTAATTTCCCTATCACCCATGTAAGCGACCACATGATAGAGTGGTGACCTACCATCTCCTTCAGTGATATCCTCTATTTTAATCATTTTTTTATTTAAATCTTCTTCAATGTCACATGAGTGAGTTTCAAATCCTTCACCTCTTATTATCTATATTGCTTTTATTTTTATTTATGTTATCATGGGATTGATATATGACAATATTTATTTTTATATTAGTTAAATATATATTTATTGATTTTTGGTTCATGTTTTTATATTCTATACTTTTTATGTTTTCATTCATGATAAGAAGTAAACCACTCCAACTCTTTTAAATTTTTTTAGATTTGTTTTTATGTACTTTTTTGTGAATTTTTTTGGTTTCCCTATTATTTTACAGCACTATAGATTTTTTTATCAATACTCCATGGAGTGGTTGTGTTTGTCGTTGTTTGTGTATAGGCATGCTGCTTGTGCTATTTTGTAATTTTTTGGAGTCTAGTTGGAAGTTGTTGTGTCTTTATGTCTGTGTAGGTTCCAACTAAACCCCAAAAAGTGATGTTTACATTCCTAATTTTCCAAACATAGTTGAAATCTATATTTTTTGGTGTTTTTATGTACATTTATCTAAAAAATAGTGTAAAAAATTAAGATATATGGTTCATTATAAATTATATTTTGATTAAATTTCATCTACTATGTGTTTAATTAAATGTTAATATTAGGTTATCATGAAATAATTATTATTTTCATATGTAATTATTTATTAATAATTACAAAAATTCAATAAAATTGTGTAATAAATGTTTCAAATTTTATGAGGCTGCTTTTATTGTTTTAAGAGATTTTTAATTTCATGATTCACTTCAGTTATATTGTTTCCTGTTTTATGATATGATTTATCATGATACAAAATAGTGTTATACAAAATAACTATTATTGGATTTAAATATTAAAATGGTCTATTTAATTGAATGTTTATTATAGATGAGGTGAGTGGTTTTTAAATTTTTTTATTATATTTATTGATGAATCTATTTAGAAAACATCCTAGAAGAAACTTATATACATAAGGGGGTTCAAGATATATGTATTTTTCTAGGTTAGGATACACATTACCTTGATTTTCCATAGTTTTAATTACACTAATGCTAGGATAGACTATTCTTGGATTATAATTTTGATAATTACTTTTGGGATACCCTCACTAGTTTAGATTATGCACTAGATTGTTAATTCACCTCTAGATTATGACCATGAATTGGTTAGAAGACTAAATTTAGTTTATTTATTTTCTAAAAGTATCATTGAAATCCTTTCATTGGTATGGTGGTTAATCTCTGGTCATTTCTTAGAATAAATTATGTAATAAAATTGTATAATTTTTAAATGTATTTTTGTGAATGTGCATTTTGAGTAAACATGGTTTATATTTGATTTTATTATGTTACATTTATTTAATATAATTAAATGGTTTTATTTCTTATATGAATATCAAAATATAATTTCATCTTTTTTATTTAAGTGTGTGCATAGAGAATTTGGTGGAATCCTAAAAAGAATCAATTCAGACAACCTTTTATACACAATTTGTGTGTATATAGGCTTGGTTTCATTTTATGAATGTAATGAAAAATACCTTCTATGAGATAATGGGAATTCAAATTATTTTTATGATTGGATGAGATAATAGATTTTATATGAAAACATTCGGCATGGATATGAGTAAACGTTGTTTTTTTCTATTTTACTTTTTTCATTTTTAGGTTTCTAACCTCTTGGTCTTCAAATTCCATTTTTACATTGTTTTGGATGTTTTATATTATATTTGGATATATTTAAGTGATATTTATTATGATTATATTTTATGTATTTATGTTTTATAATACATTTAAAATTTCATTATGTTATTATTCTATGTTTTAATGTTCTTTATTTAAAAATATTGTATTTCATATGTATTAATGAAAAATATATGAGGTTTTTAGCCTAGGATCCCTTGTAGAATATTATTTTAGTTTTATTATTATATAGGTGAAATAATTTCCATTCTGTAAGTAGATTTCCTTGAAACTTGTTGTTATCCCATGTTGATCATGAATGAAATTTAACCCCTTTGGTATACCAGATCGGGTATAGGGATAGATTGAAAAGTTTGGTTTATTAAAACTTAAGTAAGTAAGAAATATATTACTTGTCTTATTCTTTTTTATAGAAACTAGTATGATTTGATTAATTTAATATTAAAATTGTTTGTAATGAATTTTTAAATTATGGTTTACATTGTTGATTGGAACATAACTTTTTCCCCAATAATAGACTTGATATGTTTTGGAAGTATCATAACAATTGTATTTAAACCATGTTTCAAAAGAATTTGGATCTTTTTTAAGATTTTTAATTTAAAAATGCTTCATATAGAGATTTTATATAGTTTTCATGCTATAATTGTGTTGTAAGACCATGGTTAAATAGGGAAGTAGTGTGCTACCATATAATAGAATGTGGATTTCAAACAAACTATTATGTTTGGTATCACCATGGAGAGACGAAAAAATCTTCAACTATTCATGAATGAAAAGAAATAAGTGGTATAGAGAATTTGAAACTTGATTAGTTTCCATTTGTGCATCATTATAAGGGATAGAGTATTCCAGAGAGGGAAGGCAATGATATCAATACACTTTTGGAAAAGACGGAAGAATATGATGTTGAGTGAGTGAAAAATTTAATGGAGTATTCAAGAACTCAAGTATATCTAGAATGTACTAGAATGGCCTAGTTGGAATTTTTAATGTGGTTATATCATGGGAAAAAATCTATGTAATATAAAATATGGCCACTGATTATATTCATACCTATTTCAAGGAGTTGCTTCCTAATGGTGCATATTTTCCCTCAAATCATTATCCAGAATGGAAGTTAATTAAGTATCTTGGATTTTATAGTAATTAAGTTCATTCTTGTTTGAAAGAGATTAGTTTATTTTGGGAGAAAATATCTTACCTTAATGACTGTAAATAATGTCGTACATCTTGAAGGAAATAAAATGCATATGGAACACCATCTCATGTTCCAAATAAATTCATGTGGCTCTTTCCATTGATTCCTAGGCTTTAAAATCTATTATTGACTATAGAAATATCATCCAATATGTGATGGAATTATGATGAGAGAATTAAAGTTAATTATGATTTGGTAAGTCCAATAGATGGATTAGTATGGTGGACATTTGATGCAAAACATCCTGATTTTGTAGATGAGGTGTGTAATGTTAGGTTGGTTCTATCCTGTGATGGGCTCAATCCATTTCTTTAGATGATTATACTCACAACACATTGCCAATTTTTATTCACATTTATAATATTCCTCCATGTATTTGTATGAAAAACACTTTAATATTCTTTAGTATAGTGATATTTGGTCCTTGTGATCCCAAAATTATATAGACCTCTACTTATGTACTTTAAAAACAGTGTGGGAGCATCATTGGGATATGGGTGTACACACATTCAATGATTCTTCAAAAAATATATTTCATATGTGTACTGCTCTTCTATGGACTATAAATGATTTCCCTTATTATGAAATGATAAATTGATGGATCATGAAGGGAAAACTATCATTTCCAATTTTTATAAAGAATACATGATCAAGTAGTCTTAAATATCATCAGAGTTTCAGTTTCATGGGGCATCGATGATTCTGGCCAAAGGATCATCAATATAAAAAGATTCATAAATGGTTTGATAATACTTTTGATACTAAACAACCACCTCAATTTATTTCAAGAACTAATCTTCTTAATGAATTCAAATATTTTTTTTCATTAGGGAAAGGTCAGATGAAATCTAAAAAGTAGAAGAATGTTGACATTGAAGCCACTTACGATTTGAAATAGAGAAGTATATTTATTGAGTTTCCATACTGGTCTAAAAATTTTAAACAACATTGTTTATATGTAATGCATATTGAAAAAAAATATATGTGAAATTTTACTTTCATTCATTAAAATATCAATGGGAAGACCAAATATGACTTTTTATCTCATTGAGGCTTATTGGATTGGGCTATTTGACCAGAAATGCATCTTGTGTGAATCATTGAAAGCAAATGTAAAGTTCTTTATACTTCTTAAGTGATGAAAACTTTTGAGAAAAATAAATTTCTGGAATTATTGGAGAATATCAAGGTTTCAGATGTCTATTCAAACAACATGTCTAAATGATTCAATAGAATGGTTTTGAAACCTAAATCCCTAAAAACACAAGATTATCACATTCTGCATCATTAATTCATTCCAATAGAAATTTAGAATTTAAAATCCAACAATTTAAGGGTGAAAGTGATTCGCTTGTGACATTTTTTTAGATACCTTTGTTCTAAAATGGTATCCAATTCATTCTTGATTAAAATGTCACAAGTGGAGACATTAATTTTGTGTGAGTTAGAAAAAAAATTACTTCATCATTTTTCGAATGCATGTTGCATTTAACAGTTCATATTAGAATTGAAAAACTTCATGGGGGACCCATTTCTTTTCAATGGATGTATCCAAATGAAAAAAATATGTTCATTATTAAATCTTATGTCTGAAACAAGAATTATCCTAAAGGTTTCATTGTGACAGGTTATATGGCTTAAGAATGTATAGATTTTTTCAATGTATTTGTTTTGTGTTAACTCAAGACATAACCAGCCAATATGAATTGAATATTATCATCATGAGTAAATTTATCCCTCATTTCCATATATTCCACATATAGGAGTAATTTTTGGGTTATATGAATTGGCTACATTGAGCCTCGAAGAGTGGGATATGGCTCATTGCACAGTCTTGTTTAACAGTGGTTTGTTTGATAACTATATCAAATATGTAATTTGGATATTTATATACTATATAACACAATGTAATTTCACATATACCTTATAATTTTATTATCATTTTATATAGGGAATAGAAAAATTATAAGAATAGTTCATTAATATTTTCCTTTAAGAATGAGAGAGGATTTACATAGCCAACACATTCTTGCTTGGTTGAAATCAAAGCTATAAGCATTACATTAATTAAAATCAAATAAATATATATATATACATTTATTTGTATAATTTATATATATTTATAATATTTATTTTACTTTTTGACTCCGTTTATCAAGAATTAAGAATGTTGGATGTTGGTATCAATTATTTGGTTTGTGAATTAGAATATTTAATAATAAATGGGTATAAATCTATTACAACTGATCAAGTTGTGAAAATAAGAACACAGCATAATGGAGTTATGTTTACTACTACAACAAATTGTTACTCTACTGCATTAGATAGTCTACTCCAATATAAATGTGTGTGTTATTATATATTTTTTTATAAAATATTATTATTGGATTACTACTCTCAGGGTCGAGTCACTATGATGAAACATAGAAGGTTTTATTAAATGATGTGGCAAGGTAAATTTATTTATGATTGTGGATTTAGAGTTATTAACATTAGTCAATTCCTAGATATCGATAAACCATACATTTTGGTATCAATGGAATAATAAGTGTTTTATGTTATTGATTATTTGATACATGATTATGGTTTCATTAATGAATTAATCCCAATACATATTTATTATGATTTTAGGGATGAAATTGACACCATTAAAACCCCCATTGATGTTGAGAAAAATATTTCATTTGATGACTCAAATTTTCCCATTTTGAGAGTTGATGATGAACCTAAAGTAGTGGGGGATAATATATAGAAGCAACCATATATGTTCACTAATCATTTATGTTACCTTGAAATGAGTTTTTCAGGTTGGTATTATTGTAATTAATTTAATTCAGTTTCAGTTTGGAATGATATGTTTGTTTTAGTGTTTTTTTCATTTAATTAGATTTATTTAAATTCTGATAAATGGGTTTAAAATGGGGTTTTAATATATGTTTAACATGGTATTTAATTATTGCTACTAAAACATGTTATGAAAATTTTTTTGATTTCTTTGACTTCAAAGTTGTATGCATGATTTTAAAAAACTATTTTTTAAAAAATTACATTTCATTCTTATGTATATTATGAAAAAGACTTTAGAATTTCAAAGGAAGTGATTATTTGATGTTGACTGAAAGATGCGTGAGTGTGGGTTGACTTCTTTTCTTCCCTTAGTGATTATAATAATTGAAGTACATTTCTTCTCCATTATATATAATGTCATGCTCGTATTCATTATCAAAGAAATTTATGGGCATTCAGTTCCACCAGAGTTGACTTCTCCTCATCCTACTAGCATGGGTCTGAGTGGGGATGCTCCGAGACATAGATACAGCACACTTTGTACTTGTTTCCCACCCTGACCCACCAGTGGACACCACATCTACCAAACCATTATATCCTCCACTTGAGCGTCTAGGGATTTTCCCATCCATACATCCTACATCATCTCATATAGTATCTTATTCAAATACCATGTCAATGCTGCCTCTAGGAATGTTCCCACTCTTTCCTCCATCATCATCTCATTCAGCCTCTCCTTCCCATAACATATCTATGTTGCCTCCAAGAATTTTCCAACTTTTTCCTCCATTATCATCTCATTTGGCCTCTTATTTCCATACCATTTTTACGCCACCTCCAAGTATGTTATCACGTTTATGATATCCATATCCTTTGATATATCCCCAAGACTACTACCCATATTCTTTCATGTCTATTCCACCTCCATTTCCTACCATTCATCTAGGATCTGATGAGACTATTCCTTTAGTTTCCACTCTAGTTCATACGGATCACCCAAAGAATGCATTAGAATAGACACATACTTCAAAGGCTACTAATCAAGGAATGTCCACAACTCCATTAGATCCTATTGATCATCCTACATCGGTTTTTTAATTATAGTTATGTCAAATTATATCACTTCATTTTAGATCTATTGTATTTTGACATAATTCTTCTTTTTTTCCCATGCTATCTTATTCACTGGGATCTCCTAGTAGGTGATGGTGTCGTACCCATATGTAGGAATCTTGGAATCACCAAACATGGATAATGGTGGATTATAATGAATAGAATTAAATTATTTTCAAAAATTCTAGGCAATATAGAAGTTTAATTTCCACTTAATCAAAGTACCAAGATTACATTCTAGTGGAACTAGTCTCATGGAGACATCTTGGTAAGAAAATCAAGGACAATTCATGGGTGTGTATATAGGTAAGAAAATTTAATAAAAATATGTCGATGTTTTTTTTATTTATATGAATTAACATGTTCATTACTGAGTCTTTTTAACTTTCTTGATGGTGAAGCTACTCAGGTTGAAAGGTTTATGGATCTTGGGGAGTTAAGAAGATCATATAATAATTAATTATGTGTTCGTTTGAGGAATATAGTCTGTTATTATTTATAGGGTGTACCCATATTCTCCAATTGTCCAAAAACAAAATATCAAAAAATGATCTCATATTTGAAGAGTAATGAGTTTAAGGCATTCCCAATCTTTAATTGTTTCCATATAAAATTTAATTCTTATTAATTTTATTGAATTTTTTTTTAGTATGTGTTGTAAAAAACAAAAAGAACAATGACTCAATGACATATGTGCACACATTGGGGTGCACTACAATGCCTGAGCATGATAAGCTCCATTTACTTTAATATGAATAGAAATAATATATGTATTTATATTATTACATAGTTAGATATGTATATTTACATGTCTTATTTTGTTATTCATCAATAATTTTTTATATTTTAAATCTCTGACTTCTGTCATATTATTATATTAAATAATTATGATATACCATAAAAACATTCATATTAAACATGATACAATGTATCTTTTCATCAAGAACTAAACAATAAGTTAAATATTTTTTTAAACATAGTATATATAATTATATTTTAACATAAAAAATCCCCTTGGAAAGGTGATATAGAATCCATATATTAGATGACTTAGGATACACTTTCCCACATCAAATTAAAATGTTAATACTAATTATTATAACCTTTCTTAAAATCATTGGTTTCTATATTCATATTCAACTCTATGAGTTACATATTGTGATATAGTTTCCATATCTTAGATAGGTACTTATCAACCATTTTAAAGTTTCTATATTCCATGAAAATCTCATTAATCATAATCTATTTTTTCTCTTATTTGAGTTCTTACAAATGAGTTATTATAGGGTGTGATTCCTGGTTTTTTTATTTCATATTTATCTATGTAGAAACATATTATTAAAATATTTAACATATAATAGATATACTAGATATGTATGAAATTTATTCATCCTTTTCATCTTCAATCGCTAATTGAGGGTTATGATTTGGATTTGTGGATTCCAACACTTTACTAAAATATCAATTTAGTTGTGTAAAAAACCAAGACTATAACCCTCTTCTAAATTTTTTCTATTGTGGTAATATTAATTTTTAATGAATGTTTTTAGTGTTCTCTAGGATTTTATTTCCATTTTTAGCACTAAATAATAGATGAATTTTATGTAATGTTCATAATGAGTAGCTAAAATTATACATTGTTTATTATTAGCTTTTATTTGTGAATTTTTCATCAAGGTTTGTCACGTATTTAAATTTATGAATTTTTCATTCATTTAAAATTTATTCCCTTTTATTTTTATTCACGATTATAAAAGATTTATATTTTTAACATTTATATAAAATAAACAACATTTTCAACAAGAAGTATTGGGCATCGATGTCCATGTGCCTTGTGAAAATTTATTTTTCTCAAGTAGGATGAAAAGTGTTGGGAGTTCAATAAATTCAAAAACACAAGAAAAGATTATAGGTATTTTTATTTATATTTTAAATATTTATATGAAATTATTAATTAAATATCTTGTATATAATTTCAATAGGATTCTCTAGAGGCCCTCTATGTTAAAAAAGATGACAACTTCATCCCAAATTATCATTTGAGTTAAGTATTATGTAAGGAGAACAATGAGAGAGTCTGATGTTGACCATGGAAAACATAATCCCCTCTAGGTGTTGGTCCTCATTGGGATCCTCTCAGACCCTCGAGCAACAAATCACTCATACAGAAGTAGCTGATGAAAAAAATATAGCTTTACAAGAGTGTGAAATAAGTAAAAAGGAGCCTGAAAGAATCAAGTTGATCACCAAAAACATTCTATAATCTATGTCAGTTATAAGACTTACAATGAGAGTCCTAGTGGTGGTCGAGATGATGGTGGTGGAAATGATATTTTTGATGATGTTTTTGATGTAGATTATGTTGATGATGATGGTGTTTCTACTCCAAATAATAATGTTAGTGATGGTGATGAGGATATTGGTGATGTTGATAAGGATGAGGCTATTGGAAATGGGGGAGATATTGATCCCCTCCATTTTTTTACTTACCAGTAATGAAACCTGTAGAACTTTTTTAATGACTTAAATTTATTTTTTGTATGGAAGTATATATATTTTTAGTATTTTGAATGGTTTGAAAATTAATAAAATTAGTTTTTTGAATGCTGAAAATATAATATTTTTACTACATTCAATGTGTACTTTGTGTATTGTTTGATTTATTGGTTCATGTGCTAGAGGAATAGGTGATGTTTTTCGTTATTCCAAATGGATAAAAATACATATACCCATGGTTTAGGGAACCATGGGTATAGGTTCCATTCTAATATAATTTAAACCCATGGTTCTCTAAACAACGGATATAGATATTTAACCATGGTTTGGGTTAAACCATGGGTATGATAGAATATCTTGGTCTTATACCCAGGTTTTCTATAGAACCCATGGGATTGGGTTTATACCCATGCCTCCATAATCCATGGGTCTTAAAAATGTGGGTATATTCTATGCCAATAGTTTTAGGGGCTATACTCGCAGTTTAAAACCCTGGGTATAGAGTGGTTTTCCTATTGTGTGTAATCCGCATTCAGTGACATGATATGAATTGCACTATACAAGGGCATCCACCTCCGTGAAAGTATCAAAGTAATTCCCATATTGGTTAACCCTAGGGAAATAATCCTCATGGTCATTAATTATCCATCACAGGTCACCAATAGGTTGAGGTTTGATCAGACTACGATGAATTTGATTCCTGTTATAAGAAGGATATGTTGGACTCCTTCCTAAGGCTCGAGCTCCATACCCAGTGACTAAGGGCACACATATATGTCCTTCCAATATGATGTTAAACTATAAAGATTGAACTTAAAGAACTATATGGGTTTTTATTATTGTTATACATGGGATACGTAGGAAACCTCATAAGGGTTCAATCCTATATCCAAGGAATCAATAACCTCCCTGTATGGAAGTAAACCCTGGAGTTTCTAGTTATACAGACTCAAAAATATAAATATCTATCAATTGTTAATAAATATAAAGAAATATACAGATAAACCCAGATACATATAGGTTTTCTCATTAATAGAACCCCCTTTACATATAGAAGGATTCAACACCTGTTTATTTTATTAGGGTAATTAGTCCCATATTGGTATTTAAAAGTGATTCATCAACATATCTTAAATTTATAAGAGTCCCATAATAGACAATAATTCTACCTAAAAGGGTGTGATGAGTCTGGAATATGATCCTCTATTCCAATATGATTATCTAAGATCCATTGGTCCTGAAACCCCTAATTACCTCCTACCTTTAGAAAGTAGGTATGTACGTTGTTATGGAATTAGGAGTCATTGGTAGTTTCCATAAGATATGAAAATGGTGTACCTGATGTGTAAAATTTTGAAACCATACATGACCCCCCACCCTCCACATAATCAATCCTCAAATGGGAAACAAAAATGGTTAACTTGATTTGAAATCATGTAATGAAAAAATAAATGAATCATTATTGGGGTCAGGAATCCTATCTCCCAAACCTAAAGAACCATGCTATATTTGGAGGAAAAGAAAGTGGTGAACCAGATGTGAATATATCAAATAATAAAATCAATCGATTAACCATGCATTGGGCTAGTTCTTGTTGTGTACCCTACAAAAACAAAAATGTTATTATCAATATGAAACCCTTTATAACTAGGTTTACCATGAAATAATTCCATTCTCTCTATGAAAATTTCATGCAAGGAAAATGGATAAATTGGGGACAATAAAGGAAAATTGTGTTACCTATGCATATCTGATTGATCATGCTTCATACTTTCAATGATGCACTGATTAGTGAACTTTTTTATTGTTTTATTTGTGATTTTAAAATCTTATATTAAAAATATTTTGACCTGAGATCATATCTTCATCGAGTGAGTATTATAGAACTTTTTATATGGAAATTACCTCTACTAGAAACAAAAAACATCACAAACTTGATGCCTCCAACTTCAGGAGGAAAACACTATGGTTCAAGAATACCACAGATGTGGTAAGATCTTGAACCTTGAGTCTTCATTTACGGGTCTCCAAAAATTGAAGTTGATAATTTCTTCTCATTCAGGGAAAGATGTAATGAAACTAGTGGCACTTGTCGCCAAAACTAATAACTTCAGAACCCTATCCCGAAATCGCAGAAATAAAAACCTTCCACATGATAGAAAGAATGATCAATGAGTCACTAAAGGCTCCATAATAGTTTATGAGAAACTTAGGAGGGATCCTATCAACCACCTCTACCAACATCATCCCGCTAGTGCCCCTTAGTCACTTTGTGAGAGCGCCACCCAGAAAATTTATACCTTGTACCCTCAAGCACATGTACCAATGAGGTTTCATCGAGTGCAGAAATTTGTGAATAAATGAATGTGGTATAATATACCTGATTCCAATAATGAATTTGGTCAGCATATTTTTGTGGTATCCAGTTGACAGGATCATATCCCCACTCACTCATACCATGACTGCGAGCATATTTCTATAGAAAGCATAGGGGAGGCACATATCCCTCCCCTTTTGTAGAAATCCCATATAAATATTTCAATTGAACAAGGAGGTTAGGAGTGGGATTATATCCCCCAATTCAAATGAATACATATTCTAGTATATATTACAGATATAAAATATGTAGCCCTATATTCTTGCACACATATTATTGACATGAAATTACATTCTAGTTATAGTTAAAGAGATCCATCGGTGTATTTCGTAACCAAAATATATATAGGGATATGAATATATTTTTATAAATACATCAAGAGAATCATATCACAATGATCAGTACAAATATGTGGATAATCCATAGAAATATTACATTATTTCCCTCTTCCAGGAGGATTATCGGCATATTCCAGTAAAGGATGAGGTGCAAGACTCATATCCATGTTCCAACCGGGGATCACCAACTAAGTTTAAAACATTCCTTTGGAAATAATC
The DNA here is from genome assembly GCA_963277665.1 of Viscum album. Taxonomy (NCBI): domain Eukaryota; kingdom Viridiplantae; phylum Streptophyta; class Magnoliopsida; order Santalales; family Viscaceae; genus Viscum; species Viscum album. The sequence continues at coordinate 1,423,786,080 of OY728155.1, read as the reverse complement.
ACATTCCTATCAACAAATATTGAAAACAAACTCTGAAGGAATAGGACCAAAAACATATCCCTATTCTAAATAGGGATCACTAGCTTAGTTTGGAAAATTCTATGGGATATGTTCATATAACTATTGAAAAATACCAGGGACATACTTCAAAGGCACAGTACCATGCTGATATCCCCTCTAAACTGTGTTTTGTTAGTAAAATATATTAGTCACCTAAAATAAGGCCCATATCCCTATCAATGAAGCTACTCATCATATTCCAGCATATCACGGTTGCTAAGATCAAATCCCTACTTCTTCCAATGAACGACTATAATAATATTTTTCATTTTCTATATAGAAGGGGGATCATATTCCCTCTCCCATTCTAGAGATCCATGGGAATATTCTAATGGGGAATCAATATTTTAATTGGGCTCATACCCTCTCTTATGCCAGGATTGACTGGCATGTTCTGTTAACCACCCACATGCGATCTTATATTCATGCCTATAATATTGAATATCACTGGAATAATAATGTATCTTCTCAACAGTGGGATCATTCCCCCACATCGCCAAATGGTCATGCATATATTTCAAAAATCATCAAGTAGAAGGCTTGTATCACTACTCATCCCCAAAAGGTAGGTTTTCATATTCCTTCCACAAAACAAAATGTGGATCATATCCCTGGTCTTATCAATTCTAGTGTCATTGAGACTATTTGACATATTCTCACAACACATCAATGGATTGTTGGCTCTTCAACCAAAGAAGAAGGAAATCACTACTTTTATATTCCACCTCACATTAGTGAAGAGATAGATCATGGTGACTTGAGTCCTAACATCCAATGTATTAAACCTCCCCACTATGATATCTCTCCAAGAAAAAAAATATTCCCATTTTATAGACACCTTCATATATAGAGGTGATAAAAAATAAAACACTTTCAAAGAGATAGGTTCTTGAAGCACCAGGATTAATCATATATAGTTCCCCATAACCTATTACCAGCACTTCACTATGGTCAGCATGTGAACCAAAGGAGAAACAAATGTGGTATCACTAATTAGAGGTTTATAAATTTGATGATGAAGAGGTTGAAATGGATATATGGAGAGAGATATCTAGAAAATACCTCCCAACCATGTTATGTCCCTTCACCACATCTGACTATGAGATCCCAAATGATCTGGAGAATAAGATCATTCCTAAACTACACCAAAATATGTTGAAAACTCATCAAATGTTAAAGGATAGACACCTCCATTATCTAGGATATAAGGATCACCTTCAAACCATAAAAGTACTCTATTGTAAAATGGGAATGGTTCTATCTCTATGGCATGGGACCCAATATTGGAATAGCACAGAAAAAATCTATAGCATGCCTACCGCCATTGCATGAAAACTCTTTAGCAAATCATCTCTGAATCCTCATCAGATATTTGTATTTGAGGGTTGGGAAAGTATGAAGTGTCTCATTTCAATGCATCCTATATACAATATAAATACCCAAATATGGAATCCTATAATTTCATAGACGTGTGATAAATTAAGGGACTAGGTAATGCATGGGATAGTTGGTCAACATAGTGAGACCCCCCCCCCCACCCACCCACTTTGAAGGCCCAAAGACATCATGGATAGAGGGAGAGGACTACCAATAGATTTCCAAATTGGTCCCATCAAGAAATAGAAATGAATTCTGAACATATAAGATGAATTTTTTGACTACCCAACAACTTCATATAGAAAATGACTCCCATCATAGGTATCCAATACACCCAACTCATACTTAGTAATAATTTCCCTATATCAAATACATCTCAATAGTAGCCTCGATAGCATCCATCTAGGAGTGAATCGATCCCATAAAGATGGGGGAATTTTTGTCATCGCATCCACCCAATAGGTCTTCAAACCCTTATTGGATCCAAGAAATATTAGTGGTGGTGACAAACCAACCACATCCTATATGGTTGGTGGAACATTTATCTCAATCATCATCGCTAGGTTCATTACACCCTAAGAGGATCCTATAGAGATCAGAAATGATTTCATATCAACATCATCCCACTTGGATGGGGGAATTTATATCTCAATTTACATCTCATGAGGTGTTAGATTATTGATTAGAATAATAATATCCCAAAAAGAAGATCATAAAGTGCCAATAGCAGTGCTATATCATCCCCAACCCATATGGATGGGTGAATTTTCATAATTTTCATAACCTATAAAGGAACCATCCTTTTACAGTTTGGGAGATAAATATTGATGATTGGCAACCAATCCATTCCTCCCACCCTTAGGCGTACCTTTGCTATTAGGGTATTGATTGGAAAGCATGATCGGAAGCTCCCTTAAGGTCACTCCTCACAGACTGAGACAGGAGGAAGATATAGAATAAGAATTCACACCCCATAAGGGTCCTAAACCTAGATGGCCTAATATGGCCAAGGGTCATAGATATAACCCTGATGAAAAACAAGAAGGGAGAGTAAGTGGGGAATAATCACCCTACTGTATGGAGAGTAATGGGACAAATACCATATCCCAATACACCCCCTATGAATTTAGTCACCATTAATATATTAGATGATGTAAACTAAGATTTATATGTAGAGGAACCAATGTAGAAATCGTACCCCAATAGGTAGATGATCTGGATACACCAACTGAGGATGAATGTATGTGAAATTAAAGAAGGATCCAAAACCTATCACTTTCACATGATTAATTTCCACATCTATAGAGGAACTCTTCAAATGATAAATTTAAATATATGGAAACATCCCACTCACAAACCATTGGAGATGAAATTCCTTCTTCATAATTAGATACATAATTTCAGATGACATAATGAGGGATTACCCAAGGGAAAAATTCCCATTAGGTATTGGCTTCAAACGAAAATGAATATCCCTTCTCCCATACATCCGAAGAGATAAAATACTCTTGAAAGATAGGGATTTTATCATATGAATAGCTTTGGATCAAGGAGAACAGTTTATATAAATTAGTAAGTTGTAGATGATCATGAAATCCCACCATTACGATGATAGCCTTCTCCCCATTGGGATGATTATTTAGTCCTATCCTGGAACAAGAATAAGTGGGTTATGAAAAAAGGGCCACCTCATCAAGACTCTCAGACTCCCTGTAGATGTTAGGAAGTCCAAATATCAGTACCTTTAGAAATCCACTACACTATTGAATCCATGTATAATCAAATGGAATCTATGGAAGGGCAGTACATACCCGTGAATCCTTAGAATAAGACATATTCTGAATGGGTGGATGACACTCTTCCCCCACCCAATTTCAAATATTCAAAATTATTTACTTTAGATGACTTAGGAGATCCAAAATATCATATCATGCACTTCATGTCCCAATGTGGCCCAATGATGGGCCTTAAATATCAATAGGAGGTGACCAAACTGAGTTGTTTTATAAAGAATCTAATAGGTTCATCCTCCTTCTGGTACAACAACCTTCTAATAGGTTTTTTTCATGATGGTGACACCTTCTTCGTCAATTTATTTACTAGTTCATCTCTATACTTGTGAAAATAAAAATTATTGACCTCACAAACTGAAAAAAAAACATGAAAATGATAGGTTTTATAACTTCGTCTCCAGAAGGAATATTTTAACCTATTCACTTAGACCCCCCCCCCATGCACACCTCTCACAAGAGTAACTATTGGAACTCTATGATAAATATATTTAGGAAGAGTTGTGAACACCTTTGATCCTAATGAAATATATAGGATGATTGGACAGACGTTTCACCGAAGGTATGTTTTCGGTGTCCCAAATTATATTTACCCTAACAAGTATTGCACCAATAAGGGGTCAATCCATGGGGAACAATAAGGTTATTTTATCTTGATTAATTTAGTTTGTATTTTTGTTTTTAGTGAATTCTGCTGAATTTAGAGTCGATTTTGGTTGGTTGTTTGGGTACAAAAAGAACAATTGGTTTTTAATCTTCTTTTAACAAATTAATTACTAAAATTAAGGTAAAGACAATAAAAATTGGTTTTGATGTAAATAAAAAGAGAAATGTGTTGGGGTTATGGATTTGTGATAAGTTGATTATTAAATCAAGTTGCTAATGAGGTTGTGTTGTTCATGATAACCCAACTCTCTGGGTTTAATTTGTAATAAAGTTTCCTTGGTCTGGTAAGATTTATATTTAAAGCTGAAGAAACTAACTCCTTGGTTCGGTAGTTAGTGTTTAATAGATCTTTATTCAGCTTAGTCCATTTTTAACTGACAGATACTTCCAATGGTCATGGAGTTATTCGTCGTTATTCTTATTTTGAATCCCCGTAAATTCATCCCTCAGTCCGGTACAGAATTTCCAGTGATAATATGAAGTGATTTAAGAAGAATAAGAAGAGATTATAAAAACAAACAGATTCAGATAAACTTAATTCAAATTACAACCCATCAGCTTCCACAACCCCAACACACTAGGTGTTTAGTTAAACATATTGAAAATGATAAACACAAATCTATTGATACCTGATTAAATCATGCATGGAACATTGAAAAGGGAATGATTCTTCATTAGAGGGATGAATGGTGGTAGTAAGACAGAGCATCTTTCCTTTGGGGAATCAACCTTTTCCCTAAAAAATACCACACACACACCACACTTGGCCCGGAGGCGAAGTCCTCTTTTTATAGAAAAAATAAGCACATGGTGTGTATCAAAAGTACACGCCATGTACTTTCTTCAACGAGTTTTTGGCTTTGTTTTCTCCACTGTTAGGTGGACTAACACGACATCATTGACTTGGAACATGGTGATGCATGGTAGGTGAATATACATGGAATGTAGCGCCGCTATACATGAAGTGTAGTCTCAAAATTCGTCCACCAACCGCTTATAGAAAAGCATACACGACATGTAGAAATGGCACACGGCATGTCCCCTTCATCCAGCCACATGGGCGTGTAGACTCTTCTCGGCCAAAAACTGATTTTAAAATGTCTTACACAGCTTGTAGATATGTGAACATGGAATTTACTACCTTCTAGTTACACGGGCATGTATTTATCCTGGTCAACCCATGTCTAAATTTTAATGTACACGGTGTGTATCAAAAGTTCACACCGTGTAGTTGTAAATTTTTACTCTGTTCTTCTCTGTTTTGTGTACTTGTCCATAAACCTTCTGAAAATGAAAAAGATCACCAAAATAAAAGTATTTGTTCTCTAATCAGTAGGTAATTGCTGAAAACTTGTTCTTATATTTCAATAGAGTATATGAAAATGTGTACACAAATTGGGTGTGTCAAACTCCCCCATACATAGTCATTTTCTTTCCCTCAAGAAAATCTCAACATCTAATTAAAAGAATATATATTTTAAAAAGAAGAACTTAAGTTAATCATAAATGTAAATAATAAGTGACAGGAGAAAATTTTCACAAATAATACAAAACAGTTTCAATTTTGGAGATACTCTAATTATGCCTCATATATAATTCAATTAACTACTTTTATCCTCTTTTAAAACATGTTTCAACCTTTAAAATAAAATCAAGCCACTTGATGATTTACCTCACCAAAAATATGCTCAACACTCAAGATGCTTTTAAACAATGTTATGATCAATCAGATATATATACACTCTATCTATAGGTTTGCAAGAAATCCAGTTCTCCACTTTAGATAATTTGATTTACAAAAATCATGAGGGATTTTCAATAAGGCTCAGATGTTTCTGTGGCTAAAGTTTAGTAGGTAAAGATGTGAAAAATAACTCTGAGTCTTGAAAAAGGAGGCTAAATTCTTAAATAACAATGCATGATATTCAAAGTTAAACTCAACGTAAACACGTCGTTAACAAGCTTTATCAAATGATCTCATCACCACTATCTCCTTTAGTTGAGTTGGAGTCACAAACTGACAAGTGTGTATAAGGCCCCTTTGTTTGTACTACTATTTTTTCTATCTTTTTTTAAACAAAGTAACCCTTTTTGAATTTCCAAAATAGAGGTTTGGAACTCTTTTGGCCCCAAATGATCAAGAGGTTCTCCCCCATACATAATATTTTGACAATTCACGAATTTATAATATGTGTTTCCAATTCCTTCTTTGGAGCTCAAATAAATAATCATGCAAAATCATAAAATAATTCAGGTATGAAGGAAAATAGGATTGTAATATGGCTTCTTATAATGGCTATTCATGGTCTCTAGGGGCTTCACAAAGATAAGATGTAGGGTAGGCTTGAGATAAAGGGGTTAAAACAATCTTATGCCTCAATCATTATAATGTAATTAAAAAATTCCTCATGTTTCGAAAAAAAGAATGCAAAGTCTGGTAGTTATGTATATTCTAAGAATCTCTCAATAAAGAGGGTATTATAAAGAATATGACAAAGGGGTTTAGAATACCTCTCTGCAGTGGAAAAAATAAATAAAGAGACAATCAGGTCATGGCTTGCAAAATAATTGATTCGTCTAATTGATGTAATTATCCAAGGATTACAAGTTGTAATTTAAATTATATAAGAAATCATTTTAAAATATATAAGAACCAAAATAATCATGAAATTGTTTTTAAAATTTCCCCCTTTCAGCTTATTATTTAAAAATATGAGTAACAAAAATTGTCTTCACATATTAAAATAGGTCTTCTAATAATGATGTCTCCTAGAATCTGAAAAGGGAAAAGACTAAATAGGTCTAGAGACACCCCCCCATACTTAATATCGCACTTGGTCCAACAAGTTCCCAAAAAAATAACAAGGCAACGTGGGGACACAACAGTGGACCAGATTGAGTAAGGAAAGAAGTACAATGGAAAAAAAATACTCCCCTCGTGTCTAGGCATAGGAAAATGGTAAGTGATGTAAAAGTGCAACCCAAAACTTTTAAATGTACATGTGAGGGGGGAAAAAGAAATAGAACACTACAAGCATGCATAAAAACACAAGAAAAAGAGATCAAAAATATATATATACAAAGAAAAGTATGTATCCCAAAACCAGTCAGGGGGTCACCTTATAAGAGGCATCATCCAATATAGAACCAGCCGGGAGAGATGGCTCAGGAGTCGTGGAAGCTGGAGGCTCGAACTTGGCATCTGGAAGGGAATATGAAGAAGTAGGATCCAAGGATGTTGGACTCTAAATATGAGGATCTACAGTACTCCTTGGACTAGAAATAGTGGTGGTAGTAGTAGTAGTAGCATATGGTCCAATAGTAGAGAGGAAAACGGAATCTGTGGCCAGTGTAGTATAATGTGGGGGTGCAATAGCAGAAGGGCCAGGAGTTGAGGAAGAGGTAGGTGGTGGAGGTAGGGGAATTCCCAGATGTTGAACAATAAGCCTCAACAGCTATTATATGCGATCCTGGAGGTTGTCGATACGAAGTAGATGATGCTCCTTCGCGGCCAGGTGGAGGGAATGGGCAAGATGGAACAAGGGTGTGGGGGTAGGCAGGGCTAGTGGTGGTATAGAATAAGGAAGGCTAGAAGAGGTGGGGTTAGTAGAAGGGGCTGTGGTGGGGAAACTGAAGGAGGTGTCGAGGGAGGATTAGGTACATCAGCTGGGGCAGGAGGGTCAGCAGGTGGGTGGGGGTGAGCCCGGGCAAGGATGTAGGCACCCCCCTACTACCGGACCAATCCCATGTGAATAAGTATGATATAATCCATCTGATGGGGAGAACCTAACCGGTCATGGGGTAAACAAGGCTCGAAAACCCCAAGGTGGTGGGTGAGGCGAGTGGCGTAAAACCTGTCATTCAGGTTGCCCTGATGGCCGATAAACATAGCATGGAAATACGAGGCAGCTAGGTAAGGGAGGTCTGGGTAGTCCTATCAGATGACACAGGTAAGGAGATCCATGTCATGACTGGTCAAAACCCCCATATCCTCATGGCGGGGAAAAAGGATGGCGCTGAAGCACCGGTGGGTAAAATGAAGGATGGGTTTGGTGATAAGGGTTCTCTTCTACAAGGTAGGCGTGTAGCGGTGGTTAGGCCCACAATATTCCACCACATGGAAATGAGCTCAGAGCGCTCAGGCCTGATCAGGGTAGAAATAGGGGGTGGGGTGATGGGATGGGGGTAGAAACCGCACCCTCAGCCGAACTCGGTCATGGTGAGGGGAAAACATCGGCCGCCCAGCCAGAACTGAACCACGAGTACCGCATCACTAGGTGTCTCCCGGTACTCAGCTCCATTGAACTTGAATGAGGTAGAAAAATACAAAAATAAATTGCGGAATGTAGGAGTGTTGACCTAGAAAATAGAAAGCAATGGAGTGTGTCCAATGAGATCCTCTAACTCTCCCCAGATTCCTAGCTGCTGAGGAACGGTGTTGTAGAGGTTGTGGCCACTCAACGGAATCGGACAATGAGAGAAGAGCAGAACCCTATCATGTGCCAGATCGGTGACTAGGAACACCATGAAGGGGTAAGGAACACCTAAAGGTCCCGGCCCAGGTGGAGGTGCAGCAGTAGGAGATGGCACTGGGGGTGGATCAGCTGCAGTAGGCGGAGGGTCGCTGGATGGGGCGGTCGATTAAGTTCCAGCTGCGGAGGAGGAGATCTCAGGTGGAGTGGTAGCTGGGAGGGAAGGAATGATGTTGCTCGGACCAACCTCGGTAGAGGGTGTGAGTGGTGGAAGGGTGGCGAATGGAGGGAGCTCGAAAACCAGAGTGTCTAGGTCTGGCTACAACGTAGGTTGCAGTCATATCCGCCGTTAAATTGGACTCTCATCCTCAGTGGTAGAAGCGGGTCAATTCCCATAGGAAGGATCGTGATCGTCCATAACCTGAAAAAGAAAGAAAAACCAAAAAAAAAGAAAAAAATTAAAAGAAATAAAATGTTAGAAAACTGAAAAATAACAGTACACGGCATGTACATCCAGAGTACACGGTGTCTAGTGAAACCTGTAAAGCATCCCGTGTTCTCTGGATAAACATGCCAAGGGAGCGGAAGAAAGACCAGAAAAAAGTACACGGCGTGTACCGAATGCACACTCCATGTGTATGCAAACTAAACATGGTCGTGTATGAGTATAGATACGGCCATGAATTTAATAGTTCTAAGATTAAAGGACACGTTGTGTATGGGATAGACATGGAATGTGCATCACTCAAGGAACATGGTCGTGTGGGGGCTAGACACGGGTCTAGCCGAAAGAAAATACTACACGACATGTACCTTACACACACACCGTGTATAGGAACATGGGGTGGGAGGTCATGTCAAGGGCTACACATGGAGGGGCCAAAAGAAATGACATACACGGTGTGTACCGAACACACACGCTGTGTACATGAAAATAGTGTGTGAGGTCGTGTAAAAAGGGTACTCAGGCATGATGGGGGAAAGTACATGGTGTGTACCGAACATACACACCATGTATATTCAAATTGTGAATCATTTTGTGTGTGGTTGTGTACAAAAGTAAACGGCGTGTATTCTTCATTTCATGGTCGTGTACTGTGGAAGTTTAATGGTCGGCAGATCCCAAAACACCCTAAATGCTTCTAAAAACTTGAAATAGTGAGTGTAGAAGGGCGTACCTTGACCTAGGATCGCAATGCAAGAGAAATCAGAACCTGAAACAAACCAAATCTATGGATCTGAACAATGGGGGTTCGAGTGTCATACGGGAGAAGAAAACCGAAAGAAGAAGGGCTCCGCGCGACATGGCCTAAAGTTGGGTGCTCGTGGCTTATATAGTAGTGGTACACGGAATGTACATTTGGAATACACACTTTGTATTGTGGTTTATTTTTGGGGTTTTAGAGACATTATTATATATATGTATATAATTTATTATAGTAAACTATATAATAATTAATATTAATAATTCCAAAATAATAAAAATGGATATATATATATATATAATTTAAAAATAAGACTATTCACGTAATGTAGTGGGAAATACACTCTGTGTGTTTAAAATTTGTAAAAAGAGAAGTACAACCTTTGGTCCGGTGCTTGGGGTGAGGATTGAACTAGCGATCAGCCGTTCCGAACGGAAGCCCTCAACCACTGGAGTGAAGGTTGTATTTCTTCCCATATTTATTATTCATATAAATTTAATCTATACAGCCTATACACATGGGAAGAAATAAAATACACGGTGTGTAGTTTTTAATTATAAAAGAAGGGGATGAAGCAGGGAGATTAACCGAGTTCAAACCTGGGTCTTTTGGATCCAGGGTTGAGACTTTTCCAATCTACCAACTTCATCTGAATGAATTAATTTATATAGAAAAGTATTTTTATATTTTAGTTTTAGAAATAAAACAGGGCACACATGACATATTTTGGAAGAGACATCGTGTCGTTTTATTAAAAGGGTAAATGATGGAAATGGGGCGGTTGTCAAGATTCACACCCGGGTCTTTCAGAGCTGGGTTTCGATCTTGGCCAACTGACCAATCCCCATAATGGGTTTTCTTATAAGCAAATATATATATATGAAATTTACTGCACATGCTGTGTAAGAAAATATAAAAAGGAGGAAACCCGTGCCGAAGGTAGGTTGGGAGGATTCGAATCGGGGTCTACTCGGATAAACTCCAGTGACTTTACCATCAACACCGGCATCATCCCTGTTTATACTTAGCTACTCTATATATTTATAATATTTAGAAAATAAATGAAAAGTACAAGTACACTCCATGTATATGGAGGGGACACGGCATGTATTCTCTGTGTTTCCTCCTAGGAAGCGCCTTTGTTTTAGGTCATTGGATCGAACTAATTACTTTTTCTTACCTGAGTTGTATGGTGGAAAATGTTCCCACCATGTCATCTATGTGATGGTAAGCCTTCAAACATTTCCCATTCATTTTGAATGGTTGACCATCCTCTCTAGAAATTTCCACCACCCCATGATGGAATATGTGTATGACTTGGAATGGTCCCGACCATCGTGACTTTAAATTTCCTAGAAATAAGCGGAGAAGAGAGTTAAAGAGAGGTAACTGATCACCGGTTTGGAAAGATTTTTGTGAAATCATCCGGTCATGAATATCTCTCGTCTTCTCCTTGTAAATCTTGGAATTTTCGTACGCCTCTAACCTGATTTCATCAAGTTCCAACAGTTGTAACTTTCACTTCTCCTCAGCTGCCTTTAGATCAAAATTCAAGGCCTTAACAGCGCAGTAGGGTTTGTGTTTCAATTCCACTGGTAGATGGCAAGTATTTTCAAAGATGAGGTGGAATGGGGACATTCTCAGTGGTGTTTTAATAGCAGTCTGATATGCCCACAAAGCATCATCTAACTTCTTTTACCAGTCTTTCCATGAAGTGTTTACTGTTTTCTCCAAGATCCTCTTGAGCTCATAGTTAGAGAGCTACACTTTTCCACTAGACTGGGGATGATATGGTGTCCCCATCTGATGCTTTACTCCATACTTCGATAGTATTCCTCTCATAAGTGAGTTTTCAAAGTGGGTCCCTCTATCGCTGATCAGTACTCGTAGAACTCCAAACCCGCTAAAATATATTTCTTTAAAAATCTCATGACTAACTTGGTTGTGTCGTGTGTTGTAGCAGTGGCTTCCAACCACTTGGAGATGTAGTCGACGCAGACCAGGATGTAAGTGTTCTCAAAAGATGGGGGAAAGGGACCCATGAAATCTATGCCCCATAAGTCAAAAATATTGACCTCCAGGATTGGGTACTGGGGCATCTCACATATACATACTATATTATCGGTCCTCTGCCATCGATAGTAACAAGAAATAAAGGCCCAAGCATCTTTATGCATGGTGGACTAGAAAAACTGAGACTGCAAGATCTTTGCTATCATATGGTCAGGACCATGATGTCCTCCAATTGGTGAGGCATGACAGAACTCCAGGACCCTGTGAACTTCATGCTCAGGAATGCAACGGCAGATTACCCCATTGCCACGGGATCAGAATAGCAGAGGATCTTCCCAGAAGTACCTCTTCACATCAGAGTAAAATCTCTTCCTTTGCTAGAAGGAGAGGTCGGGGTGAATGACACCTGTAACCAGAAAATTATCAATATCATCATACCAAGGGTTTGGTGTTTCGTTGACTGAAAATAGGTGTTCATCAGGGAAATCCTCCCTGATCTCCCGATCTTCCTCCTCTAAATGAGGTATCTCGAACCAGGAGAAATGTTCAGCAACAACGTTCTCACTCCCTTTCTTATCTCGATTCTCCAGATCAAATTCTTTTAAGAGGAGTACCCAATGGATCAATCGAGGCTTAACGTATTTCTTGTTTAGTAGGTATTTTAGTGTTGCATGGTCATTATAAACAATAACTTTAGACAACACTAAGTCAGAATGAAACCTATCAAATGTGAAAACCACTGCAAGAATATCCTTCTCTGTGGTGGTGTAGTTGATCTGAGCCTCATTGAGCGTCCTACTGGCATAATATATAGGTCAGAAAATTTGATCAAGTCACTGTCCCAAGACTGCTCCCACTGCATAGTCATTGGCATCACACATCACCTCAAATTGTTCCTCCCATTTGGGAGAAATCATCACCAGAGCTACCACCAGACGCTGCTTCAGATGCTCAAAACCTATGGTGCATGTCTCATCAAACTCAAATATGGAATCCTTGGATAGAAGATTGGTGAGGGGATGGGCTATTTTGGAGAAGTCATGAACAAACCGCCTGTAGAAACCAGCATGCCCCAGGAAGTTGTGGATGGCTTTGACAGAAGTCAGAATAGGTAGTTGTGAAATGACTTCTATCTTTGTCGGTTCCACCTCTATCCCCTTTTCTGAGATTCTATGTCCAATGACGATGCCACTTTGCACCATGAAATGACACTTTTCCCAGTTCAAAACTAGGTTAGTGTTCTCACAACGTTCCAAAACTAGCTCCAGGTGCCGTAAAAAAGTGGAAAATGATTTCCCATAAACAGAAAAATCATCCATAAATAGCTCCAGTATTTGTTTCACTATGTCAAGGAAGATAGCCAGCATGTAGCACTGGAAGGTTGTAGGGGCATTTCACATGCCAAAAGACATCCTTCGGTAAGAAAATGTATTGTAGGGTCAAGTGAATGTTCTCTTCTCTTGATCCTCTAGTGTAATGGAAATATGGTTATAGCCTGAATAACCATTGAGGATATAATAGAAGTTGTGCCTTGTAAGTCTCTCTAGAATTTGATCCATGAATGGCAGGGGAAATGATCCTTCCTTGTGGAATTGTTTAGCTTTCGGTAATCTAGACAGACTCACTAGCCCGTGACAGTGTGTGTAGGGATGAGCTCATTCTTTTCATTTGAGATTATAATAATACCCACCTTTTTGGGTACCACTTGGAGGGGACTCACCCATAGATTATCTGAGATGGGATAGATGATTTCTGCATCCAACAATTTAATCACCTCCCTTTTTACAACTTCGTTCAGGGGGGATTCAAGAACCGTTGTGGTTGTCGTGATTGCTTGTCACCTTCTTCAAGTATCACCTTATGGGTGAAAATGGTATGGTCGATGCCCTTCAAATCATCGATTGTCCACCCAATATCATGTGTCCGTTGCTTCAAAAACTATAGAAGTGACTCTTCCTACTCCTGTGATAGTTCTTCATTAAGTATGGCTGTTAAAGTTTGATTGGGTCCCAAATACCCATACGTTAGAGAATATGGAAGTGGTTTCAGTTTGAGTTCAGGTGCCTTCAAGATCAAAGGCACAAGTGGTTACACCTTTTCCTCTTCCAGACTATCAGAAATAGCTATACGTTTCCAATATTGGCCGCTCTGGCCTTCTAGGAATTGCAAGTCCTCTAGTTCTTCTTCATTAGGAATTTCTAGAAAAATAAAGTTATCTAAAAAAGAACATACCATTTTATTCCCTTTTCTTCTCAAATGATCATCCATGGTGGTTATAGCATAACAGTCCTCATGCTTATGAAATGATGCATGGTTAACAGCCTTAAGGACATTGTAGGAGACTCTCTTGTCTCCTACCCGAAAAATCAACTCTCCTTGGTTGACATCAATTAGAACCTTTCCAGTGGATAGGAAAGGTCTTCCAAGTTTGAGAGGTGACTCCTGGTCATCCTCCACGTCGAGGATGATGAAATCATCTAGAAGAATCAGCAGACCCACCTTGACGAGAACATCCTCCAGGAGTCCCTTCGGATGTTTGATTGATCGATCAATAAGTAGAAGGGCCACATGGGTAGGCTTTAAATCATGAAGCCCGAGCTTCATGAATACTACAAGGGACATGAGGATCACACTGTCCCCCAAGTCACAGAAAGCCTTCCCAAACTCACATGGTCCAATGGTATAGGGAATAGTGAATCTACCTGGATCCTGGAGTTTGGGAGGAATTGAGTGTTGGACAACTGTAGAACACTCCTTGGTTAGGGAAATGGTTCCCAGATCCTCCATATTTCTTCTATTGGAGAGTATGTCCTTCATGAATTTGTCCTAAGTAGGCATCTGCATCAGTGCCTCTGCAAATGGGATATTTATGTGCAGCTTCTTTCACACGTCCATGAATTTTCCGAACTGGTGGTCCATATTTCACTATTTCAATCTTTTTGGGAAGGGTAAGGCAGTTACAAAAGGTTTTACGAACTCCTTTCCTTTATTTTGTGAAGCCTCCTTCTGTGGGATTTTTGATGAGGAGGGTCTAGTAGTGGTACCTTCTTCATCATCAGGGGTTGTACATACACCTAGTTGTGCTGGTTGGTTCATTTGGATCTCTTTTCTGCTCCATAGTATGACAGCTTGGTCTTCCTCTCTCGGGTTCTTCTTTGTATTTACCGGTAAAGTACTGAGTTGCCTTCATGAGAGTTCGTTCACAAACTGGCCAACATGGTTTTTCAGGCCTTGAATTGATGCCTCCTGATTTTGGAACCTAGTCTTCGTAGTAGATATGAATTTGTTCATAAGATCCTCTAACCTTTAGGTTCTCTCCTGCAGAGGAGGTTGTTGAGCTGGTGGAGGTGGTGGCTGTCGTGGCTGTTGTGGGTGAGGGTTCTGATACCCTTGTTGCTAATAAGAACACTTTTGGGGTTGTCGCTGCCTTTGGTACTGGTTCTGATAGGGAGGCTGGTTGTAGCTGAGCAGTCGCTGGGGTGGCAGATTTTACTGTTGCTGGCCCCAGCCTATGTTTTACTGATCATGCCATGTCGGTCTTTGGTACTACTGGTACTGGTTGGGCCCTCAGTTTTGTACAACATAACTTACCTCGCTTGTTTATGGGCCTCCAGTAGAACCTTGGCATTCTCTCATTATGTGGTTATCACCACATTCACTGCATGTCGGATGGTTCGCCGCATGTACTTGGGACCCGCCCTTCATATTGAGTGTGTCGATCTTCTTGGACACAGCATCCAATTGGGTAGCTATCATGGTAGTTTCATCTATGTTATGTATACCTTGTTTCTGTGTTCCCTGTTTGGAATTCCACTGGAAGCTGTTGGCAGACATATCTTCCAGTGGTTTGAATAGTTCTTCAGGGGACTTCCTCATTACGGGACCTCTAGTAGCAGCATCCACCATGGACATGGTATTATTTGTCAACCCTCCATAGAAGGTTTGGAATTTCATATAAAGTGGAAGTATGTGGTGTGGTAATTTTCACAACATCTCCTTGAAGAACTCCTAGGATTCGTACAATGATTCAGCATTATGCAGTAGGAAATTTTGGATCTTGTTCTGTAGTGTCACTGTCTTTGAAGGTGGGAAATATTTGGACAGGAACACATGGGATAGCTCCTCCCAAGTAAGGATGGATCGTTGTGTCAATCCTTTAATCCAATATTTTTCCTTATCCCTTAGAGAGAAGGGGAAGAGAAGAAGATAAATGGCGTCTATGGACACTCCATGGTAACGGAACGTGTCGCAGACCTCCAGAAAATTGGAGAGATGAGCATTGGGATCCTCATTGTCCAGGCCTCTGAATTGAACAGTGTTCTAGATCAGCTTCATAATAGCAGGCTTGATCTCGAAATGTTGGGTTTGAACCGGCGGTCGGAAGATTCCCGTATCAGCTCTGTGGATTGATGGAAAACCAGACTCCATGAGACTAAGATGTGGAGGTGGCTGCTACGGAAGGGGAACTGGCATGAATTGTTGGTCCTGAGGGGTGTAGTATGGCCCCTGACATTGGTTCAAATATGGCATCTGCTCCGGTTGGAATTGATGGAGCTGCTACAGGCCATATCCTAGAGAAAGTGGAGCTTGCTGGTTCCGGTTGTCATATGGTCCCAGATTCTTTCTAGGTCCTTAGAAAATAGCCAGATTGCCTTCCTCGTTCTACACCAGTGGAGTGGTTTGGTTGGATTCATCCATGTGTTCTCATTGGCGTATCAAAAATTTCTGTTCGATCTTCGGGTCAGTTGGGAAAAAACCTGATGACTTAGTGTTCTTGGAATGCGTGAGGTGGCCTCTCATACACCAAAATATTTGTACAAAACAAAACAAAACACCAATCATAAATGAGGAAAAATAAAAATAAAAATATATATGATTAGAAAATAGATTTTTGTATATTTCTTATTTTTATTTTCACTAAAATTTGATACAAATTCAATTAAAATAATAATAAAACTAACTCTTCATTCCCCAGCAGCGGCACCAAAATTTTTACGGTCATTTCACTGAAGGTATGTTTTCAGTGTCCCAAATTATATTTACCCTAACAAGTATAGCACCATTAAGGGTTTGATCCATAGGGAACAATGAGGTTATTTTATCTTGCTTAATTTAGTTTGTATTTTTTTAGTGAAGTCTTATGAATTTAGAGTCGATTTTGGTTGGTTGTTTGGGTACAAAAAGAACAATTGGTTTTTAAGCTTCTTTTAACAAATTAATTACTAAAATTAAGGTAAATATGGGAAAATTTGTTTTGATTCAAATAAAAAGAGAAATGCGTTGGGGTTATGGGTTTGTGATAAGTTGATTATTAAATCAAGTTGCTTATGAGGTTATTTTTTTCATGATAACCCAACTCTCTGGGTTTATTTTGTAATAAAGTTTACTTGGTCTAGTAAACTTTATATTTCAAGATGAGTAAACTAAATTCATGGTCCGGTAGTTAGTGTTTAACAGATCTTTATTTGGCTTAGTCCATTTTGAGCCGACAGATACTTCCAATGGTCATGTAGTTATTCGTTGTTATTCTTATTTTGAATCCCAGGAAATTCTTCCCTTCGCCCGGTACAGAATTTCTAGTGATAATATGAAGTGATTTAAGAAGAATAAGGAGAGATTATAAAAAAACACATTCAGAGCAACTTAATTTAAATTACAACCCATCAGCTTCCACAACCCCAACACACTGGGTGTTTAGTTACACATATTGAAAATTATGAACAAAAAACTATTGATACCTGATGAAATCATGCTTGGAACTTTGAAAAAGGAATGATTCTTTGGTAAAGGGAAGAACGGTGGTAGTACGAAAGAGTGTCTTTCCTTTGGGGCTTCAACCCTTTCTCTACAAAATACTACACACACCACACTTGGTCCGGAGGACAAGGTCTCTTTTTATGTAAAAAATAAGTACACGGCATGTATAAAAAGTGCATGCTGTGTACTTTCTTCTACTCATTTTTGGCTTCATTTTCTCCACTGGTAGGCGGTCTAACACACTGTCTTTGACTTAGAACAGGGCTCTTCCTGGAAGGTGAATATACATGGCATGTAGCGCCACCATACACAGCATGTAGTCTCAGAATTCAGCCACCAACCACTTCTAGAAAATCATACACGACGTGTAGAAATGGCACACAGCATGTCCCCTTCAGCCGGCCACATGGGCGTGTAGACTCTTCTCAGCCACCAACTACTTCTAGAATGTCTTACACAGCGTGTATATATGTGAACATGGAGTGTATATCCTTTTGGTTACTTGGGCATGTATTTGTCCTGGTGAACTCATGTCTGAATTTGAATGTACACGGCGTGTATCAACAGTAAGTGCCATGTAGTTGTAAATTTTTGATCTATTCTTCTCTGTTTTGGGTACTTGGCCATAAACCTTCTAGAAATAAACAAAATCACCAAAATAAAAGTATTTTTTCTCTAAGAAGTAGGTAATTTCTAAAACCTTGTTCTTATTTTTCAATAGTGTATATGAAAATGTGTACACAAATTGGGTGTATCAATGATTTATGAGTTCAAAAATATTTCAAAAAACTGAAAAGATTCCATCCAAGGAACCCCAGCTAAATTGCATCCCAGGCCTTTGTAATAGGGAAAATATTTTTAAATTATATATTTCCATTTTTACCCTCAAACTAGTATCATTTCTTGTTCAAGCACTAAGGCTAGCCCCAAATCATCTGACACCCCCTGTCAAACGGTAGTGGAAAGAAAATTTCCCTCAACTATATTACAAAAGAGATCAGGGTCACTCGTGATTTGAGGAATAGATGAATAAATCATACTCTATAAAAATGATAAGGATATAGTTTATTTTTATGTATCCTTGGAATATAACTTTCTCAAGCCATCGTAGCCCAAGAAATCCAATGAGGTTAACTTCATTGATCATCCTAACTACTTCCTTTTTCATAATAGGTTGGATCACACCATCTAGTACTTAATTGTCTCTAAATAAATCTTCCAAAGCGTGGTTGATTTTGGATAGGTGTTACAAGGGAAGGATCTATCATAGGTGACTTGTGTAACCATCACACTTCTAAAAGAGGAGTGGGACTGGTAGGAACTTATATCCAAGAATGGATAGAATTTTGATAACTGCATAACTCAAAAGATATTTGACTGAGCTCATTACACCCTAAGAAAAAATCTGGGAAAAAAACAATGATCCTACCACCAAGGGAGACATCATTGAATACACCTTTTATAGGTATACATAATATTCAGACATAGGAAAAAACAAAAGAGAAATGGTCATATCTAGTTCCCAAAAAAGCTCTAACCTTTGTAGACTTCTTTCCATAAACATATAGAGAAAGAAAATGGTCCCACCAAATGGAACCCTCATCATATGAAGTGATTATTTTTTTAATCTTTTAATATAGTTCATTTATTATAACCCTTCTCCAATGATGAATATTCCATTGATTTTGAGTTCCCTATACTCAACCGAAGAACTTGAGGCTGAGAATGTTCAAACTAAGGATACATGGGATGGTGTGTGTGTGGCCAAACCCAATATTTCAATCACATTCCAGTTGAAGCCATATATTTAGTCGAGACCCATGGTCAAGTGCTCTAGAAAGATCAAAAGAAGCATATAAATGCCTCATATCCTTCTAGTGGTTGTTTAATCCCATTCATTTTATGTGACTGACTGGCAGGGGTGTGATTTTACAATCATCCCAAATAAAGGGGAAGGTTAGAATAACCACGTCACATACAGCTAATGCTCCTTTAACCCCTACTTAAGTACCATGAACATATACCTCAAATACATCCACTCCTAAGCTGTAAAATATGGAGAAGCCCCATATGGGGAGGCATAGACATATTGCACAAATGTATGACATTATAAAGTAGTTTTTGGTTGTTCCAGCCAAAAACTCAATCCTAGATGCTCTCAATATTTCAAAATAACTCATAGATACACACGTCAAGTCCCTTGAGATCCCAGATGATTTTGAGATAGAATTTTTTGCATCATTTTTTTACTGAGTGGATACTATATCATCAAAAATTCATATCACCATCAATATCATAGAGCGTGGTTAGGAATATGTTTTATGTGGAAATATTAGACCCCTTTATATTTAGGAAAAATCGATAATGTTGATATATGAAGGGAATTGGTTGAAAATGATTACATGATCAAACTTTTATTGATTTTTACCCTCTGAAATTCGGGATATAGTGAGGAGTATTTATCTCTGTCAAAG
The DNA here is from genome assembly GCA_963277665.1 of Viscum album. Classification (NCBI taxonomy): domain Eukaryota; kingdom Viridiplantae; phylum Streptophyta; class Magnoliopsida; order Santalales; family Viscaceae; genus Viscum; species Viscum album. Next base: position 1,423,766,266 of record OY728155.1, on the reverse strand, counting down.
ATAACCATTCAAGTGTATGAAAAGAGTGAGTAAACACCTCTTGGTAAGATCAAACATAAGGGTCGGTTTGGGGATCTCACATCGAACATTGAGTTCATGGTTATACATAAATATATATTATATAATTTCCTTCTTATAAGGCCTTGTCCTCATATCCACATAGTGGTACTTACAAAATTTCATCAATTCTTGAAATTCCCCATTGATGGAAAGTTCGTCACGGTACATGGAAATAGTAACCCCTTCAATTCATGTGAATCCATATATACTAATGAATGTTTCTATAATAAGGAATGGAAATAAAAAATGGTGGATGATGATATGAAGTTTATAGTCCCCAATGGCTTGGGGAGCACCCATGAAAATCCTTAGAGCATGCTCAACAGCAATAATATTATACCCCTAAACATTTTTCATGAAGATAACATAATTCTAGTAAGATATCGTGTGCCTCCAACTTCATTAGCTCATGTCCATGTGATGGTAGTCACCTCAGCTGAAGTGGATTCATCAAAATAGGATCAGGATAATTATTTATCAGGATCTAATATTTCTCTCATTCCATTAGAAATACCTATCCCATGTTTGAGGAAGGAGTATCCACCACTATAAATGGGCTCAAGATTGTGAATATGTGAATAGAATAAGACCTATATCCTATATTGATTAGTTCCACCATTACTCTTAAATATCAAGAGATGTATAATCCATTTCTGAAGAAGAATTGATACGTGATTTCATGGAATTATATATAAATTCTCAATTTGAACACTGATGTGGCTACACACCACCTGGCCTTACCTGATGACCAATGAGGTTTCTAAGAGAACCGCACAATATCTACTTAACCAAAACATCATGATGTTTTCCTATCCATATACTTAGCATACAAACTTAACCCAAGGGTTTTCACTAAATTTTTCTTTCCAAAAATCCTACAATATCAAATATTACATAAAATAACATAAATGGTTATCTGTACCTTTAAAATTATGATCAACCATAACTTATAAACCCTCAAATTATCCTTACCTAACATCGTAACATCAAATTTTATCTAAACCCAAATTTTATATAAACTATTATTCCCCACTGATTTGATTGTCTCTATTACATGACATGAAAAATATTTTATTACAATACATCCTCATATCCTTTTAGGATCATAATTTTTGGTAATAATGAAAAAATATTAACTAACAAAAATCATTTCTTAAACTTATGAAATTTTTTTCCTATATATAAGTAATTTTATAATACATGAAAATTATTCAATATCTCCCATAAAGTTTCTACATAAGACACTATTAAATTCACATCATAAATATTACTATTCTTCATAACCTAGGGAAATGGAAACATAGGTAAAGGGTTTTCTCAGATACTCTTCATGGGTAAACATTAGTGATGACAATCAATAATCATAACTAATAAAAATATGAGTATATGGGTATAATAAAGATACATTATAAAGTCATTTCAAATAAATATTATATCATAAAACTTGATTCATATCATACTACATATCATAACATATGAAATGAATCTAAAGGGTGTGGAAACATGTGTTACTAAAAATTATCCTTGAGAACATAACATAGTCATAAGTATATGCATAAGACTATGGAATAGGCATAATCACATGATATCATCATATTGTGACCATATAAAAGAAGGATAATCCATTAGTTTGTGATCATATCCAATAGTCCAACCCTTTAGTTTGTGATCATGTCCAAGAAGGATCATACTAAATTATCACATGTGATATAAAACATTAACCAATTCATTAAATGTAAATATTGGACCCCATCCATCACCATCCTTACATATATATTAAATAAGATATCAATCATTTCAACATATTATGAAAATCCATGAGAATAAAATGGATTTCATATTCATTTAAAATGGAATCACACAAATAAATCATTCATAATTCCATTAATAATAATTACACGACAAACCCATGGAAAATAAATTGGTATCCAATGATATTCAATAACATTATATAAAAATACTCATCAATCATGATAAAAAAGAAAATTTTATTTACCCCATAGTGATAAAGGGTATATTGTTAAGTTAATAATTTACACAGTCAATCATTTTAGGTAATCTAGTTCAACCCCCTCAATCAAATAAATTAAAAATGGGGTATTTAGTAATGAAATACATTGGAATAAAATTTATACCTATTCATAGTGAATATTTAATAAAGCCAAAATAATTGATAGATTAAATATTTTATAGAGAATAAAATTTCATAATACTTTTATAGAAATAAGGTGTATGATAACATTTTAATAATATCATCAAACAATCATAAGATATGTAAAAACATAATTACTTTTATAAAAATAATATTTAGGGGTTTTAAAAAACAATCTATAAATAAGAAATATTTTGGATCTTTTGGAATAATTTTTAATGAAATATTTTATAAAACCATGAGAAAAAATAATTTCTTATATAAATCCTGAATAATTAGAGTTAATTTTTGATAAATAATGATAAAGTTGGGAGAACTATATTTTCACATGAAAATGCCAAAAATAGGTTCTTTAATTAAAAATAAACCATACATAAAACATTAAATAGGTTTTCTTTTAAAAATTATTCAAATAAATTAAATTTATTTGAAAAAAACCTTGCATACTTTTCAAAAAAATATAGGGATATCTAAAAAATATGGACTCAGAGATGAAATACGTGTAAAAAGAATTTCATTGTTATTATATTAAAAATAACATTATTGAAAACCAATATCTTAAAAAGATTATAACACCTCAAATTTTAAACAATATGAAGAGAACGAAAAGCTAATTATGTATAACAATAGGGGAAGAAAATGATTGTGATATTAGAAATAAATATTATAAAAATTCCCCAGATGTGTTATCACGTTTGACATATCTCTATTTTAAAATGTGGTTGCGAAAATAAACCTTAAGAAATGAGAAAAAATTAAATTTATATATTTGAAGAATAATGTTATTGAAACTAAACTTAAAATACCATGAATGAAAAATAATTAAGGATATAATATAATAGAGGTAGTATATACACCATATAATACTAAATTAGACCATCACAAGTAGTATGTCTTAATAACTGAGAATTGAAACCAAGAAACCACTTTCAAGTAACATAATCAGTATGGTAAGAAGAATTTTATAATCATTTTATAAAGCATAATTATGTAACCCATGATAATAAGTTGTAAATAAAATAAAAACTATTCATTATTTATAATAAATTATAATTGGAACAATATAGTTCAAAAAGAATGTATGTAACTCAATAGAATAAAATTGAGTGAGCACTAATGCTTACAACTTTATCACTTTTAAGTAAAAACCACATGATAGAAAGAACATGGAATAAAATATTTAATATCATGAAATATTTTTAGAATCATGGAATAAAATTAAAATGGGTTGATATGTACACAATGAAAAAGAAAACTTGGTGCATAACATAAACATGTCTCAAGGAATCAAATTTGAGACAAAGAACCGTTACCTAAGTCCTGATTAGCTATTCAAATGTGTTTAACTTCATTAATAATCAAATTGAGTTTATTATATGCCTTATTTATAACCATATTCAACTATATTTAATTTACTAATTAACATTTATAATCATATTCTATTTATTTATTAGATAGTTTTTTCTTATGTTGGTTATATGAGGTGGTTCAGTCAATTTCTATGTAATGTTGTTAGAAAGGGTTAATGGTGTTGAAGAATAACTTCCTAATATCCATAATTTTAGGGGTGTATGTTCTTTACTATAAAATTATCATAAAATATGTATATTTATATATTGTTTTATAAAATGAACTCAAATTAGGAAAGGAACATTGATATGTTCAATTTAGGTGGTTAAGTTTACTATGAGTGTTCATAATTAATATCAAATATAGAATGATCAATATTAAATTTATATAATATTATTAGTGTCATAAAAATTAGGTTTTTTGATTCAATTAATTTTTTATTTCATCTATGTCAAGTGGTTATGGAAAATGAAAAGCATTACTTCATGGAGTTGGGAATCCGCACAATGCATGGTTCACGCTTTCATTTCCCAATGAATGGGTGTAAAGTGATAGTGGATTATAATTTTCCTTCTAATAATCATAAATATATTATATATTTCACATTTATTCTTCAACTCCATTCTTATAACCATTTAATATGGGTGTCTGTGAAAAACGGAATTTGTCACTTTGTGGAGACGGTAGTTCGCACAAACACACAATCGACGTTCTTTTATTTTTCTAGGTGGATGATAAAGAATAAATAAGTTTTCTTCCATTAATATAATAAAAATTCATTATTATAATTATAATAAGTTTATTATATTACTATTATTAGGGTATGTTTGGAATATATATATATATATATAAAGAATAAATTGTTATTGATTAAGTAATATTTGTATTTGGACCTCCAACTTTCCCTAGAAAGTCACCCTATGAATGTAGGGACTGGGATAAATTATGGTGAATATGGGAATAAATTATTGAAATGGAACTCTAGTAAATCCATATTGGGTAGGGTTTCAACTAAATTTCTATGGTCCTGTGTACCTTTGAGAGGGTGGAAGTGATCCCCTTTTATAAGTGAAGAAAAATCCCCTTTTGTGAACACTCATTATTTTCAATAATACATTGACTCTATAAAAAGTTAAATGGTTCTAAAATTGTAAAATAATAAATTATAGGGTGATTTTTGATCCTTAACCATGAATTTACACACATTTTTTATTCATGTTTTGGGTTATTTTCCATTATATTTTACACCTTGCCAGTTTAGTTTGTACCTTGGTGACTAGTCATTAACTAAGTAATTTATGTTTTATTAAAAAAATATATATATAAATATTAAAAAAAATTATTTATGAAAATAAATTTAATTCCCATAAAATATAACACACTTTTAAAAAATATAAAATTAAATTTTAAATTAAAACAAATAACATATAGAAAATCTGTTTTGTTGAAAAAAAGTTTTTTTAACATTGGGTATTATAAATCCTATATAACATTTATTACCAATTAAAATAGTGTTAATATAGTTGTATATAGGGTTATAATTTATATTAAATTAATTTTATGAAGATATATATTTATCTTATTAGACCAAAAATACACAATATTAATAAAACAATTCTTTGAAAATAATCTATTAAACATTATCTTGGTCATTAGATTTAATATTAGTAATCCTAATTTTATGCTTAAAATTTAAATTGATTTTATATCATAATATGAAAATGTTTATATAATATATGAAATAAACTTTTATAAATTCAGCCTCTATGTGTGATGGAAAGTAGTATTGTTATATAAATGAATGTAAATAGATTTTAGAGAACAATATTACTTATGTTTCCAAAAATGAAAACAAAAACATATTATTTTTTTACATGTTTTATTTTACATTATAGATATATATATTATATAAAACATTTAAAAAATATTTAACTTGTTCATGTATTATGATAATTTCACAAAAGTGACGGTTTAAGAAAAAACGATATTTTTTCATTATTCACCTAAAAATAAATTGTTTTTTGAAAAAAAAATCATAAAAAAATAAAGGATATTATTGTCATTCTTAATCAAAAAATGGATTTAGATATTTCAAAATAAAATTATATTATATTTAAATTTATCTTTAAATGAAATAACATTATATAATAATAAATTGTTTTTTAATTACTGTTTAAATCTTCAAGTGTCTTTAATCATATTTCATATAAATTTATAAATATTTCAATGTTAACATATTAGCTTATAAATATAAATATTATCTATTATAATAAACTTTTAACTATGATTAATTGACATTATTAAGGTAAAATGTAATAACTTTGATTAAAATGGAACATTGAAATTCATCCTTTTTAAAATATTAATCAAATATAAATAATATGATGTTATTTTAATTGATTATTATATTTTTATTTCCTAATGATTATACTATTCATGTAATTCAAATATGTAGTGTTTCATTTTAGCCATGTATTGAGGTATTTTATTTTTATATGTGATGTAACAGAATGGAATTATTGTGTTAGGTTCCAGGGCCCACAATGAAAGATTGTGGGCTGGGAATTTTAAAATATTCATTGGCGTATCAATGGGACTTGTCGACACCGACGATTCGAGCCTTGGAGAGTTATGAGGATCTTGCATAAATTATAAGGAGCACAAAATAAAAAATGAAAACATACCTGTTTCAAATCTGAATTCGCGGTCGACAGAAACTCAACGATGGTGATGGTTTCTCGAAGGATCCAAAGCAGGAACCCTCGAGATCATCCACACATGCTTCAAAAAAACACTATAATGTCTATCATTGAACTCCGGGTGCTATCATGGTGATCCGATGATGCTTTCAACATCCCGACGATCACTACATCAAGAAGCCCTTTATGCATGAGAGAGATCATGATTCGAGCTTTTTTGATCGAGATATTCTCTCACTAGGAAGTGGGAGTAGAGAGAGGCTCTCAATTTTCATTCCTTGGGTGAATGAATAGTGAATTCTACAACATAAGATAGAGCCTCCTATTATATTTATAGTGACGTTGAGAAATACCTGGTTGGGTTCCCCGACCCCCGTTTATTACAACGTCCACTAAATAAACAATTTTGAAGAACAAAACACTGTCAATGTTATTTATTATTCTATAACATACTTCTAATATATATAAAATATATTACGTAATAAAAATATATCCATTTAACTCGACTCTTTATCCCACTTAATATTAAAAAAACATTGAATAATAAAATAATATTCGTTAGATTAATATTTTTCCATATTTACTAAACTTGTAAATGAATTAAATAAATCCAATCTCAAATGTTCATAACATGAATATTAATGAATTTATTTAATTCGTTTGGTGATAAAAAACTTTGACAATACACGGACCCCGTGGAAGGGCCCAATATGTCCATATACATATTCAACTGAATAAGGTGGATTCTTGAATACGCATTGTGTGTGACCCTCTATGCCCTTATCTCGATAGCAGTGAATAAAATCCACAGACTGAGAGCGGAGTCCAGCAACCCATCATGGCCCCTAAATAGATAATGATATCCAAAGGAATGAAAACCATCCTATGAACACCGAATGTGTACTCTTATCTCTTTGTCGTTAAATATCTCATAAATCAGGGCGGACACTTGTGTAATTGTCCTTTTCTTGATATATTATTTGTTGATCTAACCGGATGTATTTACCTTTGAACTACTTTTCCCAAATACTTATGAAGGAAGTACCATCCTGATCAACCAGGTCTGAGATATACAGCTTCCTGGACTTGGAAGCAACAAATCCTTTCTTGAACACTCAACCAATTCCATACCAACAAAGACACACCCAACACAAGCTACCTCACCATGATTTCAATACCATGGTTTTTTCCTTGCATCAAAGTACATAATCAAATGATATACATTGGTAATGGTCCCAAGTCAGGAGACAAATACACATGTCCATAGATATGAATGACCAATGACACCCGAAACATGTGGTATTCCTATTGGCAGGTCTGTCCTCATGATCTCGCAACTATAGATCAACAATTGTGAACATCAAGAGAAGAAGTCTAAATTCTTATGATCCCCTAGCACCAAGTAGTCAAACATCTAATGTGTCCAGTCCGTAAGATGTATCTAGACTATAGAACAAATTTTTAAGATTAATTTCACAGTATCTCGAGGTTCTCATTATAGCCTGGGATCTGCTACAACCTCTTGACATGACAATTAACCTTTGAACATTACCATTATTATAGTGGACACAAAAAATTCTACACTATTATGGTAAGATTACATCATGCATAACTAATTGTACACATTATATGGTAATCAAAAGTACTTTATAGTTGGGTCTAGGGAACCCACTATTTCAACACTCTCACTTGCACTAGAGCCAGCTTATTAACTAAACTTGTTAGCTACTCACATGATAAATATCATGCTTCTACTGAGTAATTTCTTTAACTTCTAAGCCTACCACATTTTCACCACGTGGCATATCTACTATATGAAACCTCATCTTCTTGAGTAAAACTTCTCAAGATAATGTATCCCCAAGTATATCACTTTTGTCTATTCTCATAACTTCAAAACTTGGATATTAAAATTCTCATAATTTATATTATGATAATACTTTTCTCACTAGGCGTGAGTCCAAGAACTATAACAAATCATTGGGATTTATAACAAATTCTTATTTGCCTTAGAAGCTGCAACGTACTCGGTATTTGTAGATATGGCTACTACTAGCTTTTTTGAGATTAAATCACTCATCAAATTTTCCTAACTGTGATACTAGATCAAATTGATCTAAGAATTACTAGTTTGTGTCCCACAAAAACTAGTTACCTTATTCTCCATATATTAGGTACATATCATTTGTACTTGCTGAAGTACAAGATGACAGTTCTGAATTCATCACTTGCAGTGCTCCTGGAAACAATTGATATCTACCTACAATAAAGTATATCCAGACAATATCAATTATTGTACATAACATGGCATATGTGATTGATCCATCGTTGAAGTGTATGGTATCAATTCAAAACATTAATCTCTTCCTATGCCCCGAACATGTTAACCTGGAGAGATTAAGCCATGTGACATTAGAAACAATTCCTTACATGAATTGTTCCAAATTTTATTTTCCAATACTATTTCACTACATGTACGATTGACTATGACCAAGAAACCTATGGACCTACCTATGTAGATCCAATTCCCTAGAAATCGGGTTTCTACTTTAAGACAGTCATTAGAGAATTTATTTTATTCTACTTTTATTTAACTTTATGTTCAAGATCTATTTTCCATATATTATCGAACATATTTCACTTGGAAAACATTTGCACTCCCACTAACCTTTGGTAGACACAATTAAATGAATCATTTGAAATGGATTCTATAAGATCCGGTTTCTTTCATTAATCCATAACTGTATTTTAGTAACTTTAAACCCTTATTGGCATCATATGATATCATCATCCCTTTCTGGTTTCATTGTATAGACACCTTCCACAAAAGATGATCTTGACATCCAATGACCAATAGAATGATCTTAAAATTTTATCTATAACAAGTAAAATTCTAATTGATTTAGGTGTACCGACTTGGTATAACCATTTAATCCTTATTAGTACCAAGCTTTTACCATCCATGTATCTTCTCATTTGAATTCCCACCATTGTATTCAATTTTCAATCCCCTTTGCAATTTGATACATGGAATACATTATTAAATTTTTATTGTGTTGTCAATCTTAGCTAATTTCCATATAATTATTACTTTTTGGATTTATTATTCTCAATGAATAATGTATCATCAGTCGGGGTAAATATAAAACCATCACCATGATTTCATATTTACTATGTAGTATGTGTCTCTGGAACATGAACTTGTGAAACGTGTTCCCTATGCCAACCATTTTTTCATCTCAAGCATTGACTAAGTCCAAGTCCATTCAGCTCCAACTATCACTAATAGAGATGTTCACACTTATATATAAATTTAGTCTAATACTTTACTACATATTTTCTATCTTAGGGATTTATGTAATATCCTAAGAAACTATTAGGATAATTACTTAGACGCATCATGTGTTCAGATTGATGTATGTTTTTTTATATCTTAGCAAACTCTTTGCATCCTAACACGTGATCTATGACATAATATAAGTTCATCTTACTATGACTCGTATGATATCAATTTTTCATTTGATTTGTCATATTGGTTATGGTTTTACGACGTTATTTTCAAAGTACATTTTGAAATATGATGGATGTTATTGCAAGTTGTAAAATTGACACAACTTACATCATAACTTTGATGTTGAAAATGTGTGTTTAGGAATTTATCCCTGATACATTTGGTTGATCAATTTTAATATATAAGACTCATCATCGATCCTCCTTATGAACATCAATGTCATGATGTAGATAAGGTAACATGTGTTTAGGAAATCCTCCACCCTACATTATTATGATCGACGATTTCTTGGTCAAAATATTATTCATCAGGCCGATCTGAAGCAACTCATATCTTCTGACCATGCATATAATTCACTATTGAATTTATTAATATCTTAAAGGAATATTATAAATTATATTTACCTCTAGATTTCCTTGGAATAGTTCATACTCTATTGTTGAACGAACCTCGGAAGCTTTGTGGCATACCTTTATCTCTAAAGGTTTATTTGTATAAACTAAAGAATTCAATAATACCAAAGGTGTTTAGTTGTGCCAAGACTAATTATCATACTGGGTATATTCGTGAAATACACTTTTAGTTTTACTTGACAAATAATTATATTTCCACAACTGGGTAGGTCTTACATTTTATATTTATTATGTATTGACTTTTATTGAAGTAGCAGTGAACTATTTGTTGAGTATGTTACCAAAAACAACATTCATTACAAAACATGGAATAATGTCTCATTATGAAAAAAAAGGGCACTTGAGATAAATTTTTTGGTTATACTCAACAATTTTTTTAGTTTGAATCAATCCCTAGGAAATTAGAAGTTATGGGTTTCTCACCACTGACTTAGGAATCACCCTTTCTCAGCTGCTTGGAGAAGACACCTTACTCCTATTAATGTTTCTCAACATACTTGGTTACTCTATTTCAAACATATATGTGAAAAGAATATTTTATTTAATACCCAAGAATTATGTGGGAAAACAATACTTTTATTTTATGAATATTAATTTAATGAGAAGTGGGTAGTTGTTTCTAGTATTTCAGTCTATTTCATTTTAAAATATCCAAAAATGTATTTCATCATGTGATGAAAATAACCACTTGTTAAGTAACCAATCACTTTTCCTTTAAGGACATGACTAAGGTTCCTTTGGCATAGCATTCCATAGGCCTTTCTTCCTTCTCTTTCAATATATTTTCCATAATAACAAAAGGTTGTGTTACCATTAATATTCTTATCACATGGAAAATTTTACCTTAAAGGTAATGAAGCGCTTAATCTATACCATTCTTTTTTATCCTTAAACAAAACTAGAGTAATTGGGTGTAAAATGTATAATAATGGGATGACATGAAAGATTGTGAACTATCGTTCACTTTACACAATCTGAGTGCAATCATCACATTCAAATCTTTCTTTACTTTATCCTTGAAAACTTCATGGAGATGAGACTGCATGTAACATCATCTATGTCATGATGTAGTGATCACAAATAACATTAGACGTTGGTGATAACATTATGATAGAACCATCATATGCTTGATTCATGAGTCTCTTGTAAGAAGTTTTACACCCTCTCTTCCTAGGGTGGATTCATAGGTTGGGACACAGGAACCTTGAATTTCCATTATGATAGTAATGTGTGCAAGCACCTATACTACACTTAGAATTTCATGCTTATTTGGACATTAAATTTTTCTAATATTTATCACGGTTAAATTATGGTATTACGTTCCATTATTAACAAATAATCATTAGCAGATTAGTACCTTTGATGTTGATTACCAAATGTGACATTACTTATTAATTTAATCATTAAATGTATCCCGCTATTTTTTTTGAATTTGCGGAACCCTCGGTACTAGAATCGGAATACTCTTGAGTATTCTAGTGGCAAGTATCCCTAAACCACCCCTCATAGTCTACATGATATGGCTTTTACACTACACGAAGGGTTCAAGGTAGTCTTTTGGATGGCCAACCGCACTAACTCGTGGTTCCTTGATATGTTGAGTGAAGTCCAATCTTCAAAATCATGATTTGATTTACTCAATTCTTGCCTCTAAAATTACAACAAGATAGCTATGGCTATTTCTTTTCAGAAATTTTAGTTATGTCAACCCACCATCCTAATAAGAACTCCCTAGAAGTAAGAGGTACCCTTAGCTATGGCTTGATTGGCACCTCGAACACCCGGTTTTGTTCAAACTTGAATGATGGAAGGTTGTTGTGACATAAAATTTTCTTTGACGATTTTATTGGTTTTTCTCGATGAATGTTATCCATTTATATTAAACATGTTAATCTATGTTTTCATTCTCACAACTTAAATTTAATAGAATAACATATTTCTTTTCCTTATGCATTTTATTATCTATTCTTTTATATATTTTTCATGTTGTTCTAAAATGCATAAAATAAGAAATAAATGCATAAAGGTAAACTACTACCAGACTGGTCTTGAGCATCTAAATGACCTAAGGGAATCATAACTGAGTTAGATCTTGACTCTTGATGTAGCTTCCCCCATATTGTATGTCCACTTCGCATTTGAAGTATTGCATCATCTTGGAGGGGTCCACGTCACATCTTGGAGTACTGCCTCATCTTGGAAGAATCCACATCACGTCTTGCATCTTCTACGTCGTTCTCCGTCTTCGTCTGAAGTACAATATTACATGCGCACAGGTGAGGGGATCTCGGGTATAAATATACATCAGGTGGATTGTACATGTATGTATTTATACATTTCAACCGAAAAGACGACACACAGATCGTCTTCTTAATTAATTACAAGTATCGCATGCAGTTAAATAATTAATTAAATAAATGCGACATACATGGGTCAGTGCTCAAGACCAGAATGTGGGTATATAATGCGTGATAAAATTAAAATGCATTAATTAAGTATGAGGGTTATTTAACTAAATTAAATGAATTAAATAACTCAAATAATTTAATTAATTATTGTTCTGGTAGTTAATTTAATTTTAATGCCAAAATTAATTTAATTAATTAATTTAATTTAATTAAAAAATTAAATTAATTTATATCTTCGAGTATTAAAATAATTAAACAAAATTAATTTTAATTAATTTAATTTTGATACTAAAATTAAATTAATTAAATTAATTAATTTTGATTAATTTAAATCTGTCTGTATATGAAACACCATTGCATGGCCTGTACTGGTCGGGCCAAACCCGCACAGGACCATGTTAGGCCATGCAGGGCCAAAATTTTCCCTACGTAAAGATAATTTGTAGACAAAAATAATGTACCTCCCAGGTGTTGACGGAGGCGGATAGTAGTACTGGCAGGAGCGGTCTGTCGTTGTCCAGCAACAATAATAATGCTCAGCTGGCTGGGATATTCTTGAAACGGTGGTCAGTGCGATGCCATAAATAAACCTAGAGGTAGCTAGTGCCACACGACGGTGGTCAAGGGTAGAGACCTGTAGGATAGTACCCAAGGCGTAGCCGCGGCTGCTAGTTGGGATAGAGGGCGGTGATGGTTGTTGTGTTCACCATTCCCACACAGGTGTTGTTGGTTGGTTCTAGCCAGGGGCACAGTGGGGTCTCTTGGGTGAAGGGTCAGTGGTAGCCCAGCCGCATGCAGAGGAAGCCACATTGGGCTGAGGGGACTCTTATGTCTTTTTCACGGTGTTACCAGGAGGTCAGTGAAAGTCCGCATGGGAGGGCACCGGGATGGCTGAGGCGGCCGAGAGCTGGCTGGGAGGTGGCCAGTTATGGGGTGGCCTTGGTCATGACGTCCTAGCATGGGGAGGTTCCAGCATGAATGGGAGGTGGATCACGCTGCGGCTTGTGATATCGAGGAAGAAGGTCAACGCTGCCTACTGCAACGTCTAGGAGGTAGATTGATAGTGGAAAGAGGCCATCAAGCATGTGGTAGTGTCTAGGCCTGGTGCGTTGTTTGAACTGGGAGGAGGCCATCGACTACCTAGAGATAAGGCAGGTTAGTCGTATGATGTCGGGTCGAGTGGGAGACGGTGCTGGTTGAAAGCCTAGATAGGGGTGTGGCAGATACAGAGGGTGGCGCAAGGAAAGTTTTCCTAGGTCTTTGTGGTGCAGAAGGTCACCGGGGAGAGAAGACAGTGGCTGGAACCCGGGGAGGTTGGCGCTGCGACTATTGTGGCATAGAGTGCGCCTGGCATGGGCATCTCCTGGCATGTCTAACAATCTGGTGGAGGGGGTCTGCACAGACAACCTATTTTCCCTCTTTTTTTGTTTCTTTTAGGCACCACCCCCTTAGTTTTTTTATTTAAGACTTCATTTGATGTCTTCTTCCACTTCCTTCTTTTTTTAAGTCTTCCCTACTTTATGAGTCAAGTCCTCTTTGTACTTTTCCCTCTTTCTAAAGGTTATTCAAATAACCTTTTGGTATAATAATAATAAAATTATTATAATGAAATACTAATTTATTATTATATTATTGTTATATTATTATAACAATAAAATAAATATTATTATAATTATAAAATTACTATGAAAATTACTAAAATAAATATTAATAATTTGAATAATTTTTAATTATATTTGATTAACAGATCTAAATTTGATCGGTTCTTTAGAATGAATAAAACTTAATACCTGAGATCAAACTGTGAATTTAATATAATCTTAAAATTTAAACAAACCATAACATGGTCATTCGGCATCAGATAGTGGTTCGGTATGAACCATTGGGACCGTATTTGAACCCTCTACTTGATTTTATGAAAATTAATTTTATTTCTCTCAGAACATGTATATGATCTCTCTGATACCACTGTTATGTTATAGGGCCCGCAGCGGAAGCCGATGGGCCGGGGATGTTAAAAATTTTGTTGGAAGATCGACGGGACTGGTCGACACCGACGATTCGAGCCCCAGTGTGGTATGGGGATCTCACATAAATTATAAAGATCACAAAATAAAAAATGAAAATGTACCAGTTTCAAATCCAAATCCATGGTCAACAACAACTCATCGATGGCGATCGTTTCTCGAAGGATCCAAAGAAGGAAACCTCCAGATCGTCGACAAGCACTTCAAAAAACCAATGGAATGTCGATGGTCGAACTCTAGGTTCTCGTGTGGGGATTCGATGATGCTTTCGACATCCCAACGATCACCGAATCAAGAAGCCTTCGATGCATGACAGAGATCTGGGTCCGAGCTTCTTAGATCAAGATCTTCCCTCTCTAGGAAGCGGTAGGAGAGAGAGGCTCTCTATTTCCATTTCATGAATAAAATAATAGTGAATTGCACAACATAATATAGAGCCTCTTCTTATATTTATAGTGACGTTGGGAAATACCCAGTTGGGTTCCCCGACCTCCATTTATTTCAACATCCACTAAATAAATAATTTCGAAGAACAATACTGCATCAACATTATTTATTATTTTATCACATACTTGTAGTATATGTAATATATTACATGATAAAAACTAATCCATTTAACTCAAATCACTATCCCTATTAATATTAAATGATCCATGAATATTAAAATAATATTATTTTGATTAATATTTTCCCATATTTACTAAACTTGTAAATACAATAAATAAATTCAATCCCAAATATTCATAACTTGGATATTAATGAATTTATTTAATTATTTTGGTGATCGACAACTTGAACAATACACAGACCCTAAGTCGGGGCCCACTATTTCCATATACCTATTCAACTGAATAGGGAAGAATCATGAATACGCTATTGTGTGTGATCCTCTAGGCCCTTATATCGATAGTAGTGAATAAAATCCACAAATCAAGAGCAGAGTCTGGCAACCCAACATGTCCCCTTAAGACATAAGGATAGTCATAGTAATGAAAACCATCCTACGAACACTGAATGTGTACTATAATCTCATTGTCATTAAATATATCATAAAGTAGGACGCACAGTTGTGTCATCGTCCTTTTCTTGCTTTATAATTTATTGATCTAACCAGATGGATTTACCTTTGTACTGCTTTGGCCAAAGATTTATGAATGTAGTACCATCCTGATCAACCAGGAATGAGATATAAAATTTCCAAAACTTGAAAGAAACAAATCCTTTCTTGACCATTCAACCAATGCCATACCACCAACGACGCACCCAGCACAAGCTACCTCACTGTGGTTTCAATGCCATGGTTTTTGCCTTGCATCAAAGTATGTAATCAAATGATATACATTGCTAATGGTATCAAGTTAGGAGACCAATACACATTTCCATAGATAGTAATAGCCAATGACACCCAAAACATGTGGTGTTCTTATTGGCGGGCCTGTCCTCATGATCTCACAACTAGAGATCACCAAGTGTGAATTTTGTTCGAGGAATTCTCAATGCTTATGAGACCCCAGTACCTAATAGTCAAACATCTATTTTTTCTAGTTAGTAAGTTGTATCTAGACTATAGAATGTATATTTAAGATTAATGTCATAGTATCGTGAGGTTATCATTATAGCATGGGATCTGTTATAACCTCTTGACATGAAAATTAACCTTTGAACATTACCATTATTATAGTGGACCCAAAAAATTCTATACTATAATGGTAAGATAACATCATGTATGACTAACTGTATACATGATATGGTAATCAAAATTACTACATATTTGGGTCTAGGGCACCAACTATTTCAACATCTTGTCCCGTTACATTGTGATAATTTAGGTGGTGGAGGTGTCTGAGGGAATTTATGGGGGACTAAGGAGTAAATGGGGGAGTTGTGGATGATATTTTAGCTAGAGTATAATTTTGCAGCATGGAAGATTTTGTTGCACTATAAAGGGGATGTTTATAGCAGGGAGAGATCTATTGTGGTGTAGAGCCTTGCAGGTGGAATTCTAATGGTTATACCATTTTTTGCATGGTTGCGGTGTGGTTTCTAGGTTCTGGTGTAGATTCATGGAGAAGTTATTCCTTTTGTTTTATTGATTTTGGGGTATTTATGTTGTAGGGATGGGTTGAAGTGTAGAGAATTTTTCATGTTTATTTATTTCCACTATGTAGTGGTTTGCCTTGGATAATTTTCTCTCTACATTATCAGATCTATTGCATGGGCCACACCAAGTTTCTTGGACATTATTTTTACCAGCTCAACTATGTCATTGTCCCTTCCTTTACACCATTGTCTTATCCTATTTTAGCACATTTGTGTCCCTGTGAGGATTGTGGAATCATAGTATTCTAAATTTCTAGGTAGCCTATAAATTCATGATCCCCTATGATCTCTATCTTCATCCCAAATTTTCTCTCAACTAATAGGAAACTCTTATGCACTTTTGGGGTCCATGCACCCTCTCCTTGTAGGATTTAATTATAATAATCTGAATATTGGGTGTTGGAAATCCTTGAGGTGATACCCCTCCCATGTTTCTCATTATTTCCCTTGTTCTTCATTTTAGAGGAGGTTTTTTTAGGGAGATGAGTGTATTAAGTGATGTGGTGGTAAAATTTGTATAGAGTGTGTCGTTTTATAGATTGTTGATATATCCTTGGTGTGATCTTGGTCATGTATATGTCATTTATTAATCCCATATTTACATAGAGATTTGGGATACTTTGTTAGAGGTATGGAATCTATATTCCCCTTCTTTTATAAGAATCTATGAGAATTTCATGTTTTTATCTTCCATTGGGAAAATGGTATAGGTTGTATTAATAAGATAATTAATTTGATACATCTGAGTTAGATGGAAATGGGGAACAGTCTCATGTGTTTACTATTTCTATGATATTTCCAACATGATGATGTTTTCTTGGTATAATTTCTAAAAATAATGGTTGTTGGAAACCTTTTCCATTATGGTTGTTGTGAATTATAAGACCCCTTTGATTTTTTTTTATTGGTTTACCCTTAAAGAAATGTATAATCACTTATATATGGATAATTAATTAGATTAACATGGATTAATGGATTTCTTTGACAAAACAAATAAAAAGTGATGTTATATGAAATCCCTTGAACCTACATTTTGGTAAAACGTTGAAGATTAAGTGTGATTTTGTTTCTGGATACTCTTTTTATCAATGTGTTGTTGTTATGTGAAGATTATTGGGGCTTTTGTAATAATGATGGTGACCAAATTTAGTATTGAGTGTATTGGGAAGTACAATGATCGTTTTTTAATATGGGATGTGATCTAGAATTTTGTGTTGTAGTTGTGATGTATGTTTGTTTTAGTGAGATAGTTGGGTTATGGTGATAGATTGGAATAAATTTTGTTGTGGTGTGATTGTGTTAGTTTCCCAGTTAGTCATGGAATTAATTGAAATTCTAAAACGAAACTGACATGGTCTAGAATTAAATATGATATTAGTTTGTAATCGATGTGTGGTAATTAGCTTAAATGGGCTGAATGATGTGCGGGATGAAACATGATATATGATAATATAATATTTGTGGACTAATTTTAGCTTGTAATTGAAAGAGGAATGGTGTGGTTATGTGTGGTGGTTGTGTAGTGTTATGCATTTAGTAGTGTCAGCGGTTGTGGCTTGTGTATTTAGGTGCAGTAGTGGTAGTGTGGAGTATGCTAGTGAATTTGATGTTAACCCATTGATTAGGAATTGTGTAATATCTATCTATCATGTATTTTTAATGTTATTTCATTACAAATCCTACCGAAGTTGAATAACCTTATTAACACCCAATTTTTTGGGGTTTCATGTGTTTTTCTCAATATACACACTACCACATATAATCCCTTTAATAGACAGAAAAATGGTATTTGATAGTGAAAAAAATGAATTTTTTTCCTAAGAACCATTAAAAGGGGGACCCCTTTATCAATGGTAAAAAAACACTGATAAATGTGGTCTTTTATCAGTACTATTATAGCACTAATAAAGGGAATCCTTTATCAGTTATTTTTCTAGTATTAAGAGTGTGTGGCATTTATAAATTCCATAAATAGAACTAATAAATTCCCAACTACTATAGAGTGCGGTTGAAATTATAACAAACTATAGTGAATACAGCTGTGTGTAAAAACACCTGCATGAAAATACACCTCTATGAAAATTCATAATGTGATTGAAATAAAATTTACCTCACAAATTAAAAAAAATTATATTATATAAATTCCAAAAAGTGTTTGTGTACTTATATTTTAAATTACTATCACAAACATTTAAAAATGTCAGTGTTACATTGTCTTTGTCATGCGCGACCCCCCCTAAAAAATGTCTGATCATGGTATCAGTGTCCCAACAAACCACCCCAAACTGATAAAAAGAATCCAACTATATATGAAAAAAAAAATATTATGTTAGTAATACTATAAATAAATTAATTAAATATAAATATGAAACAATACATTAAGAAAATGTCAATTTTAAATAAAAGGACATACTTTGAGTGATACTGGTCACACCATGAATCGGATTGAGGTGGGGTTTATTCTTACATGTTTAAAATGACATATGGATCATTTTCCTAAAGTATCAAAACAATCTGAATATTTTTAATTATTGTTTATTGTCACTTGAATTTTTTACTAAAATTCCATTTTAAATTTAAAACATGCACTTTGAGTGACAATGATCACATCGCATGTTGGTTTGATGTGATATTGATTCCTACATTTCAAAAATGACTTATGATTTATTTTACTAATGTATAAACACAATATTAGGGAATTTTCTCAATTTTCAATGAGTGATAAATATTTTTAACTAAAATGTTAATTTTAGACTAATAACGGACACATTGAGTCATATTGTGTACAAAGTGTACTAGATTTAGGTAAAGATGATTCCTAGAAGTAAAAAATGACTTAAAAATCATTTCACTAATGTATCAAAAATATATTAATGTATTTTCTTGGTTTTGATCATGTCACATAAGTTTTCTAATAAAATTTCAATTATAAATAAAAATACATAGTTGGATTCATACCGGTCACACCATGCATCGGATTGAGGTGAAGTTGATTTCTACACATCAAGAATGACTTAAGGGTAATTTCTTTAAAGTATAAAAACAATATGAATGTGTTTTATCAGTTTTATGTATGTCACTATTTTTTTACAAAAAAAACATTTTAAACTGAAAACATGCACTTTGGGTTATATCGGTCACATCATGTGTTGGTTTAACATGATACTGATTCCTAGATGTAAAAAATAAATTATTAATCTTTTTCCTAAATTATCAATATTATGGGAATATTTTTTCTTGTTTTTCAATGTGTGACACAAGTTTTCAACTAAAATTTCAATTTTAAACTTATAAAGGGCACTTTGAATCATATCAGGTGCATAGTGTATTGGATTGAGGAGTAGCTGATTCTTACACATCAAAAATAACTTATAGATTATATAACTAAAGTATCAAAATAATACAAATGTGTTTTACCAATTTTCACTATGTCAATTGTCCATTTTACTAAAATTAATGTCAATTTTAAATAAAAAGATACATTTGGAGTCTTGTTGGTCACACAATGCAAAAAATTGAAGTGAGGCTAATTCATTCGTGTCCCAAATTACTTATGAATCATTTTTCTAAATTATCCAGGGAAAAAATTTATTTTATAAGTTTTGATTATGTCACTTGTTTTTTTTCTAAAATGTCATTTTGAACTCCAAACACCCACTTTGAGTCATACTGATTACATCATGTGTTGGGTTGATATGAAAATTATTTCTACACATTATAAATGACTTAGGAATAGTTTTCCAAAATTACTAAGACAAACCAAGCACATTTTCTTGGTTTTTAGTGATTGATACATGTTTGGAACAAAATTTTTAATTTTAAACTAATAACGGCAACTTAGAGTCATTTTGGGAACATCGTGTATTGGATTGAGGTGCAGATGATTCTCAAATGTCACAAATGACTTATGGATCATTTTAAAAAAGTATGAAATCAATCCTAATGATTTTTCTTGTTTTTAAGTGTGTCACTTGTGTTTTTTACATAAATTTAAATTTAAAATAAAAAGACACACTTGGAATCATATTGGTCAAACCATGATTTGGATTGAGGTGTGGGTGATTCCTATGTGTAAAAAATGAGAAATGAGTCATTATCCTAAACTATTAAAACAATATGAATGTTTTTTCATGGTTTTGAGTATTCCACTTGTGTTTTTTATTAAAATTTCATTTTAAATTAAAAACATTCACTTTGAGTCATATCAGTCACATCGTATGTCAGTTTGATGTGAGATTAATTCTTACACATCAGAAATGAATTAAGAATAATTTTCCTAAAGTATCAAGACAATTGGAGTGTATTTTTTGGTTTTCTATGAGGGGGACATGTTTTGAAATAAAATGTCAATTTTAGACTGATAAATGACCCTTTGATTCTTATCGTGAATATCTTGTATTACACTGAGGTGTGACTGATCCCTAAATGTAAAAAATTCCTTATGGATCATTTTACTGAAGTGTAAAAATAATCATAATTCATTTTCTTGGTTTTGAGTATGTCACTTGTTTTTTTACTAAATTTAAAGTCAATTTTAAATAAAAAGACAGACATGGAGTCATACCAGTCACACTGTGTATAAAATTTAGGTGTGGTTGATTCCTACACATCACACAATGATTTTTGGGTCATTTTTCTAAAGTATAAAAACAATACAACTGTTTTATCTTGGTTTTGAGTATATAACTTTTCTTTTTTTAATAAAATTCCATTTTAAATTTGAAACATGAACTTTGAGTCATACTAGTCACATCATGTGTTAGTTTGATGTGATATTTATTCCTACATATCAAAAATAAATTATTAATAGTTTTATTAAATCATCAAGAAAATACAAGTGTGTTAGCTTGGTTTTCAGTGAGTGAAATTCATTTTGAACTAAAATATCAATTTCCAACCGATAACATCAACATTGAGTGATATCGGGCAGACCAAGTATCATATTGTGTTGTGCCTGATTGCTACATGACACAAATGACTTATGGGTCATTTTATTAATGTATAAAGAAAATATGAATGTGTTTGATATATTTTGAGTAGGTCACTTATCACTTTTACAAAACTAAAAATTTTAAATAAAAAGACACTCTTTGATTCATACT
Source organism: Viscum album (assembly GCA_963277665.1). Taxonomy (NCBI): domain Eukaryota; kingdom Viridiplantae; phylum Streptophyta; class Magnoliopsida; order Santalales; family Viscaceae; genus Viscum; species Viscum album. The sequence continues at coordinate 1,423,744,444 of OY728155.1, read as the reverse complement.
AGTGACACTGTGTGTCATATTGACTTGTTGTATATTTCTGAACATCACAAACGACTTATAAAACATTTTCATAAATTATAAAACAATATAAATATTTTTTATCAATTTTGAGTTTGTTATGTTTGTTTTCAACTAAAATGTAAATTATAAACTAAAAACATTCAGTTTGAATCATACCGACCACACTGTGTATTAGATTAATTCGTGGCTAATTAGCCAATTTCTTTTTTTCATTATCTCAATTTCATCCTCAAAGTCCAATCTCTCATGAGAATGATCTTATTTGAAAACACCACCCTAAATTAAGAAAAATGATTCACCTACAAAAAAACAATTCATATTTTATTTATACTATAAAGAAATAAATTAAAAGAATATCAAAATGATACATTAACAAAATGAAAATTTTAAAATGAAACCTAACAATTTGATTCATACTGTGCACACCATGTATCAAATTCATGTATGCTTGATTCCACTGTGTCTTTTTATCTTATAGTGCATTCAATATTCTAGGTTATCTAACAATATTTTTTATTGATAACCTCAAATGATAAATTAATTGGAGAATAAAAATAAAATTGTGTTATCATGATTTCATCATCTTTGTTGAGTTATAGATCATATAACATGGGTGAATCATCATTATAGATGAATTAATTTCTTCATGATCTCTACGATAATTTTCAAAATAACTATCAGATAAAAATGATAAGAAAATTAACAAAAAGTATATGAAATTATGAAAGAATCAACTAAACAAGTAGTAGGAAGTTACATTTTCATGATATATGTGTACACTCTGACACAAGGTATGCTTCCCATCTATTTTTATGAAAACCTATTTTATCTTATGAATATATGGACCTTCAATAGTCATGGTTGTACTATAATGATATCAATACACAAAGGATTAATAAATATTTTTAATAAAATATTTATTATATTCAATAACACCTCTTTGGGGATGCTAGTTTTTTATGGTATATGATATCTCTCATAAATTTGAAAACATAATAACCCCAACCTTTTCCTTTGTCTTGAACATTACGAAAAAATTGGAAAAATACTTTACTTTTGTATATGTGTTTTGATAGTGAAATATTATTATATATACCCTAATACTTATCCGTTTGTCGAAGTCAATAGGCTCCTGGAACACATGGGATTTCATCATGAAAAGATTTGGATGATATTTAATGACCACCCTATCAAAACAAAATTTTCATTAAAAATAATATAAAATATGTAACATTAATTTTAGATCTAAAATATTGTGTATAGCGTATTGAAATTTGACAAATGTCATCATGTGTGGTCAATTTGTTAGGTATCAATGTAGTAAATCTAGAAAATAAATATTTGGAGTATCTGAATTGACTATAGTGAGTATCAAATGTTTCATAAAAACAAAAATAAATAAGTAATCAAAGGTATGAAAATATATTTTATATTATTAAATTGTAGATTTTAAAACATGCATCATTGGAATTAGGAAGAGTATAACATCTATAATTTTGATTTCAAACCCCACAGCCTATTTTTTCCACTATTTCATCAATTTTATCTGATTCAATTTTGGTTTTTTTGTAGAAGTTATGTAAGCACTAATGATTCCATATTTACGATCCCAGGTTTTTAACTTAAAATAATATTTATATATACACCTGCAAAAAAAATATGAATTGTATTTATTCATAATTAACAAAATAGATCAATTATTCGAAGAAAAAATCATAAAAACACACCTCATGAATACATTTACTAATAAGGATCCTATAAGTTCATACTTAATGATTTCATTTACATTATCATGAGGAATGAAGTCTTTAATAGCCACTTTGTAGAAAATTTCTTTAAAATAAACTATGTTATTACTACCACTTTGTAACCTTGTGTCTGCATGAACCTTCAACATTAGTAAAAGAAAATATTGAATGGGTGAGGTAAAGGTTCTTTATGATGATTTTTTTGATTTCTTGTTTAATCCTTTATATAATTGTGATTAAACCATTCATTTCACCCATACCCTTTCTCTATCTATAATAACATTCATCAGTTCAAATATTTTTTCATTAATTATTAAATGATTTTCCGAAAAACTAAATTTAAATGAAGACATCCCTATTGAAAGGTTTTTTACAAGATCTAGAGACCATGTTATAAATGTTTTAATAGCTTGCTCGGCTGTATGAATATTTTCTTTATCAATTGGAAAAGGTATCTCGATTATCAGCTCATGGGTTGCATTAATCCCCAAAATCACATGTCCTATTGAAATTCTTTCTATTGTGTAGAATGTATTCTTGGATATTGAACACGGTAACCCTCATAATAAGGTGGTGGGTGGGTGTTGATAGATATAAAACACAATCATATTTACCTGTAGAACGTGAGTACTGGAAATCTACCAGTATATATCTAAATCACATTTCAAAGAAAAAACTATGAGAATATTGATTACCCCATCTAATATATCTCTTTTAAGGGAATGGATTTCCTTAAAGCTAGTGGGTGTTGGGGGGATCTTCATGTAGTGGTTTTTCATGTGTTATTTCTTCTCTTTGATTATTTCCCATAACATTTACTAGAATCTCTAACTAGAAAATTAATTTTTCTTCAAGAGAAGATAATCGTTCCTACAACTCTTCCATTTGTTTATCTATATCCCAGATTCTTTTTTCTCAAAATATGTTTGGGGTGTCGCCCCAAAACATGCACCTCAAACCTGGCCATATAGTTCTGGATGATTTAAGGCCATGGAAAGTATCTATTCATCGTGTATATTTATTTATGATTCCTATGTATAAGTTGGAAAAAATATATAGTAAAATAATTAATCATTATTGTGTAATACTAATTGAAAGGAAATTAAATTTTTATTGTGTCATACTTACACATTATTTCACGCATTATGTGTGTTTCCATCTATTTGTATCCCAGACTTATTTACATGTTCCTCCTTTCATATCACATGAGATGGGTTGGATTGAATTTGGATTCATAAATATTCATATAAATTGAGGATCGTAATTATTTTTTTCCATGTCACGTAAAATTATTATGTCATATTTAAATTAAGTGCCAATTTTTTTCAGTTAAATCATACCCCATACTTTCTTTATGGTAGGAGTATGTCGGTTTTATTGTACATTTATTATTTTCAACACTCTTTTTTTGTCTCATAAATTAATAATTATTGATCAAATTGATTAATAAATATATTTTAAAATAATGTATTACTATTGATAATGTACCTAAAAATATGTCTTCTCACTAGATCAAATAAACACAACACATGCTTCCTGTATTATCAAGTTTTCATATATTTTTGGTGTGTGTGGGTTTATTTTACCTTCAGTGTCTTCGAGATGAAACTTTTCTAGAATTTTGTGAAATCCTCTATGTGAATTTCCCTCAAGAATTAATACAAATTTCCTTTGGGATTCATCTATTATAAATTCTCCCTGCAAGGGATAATGAAGGCTAAGTCAATATTTCAATATTGTTTTGTAAAATAAATAAAGGATATCAAAATATTACCCTAATATCTTCCTAAATAAGTGTATTAAGTGTTGGAACAACATTATTCCACGAATCTATATCATTCGGAACATGCCCCTGAGTGGTTATCCAAATTAAACTACATAACATGGACTTGTTGGAGTTAATAGCTAGGTCATGTGAATTCCATCCAACCTAGAATTTGAGGCCATTGTTTCTCACCCTAATAATTTTTTCTAACACTATCATTCTATGGTGATCTTACTTTTTTTGGGACCCCAGTTTTTATCCTTCTACCATTTCCTCAGGTTCAAGATCATCACTAAGTTGTTTCTTTAGATCGGTAGCATAAACATATGTAGAAGGTTGTTGTTCCTCTACATTGAGAGCACTAACAGGTTGAGAAACCTATTGTTCCTTGGGATTAGGAGCATTAGCATATGCATAAGTCATTATTTGTTGAAGTGGTTGACTATTTATTTTAGATTATGAAAATGAAGTAGTGAAAAAATAATAATATGAGGTAAATCAATGTATATTGTGTAAAAAATATAACCTTATTATTAAAATCAATTTTTTAAAAGGTTAAAGGAAATTAAACCCTCTATCAAGTATCAAAATCCCTTCATTTTGGTCTCCTCTATCATACAAGACGTTGTCTACATTGGGACCACTGTGAAATGATTGTAACATCCCGGTGAAATGGTCATCCTTTGTTGAATTTTCATTTGACCCTTCAGTTTTTTTGTCTATAATAAAACAATTTACCAGATTTTGTTTGTGTAATCTAGAACATAAAATACATATACTACATATGATTTTGTTATAAATTGTTCATTTTTGTACCCTTCCTTACTGAAGTCTACTTTCACTAATCTTGATTCATCCGTTTTAACAGTACTCCAATTATCAAACCACTTGTATTGAAAAATCATTACTTGGAATGTTGTATAATCCAACACTCATATTCTTTAGACGATGACAAAGTACGACATATTCACATAAATTTTATTTCTATCCTTGGTACCAGATACATGCATCAGTTTATCCATAAGTGTAACTCTACTATTTTTCATGGTACTTCCTTCATCATATTCAATTTTATAGAATATATAACCATAAATTACATAGCCACTATAAGATAATACATGCTCACTCAGTCCACTAGAAATCCATCAAATTCATTATGAAATTTAATCTATATTTCCATCTAACTCCTTAAAAATATTTTTATAAAACCATCCTATAAATTGTTAATTATGGGTATTTGAGATCCAACATTCATCCCTTAATGAATTCAAGTTCATAAGAATTTATTTTTTGATTTAAACATATGGGGAAACCTAAAAACTATTATGAGAAACATAAAGGTGGGATTTATCCAAATCTATAATAGTGATTGTGAAAAAACTATTCCAATAATTCCTTCACCCCCAAGACACCAAGTGTTATCAGATTTTTTTTGACCAACACTTTCCACACTAAAAATCTAGTTGATACAAAATTCAATTATTTCCTTAACAATATATCACTAAACAATACAACCTTCAGGTTGACTTTTATTTTTGACATATCCTTTTGAAAAATTCATTAGTCGTTCAATAGGGAACATCCATCTATTAGGGATAGGACCACATAGTCGAATCACTCTTACCATGTGAATCATCGTGTGAACCATCATATCAAAGAATATCATCCAGAAAAACATTCTAATTCACAAAATATGATTGAAATTTCCTTCTCTATAATTGTAAATTTATCCATGTTGATAACATTGTGTTGTATAGCTTTAAAAAAGAAAAAAAGTCTTTATCTAATGTTTGGTGAAAATTATTGAAAAAAATGTAATATAAATATAAATGAATTATATATTGCATTAAAACATGCAATTCATGTGATTTAAGACAATTTAATAATAAAACGTTCATTGACACAATATTCTGGATATTTGATTAATACCCCTAAGGAACCTTTACATCATTCAAGAAGATAAAAAACTTATATCTTGCCTATCTGGAAAGAGTGTAAGAAGCTGGATAAAGAAAATTCCATTTCACCATTCACTGGAATAAATTCTACCTGTATTCCCATGTCAATCTTATCCAACCTATCCTTAATTAAATCCTTTTATTTTATAAGTGATTTTAGTAAAATTTCAAGGATACTATTGTTGGAGTTGGTGGTCTAGAACCAACAACTTTGTACTTTATTCATTAAATAAAAGCTTTATCACATCTTGATTGTTCTTCTGCGTGACATGTCATGTGATAATGTCCTAAGGACAGCTGTTGCATTAAAGGGTCGTAGCGGATCCCTGCTATGATGAGAACCTGAAAGTGCCATAACACTGTTCTTGAATGTATGTTCTATGGCCGGATGATATTATTTGAGGGATACAAATAATACAGGTCATTAGGGTTGAGGACTCATAAAACATTGAGGCACCTTCTCATGGTGTGCGCCCTTGGTAATATCCAGGAGGATATTATGAGAACGAGACCCGCCAGTAGGAAATCCACATTTCATAGTGTCATTGGATGTTCCTATCTACAGACATGTGTATTGATCCTTAGACTTTAAGATTATTATTAATAGGTATTACAACTCGTGCACTTAGATGTATTGACGAAAACTATGACGACACACTTTTCGCAGCGAAGTAGGATACGTTGGGTGTGTCACGAGTAATACCGCATTAGTAGATAATGCGAGAAAGGATTTGTCCCTTCCGTTCCATAACGGAAGTAGATATCTTAGGCCCTTTGATGGAATTGATATAGCCTAAATAAATCCATGGCCATGGTAAGGTATGGGAAAGTTCAATTCGGGGAAGTCAAAGAAATAATAATCAAGCACATGGGTTGATGGCACTAGCATGCAACATTCTTGATTGTAGATTTCGAGACAAAGGGATTATATTACACAGTAAGTGTTCGTAGGAGGTGACACATCATTGCGGCGTTAACTTCTTTCTCTATGGGTGCCTTGGTGTGTTTCTAGATGCTAACCTTGGACTTTAGGTAGGCTCAGCCTAATGCCACTGAGAAAGAGGCCTAGAGGGTCACACAATAAGTGTGTCCATGTATCTCAGTTAAATATTAATTTAACAAGTTAAATAAATATTATTCCCGACTGTGGTTTAATAATTATTTATGTATGTCTGATCGCATTTATTTTTACACTAGTTATTCGAGAGAATATACTGTGGATAGAATAATATATTTATTAGCAATTAATGCAGTTACATTTATTTAATAAATAAATAGTCATTACTCAAAGTCTAATAAATGTGGTGGAGAAAATGGAAAATAAAAGTACACTCCGTGTATATTAAATATACACGCTGTGTAGTTTTATGGAAAACAAGTACATGCCGTGTATTAATTATTACACGCCGTGTAGTTTTTCCAATTGGGATTTTGATTATTTAATATTGTTTTATTAAATGTTATTTATTGTAATCAAAGTGGGCACATGTCAAGGAATTAATAATTTGACATGGGGGTTTTCAATAAGAGTTAATGAAATAAATAAAACGCGTAACGCGTTTATTTATTGTCATAACACTATTAACCTCAAACCAGATTATAAATATCCTCGCAACCCCAACATTTTTTTTTAGAGCCATTGTTGTGCACAGCGTATTTGGAAATACTCTCAAGCCAAGAGATAATTCCCTTTCCACCAAGAACACCCTCAAGTTACGAGAGCAAGATCCTCCACCAGATCAAGGCGGTCGAAGGCGGACATCGCAAGCGAAGGTTCTTCCGCGCTAGCACCCGGAGATCTCTTCGGTGATGTCCGGAGATATGTGACACACGTGTGGATCACCGCTAGAGGAATCCTACACTTGGATTCTACGACGCAACGACGGATCACCGAATCGTGACCAGACACATCAACGAAGAAATAATTCCAACGAGGTAATTCTTATACATTAATTAAATTAATTATAATCAACATATGATGATCCTCCTGAAGGGTCCTGGGACTCATATTTTCTTTTCGTTATTCATTCTATTCCTAAGATTCGGCGTTTTATATCGTGACGGATCTCGGATTGAACATTGTTTAACGAAAAATTAAGTTGGGCAAACCCACCAACGTGCTTCTACTGCGCCTGGAACCTACAAGTGGTATCAGAGGGGTCATATCATTGGTTATAATTATTTAGTTTTTTTGTTGGTGATTTACGCATTTAGTAATTTAGTTATTTCAATTCATGTTTAATCGTTCTGGAAATCTGAATATCGAGATCTATTCCTCCTCTCTCGTTTCTCGTTCACCTCACAGAAACAGATTTTTCTTTTAATTTTGATTAAAATAAAATAGAGGAACTCATCCGGAGGAGCCAAATGTTTCTGGCCGTATAACACCAGAATACACGGCATGTATTTGGAAGTACACACTATGTAGTCTAAGTTCAATGCATTGACTGATCCGCCGAATCAGTCCGTGTATTGGATTCTTTCTAATAATTTAAGACACCGTGTGTTTACCAGAAATAGGTGGCACACGGTTTCTGGAATACATGTCGTGTGGTCCAATGAACACGGCGTGTAGTCCCTTCGGGTTAGGGTAGGGTCGTGTACTCTGTACATAGCATGCCCGGCTGGAAACCGTGTAACGCGGAAACTACACGGCGTCTGTCCCACAGTACACGCCGTGTACTCCGAAAATTTCTGAAGTACATTAACACGCCCTATCCCTGGGCGTGTACTTCGGATAGACAGTGAAGAAAACGTACACGCCGTGTAGCCAGAACTACACGCCGTGTACTCACCCAAATTACGCAGATTTATTAAAATTTATTATTATATTATACAAACCCTTGAGACGTGTACTATGGTGCAGGTGTAAAGCTGAGGCACAACACGTGATAGGTGTTTTATATATATGTGTTTAATTTAACATCTGCATAATAAATGGGAATTCGTCTGGTTGCCTCCAAGGTACAAGTTGTGTTCAAGGATAATTTTAAATGAATTTATTTGTTTAAAATTATGATGGATGATAATCTCAAGGAAATTCAGAAAAGGGATTTAAGATAAAAGGATTGATTAATTAAAGATAATTAATTGATTTGAGCGTGATTTATCTTAAACAAGAACGATTAAAGAATTGAATGCTAGTTTTATTTATGCGTAAATATCGTTGCATGTATGGATGATCATGAGCTAGACCGAGACCTTTTTATGTGAATGGTTTATTTTAATTTATTTATTTAAATTAAATTTGTTGGCCTGCGAGCCATCTCCTCATTAATATGTAGGGCATGCACGCCCAAGGATTCTTTTATGTAAAAACCCCTTTTTTTCCCTCACCTGCATGTGAGATAAATGCATATGTAATTTATGGAGCTCCCAAGCTAGTGGAGGCGGCTCAAGTCAGGAGCCAAGATGAAACCAATCCAAGGAGATGCAAAGGTGGACAGGTGGAAAGCTGTAAACATGAACCCGAAAGGTTCAAGGTGTTTCTCCCCTAGGTCTTGGGTTATTTTATCAACCGATAGATAAACTAACCAATAGAAAAGCTCATGATCATACCATTTATTTTATTTCTGTCAGTTGCATGGTTTATTTATTGTGGGTGTGTTGTCACGATCACACAATTAATGAATTAAACGAGCATGCAAGATGGAACTAAAATAAAATTGTCTTATACGTAAATATTATCTTAGAAATGGTTAATCACTTAATTATATCCCACTTAATATTAACAAGCATGTAATCAAAGATAATAAAATGGAAATTTACGTATAAGGATAAAATCCCTCAAAATAAATATTAAGTCGTCATAGCCTTCCATAATCTTGGTTAGAATCGAACCATAGTTCAAAGTGCTTGACCAACCCTAGTTGGGGTGCTTTCAATTATTGGGGAATTCTAATTCAAGGTTTTGGGTTGACTTGACTTGGTTCGCATCAAGGGTTGACTGCCACAGTAGGACTTGGTGTGACCAAGAGGCAAAGGTTGAGGAAATCCAAAAAAAGGATTTCAGGATTGGGGAGTCCACTCAGCGGATCAAACTGCGAGTTAATGCAGTTTGCATTTGGAATGCCTACCTAAAACCCTTCAAGTTGCTTGACCAATCCTAGTTGGGGTAATGCGAAGGGCAATATGGATCCTTGCCACTAGAATATTCACGCAATAGAATATTCCGAAGTCAATGGTGAGGGGTATTGGATTTCGATAAAATAGTGGGAGACTAATAAGTATTAATTTATTTATTTGTATCAATTTTTATAATAAAGTACTAAACCTTTGTTCATCTTAAATTGTAGAAACGGCAAGAAAATGACTTCAAACATATCATTGCGCACCATACTCGAAAAAGAAAACCTTCTCACCGGCACCAATTTCCAAGAGTGGCAGAGGAATTTACGCATCGTCCTTCGCCACGAAAGGAAATTATATGTGATGGAAGAGCCTATTCTAGTTGCTCCTGGGAAAGAGGCTAGTGATGAGGAATTATCTATCTATATGAAACACATGGATTATGCCACAGATGTCCAGTGTTTCATGCTATCGGCCATGTCTAATGATCTCTTGAAGCAACATGAAAACATGGATGCGTATAGAATGATGTCTCACCTTAAATATCTCTACCAAGATAAGGCGAGACAGGAGAGGTATGAGATCTCCAATGCTTTGTTTACCATGAAGCTTGGAGAGTCTGCGCCAGCTGGGCCTCATTTGGTCAAGCTTATTGGCTACATTGAACGCTTGGACATCTTAGGGATTAAATTCCCAGATGAGTTGCGTATAGATCTAATCCTATCATCATTGCCCAAGACCTTCTCTAGCTTCATTATCAACTATTACATGAGCGGCAATGAGAAGAGTCTATCGGAGCTTCTGACCTTGATTCGCCAGGTAGATAAGGACATGGGGCGTGACAAACCCGCGGTCCTTATGGTGAACAAGAAAAGGAAGGACAAGGCAAAGGGGCCAAAGACTTATAAACGGTCTGAAGCCCCCGAGCACCATCCCTCCAAGAAGGGGAAGATCCAGAGTCAGGGAAAGGAACGGGAAGCAGTGTGTTTTTCATGTGGCAAGCAGGGCCACTGGAAGAGGAACTGCACCCAGAAGCATGGGGACGCTAAAGGTGCGTTCGTTATCGAGTGAAATCTTTCTATTTCTACACATTGGGTATTAGATACAGCTTGTGGGGCTCACATCTGTATTAAAATGCAGGAACCAAGTAGATTTAGAAAGATCGCCAGAGGAGAGGTGGATCTTCGAGCTGCCAATGGCACAAGGCTGGCTGCGTTGGATATTGGCGACTATCACCTCTCATTGCCAACTGGCATGATTTTGGTTTTACAAAACTGTTATTTTGTGCCTAGTGTTACCAAGAACATAATTTCTATATCTTGTTTGGATATGGATGGATTTATTTTCAAGTTTGGAAATAAGGGTTGTCTCTTTTATAAGAACAACGTATGTTATGGTATGGCACATTTGAATAATGGTTTGTATGTATTAAATTATGAAAACCAAGTGTTGGAAATTGATAACGAAACAAACTCACATGACTCATACATCACCCAGTTATGCCATCACTGCCTTGGTCATGTGAACGAGAAGCGCTTGACAAAGCTCTGCCAAGATGGCTATTTAGACTCTACTGAGCTAAAACCACTTGATGGATGTCATGATTGTTTACAAGGAAAAATGACCAAGCTGCCTTTTGGTGGACAAGGTGAAAGGGCCACAGAGCTTCTAGGATTGGTACACACAGATGTGTGTGGACCATTTCCAGTAGAAGCTAGAGGTGGATATTCTTACTTTATTACTTTTACTGATGATTTGAGTAGATATGGCTATGTCTACTTAATGAGGTATAAGTCAGAGTCCTTAGAGAAATTTAAGGAATTCAAGAATGAAGTAGAGAATCAACTTGGTAAGAAGATAAATAAGCTTCGATCGGATCGAGGTGGAGAATATCTGAACCAAGAGTTCATTGATCTTCTACGGGAGTCTGGGATTCTATCTCATCTCACTCCTCCTTATACACCACAGTGGAATGGTGTTAGTGAAAGAAGGAACCACACCTTGTTGGACATGGTGAGGTCAATGATGAGTCATGTGGATCTTCCATTATCCTTTTGGGGATATGCATTACAAACTGCAGCATACACATTAAACCGAGTACCAACTAAGGCGGAAAATGGAATTCCATCCGAGTTATGGAATGGAATGAAACCCACTTTGTCACACACACGTGTATGGGGATGCGAGGCGTTTGTTAAGGCCTTCTCAGGAAACAAACTAGCACCCCGGGGTATGAAGTGTATCTTTATAGGATATCCCAAGGAAACAAAAGGATATTACCTATATAACCCCCAAGACAAGAAAGTGACTGTCGCCAGAAAAGTCGTCTTTCTTGAGAGGGAGCACATCCTCAAGAAGGATAGTGGGAGCAAGATTGACTTCGATGAAGTTGATGCTCAAGATACACAAGAGTTGGTACAGGAAAAAGTTCCACAGGTCCCCATGGAAGAGGTTCCAGAAACACAAGTACTGCGTAGGAGCTCAAGAGAGGTAAGGGAACCAGAGAGATTTGGTTTCCTAGTCACCGAGGATGGTGAATCATTATTGTTGGACAATGATGAACCTCTCTCCTACAAGGAAGCAGTAGAAAGCTCAGAAGATGAAAGATGGCTAGAAGCTATGAATTTTGAGATGGATTCCATGTATCAGAACCAATTTTGGGTTCTGGTCGATGATCCAGTTGATGTAAAGCCTGTTGGATGCAAATGGGTATTCAAAAGAAAGCTGGACATGGAAGGTCAAGTTAGCACCTATAAAGCAAGGCTAGTGGCTAAAGGATTCAGACAGCATCAAGGAATTGACTATGATGAAACCTTCTCGCCAGTTTCCATGTTTAAATCCATAAGAATCATACTTTCCATAGCAGCTTACCATGACTACGAGATTTGGTAGATGGATGTCAAAACATCATTCCTTAATGGGAACCTTCAAGAAGATGTCTATATGACACAACTAGAAGGGTTTGTGACACCAGGTGAATCCAAACGGGTTTGCAAGTTGCAAAAATCCATTTATGGATTAAAGAAAGAATCCAGGTCATGGAACATTTGATTTGATGAAGCCATAAAGGAATTTGGTTTCATTAAGAATGAATGTGAGCCATGTGTTTATAAGCGGTTTAATGGGAATGCGGTCGTCATCCTAGTGGTATATGTTGATGACATATTTCTTATTGGAAATGATGTAACAACCTTACAGTCAGTTAAGGACTGGTTGAAGAAATGTTTCTCCATGAAGGACTTAGGAGAAGCAGCCTACATTCTAGGGATCAAGATCATTCGTGATAGATCCAAGAGGCTGCTTGGACTAAGTCAGGGTACATACATTGACCAGATACTAAAAAGATTTTGTATGGAAAAATCCAAGAGGGGATTGGTTCCAGTGTCACATGGCTTACATCTTTCTAAGAAAATGTGTCCCAAGACACAACAGGAGAAAGATAGGATGAGAAAGATCTCATACGCTTCGGCTATAGGATCCATCATGTATGCCATGTTATGTACCAGGCTTGATGTTGCCTATGCACTGAGCATGGTAGGCAGATATCAAGCAGATCCAGGAGAACAGCATTGGACTGCTGTTAAGACTATCCTTAACTATCTGAGAAGAACTAAGGATATGTTCCTGGTGTATGGAGGAGACGAGGAGCTTGTCATCAGAGGGTATGCTGATGCTAGTTTTCAAATAGATTAGAATGATCTGAAGTTGCAATCTGGATATTTTTTCTGTCTCAATGGTGGAGCTGTGAGCTGGAAGAGTTCAAAGCATCTAGTTGTCGCCAATTCTACAGCGGAGTCCGAGTATATAGCGGCTTCTGATGCAGCCAAAGAAGCCGTTTGGATTCGTAACTTTGTCCAGGAGCATGATGTGGTGCCTAGTAGTAAAGATCCCATTACATTGTATTGTGATAATACTGCAGCGGTGGCTCTTGCAAAAGAACCAAGGTCACATCAACGAACAAAGCACATACTCTGGAAGTATCACCTCGTGAGGGATTTCTATCAAAGGGGTGAAGTTGCAGTGAGCAGAGTGTCCACGGAAGAGAACGTGGTAGACCCGATGACTAAAGGCCTATCTCAGCAGAAGCATGAATATCATGTGAGAGCTAGCGGGTTAAAGGTTGTTAGCAGTTGGCTCTAGTTCAAGTGGGAGTCTGTTGGAGTTGGTGGTCTAGAACCAACTACTTTGTACTTTATTCATTAAATAAAAGCCTTATCACATCTTGATTGTTCTTCTGCATGACATGTCATGTGATAATGTCCTAAGGACAGCTGTTGCATTAAAGGGTCGTAGCGGATCCCTGCTATGATGAGAACCCAAAAGAGCCATAACATTGTTCTTGAATTTATGTTCTATGGCCGGATGATATTATTTGAGGGACACAAATAATACAGGTCATTAGGGGTGAGGAATCATAAAACTTTGAGGCACCTTCTCATGGTGTGCGCCCTTGGTAATATCCAGGAGGATATTATGAGAATGAGACCCGCCAGTAGGAAATCCACATTTCATAGTGTCATTGGATGTTCCTATCTACAGACGTGTGTATTGATCCTTAGACTTTAAGATTATTATTAATGGGTATTACAACTCGCGCACTTAGATGTATTGACGAAAACTGTGACGACACACTATTCGCAGCGAAGTAGGATACGTTGGGTGCGTCACGAGTAATACCGCATTAATAGATAATGCGAGAAAGGATTTGTCCCTTCCGTTCCATAACGGAAGTAGATATCTCAGGCCCTTTGATGGAATTGATATAGCCTAAATAAATCCATGGCCATGGTAAAGTATGGGCAAGTTCAATTCCGGGAAGTCAAAGAAAGAATAATCAAGCACATGGGTTGATGGCACTAGCATGCAACCCGCTTGATTGGAGATTTCGAGACAAAGGGATTATATTACACAGTAAGCATTCGTAGGAGGTGACACGTCATTGCGGCGTTAACTTCTTTCTCTATGGGTTCCTTGGCGTGTTGCTAGACGCTAACCTTGGACTTTAGGTAGGCTCAGCCTAATTCCACTGAGAAAGAGGCCTAGAGGGTCACACACTAAGTGTGTCCATGTATCTCAGTTAAATATTAATTTAACAAGTTAAATAAATATTATTCCCGACTGTGGTTTAATAATTATTTAAGTATGTCTGATCGCATTTAATTTGACACTAGTTATTCGAGAGAATATACTGTGGATAAAATAATATATTTATTAGCGAGTAATGCAATTACATTTATTTAAGAAATAAATAGTCATTACTCAAGTTCCAATAAATGTGGTGGAGAAAAATGGAAAATAAAAGTACACGCCGTGTATATTAAATATACATGCTGTGTAGTTTTATGGAAAACAAGTACACGCCGTGTATTAATTATTACACGCCGTGTAGTTTTTTCAATTGGGATTTTCAGGATTTAATATTTTTTTATTAAATAATATTTATTATAATCAGCGTGGGCGCATGTCAAGGAATTAATAATTCGACATGGGGGTTTTCAATAAGAGTTAATGAAATAAATAAAATGCGTAACGCGTTTATTTATTGTCATAACTCTATTAACCTCAAACCTGATTATAAATATCCTCGCAACCCCAACATTGTTTTGTGAGAGCCATTATTGTGCACAATGGATTTGCAAATACTCTCAAGCCAAGAGAGAATTCCCTTTCCACCAAGAACACCATCAAGTTACGAGAGCAAGATCCTCCACCGGATCAAGGCGGTTGAAGGAGGACATCGCAAGCGAAGGTTCTTCCGCGCTAGCACCCAGAGATCTCTTCGGAGACGTCCGGAGATACGTGACACACGTGTGGATAACCTCTAGAGGAATCCTACACTTGGATTCTACGACGCAACGACGGATCACCGAATCGTGACCAGACACATCAATGAAGAAATAATTCCAATGAGGTAATTCTTATGCATTAATTAAATTAATTATAATCAACATATGATGATCCTCCTGAAGGGTTCCGGGACTCATCTTTTCTTTTTGTTCTTCATTCTATTCCGAAGATTCGGCCTTTTATATCTTGACGGATCTCAGATTGAACATTGTTTAACGAAAAATTAAGTTGGGAAAACCCACCAACGCACTTCCGCTGCGCCCGGAACCTACAACTATCACATACATTTTTTTCAACATGCATAGCATAAAGAAAATTCATAACGTGCAAACAATTGCAGTATGGTAATTGAAAAAAAAACATATCACTTTTTTCAACCAATTTTTATAATGTTTTTCAAAAATGGTTTACCAAAATAAGAGTACATATATTTTACATTTTCAAATAGTTGATCACCTATTTGGGGGGTGATTTAGTATGTTATTCTAATCTCTCATCGAATGATTTTGTCCAAGAATGGCACTTTTGTAGCTGGGAAAGAAATATGTGATGTCATAGAAATGTAGTCTTCAATGAATGTTTCAACCTAATTAACAGTGTACCTTGTTCAAAAATAGAACACACTTGATTCATTTAATTCAATATCTTGAAAAATATCCATATATAAAAAAATCAGTTAACATCACATGCAACATGGATGCCAATGTGAAATATTCATTTTTGTATAAATCAAACAACATAACACCTGAATGCCACAATAATTTAAAATATATGATAATTTAATCCAAATAAACATACATATATTTACTTGGTTGTTTTGTTCTTGATATAAGCATAGAAAACATAATTTATTTTCATTTCATGCATAACCATGGTGGAAAGATATAATTTACCAAAAAAACTGGTCATGAACTATGAGTGATTCTTTGAAAAAAAGTTTCCCTCCATCTTTAGATAGAGAAAGTTGAAGGTTTCTCATGCCATTTGCAAATTCTGGATACTTGTGATCAATACTCTTTCATTGAGGAGGGTCTACCTGGTGATAAAGTTTCCCACCTTTATTTCCTTCCTCTATGTGCCTCATCAATTTCCTTGTAGTCTCCACACATCAATATAGGTTCTTAAACCTTGGAATGATTGGAAAGCACCATAAAAAATTTATAAGACCATATTCATCTTTCTTGTATTGAGAAAAACCAAAAATTGGGCATTATTTTAGTTATTTTTGGTCCTTGAGAAATAGTATACAGTCATTTAGTCATGCATGTATTCTTTCAAAGATCATACCTATTGAACTTAAATTTATTTCAGCCTCATATATTCATATAGTAAGCTCATTATCTTCTGGAAGCATATCATTCAAGAGAGCCAGTAGTTTAGTAAAACATGTGTCACTCCATATGTTTCTAAATTTTAAATTATAAAACTTAATTATGGATGATAATGTTTTATATTTACTAAAACTAGTACAAAATGTCATTTTTTTCACAACTCTTTAACTTCACAAACAATTTTTCAAAATTATGAAGTTAATATTCAACTGTCATTTTCATTTCCCCAATACGATATTCATTGTTATTCACACTTGTAATCACATCCTTTATATAGTCTTGTTCATTGTACACACTTATAATCAAATCTAAAGATCGATAAAACATAGTTTTATCCCAGTCCCTGGCTACATTAACTTTTCCTGAGTGTTTAGTCTGACATCAATAAATTCTATATATTCCCTAAAATATCAAGTGTTCTTCCAACTCTTCTAGAAAAATTAATCTTAAATAAAAATAGTGTAAACATGGATAAAGTATTTGAGAAGGGTCACATGCATGACCTTTTGAAAACATGATAAACTCTTTCACCCCATAATCATACTCTTTTGCCAAATGATTTGGATCTATAATTTTTCAATTCATATCCAATCAATTTTATTTAGTAATATTAATATTTAACAAAATAAATAAATACAAAAAAAATGGACCTTTCAAATAATGGGAACCCAACATTTTAATCTTTCAAATAATTTCAACATCATGTGAAGGAAATGGGGAATTGAATTTAGGAAAAGAATTAATCCATCAGTGGTAGGTGTTATCCTATAAATTCATCCATAATGATCATCAGTACCTTGTATGGGATGACTAATACTCATGGTTGTTCAAGAAACATAGGTACATGTCCTGAAGATATGGGGGATGACTCTCAAGAAAAAATGGAATAATAACTATTTGGGAGACAATGTTGAAAAGGATGAAAGTTGTATTCTAAAATGTAAATGTTCCTAAGCCGAGGATTTGGCTAAGAACTAGAAAAAAAATTCTTATTTACTGTCTAAACTTTAAAAAAGTATCATAAATAGTTTTTTCCCTACAAGGGGATCCTTCAATTGTGTAATTGTTAGAAGGCTCAGCCGGATGGTATTACCACTACATTATATATGGCCTTTAACATCACTAGTAAAAGGGATTTATTAGTGCTTTATAATAACTAATAATGTGAGTGATGTTAAAGGTTTGGATTTAACAATGATCAAAAAAATTGTCGTTAAAGTCCCCCTTTCACAGCGCTAAAAAAAGCACTGATAATGGGGGATAATTTTTTTATTTGATCATATTCCCACCCCAAATTTTATCAGAACTTCCCACCTCCTTTATCAGCACTTTATATACTTTCACCTTCCCACACATGCCCCTTCTTCCAGCCAGTTTTGAACCCGAGACCTCCTGCTCACATCCCAGCGCCTTTTCCACACCCATTTGTTGTTTTGTCTTCCATTTTATGATATTCATATATTTTTTATTACATAATTGAACCATATATGTATATATATGTTTATATATATATATATATATACTTATGTACTTATATTTTTTAAAATACATATATATAATATTTTTTTGTTTGTACGTTTGAATATATAAAAATATGTATATATTGTTATATATTTGATTATAAATAATAGTATAATGTGAAAAATTATAAAAATTTAAAACGGTAATATTAATATGAATATAATACGTTGAAATAAATTCAGTCCCCCCTAAAAAAAGATAATAGGACCCCCTTAAACAGGGAATAAATTTCATCGAATGTAAAAAATTGATGTACCCCGAGTAAAAACTCAGTTTTTGAAACCTGATGGGCCTCTTTTGACTTCAAAAAAATAGTTACTAGGGTACACCCATTCAAGATGGCGTACAACTCATCGTAGGATTTGATTTGATATATAGTAGAACTCAAATGGGTACACGGATCAAAAGTTATGGTCGTCTGAAGTTTGAGTTATGTTTAAAACTTATTTTAGATATTTTATTAAATTTTTTTTATCTTCCAATTGTTATGAAATGACTATTACATGATTATAATTATAAAATTATAAATTTAAAATATCTTTTGAATTATTTTATAAGCCAGTTTCACTAAATATCATATATATTAAGTGTAAATTCCTATTTAGCCTTATTTAAACATATTTTAAAAAAAATTAATATATTTATATCAATATAAATCTATTTATAATTTAATATATTATTTTTAATGAACTTTTTTTTTCGAAATATACCCTTTATCAGCGCTTTTTTACAAGTGTTGATAAGGGCCCCCAATTATTTGAACTTTTTTTCTAGTGCTGATGAAAGGAGGCCCATTATCAGTTCTTTTTCAGGAGAACTGATAAAAGGGGCCTTTATCAGTGTTTTTTTACAAGCATTAATAAAGGGGCCCTTTAACAACACTTTTTTTAGCATTATTAAAGACCCCCTTTAATAGCGCTTTTTTAGCACTGAAAAATGGGGTCTTTAACAGTGATTTTAGCTAGAACTATTAAAGTCCTAACACTAGATAAATCCAGTTTTATAGTAGTGTACACACACTCATGTTGATACAACCATTTTAGATTAAAATCCAATTAAATCCTTGAATTACTCTAATAAAGGAAAAAGTATTTTGGACTAAGGACTAAATTTTAGTACAATTTATCATCCAATGAGGATAAGGTTGTGGGATTGGGTTCATGATGGATATCCTATGGGTTGGATGGAGTAAGTGGACTTCCCATTCCATAGTGTTATAATCAATCGATATTAGGTGGGAGGTGAGATTTTTTGTATCTAGGAGGTCTCTTATAGTTAACATGATCATATAAATATAGGTACCACCCATTTTCCTTACACATGTATGAATTTATAAATATAGATACCACTCATACTGTTTCAATTGTAAATATAGATACCATTAGTCTTTTTTACATATATTTTAAGGAGTGTTAAAAAAGGAAATGAGGATGAGTAAGTTATTGGATCAATAATTTAATTAATAATATGTGTTAATTTCTAAAGTGTAATTATAAAAGAAAAAGTGTATCACTTATTTATCACCCATTCTCAGTGATAAATTACCACAGCCCTAGAATCTTAAATGTTTCATAGTTTTTAATGGAGTGGATGGTTTTATTGGATGATAAAAAGGTAAATAATTGTTTCCCTTTTCTAATTTCATAGTTCATATAAAAAATAAACCAATCAAAAAATTTATATATGTGTTTTGATAATGGGTAAGTGACCAAAGTGAAAATATAATTGAAGTGGGTGATGTGGGAAATTCATTCAACTTATGTCTTAACATTGAAATCCAATTATGAAATATACAACTTGATCATCTTATCAAAAAAACATGAGTAGTTTCATTTAAGGAGAAAATTTCTATGACCCGCCAATACTAAAAATAGAAAATAATATGATGTTCTCAACATGACTAAATGGAAAAATTGTTAACTATTCACAAAATAATTTAGAGATATAATCTACCCAATAATAGGATATCATTTATTTATATAATTGTGGTACTATGAGGGTGTATTCAAAAAATGGAGATACGTATATTATTTCCCTTATTGATAAATTTACCTAAATTAAATCTATTTTCTTTATGAGACATCAATTATAGGTTCTAAATATGTTTAAATGTTTTTGAAGAATAGTATAGATGGATCTTAATTTCTCTTTATAGATGTCCTAGATAGATAATTGTATGGAATTTATATGGATAAAATTAATGATTATTTTGATAGGCATGATAGTCACCCTAAACATAGTGTACCATATACTACATAATAAAATTGTGTTTTTGAATAGAAGGATAAAATTTTATTTGAGATGGATCAAACATTTTTGATAGAGAATAATCCATTATAAAAAATAAAGGAATCTATTCACTATAATTTCAAATTGAAAAACTCCATTTTAAATTCAATATCAAATTAAAAAATTTCCTTAATTTAGATCAGCATTGAAATCAAAAATATCCTCCTCGTTCTGAAACATCATATAAATCTAATTTACTAACTTGAAAACCAATTATTTTCACTTAAAATCACATTTTAATTTTAAAAAACTAATAAATCTTGTCCTAATGAATAATTAGGACACTTTTTATTAGTTTTTATATATTATTTTCACTTCTAAAAAAATATGTTACTCTTCATTTAAAATCAATTTTTAGTTAAATTTTTACACATTAAAAAAATTGAAATTAAACAATGAATTCATTGTAAAAATGCATTAGAAAACTCACTCATTAATTTCAAAACCAAACCCTTTTCCATTTTAAACCAATCATTAAATATTTTAGTAGTAAACAACCCCCTTTGAGAACATTATCTCACATATTATACAGTGTAATGTGTAAAGAAATTTACATATATATATATATATATTTGCATGAAAATATAAAATAAAAAATCTATATATTTTCAAAACCATTTTCATAATAGAAAATAAATCTACTGAATATAAAAATGGTTTCACAAATAAAAAATATATTATATTACTTTCTAAAATATTGTCAACACTAAAAAATATATAATGAATAAAATTCGATTAATGGTTCCAATAAAAATAAATAATAAAATGATCACCATTAATGAATCTAGAAAATAAGTAGTAATGTCACCAATAGAACTTATTTTAAAATATTTAAAACTAGAAAACATAATAATAAAAATTAAACCTTTAAATAATTAATTATAAATTAAAATCTAATCGATTTTCATTTTTAATTTGATTGAATCATTCAAATTAAATTTTGATATAGGTTATTAAATATTAAAAATCAATTTAAAATATGTCGAGTATCAAAACATGAATCTTGGGGGAGTTTGATTCGGCCACATAGAAGGTGGGATGATGAATATAATTGAAAAAATATCAAAAACAATCATTTCTTGAGTGATCTTGGTCGACCGGTACATTGGAAAGATGGTGCAATTTCACACTATACATGGTGGATGTTGTGGTTTGGATAAAACTCCCACAGAAATTCTGCTATTTCACATAGGGATGGTTGGGTCAAACAAGAAGAGGATCAACCAAGACTGAGGTAAATCATGAAGTCTATTGCCCAAAACAAAAAACATGGAGGAACAAATTGAGACTCTGAGCTTGAAGAATACGTGAGATGATGAGAAACATACCTTAGATTATGAGAGGGTTAATTTATTATGAAATCCAATGATGATCAAGAGTGATAGCAGGAACAGGGTTCAGTGACCGTGGTGGTAGTAATCAGGTTCCATAAGATCTTGAAGGTGCGAGAGAGGATATGTTGTTAGTGTTCTTTTTATAAGATCTATTGTGATTTTTATCAGTGCTTTCTAAAAAGTTCTAATAAAATCTGGTGATGTGTTAGTCATGATCTATGGTAGTTCCAAGATAGTGGTGAATCAGATGGCTAACTAGCCCCACTCATCCATTAACAGTAGTGATGATATAGGTTAGTGTTGGAGATTTCTCAGTGATGAAACAAGCCGGTGTTGGATACTACCTAGCGATGACATGTATAGTTTGTTGAGATTACCTAGTGGTGGAGAGTATGGGACATGTACTGGGTTTCATTTGTGTGTGGAGGAAGGAATGAGGTTGATCTCATTCACATTCATGATACCCTACTATGATAGTTTTTTTTTTAGATAAACTGATATCATTAATGACAAAAATCAGCAGACGTACAAATGCAAAGCCACGAAGGAAAATTGTCTAGCCAGAGCTGGTTGTCCTCGAAGGGGCCTGATGTTTCCAACTGGTGAGACGCATTATTGACTTCTCTTTTGGTAAAAGAGAAGGTGCAGAATGAAAAGCATTGGCGGAGTGAGATAATTATCGTGATAATGAGGCCAAACGATTGGAGTCCGCCGTTGTTGTGGTTAATGGCATCGATCACGGTGAGGCAGTCAGATTCAATGCAAATATCCACCCACCAACATTCCAAAGCTAGCATCAAAGCTGCCAGGATGGAATTAGCCTCTGCAACAGCATGTTCCCAAAATGCCTGATGAGATTCATACTTTTCTGCAATGATTTTCCCCAGATGATTTCGGGCCAGGAGACCGAGGGCGACAAGTCCATCCTTTGGGAGAGACGCGTCCACGTCGATCTTAATAACACCTTCCATTGGGGGTTCCACTGTGGGGGACAAGAGGGGGGAGCATCAGTCATTTGTTGTCCATTGTGGTGATTCCATCCCTCGATCCATGAGGTGGCCTGTTCAATTAATAATTCAAGAGGTTTATGCCTGTGGTGGAAGACAGCATCATTACGCCATACCCAGATGATCCAGGCTAGGGTGCAGAATGGCCCTGCCTTAGCCGCTGAGAGAGAGGAGCACCATCGCACCAGGAGAGCGGGGATGTCGTAAGCCATATCCAGCGATGGATCTGGGGTTGGGCCCCACTTATTCCTGATTTCCTTAGCTTCCGGGCAGTGAATGATGGCATGCAAGGGGGTCTCTGGGATGTTCGGGCAAAACAGGCAGTAAGAGGCATTGGAAAAATGTCGGTACGCGAGAAGGCTCATTGTTGGGAGGGTACCCGTTCCGACCTACCAACAAAAGTGTCATATTTTTTGGGGGATGTTGAGCTTCCAAAGCGATTTCCATGGTCCCTCGTTCCGGTCGGTTGGGTGGTTTCCAAGAGCAAGCATGTATCCGGATCTCACCGTGTATTCGCCCGATATGTCATTTCACCAGAATAGATGGTCCGGGCCTGTGTCAGGGACCCAGGGATGCTAAGGATTATTCTTTGGTCTCTTTCATTAAACCATTCCAAAATCTTATCCACACACCACCTCGTTCCTTGGTCGGAAAGGATGCTTCTGACAGTGGCGTCTTCAAAGCCTGGTTGTGCGTGGGGTGTAGCCTGTATACCATCCGTATCAATCTTCCATGGGTCAGACCATATGTTGGCAGATGATCCATCCCCAATCCTCCATCCCAATCCTTTTTCCAAGAGATTTTGGTCCCCCCAAATGCTTCTCCAAAGGAAGCTAGGACGTGGTCCAAGTGAGGAAACCTGGAAGTCCGTGTGGGGAAAGTACTTTGCTCATAAAACCCGCGCACAGAGTGATGATGGACGGTTAATAAGGCTCCATCCTTACTTGGACAACAGTTCGTCGTTAAAGAGAAAAAGATTCCAGAATCCCATCCCTCCCTCATTCTTGGGGATGCACAGTTTCTCCCAGGCCATCCAGTGGGGTCTATTTCTTCCATCGTTTTCCCCCACCAGAAGTTGGTAGTGCGTGTATGGATCTGGTTGACGATGGCCGCTGGGAGCTTAAACAGGGACCTAAAATAGCTTGGGATAGATTGGATGACAGCTTTAATGAGTGTCTCTTTTCCTGCTTTTGAGATTATCGTTGGGGTCCAGCCTTGAATTTTCTTCTCAATCCTATCCACAAGAGATGTGAAAATTTCTTTTTTGGACCGGCCAATTACCGTAGGTATCCCGAGATACTTTTGGTGTTTTTCAACCATAAGTATGCCAACTGCTACGTAGAGTTCATCTCTCTTGGGGCGAGGCACCCCTTCACTGAAGGAGATTTCTAATTTTCTATGATTGATTGACTATCCAGATGCCCTCTCGTACTGATGGATCGCATGGCTGATCACCTGACATTCATTAAAAGTTGCTCTGGAGAAGAGGAGGCAGTCATCGGAGAAAAAAAGTGCGACATTGTTGGACTTACGTGACAGACCTTTGCCCCACGAATGGTTTTAGTGGATGCAGCCCTGGATAAAAGGTTGGATAATACATCAGCCACCAAGATGAAGAGAAAAGGGGAGAAGAGATCTCCCTGACGTAGGCCGCAGGATGGCACAAATCCTCGAGTGAGCTCCCCATTGACCCTGATTCTAAAGGAGACGGTCAAGATGCATTGCATGATCATATCTGTCCACTTAGTGCAGAAACCCATTTTCATCATCACAGACTTGAGAAAGTTCCATTCCACTTTATCGTAAGCCTTGTTCATGTCCAGTTTCCAGGCCATGGTTCCTCTTTTCGCATTGGATCGTGTTTTCATAGAGTGAAACACTTCGTGGGACACAGTTTCATTATCAGTTATCAGCCTCTTTCCCACGAAGGCACATAAAGGTTAAAGGATACACTAATGGATGGGGGTCAGGTACATGTAGCAGTTAGAGGAGAGGCTTATAATGGAGGGTCCAGCAAGAGGGGCAGTTTTCACCCAGACTCAGGGATAAATTTATGTTAATTGAATGATACCTATTAAATAATGGATTCTATGTCTTGATTATTTCAATGTGGGACATGAATTTAAACCTCATTTCAATGCACATGATGAAAGGCGTCGTCCCAGGTGAACTTGGGTGTCGCCTTCCCCCTTCATTTATATTATGTCATCTCTAATTCTACTATAACATAATCCACCATGGTCCTTGAAGGAAAGATTTGTAACCATTGGGGAATCATTCCCTATTTTACTATTTTCCCTACCATGCTTCATGGTGACTCCTATAGTTGGAATAGTGGATAAAATGGTTTCACCATGGATTTTTTCTTCCATTGTGGTTATCTGTAGCCCTATGTTGGAGGAAATGAAACAACACCATCATCCCTATATTATGTTGTGGATGATGTTATATAAAAGGTTGATTGTGGTGAATGATATATGGTTGTACCACTAGATGGGAGAAAGAAGTTCATAGAGTGGGAGGTTGTGCCATTGGATCCTAGATACATTGGTAATGGATCAAAATGGAAGTTCAGTGATATGAGACAAGGAATATGGTTGTAGTCAGTAGCGGATGGTAGTTTCATAGCCATGTAGTGGAATTCATAGAGGATTACATGCTTGAGAAGGTTGTGGCATTGTGCTATTATTGATGTTGAGATATATGGTTGAAGGAATTCATTGTTTAAGTGTGTGTGGTTTGATGAGTTCATTAAACGAGTACATTTTGTAAGTTTAATTTAAAAATGATTTGATTTTAATTGGTTTATATTACCCATTTTTCATAGAATTATCTTATATTTGGGTAATTAAAACATTAATATTTATTTAGAAACATAAAAAAATAAAAAATTTAATTTCTATAATTTAACTAATGTAATATTTTTTACTGGGTGGAATGAAATGGAAAAGGAAATGGGGACATAGAAAAATATGGGCGAGCACTTAGTTTGTCCCTTTACTAGCTGCAAGAAAGATGGATACCCTATAAGGGAAGCTATCTAAGTAGATGGGGGTTAAAATCAGACACTGTAGATGAGGGTAATAGGTCAATCATGGTACATCCACATAGGGTAAAGGCTACAGGTTTTTACAAGGGTAGGGTCCATGTGGTTGTAGAATGACATGCTCAAAGGAGGGGTTTATCCTGAGCAGTGGTAGGGGCCCTCTAACCCTCTTTTAGCTTCAAAAACATTTTATAGAATGATATCTATTAAATATAAGTGTCAAAATCTATATTATTTCGATTTTTGGAAGCACATTTAACCCCTGGCACTTTTCACTTGCTGAAACTGCATCATCCCAGGTGAAGTCATGCATCTCCTTCCCTATTCATTTTCACTATTTCTTTTCCATTATTGGTAAGCCAAAATCGACCATGGTCAGTAAAGGGTTGATCAGAAATTATTGTAAAATCATTAAAAACTTCACCACAAGAAATAACTTTCCTTTTGGTGACTACTAGAGTTGTAACAGTGGAGAAGAAGGATGTAATGTATCCATTTCACTACACCATGGTTACCTCTAGCACAAGGTTAGAGGAAATGAAGTCACAATGTTGTCTATAGATTGTGTGGAGGAAAAAAATATATAAAAGGAAGGCTATGGTGAAACTGATCTGGTTACATCATCAATTGGGAGAATTATGTATATAGAGTGTTCCATTATGTCATGGGATGCTGGATACATTGTACAAGGGCTCAAAATGGAAGTTTTTATGTATGATAGGATGAAGAAAATTATGGTCATGGGACGATGGTGATTCCATAGCCATGTACATGCATGCATGGAAGATTACATACATGAGAAGGTTAAAACATTGTGTTGTTCAATACCATAGAAATAGCTTTAAATATTTCCACCCTTTATCAGTGCTAAAACGAGCACTGATAAATGGGTCACATTTTAGCGCAAATAAAGGTACCCCCTTTAGGAGCACTATTTTAGCATTGTTAAAGGGACTCCATATATCAGTTATTTTTTAGTAGATTTAGTATAAGGGGGTCTTTATCATCTCTTTTTTTACTATCACTGAGTATGGAAAAATAATTAAAAAATAATATATATAAATATATTTCTATTGATATTGATATTAATATAATATATATTTTTTAAATATGTTTTAGAAAAGTATAAATAGACATTTACACTTAATATATAAGATATTTAGTGAAAATTACATACAAAATATTTAAAATATATATTTTTAATTAATAATTTTCTAATTATTATAGAGTGATAATTATTTAATAACAAATTGAAGACCCAAAAAATCAAAAAAATAATTAAACATCTAAAATAAGTTGAAAACATAACTCGAACTTCAAATGACCTTAACTTTTGATCCAGGTGTCCGTTTGAACTCTACCACATATAAAATAAAAGCATGTGATGAGATATACTACTTGGTGACATAGGGAAACACTATACCTCATTTTTCAAGGCCATAAAAATCCAAGAAGGCCTAAAAAATTATTATTTTTAGTTGGGATACCCAATTTTTTTATCATTTGATGGAATTTCAGCCTCATTTAAGGGTATATTTCATCCCTTTTTTGTGGGGACTAAATTTATTCCTAGTGATTAAATTAATAGTAGTGTTTTTCCATGACATGGTATATCTATTTATGTAATTTCAAAATCCTAACATATTCAAGCTACCGAAGTGCTACAGGAAATTTTCAGGGGAGTTATAAGAAGTTCCATTCATATGGGGTGGATACTACCTCTAAGGGGTCTCTACTATAATACAAAACAAGGAAGGTTTATTCATTGATAAGCTAATATTTTCTTAAAATTAAAATATTTCTAGGTTAACCAATAATTATAGATATTCTTGAGGAGTAATATCATGTGGATTTTCTGTCAGAGCAAATGTGGAGAAAATAAAGGGGTTTTAAAATGAAATTTTCAAGGTTTCTCCCTATAAATAGAATTATTGGTCAATTATAATGCGGGATTGAGACCTGGGATGGGGAACTACAACTTTATCCAGGTTCTAGAAGAGGTGGGGTTTCTATTATGGGGTGTTTCTACCTATATTTATTTTTATTTTTTATATCCCCTCATAACTTGAGTTAGGGGGAATGTATTTTGGGCTAAGCCATGTATGGATAAGGGATTGTATTTAGTGATTTATAGTGTCCTCATAATTCTCTTATGGGTTTTTTGTATTCTTTTATCATTTATTTCTTTCCACCTTACATGACCATTGGGTATGGGAAGAAATATGTTATCAATACATTAACTAACTACCCAAGTTCATTGTATTGACATTTTGTAAACAAGGGTGGTTAAGTTTAAATAAGATTTTAGATTTCCCATAATAATACTAAATTGAAGCACATTCAAGTAAAAAATGTTTTGAATATAATGGAGAGTGTTAACATTGAGATGAGGTTCACTAATATTCAATTCTGATGATATATAAATTAAGTTAATTATTTTCACTTCACCAATGCATGAAATAGGATATACTATTCCTGGTATACTCATATCATTGATCTAAAAGGCCAAAAAAAATATAAATTATCTTGTTTTTATTCATGTTTTATTAAATATTTAGAGTAACTTCTACAGCATTCTCTATGGGATCAACCCGACATCCTCTATAATACATTAAAATAAATTTAGGTCTATTTAGAGTGTATAAATTTTATATTGTTTTCACAAATATAAATAATGGGGAATTTTTATTGATAAATTTATCATAACCACTGTTAGTGGATGGTTGTTCGAAATTTTTCAAGTTTTTATAAATTTTTGCTTTGTTTTTACTATTTTCCTTATTTTTACACTTATTCTTGTCATGCAGTAGTTTCAGGTGCAACCGAAATGCATGATTACTCTAATAAGAGTAAGTAAAAAGAAATTGATATTTATTTCAATCCTAATATTGAAAATACCTTGAGAGGACAAAAAATATTATATAAGAAAAATAATTCATGATTGTAAGAAAACTTATCCAAGGATATGGATAAGGAGAACACCAAGAGTTCTTAGAATGGAACCCAAGAATGCAATCTCTCATAATATATAGAAGACCTGCAAATGTTGGGGTTAATCCAATAATTATCATGCATCTAATCTTTTCATCATGTTGATGATCATAAAAATGATATCACGCTCCATTAAATTCATCGGGCTACCACATGAAAACTATAATTCTCACATTGGTAGTTTCTTAGAGCTCTACGACAATGTATAGTTTAATAACTTAAGAAGTTACATAGTAATGTTATGGCTCTTATACTTATGACTTGAGGATAATGATCATGAGTGGTTCTAAAGTATAACTCCACAATAAATCACTACTTTGGATGATTTAGTAAGAAAAAAAATTAGTATATTTTTTCCTCCTTCCAAGTCCATGGATTTACATGTAAGTATTCAGAAAATTAAAAATCTAAATGATGAATCCCCCTATAATGAATGAGAAATGGTTAAAATTTTAATTATAATATATCCTCATTTTGGAATAAAAAATTGGTTAATAATTCAAACCTTCTATAAATTTTACTCACTGGGTAACCGGTTAATTATAGATGATGTCACTAGAGGATAAATGATGAATAATTCACTCAAAGGGAGTTAGAAATTGTTGGATAAAATGTCTTTTAATAGTTTTAAATGGAAAAATAATGGAGGTAAAAAGAGTGAACTTTGTGGAAAATATTTCAGTGGCCACAAAAATGATTGATATGTCAATAAAATTTGATATTATAATGGATACTCAACATACCCAAGGTATGCAATGTGAAGATACAAATTATATTGATTTTATCCATAAGTATTATGTGTATAGGTGGAGACCATAACCAAGAAAAAAAATAAGGGATTGTGATTTCAACATGGATAAGGATTTCTGATGAGGCCATAAGTTTGTCAAACTCAAAATAAAGGCATGTATCTAAATAGTCAAATCTACACATTGAAGGAGACGCTGGCTACTTTTATGTCAACTATAGGGGATTCTCTCAAGGAATTGATATCCTAATCTAGTGATAAAGGGGATACTATCTTATAATTGAAATAATACTCACTAAGTCAAATTGATTCCGTGAGAAATACAGATTCCCTAGTAGGATAGATTGTGACCCAACACAACGGGGTGCTAAGGGGAATTTTACCAGAAGATTATTATATTACTACACACTAAGAGCTAAAATCCATTTCTATGAGGAGTGTAAATGTAATCAAATATGTTACTAAATATTAGAAAGAATAGAATGAGAACCAAGATGATGAAGTTAGAAGATATATTGAGGAACAATATACGAAAAAAGGGGAGTAGAGAAAGAAACAAAGGGAAAAAATAAATATAATATGAGAAGTTCGTTAAAGAGGAAGAACCACCACCATAACGACCTCTACTACCTTTTCTAGAGAGAGTGAAGTAATGGTGTTAGATAATCATAGAGAAAACGTTTTGGAGATTTTTATGAAATTACATATCATCATACCATTTTCTGAAGTTATACAGAATATTCCCACCTATGAAAAATTCCTAAAATAATTGGTATAAATCAAGAAGAAGATATAGGTATTATAAACCATACCATTGATGAGATATTGTTCGGTTATGGTGTTAATAATCCTTTGGAATAAGAAAATTTATCCAGTTAGATTTTCCATTCTTATTGATATTGGTTATAATGAGTTTGGTAAGGATTTGTGTGATTTAGGAGCGAGCATGAATATATTTCCATATAAAAAATTCTAAATCATGGGATTGAGAAATATTAATCCAAGTCAATATATTCTTCCACTTTCAGATACAATAGTTTAACATCCCGAAGTCTTACATAAAGATTCCATTTTCAAGGTAGTCAAGTTATAGTTATCGATGGAGTTTTAGGTGATGGACATGGATAAGGATAATAGTCTAATAATAGTGGGAATAACATTCCTATAATTGGGAATGAATTTGATTTATAACCAAAGTGGGGATTTAATATTAATTGTTGGTGGAGAAGATGTATGTTTTCATATCAACTATATAAAGGAGAATATAAATGCGAAAGGAGAGTATTTGAGAGAAGATAGATTGCATGGATTTTAATTTATAACTTCCCATTAAAAAAAGAAGTTTTCTGGCTTCTGTAGAGAAGAAATGATTATGTGAAAAATCAATAAATTACTTTTTTCTAGAAATAGATGAAGAAAAAGGTGGGTTTTTTGTCCCTGAAGAGTTTAAGGAAGGTTAGCAAGTTTGGGATACCAATGAACTGCCATTTTATTTTTTAAAATGTGCCAAGAATCAGTGGATTAATCCCATGTAGTTTGAGAGAATATACATTATTTAAGAATGAAATTAATATCGAAAAAATAGGGCTCTTCTAAATAAAGTAATAAAAGCTTTGACCCTTTGTAGATCCAGACTATGTAACCTCTTTCCTATACTTAATCACCGGACTTTTGAGGTATGGTTGAGCTTAATGATCATAACCAAATTACATTTAAGAGGCAACCTTCATTTTTTTGGTTTATTCATTAGGATTGAATTTATTTAAAATTCTATTTAGAACTATTTTATGGGTGTATTCCCATATATGTTGTTTATCTTTCATGATAATGGGCCTATGCTTTCACTATTTAAATTCGATATGATTCAATGAATAAGAAACTAAGTCAATAGAACATATAATAAGGGAAGAGATTAATTTCAATGGGTAGTAAACATTAAATTTAATCATTAAATGATACTATCCAATATTCATAATCTTTTAAATCATAAATGAAAATTTTGCATAGCCTCACTTATATTCATGCTATTTTTTATCCATCGTGCTTAGAATTTTATAAATCCCCATGATTCCTTTTTTTATTTTTTCAATTTAATGTAATTGACTAAGTGATATAGAGGGATTTAATTATTTGAGTTAATCATAGGAATTTGGATTTAATAAATCATTATTTTTATATATTTAGTAACATGTAAATGAACTTTTTTCTTATATTTTTCATATTTTGAATTTTAGAACATCATGTGGATTATGTTTTTATTATTACACAATCCATGAGTGATTTTTTGATATTTCAAGCTCTTATTCCCAATAGGTTTTTTGGACATAGTTTTTCATATTATATCTTGAGAAAAAATTCCTCAGAGAACTTGGTACATGTTACCTACTTGGACTTGTATTTTATCTTCTCAAAACTATGATTGTTCAAATACACTTTTAAAATTATTGTGGCTTTTTTTCCATTATCCTTGAGACCTACAATAATATTTATCCTAATTTTATCCTTATAGAACATGAATAACATTTTTTGATATGAATGAACCTTATTACATGAAAGATTTATCCATTATTACCATTAATATAGTTTCTTACATGATTATAAATTTTTAAGTGTGGGGAAGTGGGTGTAACACCCCAAGATTTTGTGAAATATTTTTTACCCGAATTAATTTATTGTTTTTTATATTTTTCATTTCACGCAACACAAAATATTGTTTATTTTATAAAATAACTATATTTGTATAGAGTTATATGCAACACTAAGTTTTTTTTCATGACACATAACATAAATTTTGACTTTTTTACACATAACATTGAATTTTTATACATTACATGTAACACCAACGTAGAGTACATTACATGGAACACTGAGTTTCTTGGAAACATCATTTTATTTTTATAATTATTTAAATGGGATAATTATAACCTAGAAGTTAAACACAGTAATATATATAGTAATAAATAATTTTAAAATATTTATTATAATTTTGTTATATAAATAAAACATATTAATAATTAAAGATATAATTTTTTTGTAAATTCCTTATATGTTTAAAAAACTATTTTTTAAAATGAAATGGTTTTTATGTCCTTCTGTAAAAAATAATAAAATTCATTTTTTAAAAAAATAATTTTAATTTTATAACATAAACTTAATTTTTGAATTTGGAATGTTGAAATTATAATTTTTTATTTTTTGTAATTTTTTTGAGAAACATAATTTTTGGGTGAATATTGAAAAATACTGAATTTTAATTCAAAACTCCTTTTTTACCTAATTTATATATAAGGTTAAATTTTATTTTAATTTGTTTTAAATGTTTAATTATATCCAAATTTTATAAATCAACACAATTTGGGTCATTGGAATCAATTTCACATTGAAATTTAATTTAAAAACATAGAAAAATATCGAACGTTGTTATGTTAAAAACCCCACATTGTCCACCCGACTGTGAGATTAAATTTAAATTAATTTCTTCCACTTCTAGTATTGAAATTTTAAAAAAATGATTTTTTATTTGGAATTAGGATAATTTACAATTTATACTAATGTAAAATTATTTTTTGACCAAAAATCTTAGTGAAAGTGATAAGATAAATTGTTATTATTGAGAGAAAAATTAACTAAATAATGGACTAAAACTGAAATTTAAGTCCAAAAAATACCTAAACACTTGTCCAAGAGACATTTTTTGGAAATATTTATTCCATTTACACCCTTTTCCCAAAAAATTTCAATTATTGGATCTACATGAAACATGAAAAATATATGTTGAATTCTTTTTTCAGATATTAAAAACAGTGTCACTCCTCCTCCACTATAAAAAGGCCTCCTCTCCTCCCACTTCCTAACATCTCTCAAACCACTTAAGTTTGGACAATATCAAAACAAATCACTCCTAAAATTACTTATATTTGACCTACAAGACTTCCCTTTGGTATAAATAAATCCACGGAGACCCTTTGTTGAAAATTAAAAGGAGTTACCCAATTTAAAAGGTAGTTCTTTCCAACAATCACATGTCTTTATTTTACTTCTACACTACCTAAAATCATCTTATTCCATGTTCATATAATAACAACAGTATACTAAATATAATGATATGTTTTTTATTAATTTTTTTACTTACACCTACACATACTTCCATCTAATGGGTAACAAACATACTGTTTACATGTACAGTGAACTACCGCCTCACGAAACGAGGATTGTTCATTTTCTCTTTACTGCCTCTCATGGTGAAAATTATTATATAAAATCCTTTTATATATTTTTTTATATTATATTTATTATTTCTTTGATCTTTTATAATATTTTTATGATGCATATCTTTATACATTCCATTTTGTGTGAATATGATAATTTTTTTTGAGGAAGTGCGGACTATCACCCCCTCAAAACAATGGGATTCATTCACACACTACATGGAATATATTAAGGATTAATTTAGTGAAATTATATGATATATATGACATAATAATTATAATGAAATTTTTATATATATGTTTTTGATTGTGTGTGTGTGTGTCTTTTATTATTTCTTTCAATATGACAATACAAATGGAAACACTGTTCATGAGTACGTATGACTTACCGCCTCCATGAACGGTGGATTCCATTTCATAATTATATATTATATAGATTACTATAATAAAAATATGCTGAATATAAATGATATTTATATAATTTTTTACATTCTGTAAATCATTATATAAGTATAAGGACCAAATATATAACAAATTAAGACACATGTGACTAACAAAGCCAATATTACCCAAAGTTAATCCTCAACATAGAATTGTTAATAAGAGTGTAATATAAGTTCATAATAAAGACATATATGGTATTGGATAAAATAATATTCTTATATAAAATATTTATAATAAATATAAATTTATTATACATGAATCTTGTATGATAATGAAGAGATTCAATAAACAAGGTAAGGGGATTTCATCTCACTTTTTATTTCTATGAGATACATGCTTCATTCACCACCCATTCCATTTGTGTGGTGTGTATACCTAACATCGATGTATTTATCTATTATTATAAAAAAATTTAAGGGTATTTGTATATTTATTATATGATATTTATTTCATGGGGTTAATGTTTCAAAAGCTACCAAATTGGTAAGACGGTTTTGTCTCAATTTTCCTTCTTTGAGACACATGTTTTATTAAAAACCAAAATTATTTTTCAAGGTGTATATACTTCCATTTTATATGTTTAATATTTAATATACTTCATTTAATTATATTTTAATCTTCATTTAATTTATTTTTCTTAAATAGTGAGTATGATCACAAGTTACTATGTGGTAAGAGTTTATTAAAACAATCTCATTGTTTATCATGGTTTTTTACGATTATCCTTACTTTATTGAAATATTATGATCCATATCTCATGAAAACTCATGGAGTTTCCTTATCCTATATTTATTTAAGTTATATATAAGTATTATTACCATTTTTTCATTCATTGGTAATTTATATAATTAATAAAAAAAATGAGAATTTGACCATATTTATCACTTCGGTTGGAATTTTTTTTTCAAAAACTATGTTTTCAAATAATCCTTGAAGATAATTTTCATGGAAAAATATTTTTTTTAAAAAAATTACGATTTTCAAATATTCCTTTATATGTTTTAAAATATTTTTTCAAAGGAAAAGGATTTCAATATTTTGTTATGTTTAAAAATTGTTTTAAACGTTTTAATGATTTTTTTATAAGTTTTCAATGTATTTCTAGAGAAAATGGTTTTCAAAAAAAATTTCATATTCTTTCATATGTTTTCAATTAAATTTTTGTCAAAACGTTTTTAATATTTCTTTATAAGTTATTAAAGTATTTTAAAATTATATTTTTTTCAAGAAAAATAAAGCTTCTTTCATAAGTTTCCAAAAAAAGTTTTTCAAACCGTTTTCAATATTTCTTTATAAGTATTTAATGAATTTTCAAAGAAATATTTTTCAAAAATTGTTCAATATTTCTTTATAATTTTTCAAATTATTTTAAAGAAATAGTTTTGAAAAAAAAATCATGCATATTTTATAAGTTTTCATGGAAAATGGTTTTCAAAAGGTTTTTTTTAATAATTTTTCATGAAGAAAGAATATTTTCCTCAAAAAATCTCAAATATATATTTCCAAGTTATTGATGTTTCTCATTCCCTTTTATAAAATTATCAAAAGGTTACATTTATATTTTTTTATTGAATAGTTTTTTATTTGATGAAATGATGATTATGAAACCCATTTATCTTCCAAGAGTTATATTCTCTTGAAACTAACTTCCTTTACAGAGTTATGATTTGATTAAATGATTATGAAACATGTCCTTTTCTAAAGGTTATGATATTATTATATGTTTATGACACACATTTCATTTATTTGATTATAATATGATTATATTTTATCTTATGGCACATGTATGTATGATTCCATTATGATATGGGTGGGAACAATATCTCCCTCCAATGCATTGAGTAAAGATTTATATCTCATAATAAGGACATGGGTGGAATGATTAATAAAATCATTTTAGTATTATAAGGATGGAATAATAGATGAACATTGTTCAGTATTACATGGCTAGAATGAGAAATGATCTCAGTTCAGTATTACAAGGATGAAATGAGGAGTGAGTACAGTTCAATAATACAAGGATGGAATAGGGTGTGAACTTGGTTTAGTAAAGGAATTTTTCCTTTAATATTTCCTTGATATATATGCCTTGAAAACTATGGAAATAATTATATATGTTTAAGTGTCTATATATATTCCATGTTTTTTTCCTATGTTATGATTTCATTGATTATGTTGTTTACTTCCTTATGATTCATTTCATAAAAACTGCTAATATTTATGTCAGGATTCGTGTTTATTATCTTTTATATGTAGGGTGTGATCTTCTATTCTCATGGTAATGTTAACATACCCTTATTCTTATTAATATACTTACATATCTCTCTTTTATACCATTATTGGTCATCTTATCTCACCCCTTTATGTTTCCTTCACCCAGGTTATGAAGATATTTATTATGTTTGATGTGTCTAAGAATATTGATAGTCATGAAGAATATTGTGGGATATGATGTAGCTCATTTATGTACCAGTGTTTATGTTTTCTTATTTCTAAAGGCACCAGACTAATAAGGTCATTGGGCGTCTATTTTTATAATGTTTTAAGTATTCAAAAAAAATAGATCTAATGTTAATGTATAAAAAGTGAGGGTCTATATTGTTGGTATCAGAGAAAAGGTTTAGTCAACCTTTTGAAGATAAGATGATAAAACCTTAGTGATAATAATAATTACATGTCTAAGGATAAGTCTAAGGATTATAAAAAATATATTAAATTTTCATGTAATTTTGGTAAATGATAGGGTGATTGGTTTCCTAGAAACAAATCCTTTTCTATATATTATAAGTGGATGTGGAACTGGAACAGATGTATCTAGGGGTAACAATTCTAAAAAGATGTTCTGGGTCTGACTAAGGGTAATATGGTACACAAAAATGGGCCTCACTAGACACCTGGTTTGACACTCTCTGGGGATATGCCTTTGGAATTCCAAAACTCTTCACGAACCATCGTGAAGGATTTAAATATAATTTGGCTATGAAAAACCTAGGATGAACGTACGGTTTCATATATTAAGGATGGTTTCATGATCTAGACATCCTATAAGTAATTCCTTTCATGAATATGTGGTTTTCTACTATGATAAGTAATTCTCACACTATGATTCTCATTTTAGTCAATGGAAGGAACCAAAAGAAATCAAATTAACATTGAATGTGATGGAAATTTTTTTGATGAGCATTCAAGTGGGATGATCACTAGTGTGAAATATGTTATGATCATGAAAAATAAGTTTTCATAGAACATAATTAAAAATGTGTACTTTAACCAACTCTCAGACTCACTGAGGAAAATAAGTATAGAGTTCACAAAGATTTTTGGTAATGGGAATTATGGAGGAAAGAAGATTCAATTTAATTTTTTACATAAATGTGGAAAGAATCACATAAGTTAATGTATTAGAGGAATAAGAAGATGTTTTGACTTTGGAAAATAAGAACAAAAATTAAGTCACTACAAGGGAAAAATGGAGAGTTCGGTTAATGAAATGGATGCGAATATTAGACTTCCTAAGACATCATCAAATGTTATGTGTTTTTTGTGTGTAATAAATGTTCATTATGCAACAAAACGTCCCAAGAGGAAATCTCGTGCATAGAATCAACAAGGTGGTGCGAGTAATAGTAATATTGATGATGATGATGATGAGACTATAGATGAAATGTGAATTGAATGAGATATTAAGTAATAGGCTAAGGTATCCTTCTTGTAGCTTGTGGATGAAGTGGAATTATCAAAGTTTTAATGTATTTTGGATTCAAGAATTATGTTATATGAATGATAAAATAAATAAGGATTTTCTAGTTTCTGTTTTTCGCTAAGGATTTAAAATATTATGTATAATGTTTTTGATGGACTGTAAAATTGATTTAATTACAAGTTTATATTTTTACTAAGGGGAGATAATCCCAAATATGTTACTTGTGTTAGGATATTGTTGTTTGTATAAAGATATGAAGGATAGGAATAAGTAAATTAGACAGTACTGATTACCTTGGAACTAATTAAGGTCTTCTTGGAAAGTAGTTTATTCTATCATGGATGATGTCAAAAACTTCTTAGATTTATAAAATATATCTAGTAATATATGGAATAATGAATCATTCCTTTTTTCAATATGATTTGTGGTAATTCAGTTTGTTACCATGTTCCAAGAGAATTTACCATGAGTGTATTTACATGTTTGGAATGTGACAATCAAGATCTACATTGTGATATATGTTTGATCAATGTTAATATAATATCATGAATTAATTTCTAATGTTTTGTATTTTCAACTTTCAGAAGGGTTATAAGGTTAAAAATTCATGAAAAGATTATGTTATACTTTGGAGGAGGTATTTATGTGTTGATATTGTATTGAAAACCTTGGTTAAAAGGCTATTTAGTTTTTAAACTTATTTAAAAGATGTACATCATATTTAATTTTTGAAATTATATTAGTGTTGTTTTAGAAAAGGGTATCATGTATGTCGGGTGCTAACCAATCAAGTCCGATAAGGTTGCGGGTCTTAAACCCATCACCAAAGGACAATAAGGGTTTGACCCCTACCACTAGCATACGTGGTGTCCTGGTTAATGTATAATTATTTTTTATGAATAATTATTTAGGATGAAATATTAGTGTTACTTTTAAGGTTTGTAGATTAATATATTAACCCAATTTATTTTTAAGAATAGTTATAGATAAATAGTTTTACTTTTAATACTTTTATGGGCCTTAAAATCTTCTAAATGTGTATTATAGTGCTTTGGGCATGAAATTTAATTTCTAGACATCCATTTCATAAAGTAATGGATGAATAAGAAATAGTTAAAACAACAACCAATAAATGAAAAAAAAATTATAGAAATATATCAAGTATGTATATTTTCTTATATTCTTTGTCAATAAAATAATTACTCAAAGATAGGATAATTATAAAAAAAATTGTCCCAATACCTTCATTTTTCTTGAGCTGATGGCCTTATAAATCATCATAGATTTATGAATTTGAGGCCCTAAACTTTTATTTGATCATTAACTTGATTTTTATTGATGACCTCAATTACTCCCTATATTTAAATTTCTCTTATATTCCAATCTTTACTCCGAACCTATTTTCTCCCATGTGGAAACATAGTTTTATATTACTTTGGTTAACCATTATGGTTCCAACTTTCCCTTTTTAAGGGAAGTTTTAGTATTCAATTTTAGGATGTTGGTTTCTGTGAATGAAAATTTAAAATATTAAAACTTTGATAACCAAGATGAATTTTGAGGGATAAATTCATTTTAATTAGTTTTAAATGTTACACCTTGATATTTTTTGAAATATTTTTGTTTTTGAATTAATTTATTCTTTTTGATATTTTTTATTTCATGCAACATTGAAAATAATTTATTTTATAAAAGCACTATATTTTTATTGAGTTATATGAAACACCAAGTTAATCTTCAGTACACATAATATAAATTTTATCTTGTTTTTCATGTAACATCGGATTGGTGTAAGTTACCCACAACACTGACTTGACATATGTTTCACGCAGCACTGAGTGTCTAAAAAACATCATTTTATTTTTATAATTATTTCAATGATATAATTATAACCTATCAATTAAACGTAGTAATATTAATATTAAAAACTACTTTTAAAATATTTTTTATAATTGTTTTATATAAATAAAACATATTTATAATGAAAGATATAATTTTTCGTAAAGTCCTTTTATGTTTGAAAATACTATTTTCTCAAATGAACTGATTTTAATGTTCTTCTGTGAAAAATAATAAAATTAATTCTAAAAAAAATTAGACATTTAATTTGATAAAATAAAATTAATTTTTTAATTTAGAATGTCGAAATTACCATGGTGTGAATATTTTGGATTTTTGTGAGAAACATCATTTTTGGACGAATAGTAAAAGATATAGAATTTTAATTCAAAATTGTTTTTCATCTAATTTATTTATAATGTTAAATTATATTTTAATTTGGTTTTGAAGTTTAATTAGATAATATGTTTATAAATAAACACAATATGGTTCATTGTAATAAATTTCACATTGAAATTTAATATAAAAATGAAGCAAACATTTGAGCATTTTTATGTTAAAAAAACTACATTGTTAACCCAACTATGAGATGAAATTTAAATTGATTTCTACCAGTTATGTGATTTTAATTTGAACAAATGTATTTTATATTTAAAATTATAAAAATTTATAATTTATAATGAGTTAAACATAGTTTTTGAAAAAAAAATTGTAAAAGTGATTAAAATTAATTATAGTGATTAAGAGAAAAATTAACTTATCAAAAGACTAAACCTTAAATTTAAGACCCAAAAATACCTAAAAACTTTTCCAATATACATTTTATGTCCATATTTAGACCTTACAATCCATTGGATATACTATTTTTCATTATTGGTTCCACTTGAAACATGAGAAATATGGGTGAAATTCTCTCTTAAAATATTAACAATAGTGTCACTCCTCCATTATAAAAAGTCCTCCTCTCCTCCCACATCCTCACACCTCTCAAACCACTTAGGTTTGGCCATTATATGACAAATAAACTCCAAAAATACACTATATTCTACCTATAAGCCTCCCATTTGATAGAAATAAATCCACAAAATCCTTTTTGGTGAAAACCAAAAGGAGCTACCCAATTTAAAAAGAAACACTTTCCAACAATCAAATGTCTTTCATTTACTTCCAAACTACCTAAAATGTCATCATTCCATGTTCATATAATAAAACCAGTATCCTAAATATATTTATATGTTTTTTATTAAGGTTATTACCTACACTTATACACATTTCCATCTAATGAGTAACAAATATACTGTTTACATATACAGCGAACTACGGCCTCACGAAATGATGATTGTTCATTTTTCCTTTACCACCTCTCAGGTGGAAATTATGATGGAAAATATGTTTATATATATTATATATTATATTTATTTTGTATTTAATTCTATTTAATCCTTTTAAAACACATATCTTTATAATTTATATTTGGTTTCAATATGATAATTTAGTTTGAGGAAATGTGGACTACAACCCCCTCAAAGCAATGTGATTCATTCACACACTACATGGACTATATTAAGGATGAATTTAGTGATATTATATGATATATATGAAATAATAATTCTAATGGTATTATAATATATATATATATCTACATATATGTCATTTTATTTCTTTCATTCAATACAATAATAAAAATAGAATCAACATTCATGCGTATATACAGCTTCCCATCTCCATGAACAGTTTATTTCATTTCATACTTATGTATTATATAAATTGTTATAATACACATATAATTAATATAAATGATATTTATATCATGGTGTATATTATTCAAATCATTATATAAGTATAAGGGCCATAGATATATCAAATTAAGACACATGAAAAAAAACAAAGGGGATATTACCCGAAGTTAAAACTCAACGTAGAAATGTTAATAAGATGGTAGTGTGAGTTAATAATCAAACCATATATGTCATTAAATTTAATAATATTATTCTTTAAAAGATTTATAATAAATATAAATTTATTATACAGGAATGTTTTATGATTATGAAGAGATTCAAGACACAAGGTAAAGGGATTTAATCTCACTTTTTATTTTTATTAGATCCATGCTTTATTCACCATCCATTCATTTTGTGTGGTGTGTACACTGTCCATTGATGTATTAAATTATTCTTATGCTTAAATTTATGGTTATATAAATATCCAATACATGATATTTTTTTCATGGTGTTAATGTTTCAAAAGTTATGAAACTGGTAAGACGGTTTTGTCTCAATTTACCTTCTTTGAGACATATGTTTTAGTATGAACCAAAATTATTTTTTGAGGTGTATATACTTCCATTTGACATGATATATCGTTAATATACTTTATTTCATGATATTTTAATTTTAATTTCATTTCATTTTCTTTCGTAGAGATTGTGATCCAAAGGTACCTTGTGGTAGGAGTTTATTGAAACAATCTCATCATTTATCAAGATTATTTATGATTATGCTTCCTTTAATAATATATTTTGATTCATATCACAATAAATCTCATTATTTTCATTATACTATGTTTATTCAAGGTAGCTACATTTATTAATACCATTTTTCCACACTTTGTTACTTAAGATAATTAAGAAAATGTTTTCAATTAAAATATGATTGTATTCTCTCTTCAGTCGGAAATCTGTTTTATTCAAAAAACAAGTTTTCAAGATTTTTTTAAAAAATGTTCTAAAATGATTCTTGAAAATAATTTTCAAGAAAAAAATTTTTTTTTATGATTTTAAAATAATCCTTCATAATTTTTCAAATATTATTTCCAATAAAAAAGTTTTCAAAAATATTTTATATTTTAAAAAGTATTTTAAACATTTTAAATCATTCTTTATAAGTTTTAAATATATTTTCAAATAAAAAAACTTTCAAATAAAATTCAAACTTATTTTATAATTTTTTGTGTAAAGGTTTTTCAAAACATTTTAAATATTTATTTATATGTTTTTAGAGTATTTTAAATAAATAGTTTTAAAAATAATAATTCTTTATTTATATGTTTTCAAATTATTTTCAAAGAAAATGGGTTTCAAAATGTTTTCAAGATTTCTTTATAAGTTTTAAAAGTATTTTCAATCAAATAGTTTTCAATACGTTTTTAAGATTATTTTATAAGTTTTCAAAGAAAATGGATTTCAAAAGGTTTTAACTTTTTTTTAAAATAATTTTTCATGAAGAAATAATATTTTCCTCAAGGAATGTTTTAAAAATATATTTCCAAGTTATTTTCCATCTATGATGGCATCTGTTGATGTTACTTATGCCCTTCGAGTAAATAATAAAAATGTTTCATTCATTTTTTTCTTGAATGGTTTATGTTTGGATGGAATTATTTTTATAAAACATGTTTCTCTTCCACAGGTTATATTCTCTTGAAAATCACTTTATTTCACGAGTTATGATTTGATGAAATGGTTATGAAACCTATATTTTTCACGTGTTAAGATATGATTTTATGTTTCTGAAACTCATTTCATTTCATGGGTTATGATATGATCAGTTAAGATATTGTGTCGCATGTATTTCTAATTTCATTATGAGATTTGTGGGACCTATATCTCCTTGAAATGTATTTGGTAATGATTTATATCACATGATATAGACATGGATGGAATGATAAATGAACTCGGTTCAGTATTGCAGGGCTGGAATGAGAAATGAATATAGTTCTGTATTACATGGCTAGAATGAGAAATGAACTTAGTTTAGTATTACAGGGCTGGAACGAGGAGTAAACATGGTTCAGTAATATAGCGCTAGAATACGATGTGAACCCGGTTTAGTGAAAGACTTCATCCACTAAGATGGCCTTGGCAGCGATGCCCTGACTACTATGTAAATCATTATATATGCTTATGTGTCTTCAATAATTCCATGTTTTTTCTTATGTTACGATATCATGTCTTATGTTGGTTATTTCATTAAGATTAATTTCATAATGACTACCAATATTTATGCCATGATTCATGTTTATGATCTTTTATATGTAGGGTGTGGTCTTCTATTTCCATGGTCATGTTCTCATACCCTTATTCTCATAAGCATGCTTATGTTTCTCCTTTTTTTACACTTACTAAGAATCTGATCTTACCCATTTTATGTTTTCTTCACCTAGTTTATGAAGATAGGTATTATGTTTTATGTTTCTAAGAAGGGTTTGAGTCAAGAAGAACCTATGGTAGATGATGTAGCTCATTTATGTAACAATGTTTATGTTTCCATGTTTCCAAATGCACTAGACTAATATGACCTTTAGGAATCTATTTGTTTAAGGTTTTAAGTATTCCATAAAAGAGATTTAATGTTAATGTATAAAAAGTTATGGTCTCTACAGAGGGATTTCATAGAAATAATGTATATACATTATTGAGGAAAAAATATTTGATGCTTCTTTGAGTTTTGGGAATGGTTTTTGTCATTATTCATTATATTCATTGCTACCCTCTCTATGACGAAAAAAAAGAACAAAATTAGGATGAGTATAGAGGTTTAAAAATCACCATCTATTGACCAATTATTTATATTATTTAGGTTTGGGTGGCGGAT
The DNA here is from genome assembly GCA_963277665.1 of Viscum album. Lineage (NCBI taxonomy): Eukaryota > Viridiplantae > Streptophyta > Magnoliopsida > Santalales > Viscaceae > Viscum > Viscum album. The sequence continues at coordinate 1,423,699,984 of OY728155.1, read as the reverse complement.
GTGAGACTTTTCATATATCAACATTCAAAAAATTGAGAAAAACGAGTTTAAAAAAAGAGAAGGAAGAAAATAAAGAGGGGTAACAGATTCATTATTCATTCATTATATCATGACCTTCAAAATGATAATCTTATATTGAGAAGATTCAACTTCTAACAGAATAATTTCATTTCACATTATATAGATTATCATACACTATACATTAAACATAAACCTCTCTCTTGAAGTTAAATTTGTTTTATTCATCAATTGAATACCTCCCTTAAGACTCAGAGTTATTCAATCCTAATTTGATATTTCTCATGATTTTTAGTGACTTTTTTATTTGAAATGTGGATAAATTAGGTCTCATTGGTGTTCATAAGTATAGTGTATGTAATTAATGTATGACCGCAGATCGATTTAATTATAACCTTGACTGGTGATAAGAAAAATCAAAGTGAGGTAAATTGCAACATGACATATTTAATAATGATAAATTGAGAGTCCTGAATGGAAGAAAGGATAATTTCCATCATTTTTAGGGTAAATATCTAATACATTAATGACTATTTAGGATTTGGATTCATTTTTCTTTTATTACCCTTGAAAATTCTTTCCCCCACACAGAAAATTGATTGGTTTTATTATTTTTAATTTTAAATATTTTTAACATGGAGGTTCCCTTTGTAATTAAAGTTGAGATATGCAGTTGAGAGAATACATTTTTTTGTGGGGGATTTGATGATTTCATTAAATTCGTACTTTTTTAGTTTAATTTAATAATTATTTTATTTTGATTAATTATATTTCCAATTTTTAATTGAATTATATTATATTATTGTAATAAACATTTCAAGATTAATTTTGAAAAATAAAAATTAATATAATTTGACTCCTATCATTTGTATAATGGAATTTTTCTATATAGTGTAGGATGAAATGGAAAAGGAAATGGGATCCTAGAAAAAAATGAGCTAGCACCTAAGATAGACATCAACCAGCCCAGGTACATAGAAGATTCATAGGTCATGCTTGATGAACACACAAGAGATAAAGGATACACAAGTGCATGACTATTGGGTTCGTACGATAGTAAGAGGATAGGCTCACATAGGGGGTTATACTTGAGCAGTGGTAGGGGTCTTCTGACCTTCATTCTGCTTCAATGCCATTATCTTGAATGAGATCTATTAAATCAATGTTTCCAGCTTCTGATTTTTTTGATGTGGGATTCATTTCACTTGGGGAACTGTGAAACTATAGAAATGGTGTCTTCTCAGGTAAACTCAAGAATCACATTCACCATTAATTTCTGCAACATTATCACCACTTCTACTATGCCACAATACACCATGGTTAATGAAAGGAAGATTGGGTGTTATTGTAGAATCAAAAATTGATCCACAGTAATCCCTACCCTAAATCTTGGTGACAACTTGAGTTGTAATGGTTGAAAAAATGGTTGTACTATAGCATGTTTGTTGCATCATGGTTACCTCTAACCTAAGGTAGGAGGAAATGAAGTTGTTTCATCATCCATATATTTTTTCAGGCTTATGTTATATAAAATTAACATTGTGGTGATATTTAATTGGATACATAATCAATTTGGATAAGTAAGTACATAGAGTGGTTGGTTGTGTCATGGGATCCAAGCTACATCGTGAAAGATCTCTAGTAGTGTCGGGGTATGAGAGGAGGAATAATGTTGTTATCATGGACAGATGGCTCCATAGTTTCCATGTAGAGAAATTCCTAGAGGATTACACACATGAGAAGGTTACAACATGTGTTGTTTTCCATATCATATTATGGATATGCCTAAAATTTCAAAATCCTGATATCTTCCAGATATCTAAGTGCTACAGGAAATTTTTTAGTGAGTTTTAAGAAAACTCATCGATGTTGGGTGAAGCCTACCACTAAGGGAGTTCGAGTGCATCAAAAAAATGAGGGGTTTTCTAAAGAACAAATAAATATTTTTATATTTTCAAATATTTCAAGGCTAGCCAAACCCTCACTTATTATAAATATATTTAAGGAGGAATCACATGTGGAGTCGAAAACCAAGTCAATGTGAATAAAATAAATGAGTTTCAAAATGATATTTTCATGTTTAATACCTATAAATAGAAAGGATGGCCTCTTATACTAAGGGACTGATGCCTAGGGTGAGAACCTTCAACTATACCCTAGTGCCTACAGTGGTGATGTTGCTACTATGGTGTGTTGATGCCTATATTTTTTTATATTTTCCATATCCCCTCATGAATAGAATGAGGGAGTATTTATATTTTTCCAATCCATGTATGTATGAGGTATTTAATTTAGTGAAATATAATTTATTCTTAATTATATAATGTTTTTTTGTATTATTTAATCATTTCCTTGATATTATTTATTTACACATATCATGACCATTAGGGATAGAAATAAATATGCTACCAATACATTAACTTACTTCCCTTATTCATTGCATAACTATTGGCTGAAAAGGGGTGGTTACATTTAAATATGGTTTTGGATTATCCATAATATTACCTAAAAATTAATATATGGGACTTGAAAAGGGGTGATAATATAATGGAGAGTGTTCACTCTGAGATGAGGTTTTCTGGGATTCAGTTCTAAAGAAATCTAAATTATGTTAACTTTTTTCACTTTACTAATACATGAACTTGGAAATATTATACTTGGTACACTCATCTCATTTATCTAAAAATAAAACCAATATTGAATCTCTATTTTTCTCTTATTTTTCATAAACATTTTAATTAACTTATAAAAAAATATTTTTTTTATCGACCAAGACATCCACTATACAACATTAAAAGTTAGATGGTGCTTCTTTGAGTTTATAAGTTTTTAAATTGGTTTCCCCGATAGAATTAATGATTCCTTTCAGGTGATCAATTAGGATAGGTAGGGATATATCCCAACCCACATTAGTGATGTTTGGTTTTGTGATGAGATATGTATAGAAGGTATAGGAGCCAAAAATGTTTGATGTTGTGGAATGAGTGTAGAAAAAAATTCGAAAGTGGTTTTGGGGTGCATTTTTTATATTCTATTGATAATATGTTACTAGATTAGATGCATTATTCAGTATGTGTTCTATGGTAAGGTTGGGGTTGGATAGGTGTCCTGTTTAGGTGCATTTTATCTTTTTTGTTTATTAACTAGTACATGTGTATTCTCTTTTCACGGGTTTATGAGAGACCGGAGGTATAATCCTATTGAGTATACATGTTATTCTCATCCCATTTATAGATAAACTATTTTCAGGTTTCCAAGAGGATTTCTAGGATAGAGATAGACATTACTAACTTGGAAGATGGAGTTTTTGTTGAGTCACTACCATAAGTCTTTTCTTTTAGTATTTATTTAGATACATTTATATGTATTTTTTAGGATTTTTCATGCATTATGGGATGGAATTTTGTTTTTTTATATTATGTGATTGAGTTTATTTGTGGATGATTTAACCTATCTCCTTATTATTAATATTATTGAGGTTAATTCCTTTAATATGTGATATTTCAATACCCTCATCACTACTCTTCAACCTGATGATTATTAAAGGCAGGTCTCAATGGTCATTATCTCTCTTCCATTATTGTTGGCCCTGGAGGGGTACCTTTGGAGGAGGGTCATGATAGAGTTGTATTAATTCTTTTTTATTAAGATATAAGATAATGTTTTTAGTTAGGTACTATGAGGATTTCATGTGTTGGTGGGGTAAAGGTGCTAGTTAATCTTGGCATATGATATGATCTAGAGATATAGGCTAGGACATAGGATTTTTAGGATCCCTAAGATTCGATGAAAGGACCATGATTCTACCAAATAACCAAGTGAACTTGTGTCATTTTTAGGGTAGAGGCCTATGTAAGGTACATGTATCATGATTGTTTGTATCTGGGTCTAAATTTTTGTGAATTTGGGGAATTACATGAAACTAATTTATTGATCCTTGATAAAATTTCATGCTATCAATATTAATATTTTTTCTTGTTACCCAAGAATGGATCCTAGCTCTCATTCGCGTGTAGATTAGGAAGTAGAGGTTCATTAGGATGATCTAGTTGATCACCATATGATAAACCCTATATATGAGGATGAGTCATGGAAGAATAAAATTCATTCCTTTCCTCTGTATATCTTGTGAATGTATGAGGGGAGCGTATCTGATCCATATATGGAGTTCTAGTTAGAGGGGCTTGAGATCACTTTTTTTATTCAATCCCAGGTTGAGTTTTGGGTTCCATTAAAAGTTATCCAGATGTGTGGAGCAATGAGTTATTTTTGGACATTGTATCTTGGTGAAAATAAGGAGCGATATGTTTTTGGGGATCCAATACAGATGTAGTTTTGTATGGAGTTCTTATAATTGACATTGAAGGTGGTAAATAGGTAGGAGCTTCTTTTTATCAAGTAGGGAATCCTAAATTGGTTGTAACATGGGATCGTATTCAAGGACCTACTATAATTTTCCCAAATATCTTTAGAAATAAAGAGTATATAGTATGGAATCTGGAGGATGTGTTCTTCCCATTAATCAATTATGCAATCACCCAATTTTAGCATCCAATGTATTTAGTGGAATAGAAGTTGGTGGTTATAAAGAGGATGCACTCTGTAGGAGGTAAGACTAAGGAGGGGGTTTGTAGGGAATCTTGGTTACCAGGGAATCATGTAGAGGATCATGGATATATAGTTATTCAGGGTTCTAACCAGTAGAGAACCAACCTCAGAATACTATTACACTACATTCAGGGGATGGTGTCTCCCAAGCATCTACTAGGGGATTCCCATTTTTAAGTTTTGTCAATGGGGATCATGTTCATTAAAATTATATGTGTTTAATGGTGTGTAGGGGATAGTTTAATATGGGAGTTCATGCTCTACTTTAAAAATTAGTAGTTGTTGTCTCCAAGGATGTTTCATCAATAGGGACTGATGGTGCTTTTTCAATAGTCAAGTTCAGATAGAGTTTGTAGAGGGAAGTACAATGTTTCTCCTTGAACTCAAGGACCTAGTCCAAAGCATAGTACTATAGTCCATTTGTAGAGATATAGAGGATATATTTGTGGGTAAATACATATGTTGGAGGAGGCAGTTCCAGAAGGGTTAGTGGTTGTCTGATGTATGATCAATTTATCAACAACCCTATTTTTTCCTTCTTTGATTTTGGAACCTATTAATTTTTTTTCACCTACATTTTTCCATGATTTGGGAGTGGTGTTTGAGAGAATAATCATTCCCTTATTATTATCTATATCAAATAGAGATCAAAAAAATTTGTTTAATGTGTTCCAATGGTGTAGAATGGTGATAGGGAAACACCGGTTTGTGGGAGATTTCTTTTTACAGTGGATACATCCATACAATATTATCCATGGCTTGTATTGAATATATTTAATTCATGTAGTAATAATTTGTTTAAAGAGTATAGTTTCATTTTCTAATGCATATGGCTAGTGAGTGGTGTTTTTTAATGAGTGAGGTTATCCAATGGGTGATAGGAATATGGAGCCTCTTTAATCTCAGTTAGTAGAGTTGTCAGTGGAAGCTCAAGTAGCAGTTATTCCCAAGGTTGTGGGGGATTTAATTCATGACTTTCTAGATGAAATTGTGAAAATATCCCCTCTATATAGTTCAATGTTTTGGATAGACTTATATTTGGGAACATCCCCGATTTTGATGGCTCCTTATTGAATGGAACCTATGAAGTTGTGAGAGTTGAGGCTATAGGTTTAGGATCTAATGTAGTGCAGTTTCATCTGACCTTGTGTATCTTTTTAGTGAGTTCTAATGTTTTTAATCAATAATTAATACAATAATATGAGGATGTGTGTGAACTAAAATAGTATAAATCATGTGATGGTATAGAACCATTATCTCGTTCTGTGGATTGATGATCTAATTGAATAGATGAAGGGAGATGTTTGGTTTTCTAAGATTGACTTGTAGTCTGGATATCATCAAATGATGATGGATGATTATTATATCTCACAGAATACTTTCTAGTGAGGTTATGGGCACATAAATTGTGTTTTCATTCCATTAAATGACATGATTTCACCAATTTTTTTCCTAGGGATCATGATTTATGTATTCCTTGAGTTAATGGACATGTTCATGGTCATGTTAATTGATGAAATCTTGATCTATTAAATGTTTGAGGAGGATAATTTTGGCCATATAATATTTTTCCTATAGGTCCTTCAACACCACTAGATTTATGGACCCAAGTGCATCTTTTGGATGAGAGATGTGAATTTTATTTGGCATGTAGTGTCTCGGTATGGTGTTTCAATAGACCCATCATGGATCAAGGATTTGTTTCTTGAGTAGCACCTGAGTGCATAAACGAGTTTTGATGTTTCCTTGGCCTTGTAGGTTATTGCTAGATTTTGGTGTGAAATTTATCGAATTATACAAATGGTGATATCATTGACTTGGAAGGAATAGACCTTCATTTGGACTGGTCAATACTACAGAGCATTTATGTACCTGAATGAGAGATTTATTAGTTCCCCAGTTCTTTATTTCCATATGGAGGGTGTAATGTTTGAGGTTTTCTATGATGAACCCCATGTATGGTTAAGATGTGTCTTAATATAGAAAATGGTGGTAATATCTTACGAGATTAGGAAGTTATATCCCCATAAGCATAACTATTCCTTCTATAACCTAGAGCTAGTGTAGTTTTTGTTTGTGTTGAACTTGTGGTGGAATTAACACATTGGTGAGTTCTATTCTATTTTCAAGGAGAAAAAGAGATTGAAATATTTATTCCCGCAGTAGGATTTTAATTTATTACATTTGATGGGGTTTAAGATTCTCAAGGATTATGAATTTATCATTCGGTACACCCCAAGAAAGGGGAATGTTGTAACTAATGCCCCGAGTCATATGTCTCAACAAGATGTGGTTCGGGAGTCTATTTATGTTTGTAAATGGATGGAGGATCTTGCAGCAATGCATCTTCATTTGGGGGAAAGTAGTGAATGATTTTGTCTTTATCAGATGATTATGGAATCAACTTTGATGTAGTAGTTAAAGGAGTCTCGGTGGGGAGACTCAGAGGTAAAGGTGATTCATGATTGTGTTGGCCATTGTGACACTCTAGAGGGATGTTCAAAGGATGGTAAAAACTATATGTTGTTTCAAGGGAGGTTTTTTATTATATTGTAAACTTGTGAGTAATTTATTTGTGTGATTCATATCTCACCTTTAGCAGTGAATCTAGGAATTTCTAAGATGTATCATGGATTGAGTAGACCGCTTTGTTGGTCTAGGATGAAGTGGTTTGTGGTAAAGTTCATGTTATGGTGTTTGGTTTTTCAATAATTGAAAATGGATCCCTATGTTCTTAGAGGGTTATTATAGACTTTGGATTTCCATGAGTGGAAATGGAAGTAAATTTTGATGGATTTCATTACCAGGTTACCTCAGGCTCAAGGAGAATGTTATGTAGTTTGGGTGATTGTGGACTAACTAATTATGTTGAATCACTTTCTATAAAACTGTGAATTTAGTGTCATGGGTATTTTTTAAAGACAGTATGTGGATTATTTTTAAAGATTCATGGGGTACCGAGGACCATAATATCTGATTGGGATCCTTTTTTTACCTCATAGGTTAAGAGAGGATTGCAGCTTTCCTTTGTCTCCCTGTTACGCCTTATCTATGTTCTCTATCCTCAAACAGATGGTCTGAAAGAGAATACCATCAAGATACTGGGGGATATATTGTGAGATTTTATCTTGTATTTTAGTGGATTATGGGTAAGTCACCTACCTCTATTTGATTATTCATATAATAATATTTATCACTCATATATCGATATGGACCTATTTGAGGTGTTGTATGTGTGTCCATGTCATTCTCTATTGTGTTGTTAAATTTTTGTGTGTCATTTTTTCTTAGACCTGATATAGTGCAGATCATGACTAAGAAAGTCTAGATAGTTTAAAAGTATATGAGGGTGGCACTAGAACATCAAAAGACATGTGTTGATCATAGTTGCGGGGCCCTGTAATAGTAGGTTGGAGACCTTGTGTTCTTTTGGGTTTTCCCTAATTAAGGGTTGTAGAGGTTTGGTAGAGGGAGTAAGCATTGTCCTCAATTTTTTGGGCCTTTTGAGGTTTTGGAGTGCGTTAGAGAGGTAGAATATTGGTTGGTGATACCATTGTAGTTGGATAGGATTCATAATTCCTTTCTCATGTCCCAACTTCTTCGGTATATTCATGATGACTCCATCGTCATTGACTAGAAATAGTTGGATATAAAGGATGACACGACATTCATGGAGTGACCAGTATAGATCCATAATTATTGAGTGTAAGTGTTGCATGGATGAACCATTCCCTTAGTTATTATATTGTCACTAAAAAAACAACCTGATTATAAGGAGTTATAACCACTTCTTAACACATTAGCGGCAGTTATGAGGAATCGCCACTAATGTGTCTTCCAACTCTTGTCAGAGGTGGTTTTGAGGAACAGCTGGTAAAATGGTGTAAATTTAGTGGCGGTTCATTTAGAGGTGGTTAAAATACCCTATAATTATACCATAAAATCGCATTTTAGAAGGGGTTTTAACCCCCTCTAATTTTTTATAAAACTAGTAGTGGTTTCTGACCACCGCTAGTTGAGTTATGTGAACCATAGTAGAGGTGGTTTCTAAAAACCACATCTATTCAATACACATTTAGAGGGGTGTTTAAACCCCTCTAAATGAATAATATTAGATGTGGTTTGTATGAACCACCTCTAAATATTTTATATATATATATATATATTAAAGTACATTCCAGACCCCCACCCCTCACACACGGCCCACCCCTCACACACGGCCCACCCCTCACACAAGGCCCAACCCTCCCCCCATCCAGTTCAGACGCATCCAGGCCCCCTCCAGTTCTCCACCGTCTCCCGTCGTGACACCCATTCCAGTCCACACACAACCCATGACCCCCCACTAGCTCTCCACTTTCCCCCCTCCCCCTCCGATTCTCCACATCCCCCCCCCTCTGGTTCTCCACAGGCATGGACACTCCCTTTGATTCTCCTGTTCAATGAGGAACCCATGCCCAGGTAAACTTTTTTAGCTACCGAGATTCAAAACCCCAACCTCTAATAACATCCTACAGTGCCTTTACCACTAGTACAACATGATTATGCTAATAATATTACATATCATCTTATTTATATATATTACAAAACTAATGAAAACATATATTCTTTCAATAAAATTTGAATACATATATAATTATTTAAATTAATTTATAAATTTTTATATTATAAATTTATGTATTTATATTCTAATAAATTTATGTTATAATACATTTTTATTATATTAAATTTATAAATGTTTAAAATATATATATTGTATATGTGTATTTACATACATTTAATTATATATTTTATAATTCTATTCATGTTATGTATATACACATATATTTATATATTTATAAATATATTTAATTAAATTATTTGTATACTAAAAGACATATTTATATATTTTTTACATGATTATTTATAATATATATATGTATTTATTTAATATATTTATATTGTGTCAGTAAAAATATATTTATATAATGTATTTCAATACATATATTTATTATTATGTAAATTAATATATATTTATTTTTATAAATTGTTTTATATTATATATAAATAATATTACATGAAATGCAATTGAGACAAATATTATATATGAAAGAAAATATTTAAAAATATTAATATAATTTTATATGAAATTCCATTTATAAAAATTTATAATTTAATATTATATTAAATACAAATTATAAAAATATTAACATAATGTATTTTAATACATATATTTATTATTATTCACATTAATATACATATACTTTAATAAATATAATTATGTAATATTATGTAATTTAATATATATGTATTTTAATAAATATATTAGTATAATATTGTGTACATTTATATATATTTATTTGTATAAATTGTATATCATATAATATTAAATCTATATATTATAAAACCAATTTTATAATATATTTATTATTATTGTAATATAAATTATAAAAGCTAAAAGCTTGGGGTTTTATATGATTTTTTTAAATAAATTATATTTATATATATACATTTATAATATGTTTATGCTTTTATTTTAAATATAATTAATATTATATGAAATATAATTTATAAAAATAAATATATGTAAATGTACATAAAATTATTCAATTATATTTATGTATACATATAAATACAATTAAATACAATCATATAATTAGAAATATATAATATAATTAAATGATATATATATATATATATACTGAATCAATTTATAATTAATATGGTATATTGAAGCATATTTAAAATAATTATATAATATATATAAATTTATACATAATAAAATATTTATAATATAATATATATAATATAAATTTAAATATAAATATATTTAATATTGTATATATTTTATTTATATGTATAAATAATATAATATAAATGTATTTAAACACAAAACTACAATAAAAATGTATTTAATATAATATATGTTTAACATAAATCATAATATAAATGTATGGTATTTATAAAACCATATATAAATTTTATATATTTGAATAAATATATTTATAATTACATTTATATTACGTATGCCAATATTTATATATGTGTAATTTTTTTATATGTATAAATATTTATTTAATGTATTTATATAATGTCTATATATATGTGTGTGTTTATAATTCATTTAAATACATTTATATAATGTTTTTATCTAATATGTGTGTGTGTGTGTTTTTTTGTGTGTGGGTGTGTTTGTGTGTGTACACACACTTGTGCACCCACATATATATTATCAAATATGAATTTATATGAGATTTATTTTAAAAAATAAATAAAAATTAAGAGTGATTTATAAACACCTCTAATCAAATGGATTAGCGGTGATTTGTTACCCCCTCCCCCCCTAATTTATTGAATTAATGGGGGGTTGAAAACCTCCTCTAATTTCATAAATTAGAGTGGGGTCACAAACCCCTCTAATATCTTAAATTTGAGGGGGTTCACAACCCCTTCTAATTTCTTAAATTAGAAGGGTTTCAAAGTCCCCTCTACTTTCTTAAAATAGAAGGGGTTCAAAACCCCCTTTAATTTAAGGGATTAATGACTGTTTGTGAACACCCTCTAATTTAGAAGATTATAGAGGGTTTTTAACCCCCACTATTTCGTTTAAAAAACAATTTCCATGTTATATATACAGCCTCTAATATATATCCAAACAAATAATATATATTTATATATATAGTGACTCTAAAATCCTACCGAACATATAGATACACTAATAATTAAATTTGTGGTGGTTTTACACAACTACCTCTAAAATCCAACCAAATATTATGAATTAAAAATGATAAAAACATTAGAGGGGGTTGTGCATAACCACTTCTAAAAAACCTCTGCTAATCTGCTTTTTTTGTAGTGTGTGGAGACATGGTGGCTTAAAGGTGAGTACATGGGAGAATGAGTCATATATATGTTACCAGTAACTTGAGTTGTTTTCAGTTTTCCCTTGTTTTGTTTTCTTTAATGAAGTGATTCCTGAATCTTGTTGATTTATGTGATGTCCCATTTTCCCTTACAAAAGATCTTTTTTATACATCCAACAATTGAATAGAGTAAAACCCCTCTCCAATCAAGGTGTGTAATATTTATGACATGTTTTAAAACTGCGTAGTGGGTGAGTGATGTCCAAAGAGGGAAATATCATGATATGGAGGTTGGTTTTACATTATTTTTATTCTTGGGATAGTGTTGTGATGTAGTTGGGGTGGTAATTGTATAATGGTATTTAGGTTTAAATGGTGGTGGGGATGTTTGTGTGGAAGAGAGGTGGTTTGAGGCTGGTGTGAGATGGCGGAAATGTTTTGGTTGTAACAAGATCTTTGAGAAGTATCTCTCATGATGGTTATTCATTCCCTTCCCATTCTTTTTCATTCTTGGCATTGATTCTAGAGGAAGATAATCATTTTAGATGTATCTAATATAACAGTCCGGACTTCACAACTTTTTATTTTGTTATTTTTCATGTGATGGAGGTGTCTGGGGGATGTTCCAAGGGATTTGAGGAGTGGATGGTGGATTTGTAGCTGAGATTTCATCTGGAGGAGGATTTTATGACATGGAAGCCTATGTTGTGCCATAAAGTTGATTTTTGTGGTCTGGAGAGATAAATTTTGTCATAGAACCCTATAAGTGGAATTTTAAGGGTTCTTCCATTTTTCGTATGGTTGCAGCATTGTTACCGAGCTACAATGTTGAGTCCAAGAGGAGAGATTTTTGTGGTTCTATCAATTTTAGGGAAGCTACATCGTAGGGTTGGGTTGTAGTAAGGAATTATTCATGGTGATTACTTTTCTTGGTGTAGGGGTTTGTCTTGATATGTGGTTTGGCCCTCTCCATGTTATTTATAAATGGTTTTGACTAGCTCCATTGTGGTGTGGTCCCTTCCTATTTCCTATAGACTTATCCTATTTTATCACCTTTGTAACACAGTGAGGTGTGTTCCAATGTGGTCTTCTAAATTTCTAGGTTTCTACTAATTTACCAAGCCCCTCCATACCCTATCATCCTCTAGTATTTTCTCTCAACTAATTGGTGACTTATATGTGATTTTGGTATTCCATTCACCCTATCATTGTGGGATTTGATTCATAACATCCAATGGTCAAGCATTAGAAATCCTAAGGTGATCCCCCATTTCCTTTACAATTATTACCCTATTCTACATTATGAAGGAGGTTGTGTTTGGGGACATGAGTGGTTTGGGTGATGTGGTGTCTGAATTTTGATAAAAGGTGTTGGTTTCTTGGATTTTGGTCTATCCTTGGTGTGATCTTGGTTATAGTGATATCTATTATTTATCCCACCTTTAAAAAATGATTTGGGAATATTTGTTTGAGGTATAAGATCCTAATTCTCTCCTTTTTTATGTGAATCTTTAGGAATTTCATACTTTTTTATTCCTTTGGGTGAATGGTAAAGGTCATATTAAAAAGGTAACTAATTTTTTAAATCTATGTTTGATGGGAATCAGAATAAATCTCACGTGTTTACTATATTTGTGGTATTTTAAATATAATGATGTTTTCTTATTTCCATTACTGAAAATTAAAGATTTTAGGAAAACTTGTTTTCAGTTTGGTTTTTATGAATCACAAGACCCTTTATGTGTTTTTTTATTGGTTTTATCATGCATGAAATGATTAATCACTTATATATGACTAATGAATTGGTTTCCCATAGAAAAATAGATTTATTTTGTAATACCCATGCCAAAGAAGAAGTGATGTTATATGAAATCCATTAATTATGGAAAAATGTGGAAGCTGAAATGTGATATTGTATGTTGATGATCTTATTGGGAACCTATTTTGGTTATGTGAACCTTGTTGGGGATTTTTTAGTGATTGTAATGTCCTGGATTTTTCCATGTATTATTTTAATATTATATGAGAATTAATTCGGGGCCATACTCTGAGACGGCGTGCAGTTCCGAGGCCCGGTGGGCCCGGAACAAATGTTTGAATTTAATTTAATAATTAAATAACACACGCGTGCGGTTTTCATGAAAAAGTGGAATAACTCTTGAATGGGTGCTCGGATCAGAAATCTAAGGGCATTGTTGCGTTCAGAGAAGCGATTTTACCTTAGGTGAGACCTAACATCAACTGGCGCAGGCCGGTGGCGAAAACTGGGTTTTGGACGTAACCGTAATAAAATATTTAATTTAAGATATTTTATTAAATTTTTTGCAGCGGATATCTTTATCCTTTTTAAATAAAGATTAGCGCAGGGTTCCAGGGTTACAAACATCACAACCCTGAAACCCTTGGCGGCTCTGGAGGCTCTGGAGAAAACCTCCCAACACGGAGACGATGATGCAGCGACCGGATCATCACTGACAAACGCCGCAGAATCCAGGTAGGATGTTTCTTTGGGATTTTCTCCCCCGTTTTTGATTTCCACGATGAACGCGGACTAATCCATGAACAGATTAGCCTACGGATCGATCATTCTTGTGGGATGGGATATTTTTCGGGAATCATGGGGATTTGATTATTGAAATTGTTTTGGTTTCCATTCAACCTTCTAACGGTGACGAACCAAGATCGAAACGAACATCGATCGAGGTTCATCCCTCTTGATTGGTGTGTTTTTCTCCCCTAGTCCTTAAGCGTTCTTCGCGTGCGTTCTTCGCGTTATTGGAGGAAATTGATTGTTGCGCATTCGTTTGTTTGCGCAACGATCTGAAATTCAAGATCCAACATCGAGGTGACCTAGTGAAGGTGTGACGGCGATGGCGGAGGATGAATCGATGTGGTTCGGAAATTCCCGTTCTTCGAGCGTTTTCGTGCGGACGGATGGGGATGAATTTTCAAGGCCAATCGGAAACCCGAAACTGATGGAATCGGTTTTTTAGGGGTGGTACAACCCCAAATCCGGAGTTTCGTATTGATTGGATGGTTGGATCAAGATCTGGAGGATCAGCCAAGGCGCACGGAGGAAGACGGCGTTTCTGGAAATTTCCCGACTACACGCCGTGTAGTATGGGCTACACGACGTGTGTTCATCGGCAGGATTACATGGCGTGTACTCCGGGAGTACACAGACATGGGCAGGGTACACGGCCAAGGACACGCCGTGTATATCCCTCCCCGGCCAGACCCGGCCAGATACACGGGATACCCCAAGTACTGGTACATGGGAAGGCGACACGGACACGGGCAGAGACCATGTACGGGCACATGGCTAGTGTACACTGAGCAAGCCCAAGTTCTCGGAAATGGCATGTGATTCTTATACATGTCTTGTATCTTCTCTCCATCTGACAATCCGAATGACATAGGCCGGTTACACGGGCAGTACCCGGGATCAAGGAACACGGCGTGTACCTTTTCTACACGTCGTGTAGTTTGGTTTTTCATGGATTGAACGAATGACACAGGTCGTTTACATGGGAATTACCCGAGGTTAAGGAACATGGTGTGTAACCATACTACACGCCGTGTAACCTTTTCTTCATGGATTAAGCCACTTGTCTTCTGGGACTTGGACTTGTTCTTAGGGTTCATACCCTTGGTTATCTTTTGAAGGTTATGGTATCATTTCTTTTATAAAATAGTACGATCCCTTCAGCATAACTTCCTTAATAGAGTTGTTGGAATCCCCTCTATGAGGTTTAGAGCTGGATCCTCTATTCATTCCTGGAACCCTAGGTAGAGTTCTTGGTATCGATGTGACCAACTTTACTCAGGCACCGATCCTCTGCTTAGCGGATTAGCTCAGACAGAGTTGTTGGAATCACCCTATGACTTGGATGTGATACTCATCTAAGAATCATGTTCTCAAGGTATGTGCGGAGTGTGTTCTCTCGGAACAAGTACTTCTAATCTCTCTCTTCATACCTAGGAGTGTGTTCTCCTGGTTGCATTCTTAGTGGAATCTTCGAGCTGGTTCTTAGTGGTGGTTTCGCAGTTGTCGATCATGTATGAGTATATCTGGATATTCTTTTTATATGTTCGGTATACATATACTGTGTAGAGCTAAATGTATCATTCTTTGTGGTATTTTTCCCTTGTTGTATTTCCTCTGTGGTTTCGGGGTGTCCTGCTGGGTATTGTTATAATCACCCCTGCACGGGATTTGCCCGCACATGTCGTGTCTTGTGCAGACGAGCGAGCCTTTGACATGATTCTAGGTGGACCAGGACCAGACGGTGCTCCGTGAGATCAGGCGGTCCGAGGTGTGTTCCTACAACTACAGATTTCATCCCTAGTAGCTTTCCTTACATGTTGGACTTTGTTACAGACTTTCTTTCTGGTGGGCTTGTACTTTTGGACCGGGTATTCACTTTCTTGCACTTTACTTTCCTATCGTACTCGGTGGTTGGGTTTTAGTGTATGCATGCATCTTTTCCATTTTTAGTAGTTTTTTCTTTTTAGATTTGTGGGATTGGAGATGTGTGTGCGTGTGTACAGGTTAGGAAATGCCTCACATGTTAGTAGCATGCCTACTCGGTGCTAGTCACCAGCCCCTGGCCTATTGGAGGAAGGATTGGGGAGTTGCAGCTCAGGCCCCACTGGGATTGGTCGTGACAGAGTGGTATCAGAGGTGGTCGGTTCTACCTTAGGACCGAGATTCTGTGAGTTGGTTTGGGGCAGTAGTGTTAAGTGTTTCGAGTTCGGCTTTCAGGCCAGAGACCCTAGTGTTGGTGCGGGCGGCTGACGTATCCATACACCAGGACTCTGATAACCTGCTTTTTGACTCGAAACATGGGAACACTAGTTGCAGGGAAAAATAATGTTACATGCATCATATAGGAATGGGTTGTGGTTTTGATTTCCTTTTTGATTCAACTCTCCAGATATACTCACTGACTCAAATACATCTTGTTTCTTTAATAGGATGCCTCTGTGACGTGCACCCGCTAGGATCCAGTAGCTCGATCACGAGGATGACTCCCTTAGTGATGAAACCTCGATACAGGGATTGGATCCCCCAGTTTTACCACCAGGTGGTGTGCTAGTTATCCCACCACCTGTGGAGTAGTGTTTAGTGCCTGCTGTGCCAGTGGAGGAGGAGCGTAGGCTGAACGCACTCCACGAGTTTCAGATACAGAGACCCCTCTGGTTTTGAGGCGAGCCTGACCCTCAGGCAGCAGAGGACTGGCTTGAGGTAGTGGATAGAGTCTTCCGTTTGGTCAGGACACCAGCAGACCATATGGTAATCCTAGCAGCAAGCCTTCTACAGGGCTCGGTAGGAAAATGGTGGAGTTTGGTTATCCAGACCCGTGATGAGGTGACACTTTCATGGTCGGAGTTCGAGAATCTATTCATAGAGTAGTTTTCACCGGTTACCCTGAGAGTAGTACACATACAGGAGCCTCTTCAGCTCCAGCAGGGAACCATGGTGGTGGCTGACTGTTCTTCGAGGTTTACCGACCTCTCGTGGTACTCTAAAGATATGTTCAGAGATCATTACTTCAGAGCTCAAACTTTTGAGCAGGGATTTCGCAGAGATATACGAGCTAGCATCATCCCTATGAGCATTCCTACTTATTCTAGGGTGCTCGAGCGGGCTCTGGTGGTTGAGAGATTCTTGGCAGAGTAGATACAGCCGACAGATGCCAGTAGTGGGTGAGCTGGAGTAGAGACCTCGGCAGCAGGGAGCCGACGTCAGGGACCCCGGCATGGGAGACATTTTCAGAGGAGATCCCAATATAGGGGATCTACCGTAAAAGGTCCGCAGGGCACATACAGCCAGCCTTGAGAGAGGCGATTCTACTCATGTGATGGCAGCAGACATCTCGCTCGGGATTGTCCAACCCGACGTACTACTGACATGGGAGCAGTGGATGGACCACCGAGGTAGAGGAAACGTGTGGAGCAGACAGATCTGTGGAGCGGCGGATGTGGTAGGAAAGCTGGGAGAGCAGCTGGAGGTGGTAGACATTTGGATCTTTTACCACCACCACCCCCAGGAGGTCCACCCCAGGCTCAGGGAGCTGGTGGACAGAGGTAGGGACAGCTGCAGGCGGCAGAGGCTTATGACCCAGGTACTTCCTGAATGATTAGAGGTACTATCTGTGTCTTTTCTACTTTGGCTTCCATATTGATAGACACAAGTTCTATTCATTCCTTTCTGGATGCTTATCTTTCTCGAGACCTTGAGATTCCAGTTGAGCCGTTGACTCGACCCTTACGCTTAGAAACACCGACTGGAGAAGATTCCGAGATCACACACCTCTATAGACAGTGTGACCTGACCCTTGGAGGTGAGAGTTTCGGTTGGAATCTCTCTGTGGTAGTGTCAAGGCCTTACGATGTCATTCTTGGTATGGATTGGCTATCCACAGTTCATGCCCAGATCGAATCTTTTAGGCGAAGGGTGTGGTGTGTCCACAGTGATGGAATGAGGTTCTCTTTTGTTGGTGAAAGAGATACCCAGGAAGCACAGGATGGACTCATGCATAGGAGGGCCCAACCGATTTCACATCAGTTGGCTAGACTATCCCTTGGCGCAGTAAATGTTATGAGTTCCCAGTTTCCAGCGGTAGTGGCTGAGTACAAGGACGTATTTCTGGAGGATGTCCCCAGGCTACCTCCCCATCGGGAGATAGATTTCTACACTGAGTTTCAAACCAGGATGACACCGATGTTCGCATCGGCATATCGGATGGATCCTGCAGAGTTTCGTGAGCTGAGGGTGCAGCTGGACGACTTGTAGAAGAAGGGCTTTGTGAGACCCAGCGTTTCACCCTGGGCGGCCCCAGTGTTGTTTGCCAAGAAGGCAGACGGGAGTTTGAGGCTATATGTGGATTACCAGCTCTTGAGTCAGGTGACCGTGAAGAACCGGTATCCACTACCGAGGATCGATGACCTCTTTGACTAGTTGAGAGGGGCACGATGGTTCTCAAAGGTTGGTCTACGATCAGGATATCACCATTTGTGAGTACGGGATGAGGATATACCGAAGACATCTTTCAGATGTCGCTATGGTCACTATGAGTACTTGGTGATGCCCTTCAGCGTGACGAATGCCCGGGCAGTGTTCATGGGACTCATGAACTGGATCATTCTGCCCTATCTAGACCGGTTTGGATTGGTCTTCATTGATGATATCCTTGTGTACTCTGTGTCCGAGGAGGAGCACGCGAGACACATAAGGATGGTTCTGGACACACTCCGAGAGCACCAGTTGTATGGGAAACTCTCGAAGTGTCAGTTCTGGTTATAGGAGGTCCACTTTCTGGGACACTTCATCTCGGCAGATGGTGTAGTAGTGGACCCATCCAAGGTGGAGGCAGTGCTAGTATGGGATCCACCCTGGAGCATGACGGAGGTGCGGAGTTTCCTTGCGTTGGCAAGCTACTGTCGGAGATTAATCCTTGATTTCTCTAGGATTGCAACACACATGATAGCTTTGACCTGAAAGGGGCATCCTTTCGTGTGGACCGAGAGATGCCAGTAGGCTTTCCAGAAATTGAGACCGATTTTGACGAGCGCCACGATCTTGAGATTACCGGAGGAGGGTGTCGAGTACGTAGTGTTCTATGACGCATCAGGAACTGGGCATGGTTGTGTCCTGATGCAGAGGCAAGTAGTGATTGCCTATGGCTCACGTCAATTGAGGCCACACGAGCAGAACTACGCGACCCATGATCTTGAGTTGGCAGTGGTAGTCTTTGCATTGAAGATGTGGCGGCACTACCTGATGGGTGAGCGGTTTACTGTCTACTCTAATCCCAAGAGTCTCAGATATATCATTTCTCAGAAGGATCTGAATTTGAGACAGAGGTGATGGCTTGAGTTCCTCCAGGATTACGACTTTGAGATTTTTTATACTCCTGGGAAGGGGAACGTAGTGGCAGAAGCTCTCAGTTAGTGGATGAGGCGACGAGGCAGTTGTCCTCCTTACAGTTATCCTTTGTGGATGGAGATGACGGAGCTTACCTTCAGTCGATGGTTTTTACCCCTCCATTCTTATAGCTAGTCAAGTAATCACAGCATGAGGATTCTAGATGTGAGACTCTACGTGCTCATATATCCACAGGTGATGCTGCTGATGGATATTCAGAAGGTGAGGAGCACGTTTTTCTTTTCAGAGGGCGCATGGTAGTACCAGTGACGTTGCAGGAGGAGGTTCTAAGGGAGTTCCATGCATCCCCTTTGGCGATGCATCCAGGAGTATAAAATATGTATCAGGACCTCCGATGTCAGTTTTGGTGTCCAGGAATGAAGAAGGGTGTGGTAGAGTTTGTCTCTCAGTGCCTTACTTGTCAGCAAGTAAAGGCTGAGCACCAGGTTCCAGCAGGTTTGACTCAGCCCCTTGAGGTGCCAGAGTGGAAGTGGGATGGGATATCCATGGACTTCGTGATGGGTTTACCACTTACTTCCAGGGGACATGATGCCATCTGGGTGATCGTTGATCCCCTCACCAAGTTGGCCCACTTCCTAGCCATACGGGAGCAGAGTTCAGTAGAGAGATTGGGGCACCTCTACGTGCAGGAGATAGTTCGACTTCATGGAGTTCCATCCATGATCATTTTAGATCGTGATGCTCATTTCACATTCTGGTTGTGGAAGGGATTGCAGGAAGCTTTTGGGACTCAGTTACGCTTGAGCACAGCTTTGCACCCCCAGACTGATGTTAGATAGAGCAGACCATCCAGGTCTTGGAGGATATGCTTCAAGCTTGCATTCTTTACTCCGGTCGTAGCTGGGAGGATCACCTACCACTGGTGGATTTTCTTACAACAACAGTTATCATTCCACTATTGGTATGGAACTATTTGAGGCTCTGTATGGGCGACCTTGCAGGTCACCACTTTGCTGGACTAACCCAGGAGAGTCAGCACTCATGGGACCAGAGATGGTGAGAGCTGCTACAGAAAAGTTTTAGGTCATCCAGGAGCGGATGAGGACTGCACAAAGTTGGAAAAAGTCTTATGCCAATAGGTGGCAGAGGCCCTTGGAGTTCGAGGAGGGATACCATGTGTTCCTTCGGGTCTCACCTCAGTGGGGATTGCGTGGATTTGGCTGAGGCGGCAAGCTATCTCCAAGGTTTGTTGGCCCTTTTCATATTCTGAGTAGAGTTGGCGAGGTGGATTATCTCTTGGAACTACCTCCTCAGATGGACCGGGTACACAACATCTTCTATGTTTCGCAGCTACGGAGGTACGTGCATGATCCATCGCACGTTATCGACTGGGGTGAACTGGACATCGACGATGGGGTGACCTTTGCAGAGTATCCAGTAGAGATCAAGGATCGATAGGAGAAGATCATTCGTGGACGAGCTATTCCCTTGGTGTGTGTCCGATTGCAGTACGGGAATCTCCATGAGATCACGTGGGAGCGGGAGGCTCAGATTCACATTCAGTAACCACATCTTTTTTAGTAGCCTTTGTTTTGGCTTTTCGAGAACGTAAAATCCCTAAGGTGGGTGTGATGTAATGTCCCAGATTTTTCCATGTATTATTTTAATATTATATGGGAATTAATTTGAGACTAGGCTCTGAGACGGCATGCAGTTCTGAGGCCTGGTGGACCCAGAATGAATGTTTGAATTTAATTTAATAATTAAATAACGTGTGCGTGCAGTTTTCCTAAAAAAGTGGAATAACTCCTCAACGGGTGCTCGTATCAGAAATCTGAGGATATCGTTGCGTTCAGAGAATCGGTTTTACCTTAGGCGAGACCTAACATCAACTGGCATAGGCCGGTGGTGAAAACTGGGTTTTGGATGTAACCGTAATAAAATATATAATTTAAGATATTTTATTAAATCTGTTGCAGCGGATATCTTTATCCTTTTTAAATAAAGATTAGCACAGTGGTCCAGGGTTACAAACCTCACAACCCTGAAACCCTTGGCGGCTCTGGAGGCTCTGGAGAAAACCTCCCAATGTGGCGAAGACGACGCAACGACCGGATCATCACCGACGAACACCGCGGAATCCAGGTAGGATGTTTGTTTGTGATTTTCTCCCCTGTTTTTGATTTCCACGATGAACGCGGACTAATCCATGAATAGATTAGCCTGCGGATCGATCGTTCTTTCGGGATGGGATATTTTTCAGGAATCGTGGGGATTTGATTCTTGAAATTGTTTTATTTTCCATTCAACCATCTAATGGTTATGAACCAAGATCGACACGAACATTGATCAAGGTTTGTCCCTCTTGATTATTTTGTTTTCCTCCCCCGGTCCTTACGCGTTCTTCGCGTGCGTTCTTTGCGTTCTTGGAGGAAATCAATCGTTGTGGATTCTTTTGTTGGTGCAACGATCTGAAATTCAAGATCCAACATCGAGACGACCTAGCGGAGGTGTGATGGTGACGGCGGCGGATGAATCGATGTGGTTCGAAAATTCTCGTTCTTCGAGCATTTTCGTGCGGACGGATCAGGATGCGTTTTAAAGGCCAATCAGAAGCCCAAAACTGATGGAATCAGTTTCATAGGGGCGGGACGACCCCAAATCTAGAGTTTCGTATCAATCAGATGGTTGGATCAAGATCCTGAGGATCAGCCGAGGTGCCCATAGGAAGACGGCGTTTCTGGAAATTTCCCGACTACACGGCGTGTAGTATGGGCTAAACGGAGTGTGTTCGTTAGCAGGATTACATGGCGTGTACTCCGGGAGTACACGGACATGGGTAGGGTACACGACCAAGGACACACCGTGTATATCCATCCACAGGTAGACTAGGCCAGATACACGGGATACCCCGTGTACTAGTACACGGGCAGGCAACACGGACACGGGCAAAGACCATGTACGGGCACATGGCCAGCGTACGCGGAGTGAGCCTGGGTTCTAGGACACAGCGTGTGATTCGTCTACACGTTGTGTAGCTTCTTTTCATCTGACAAGCCTAATGACATGGGCCGGTTACACGGTTAGTACCCAGGGTCAAGGAACACGGTGTGTACTTTTTCTACACGCCGTGTAGTTTGGTCTTGCACGGCTTGAATGAATGACACGGGCCGTTTACACGGGTAGTACCCTGGGTTAAGGAACATGGAGTGTAACCATAATACATGATGTGTAACATTTTCTTCATGTCTTAAGCCACTTTTCTTCTGTGACATGGACTAGTTCTTAGGGTTTGTACCCTTGGTTATCCCCTGAAGGTTCTGGTATCATTTGTTTTATACAAGAGTATGATCCCTTTAGAATAACTTCCTGAATATAGTTGATGGAATCTGCTCTATGAGTCTTAGATCTGGTTCCTCTATTCATTCATGGAACCCTAGGTAGAGTTCTTGGTATCGACGTGACCAATTTTACTCGGGCGCCGATCCTCTGCTTAGTAGATTAGCTCAGACTGAGTTGTCGTAATCACCCCGTGACTTGGTTGTGATCCTCATCTGAGCATCATGTTCTCAAGGTACTTGTGGAGTGTGTTCTCCCAGAACGAGTACTTCGAATCTCTCTCTTCAGGCCTAGGAGTGTGTTCTCCTGGTTGCATGCTTAGTGGAATCTTTGAGCTGGTTCTTAGTGGTGGTTTCATGGTAGTCGATCATGTATGAGTATATCTGGATATTCTTGTTATATGTTCGGTAGAAATATACTATGTAGAGATGACTGTATCTTTTTTTGTGGTATTTTTCCCTTGTTGTATTTCTTTTGTGGTCTCGGGGTTTCCTACTGGGTATTGTTATACTCACCCCTGCACGGGCTTTGCCCGCACATGTTGTGTCTTGTGTAGATGAGTGAGCCTTTGACATGATTCAAGGTGGACCAGGACTAGACGGTGCTCAGTGAGATCAGGTGGGCCGAGGTGTGTTCCTACGGCTATAGATTTCATCCCCAGTACCTTTCCTTACAGGTTGGACTTTGTTACAGAATTTCTTTCTGGTGGGCTTGTACTTTTGGCCCAGGGATTCACTTTCTTGTACTTTACTTTCCTGTCATACTTTGTGGTTGGGTTTTAGTGTATGAATGCATCTTTTCCATTTTTAGTAGTTTTTACTTTTCAGCTTTGTGGGCTTGGAGATTTGTGTGCGTGTGTACAGGTTAGGAAATGCCTCCCATGTTAGTAGCATGCCTACTCAGTGCTAGTCACCAACCCCTGGCCTATTGGAGGTGAGCTTGGGGATTTGCAGCTTGGGCCCCACTGGGATGGGTCTTGACAGTGATGGTGGTTCTGAATTGGTTGTGGAATGTGTTGGGTAGCTGAGTGATATTTTTTTGACTTGGGGAATGGTTTAGACTTATGTGTGGTGGTTTTGATTCATGGTTATTGTGATGAGATGGTTGAGTTTTGATGATGTCTTGGAATATGTTGTGTTGTGTTGTGGTTTTATTAGTTACCTAGTTTGTCATGGAATGAATTGAAATTCTGAATTTGAAAGGACAATGGTTGGAATTAAATATAAGATTGGGATGTAATTGATGTGTGTTAATTTCTCGGAATGAAATAAATGATGTGTGGGATGAAACATGATATGTGATAATTGAACATTATTGAACTAATGTTGGCTTGTAATTAAAATAGGAGTGATGTTGTTATGATTGGTTGTTGTGCAGTGTGATGCATTTAGTGGTGAAAACGGTTGTGGCGGATATCATGAGGTGTAGTGGTGGTGATGTGTTGTATGATAGTGTATTTGGTGTTAACCCATAGATTGGAAAAAGTGTTCTATCTATATATCATGTATTGTTTAATGTTATTTCTTTACGCACCTCACCCAAGTTGGATTACCTTACCAACACCCAAATGTTTAGGTTCTAAGTGTTTTCACCAACATCCAGGCAGGTGGGGAATTGAATGGTTTTCCACCCCCTCTTCCCTCCTCTTCCACCAATAGTAGTGATGAAGCAGGTAGTAATGGTTGATGTCGGCACTAGATGCTAGACCATATAGGAGGTTGGTTATGAGGTCATTAAATGCATACATTTTTTAGTTTAATTTCATTATATTTTGAATTCAATTAATTTAGATTTCCCATTTTTTACTGAATTATAGTATATTTCAGTAATTTAAATTTTTAGATTGATTTTAAAAAAAGAAAAATAAATTAATTCCTCTGATTTTTCTAATGGATTTATTCTATATAGTGTTGGCTGAAATGGAAAAGGAAATGTGGAATTGGAAAAAAGTGGGCCAGCACCTAGGTTGTTCCTTAACTCGCTGCAAGCCGCATGGATAACCTATTACAGAGACCAACCAATCAGTTGGGAGGGACTTCCCTAGCAGGACATAGGAGGGACATAGTCCATGCATGAAGCATACATGATGGATCAAGGAAAAACTCGAGCATGGGGGTCAGGTCTGTGCGGCAATGAGATGAGAGGCTCACATGAGGGTTTAGGCCTGAGCGATGGTAGAGGTCCCCTAACCCCCCATTCAGCTTCTTTGTAATTTTTTAGAATGATATCAATTAAACAACAGATTCTATCCCCCAATTATTTCAATATGGGATTTCAATCTCACTCGAGGCATTGTGAACTTTCAAAAATAGCATTGTCCTAGGTGAACTCGTGCTCTTGGCACTCTTAGCAGATAATCGGTGGCTCATAAACTAGCATAGAATGGTGGGACGCAACCACTCAATGACATGTTCGTTGGTTGGGGAGTTTTTTATACATTTTATGGAAAAAAAATTAAACAACCCAGGTTAAAAAAATCAAAATTACACCTCAAAGGTAGTATCAGCAATTCTGCCTTCCATCCCCTGCATAGCCTATGGACCAGATTGATGACATGGAAAAGGCGGGGGGATGCTGCATTTCACCTCTGGGTAAGGTAAAAGGAGGCACCTCTGATGTAGCATTTGGTCTCATGTATAGAATAAATGTGGCATCAGTGATGTTGTCTTTGCCTCAACTCCCTGTAAAAGGAAACCCCCCCCCCCATTCTCCTCACTTCATATTTATCTCTCCTAAATCCACTGTTTATCCCTCTAAAAAATACCTTTTCAGTGTGGTGGAGTCAGTGGTCCAAAAGAAGGTGGTTTTTTTTAAGAATCATTTAGAGGTATTTTTTTATTTAATTTAATGTTTTTTATTTATTTAATTGAATTATTTTTAGTTTAAATATTTCATTTTTATGTAGTTTAGATAGTTCTAAATATTTCTTTATTGGTTTTTTTAATTAGTTATATATAGTTTGGAATAATAATTTTTTTAGTAATGATTAAGTATAGATTAAGTATAGATTAAGTGTAGATTAATTATTAATTAACTTAAGATTACGTATTGTGAAATTTTGATAGCATAAATATTATGTGGTTATCTATGAAATCAAATATTTTTCTGGATGGTTGTGGCTTCAGAACTGATGTACGTAGGATTCAAAACACTGACAAGGATTTTCGGGCTTGACCCAGGGTATCTCGGTACACGACAACGGGCCTTGCTGCACTCATGGTTTTACACGCCTGGGGGATATGATTAAAATGATTCGTATTTTCTTTATAAACTACTAAAATACCTAAGAAAAGAAAAATCAAATTAGTATATTTATCAATGATAAAACGATAATTATAATGGTATAGAAAGAAATAACAGAAAAATCATTAACGAATGAAAGTTTTTCGTAATTAAATATGTTATGTATTAAGTAGTTTAATTATTTATATATAGTTTAGAAATAATACTTATCATTAGTGATGATTAATTATAGATTAATTAATGATAATTTAGGATTAAAGATAAATATGTATGATAAGTTAATTATAATTAACTAATGAATATAATATGATTAATGATTAAAGAATAAATAATTAAAAAATAGCTTAATAATGATTAACTAGTGATTAAAGAATGATTGATTAGTTAAAAACTATACAAAGAAAATCAGTTGATAAAATGAAAATTATGATTATATAAATTGAAATGGAGAATAAAATGTCTTAAAATGTCAGTATTGTAAATATTATATAGTTTAAAAATAATAGTTATTATTAACAATGATTAATTATAGAATAATTAATAAATAACATAGGATTAAAAAATGAATCCATATAATGACCAGCATATTTTAGCGTATAAAGAGGAACCCTAAAATTTCATTCTAATAAATATTATATGGTCAACCATCATTGTTAATATTTGTTACACTATCATAATTTTTATGAAAGAAACATTTTTGACGTAGAGAGTCATGTTTTCCTATGTGTAATACTATGGAGAGGTTATTCAAACTGAGCAAGAATATTTTTATAGTACAAACCAAATAACAGTGGTTAGTACAGCTGATTGTGTAACCATAAGTGACCATCAGGAGAGAATTCGTGGTTCCTTAAATTAGGGACCTAATCAAGAGTTCAGGTCTATGAGCTATAGACAATTGCAATTCCTGGAAACATTTTGGCATCTAGCTGGTCCATTGGTTGTTGATGCGCAGTGGGTCCAAGTAATTAATTTATTTTCTCAATGATCTGATGGTACCTTGATGGAGTTATATATTGATGTTTATACTTTACAACAAGAATATGTAGACTTACAATTGTGGTTGAAGACAGTCTACCCCATGAAATTGAGCCTATTCCAAATGATGCAGAAGAGGACAACCTAGATTATCTCTCGGATATACATGTCAATCAGACATCCAATGAGTAGTTTCGTAATGATGGATCAGATGGTGAAAATAGTGTTTATGATGAGGGACCAAGGGAATTTAGAGAGGAGTTTTCGAGAAATGCATTAGTTGTACAACAACCTCGGCTTACAATAAATCATCCACCACTCCTTGCATCTTGGTTAGAAGCAATGACATGTGTGTCTCTATTCGAAAATAATGTTCTCACATCGGCAACTAAGTTCCCCAGAGTTGTACCAGATAGGTTTAGTGAGTTGGACAAAACCTTATATGTTTGAAGGAATTTTACAATTAAGATGCAATAAAAAGCACACTAAAGAGATTTCACATTGAGAGGAACTAAAACTATATATTTCATAAATCATGTCATAGTAAATATGTCATACGATGTGAGAAGTATGGGGTTTATTGACGATTTCCCTTGAGGGAGATTCCAGACATTTCATTTTGAAGTTGGAGAATCTCGAGGATTAAGGTAGTTCATACTTGCGTTCAGCCAAGCCTGACACAATATCATACCTCATTGGATGCATAATTTTCATCATCTATTATTGTTGAGAATATTAGGACATGCCAAGATGTTCTGACAACCCTTGTGAAAGATAGGATACAACAGACATTTGGTTATAATATTTCATATAATAAGGCATGGATGGAAAAACATAAGGCAATTGTGAAAGTCTATGGTGATTGGTATGACTCATATCGGGTGTTTTTTCAATTTCTATCCATACTGAGGCATCATAACCATGTTTTCTTCTATATTGATACAAACAAACATGTGTCTCACGATAACCAACTTAATCCACCTCGTGTTCAATTTCATCAATTGTTCTGGGCATTCCTCTCCTATATCTCTGCATTTCATTTCAGCAAACAGTTCATTCAGATAGTTGGAACATTTCTATAGAGAAAATACAAGGGTGTATTTTTGATTGTAGCAAATCAAGATGGAAATTGTTCACCTGTTCTACTTGCCTTTGACATTGTAGAGAAAGAAAACTATGAATCACGAAGTTGGTTTCTATCATGTATCAGCAACCATTTTACCACTATTCAGGTGTTTGATTTATATCTGATCTCTATCAAGAAATTAATGGGGAAATTAGTAGGAATCCAGATACATGTATATACATTAATTCACATCATTGGTTCTGCATTAGACACATTGCTAGCAATGTGCATAAAAAATTCCACAACAAACTGATGAAGAAGGCAATCACGAGGCTTGGTACACATTGTATTTGTTATTTTTTACTATTTCAACATAAAGATAAAATAAAATTATGTGAAATATCGTCTATTCTGTGTAGCATATGAGTTGGATCAACGGTAGTTTGAAGAACGTTTTGAAAAAATCCTCCAGGATAATCAAGAAATTTATTATTATATGATGTGGATTCCAAAATAAAAATGGACGTTGGTAAATGATGGGGGGAAGAGGTACGGACACATGACCACAATCATTGTGGAGTGCATCAATGGTGTCTTCAAAGGGATTTGAAAGCTACCTATAACCGACCTAGTTCAGGATACATTATATCAATGTGTTAAGTACTTTGTTGATAGACAAAAACTAGCATCAGACGGAATATAGCATGGGATAAGGTATGGAAGAAACTTTCAACGAGAGATTGAAAACAATATTGGAGAAGCTTCTAGTTATCATGTCTTCCTTTTTCAATGAGAAGACTCTCGAATTGTGGTTCAAAATCCTTTATACCCCATCACAAATCACATCAATAAAAAATGGTAGTATTACTTGAAATGAGGCAATGTCAATGTGGAAATTTTCAGGCCTTATAGTTTCCATGTACACACACCATCGCAGCATGTGCCTCTGTGAACATATCATGGGAAGCATATATTGATCCAGTGTACCATATGAACATCATTGCTAACTATTATGCTATATCATGGACACCAATTGGGGAGATTCATTATTTCCCAATGCTCGAAGGCCAGCCGATAGTGATACCTGACATCAATCATTTGCGTCCTCATGGGAGACTGAGGGTCAGTATGATGCGTAATGAGATGTACTAGCCTGAAGAACAAGGGTAGAGTTTGAGATGCACCATATTCCATCAAGAAAGTCATAAATGAAAAATATTCCCTAACATTTTGGGTTGAGTTCACATTGTCATCCACAATGATGTATTGTCTTCATTGTGACATTCTCATTTGGTAAATTATATGTTGTTATCTCTTATTTTTTTTCTCAGTTTTCGGAACCCCAAAACCCAAAATCTGAACACTAAACCTAAAAACATCTTTCCTAAACCATAATATCTAAATTATAGATACTAAACCTTAAACCCAAAAACCTAACCCAAAATTCATAAACCTAAACCCTAAAACCATAGAAAAAATCCAAAAACCTAGACCCAAAACATAATATATGAAACCCTAATCTCTAAATCCTAAAACCTAAAATATGAATTTTAAACCCAAAAACTTCTTCCATTTACCATGGTTTTTTATAACATTATGTGTCTAATATTCTAATAAACTTTTTTGAAAATGAAATAATCATATCATAATGATTATCATAAGTTATTCAATATAGATAATTAGATAAATTTCAAAAACATCATTAGTAATTCCCATGGTTTATCTTAATCCAATCAATAATTTGTTAGTCATAAAACTCCTCCAAAATAGGTCTAACCAAATTCAAGAACCAATAATTTAGAAATATTTTCTCCATGATTCTAAAAATCAGTATTCCATTAATCCAAAAAATTATATCTTAGTGACACATACCTAATATCTTAATACTCTATTAATCTTAAATCCTTAATGGAAACATACATGCTTTCAAGAATTAACATTCTCCTTATTCCTTAAATAAAATCATAGATTATAGAATTTATTTTATAAATCCAAAAAATGAAATAAAATACATCATGAATTACATTTTCAACAAATCATTATCTACTTTATTGCTCACCAGTACCATCCCATAAATATCATTTTTCAATTTTCTCAAAATTAGGCACATATTTAGGGTTATCTTCCCCAAATCATGTTCTTTAAAAGAGTTTAAATTTTTTACTAAATCATAAAATCATCGCACTCCATGGAGTTGATTTCATCATGTGCCCTTGTTTCCTTGATAAGAGTCCATCGTTGATCCTCTTTTACTTATAAATGAAAAACATCCAATATAACATTCTAACATTCCAAAAAATGGAAAATAGAAAATAACATTCGAGGGAACTAAACCAATAAAATTCTACTAGTGGATCAACTATCCCACTAAATGAAGGTGGAAGTTTCCACATGAATGACTCAATAGAATTTTGGTCCTTCATTTTCTCATTCGAAGAAAAATTCTATTCATAGCTTGAAAAATTGTGTCAGAAAAGAAACAAGATTTTTCACTCCATATCCTATAACAATATATTACTCAGGGAGAGAATTAATGAATTTTCTATCATATTCAACATTAAAATCCTATCATTGGGTTCAACTAATTGAATAAATCAATAAAGAATGGTGTGACAAACAATGATCATAGTGGGAGAGAACAAAAACATGGAAAATCATTGATTGGATGTCTAAATCATGAAACCTTCATCAATGAAACATTGTGTTTATCCTAGGTCATTATTAATTGTTATCAAAATAAGTTGACATTATCCTATACTTGGAATTATTCCCAGGGTTGTCATAGACTTTATCACATCCTAGTATCCTATGGTTAACTAAACCTTGATCATATAAAAACTATAGTGACAATTAATTTTCATACAAAGATATAAATTCTATGTAGAGTAATGTTCATTAAATAATAGAATGATCTATTCCATAATCATATTGGTCTAGTGAATTTGGAAACATAGACACATAAAAAACATGTTTATAAAGGATCTACATAGTCTCAAAAAAATTCTTCATATTTACCACCCTTCTTAGACATATCAGATTTCATAACATGGGGAAAGAAAATATAATAAAGGGTTAAATTAGATGCTTAGTAAGGGTAAACAATGAATATATCATTTTTCAATTTTCTCAAAATTTGGCACATATTTAGGATCATCTTCCCCAAATAATGTGTTTTAAAAGAGTTTAAATTTTTTACAAAATCACATTTCTTGGCCATTGGTTTCATTCAACATATTCTCTCAAATCCATTAAGAAATGGTATTACAATACAGACCTTATATAGTACATTATTTTTACAAACATAATTTCATTAATAAAATTCACTAACAAAATATTTCTTGGATCAAAATACACAAGAATAGCAATAATTCCCCTTTGAAAGTATCAATAACATATTCTTTACATTAGTGTCTTGGATTATTTTAAGATATATTCCCTTAAAGCATGAATCAATATTTTTACTTCCACAAATATCATATGTGGGGACATTCTTAATTTTTTTTCCATTATCTATTTTTTTCTCTTCTTTCCCCTTGTTATCTTTATTTCATTCAAAACCAAAAGACTTGGAGAATTATATTTATTTTGGTAAAAATAAATTTATAAAAATGTGAATAAACATGGAATGTATTGCATTCTACAAGTCATAACATTATGATGACCATGACGTTATATATATATTTTATGCATACGAATCATTTAATTTGTTTATATGAAGATGTATGATACCATACTACTCACTCAATAGTGTACCCATATTTACCAGGTCGTGTTAAAGGGCGGTGTTGATCGATCAATTAGGGTGTGTCGAGTGCACCATTTTCATCACAGGGAGCCTCCACATGTCATTATACCATACATGTGGTATGATGTATTCTATGGAATTGTCATATCAAATTTCACATTTGTAGACCATCACTTGCTTGAGGCCCTTGTTGAGAGGTGGAGACCAAAGACACACACATTCCACCCACCTGAGGAACAGATGACCATCACCCTCCAATTTGTGGTAGTACTTCTCGGTCTTTCTATCAAGGGGAGACCCATTATTGGACCCACTAATTCATCTTGGCCAGACCTTGCTCATCACTTATTAGGCGCTGACATTTTGTCCGACCAGAGGGATATAGATGGATCATTTATATCTATGCCTTGGTTGGAGGTGTAGATTCCAAATTTACCCGATGATGCTGATGAGCAGACTGTCGTATGTTATGCTCATGCATATATATTATAGCTCATTGGTGGGACCATGTGTACTGATCCCTTGGAGATGTATATGCACATGATATATCTACCCATACTAGAAGAATTTGATTGGGCCAGGATGTACAGCTAGGGATCAGCCTGCTTGGAATACACATACAGAGCATTATGTAGGCTATCACATAGAGACCACATAGGTCTCCAGGGATGTGTCATCCTTACTCAGATGTGGGCATGAGAGCGCATCCCCTCATTCTGTCCTGGGCATGTTGGTCCACCGATCGAGATGGAGGTGTTGCATGACGCTCCACGTGGACCCTGGTATGATCAGTCATTTCTGTTGGTTTCTGATGCTACTAAGAGTTATTGACTTTAATTTCTCATTATTTTTCAATATCGATGATATGTTTTACAGGTGTTGTCAGTGACACAATTTTGATGAGGTTTTGAGACACCATTTGGGTGTAGATCAAGTTGGACTATCTCTTACCTAATCAGGTGTGTATATACAATCAATCACTGTATAAAAAATTTAATAATAACATCAATTTTGGTTTTTAGTTAGTAGTTTTTTGACAAATTCATATGTCATTTCACATTTCACGGCTTCCATACTAGAGTATTATGGACTAGTTGCCAGCATACTACACTATTGGGATTGAGGATGCTATGGTTGTAGTTCTCCTCATTCACTTCCAAATTGTTGAGTGGTAGAAGCTTGATAGTGTCATGAACCGGTTTTTATATGCTCAGTCGATTCCATTGTTGCGTAGACAGATAGAGCGGCTTCATGGGATGAAGCTGACAGAGAGGCAGGATGAGGACAGGGACCGATTATATTCCAACTTTATCGACTGCTATCACAAACGTGCAGAGTTTCATATTCAGGGTGTACCTACGAATAAATTCTTTCTTTTGGAGCTGTTTGAGTATGAGCATTGGTATAGAATGAAGATTATATTGTGTCTTAACTAACACAGCAGAGTGATGCATAGGATGGTAAGTCAATAAATTTCTATTAGTTTTTTTATTGAACTTTTTCTAATTCATTTTGAATCTCTTTACAGGGAACTCACACAGAGAAGCTTGTTTGCATGAGTGATGAAGGGGAGGAGGGCATATTTAGCTGGGTAGTTTTCCATGCTGCAGCACTAGAGGTGAGGGCAACTTTTCATGCATTTTCCGAGAGCATCTTCGAGCATTCATCCCAGAGAGAGGAGGTCCCTTCCCTAGAGGAACATCCTGGAGCAGTTGTTGGTGCTGAGGAGCCACGACCACAGTGACATAGACAACATCGTGTTTCACGTAAGGCCTCACATGTTCCACAGGCCTAGGTTGGCCCTCTATTATTCCAGGATCTACCGATTCAGGATGTGCCTCAGGTGGCATGGGATCCCTCTTTCTTAACAGGATATATGCAGTTCTCTCCATCTTGGGGTCCAAATCCATCATAGCCTTGGGTTCCAAATCCATTACAGCCTTGGGTTCTAGATATATCGTATCCTTGGGTTCCATATCCATCATAGTCTCGGGTTATAGCTTCATTGCAGACTTGGTTCCCCACTACGATGATGGTAGGTCCTTCTACCACCCTAGTGGGAGAATGATCCGGAGGGCAGTACGAGATGGAGTTGACATCTCCTCCCACTAACACACATATGGAGGATGTGATAGTCGATGCTCCAGTGCCCTAGGATCATCCATCTCTAGGTCATCAGACTCCATCGCGCACTCGACGTGGGCGTCATATTCGCAGACCACCATGTGGGAAGGAATATCCTCGTCATAGACATAGACATTGATTATACATGTTCATTTATATGTTTTATGTCTACTAAAATGAAATTACTTTTATTACTATCATCCATTCTTATATGTTTATCCAGTATTTTAGTTTTCATTTATATTTTAGACACAGTTTATATTTGACAGCTTTCAAAGTCGACTACTTGAAATATAGGAATAATTATTAAATTTCAAGTAAATAACTTTAAAAGATTATAAAATATACATTATAAAAACAATGTAGATAAAATTTAAAATATATCCAAAACATCTAAAAAGTTTTCGAAAATAATGAGTTTCATAAATAAAATAAATTAATGAAAATGAAAGAAATGTAAGAAAAATGACTCAGAATTGAGAGTGAAAAGAATGAATGTCAAGGAGGATCCTAAGCCACCCACTTGACTTTGAAATACTATAAAATATAAACTATAAGATAGATATAAATAAAAATTTAAAATTCAACTACTTATTATATGTTTAATTAATATTTAAAATTTCATTAATATTGGTCTTATAGTTTATATTATATTGGCTAGCAAAGTCACGTACTTGAAACATTTTTAAATTTCAAGAAGGTGGATTAGAAAGATTATAAATTATTTTTCATCAAAAAATTTCATGAAATTATTTTTATTTTCAACTAATTATTATATGTTTAATAAATTATTAAAATTTCATTCATATCAGTCTTATATTTTATATTATATAGGCTAGCAATGTCACGTACTAGAAACATTTTTAATTTTCAAGTAGGTGGATTAGAAAGCTTATAAATTATTTTTCATCAAAATTTTTTAAAAATTTATTTTTATTGTCAAATAATTGTTATATTTTTAATCCATGTTTAAAATTTAATTCATATCGGTGTTATAGTTTATATTATATAGGCTAGCAAAATCACATACTTGAAACATTTTTAAGCTTCAAGTATGTGGATTAGAAAGATTATAAATTATTTTTCATCAAAATTTTTTAAGAAATTATTTTTATTTATGACTACTTATTATATATTTAATCAATTTTTAAAATTTCATTTATATTGGTCTTATAGTTTATATTATATAGGCTAGCAATGTCACGTACTTGAATAATTTTTAATTTTTATGTAGGTGGATTATAAAGCTTATAAATTAGTTTTCATCTACATTTTTTAAAAAATTATTTTTTATTTTCAACTACTTTTTATATGTTTAATCAATGTTTACAATTTTATTCATATCGGTCTTATAATTTATATTTTATAGGCAAGCAATGTAATGTATTTGAAACATTTTTTAAGTTTCAAGTAGGTGCATTAGAAAGCTTATAAATTATTTTTCATCAACATTCTTTAAGAAATTATTTTTGTTTTCAACTACTTGTTAAATGTTTAATAAATGTATAAAATTTCATTCATATTGGTATTATAGTTTATATTTTATAGGTTATAAAAGTCACATACTTGAATAAAAGATAAATTATGTTGAAACATTTTGTTTTATATATATATATATAACCATAAAAAAAAATAAAACATTAGAACTTTAAATATATAAAAATAATAATTAAAATAGAAAAAAATTTAGTGTTTTAGGGAAAAGGAGGCATTGTCGATGCTGCCTTTACGCATAAACCTAAAGGTAGCATCGGCAATGATGCCTTTGAGGCATATTTTTTAAAAAAAATTAAACATATGATGTTTTAAAAAAATTCAATAACATTTAAAAAAACTCGTTGGGTGAGGTGACGTCATGAGACCTCACAGTGGCTCACCAACCTGCATTGAGCCGTGATGATCATGCAGAAGATGAGGGCATGCTCAATGGTGACAGTGGCATGGAGACCCACGATGCTGGCATGGATGGCGACCAACATCAATAGAATATGGGGAAGATGGCGGTGATGGAAAGGGCCAATGGTGGTGGCAGCATAGTGGCGACTGCACTCTTCCCCTCTAGGGGTTTACATTGGTGGTGATGTTTTGGGATGACAACAGACCGATTTGAGGACACTACTACGGTTTCCTTGGTTTTTTGTTTGCCTTTGGGATTTTGGATGATTCTTAAATGGGTATTTGCGTCAAGCTTATGAATTTGTGTCATTGGGTCTACGGGCTATCATCACTCTTATTGTTCTGGTCATTTGGTCCATGATTTCTAGGTCTTTATGACTTGTAGTGACTTTCCTCCTATCTCAGTTAAAAAAAGGTCTCATTTCTTCTTATTTTAATTAAGGGGATTAGCCCCAAATCGTTTCTACTATAATCATATTCAAATAATGTTAATAGATTTTTTTATAAAATATTATTAATAATATAATTTTTGAAAAATATTTAGTTAAAATATTTTTATTTATCTATGTATCCAATAATATATTGAAAATTTGTTTTAATTTACATATGATATAGAATAATATATATACATATAAATATATTGAGATGTAATTATTAATATTATATATTATAATTAAATATTTACATTCTTCTAAGCAATTATATTTTCTGAAATATAAATATTTTTATTTTATACATAATTGATCATAATATTATATGTATACAATGAAACTTTTTAAAAAATATTATTAATAGTAATTTTTAATGTAATGAAATAAAATAATGTTATTTACATTTATATGACCAATAATATATTTTCAATTTATTTTAATTTAAATATAATAAATAAATTCATAAATACATATATATATATATATATTTGTAAGTTATTACATTTTCTAAAATATAAATACTTTCATTTTTACATAATTACTCATTATATTAATTATTTAGAATTAATATTTTTAAAAGGTATTAAAAATTGTAAAAATAAATTAATTTCATTAACAATAATATTATTATTTATATATATATCTAATACTATATTGTAAATTTAATTAATTTTAAATATGATAAATAATATAATAGATATATAATTATATTCAAATAATGTGAATAATATGTTTTATATAAAATTCTTAGTAAAATAAATTTGAAAAAAATATTTAGATAGAATAGTTTTATTTGACTATCCAATAATATATTGTAAAATTTTTATAATTTAAATATGAAATATTATAATATATTTACATGTAAATATATTCATATGTAATTTTTATTGTTCTAATTTATAATTATACATATATATTTTTTAAGTAATTATATATTTCCTATATATAAAAAAATATTATTTTATACTAAGTTACTCATAATTCAAAAAAATTTAAATCCTCCAAACATTATATTTAAATTTTATAATCCATTCAAAATTATCAAAATCATACAAAGAACATTTAAATTAAATCATACATTTAAACAATCATATCACATTAATAAATAAATCATGCAAAAATAATTAAATAATGAAATTAGAAACCTAAATTTTAAAAAAAATTACGTTTCTCAAGGCCATAAATAATATCACAAAAAAATATTTGGCTTTATTCAGTTCTTCCATTTATCATCATTAACAAAGGGGATTAAAAGGGGTACCTTTATAAGGGCTCACAAAAAGGGCTCGCAAAATGTACTTTTTTTAGCTCTTTTCTTAGTGTGGATAAAAGTATTCATTTTATCATCACTAAAACGCTTGTTTCTTGTGCTGATAAAAGGTATATTTCATAGAAAATATATATATATTAATAAAAACATGCATTGATATATAAATATTTTTATATTTTTTTAAATATAATATATTTTATAAAATATGATTAAAATAATACTAAATCGATAATCACACTTGATATAAATGTTATCAAGCGAAAAATGGATTATAAAATAATTGATATTTAATATTAATTAAAATTTTGTAAATATTATTGAGTAATATTCATTTAATGAAAATTTAATGATAGAAAAACTCAATAAATTAATAAACGATCTAAAATAAGTTGAAAACATGGCTCGAACTTCAAACGATCATAACTATTGATTCAGGTGTCTGTTTGAGATCCACCACTTATCAAATCAATGCTTGCAAAAAAGGTATATGACACAAGTGTTTTATGGTGCCCTATTCGGTGTTTTTTATGTCAAAAAATTCTCAGACGACCTCCAAAATTGAGTTTTTTTGTCATGGTTCCTTATTCAATCAAATGTTCAAAAAATAAGGCACCTCGACAAAAAACTCAATTTTGGAGGTCGTCTGAGACTTTTTTGACCTAAAAACACCGAATAGGGCGCCATAAAATGCTTGAGTCATATATCTTTTTTGCAAACTTGGATTTGAGAAGCGGTGGACCTCAAACAGACACCCGGATCAACGGTTATGGTCGTTTGAAGTTCGAGTCTTGTTTTCAACTTATTTTAGATCGTTTATTAATTTATTGAATTTTTCTATCATAAAATTGTCATTAAGTGAATATTACTCAATAATAATTTCACATTATTAATTAATATTAAATATCAATTATTTTATAATACATTTTTCACTAGATAACATATATATCAAGTGTGATTACAGATTCAGTATTATTTAAATCATATTTTATAAAATATATTATATTTAAATAAGTATAAAAATAATTATATATCAATATATATTTTTAGAAATATATATATATATATATATATATATATATATATGAAATATACCTTTTATCACCACTTGAAACAAATGTTTTGGTGAGGATAAAAGGCATAATTTTATCAACACTAGGAAAAGAGGTGATAAAAGTACATTTTATGAGCCCTTTTTGTGAGCCTTTATAAAGATACCCCTTTTTCATCACTTTTCTTAATGATGATAGAGGGAAGCACTGAATAAAGCAAAATATGTTGTAGTGATATTATTTACGGCCTTGAGGAATGTAAAATTTCTTTTTTAAAATTTTAGGTTTCTAATTGCTTTATTTAATTATATTTGCCCGATTTGTTTATTAAAGTGGTATGATTGTTTGAATGTATGATTTAATTTATATGTTCTTTGTATGATTTTGGTAATTTTGAATGGCTTATAAAATTTAAATATAATATTTTGATAATTTAAATTTTGTTGAATTATGAGTAACATAGTATAAAATAATATTTTATATATATAGGAAAATATAATTATGTAAAAATTATATATGTATAATTATAAATTAGAATATTAAAAATTACATCCGAATTTATTTATATGTAAATATAATATAATATTTTATATTTAAATTATAATAATTTTACAATATATTATTGGATAGTCAAATAAAATTATTCTATCTAAATATTTTTTTCAAATTTATTTTACTCAGAATATTATGTAAAACATATTATTCACTTTATTTGAATATAATTATATATATATTATATTATTTATCATATTTAAAATTCATTAAATTTACAATATAGTATTTGATATATATATATATATATAATAATAATAATAATAATAATAATATAGTTAATGTATTTAATTTATTTTAACTATTTTTAATACCTTTTAAAAAATATTAATTCTAAATAATTAATATTATGAGTAATTATGTAAAAAATGAAAGTATTTATATTTTAGAAAATATACTAACTTACAAATATATATATATATATATATATATATGAATTTATTTTTTATATTTAAATTAAAATAAATTGAAAATATATTATTGGTTATATAAATGTAAATAACATTATTTTATTTCATGACATTAAAATTTACTATTAATAATATATTTTAAAAAGGTTTCATTGTATACCTATAATATTATGATTTATTATGTATAAAATAAAAATGTTTATATTTGAAAAATATAATTGCTTAGAAGAATGTAAATCTTTAATTATAATCTATAATATTAATAATTACATCTGAATATATTTATATGTATATATATTATTCTATATCATATTTAAATTAATATATTATTGGATACATAGATAAATAAAGTTATTATAACTATTTATTTAATAATAATAATTTTTTTAAAAGAAATGGTTAGAATCATTTTATTTATTTATGTATCCAAAAATTGATTGTAAATTTATTTTAATTTAAATATAATATATAATATTATATATACACATAAATATAATATATAAAAAAACATGCCAAAGTGAGAACAATAAAATAGGAAAGAAAGATTAATACTGTTAAAATATTATTGTCGCCATATGCCTGAATAATTTATGATGAACATGTGGTTTTTGTTTAAAAAATAATTTAGAAGCAGATATTCATTATTTGCGTTGCCGTATAAATTGATTTGTTAATAATATTTACAATGGAAAAATGTAAGTGTTAATACGACCAAGAATATGTTTCCAAACATTCAGATCATGCGATATGTTATGAGTTTTCATTGTTAAAATTATATATAAGTGAAGAATTTTTATCAGGCATTATATTTTTTCGAGCACAGTGAGGACTTCTTGGAATAAAGAAACACAACGCGATAACGGTTGGAGCTTATGGAGAGGACTTGAAAGTCAAGTGTTGGATATTTATAAAATGGAAATATATAAATAATGACTACAAAATGTAAAAGACAATAGAACATAGTGAAAC
The DNA here is from genome assembly GCA_963277665.1 of Viscum album. Lineage (NCBI taxonomy): Eukaryota > Viridiplantae > Streptophyta > Magnoliopsida > Santalales > Viscaceae > Viscum > Viscum album. The sequence continues at coordinate 1,423,659,553 of OY728155.1, read as the reverse complement.
GGAAATGAAAGAATTTAGAAAAATTAAGAGAGAGCGTCGAGCAACTTAAATAAAAGCAAGAGGAAAAATGTAATTGGAAATGCAATGAAATTAGAAAAAAAAAGGGGGGGGAAACAAGAGAAATAAAGAAATAAAAGGCAAACGAAAATGGCATTTGGGAAGGCATGAAGAAAGACCTGGTGGTGGTGGCAGGAAAGATTGATGGGAGGAATGTAAATGATTATTAATCGGCGACGCAGGAGAGGAAAGTGCTGGCAACGAAGAGGAATTGGTGAAGGGTGGTATGCGCCTCCTCCGGAGCTTCTTCTTCGTTGACCCCACTTTCCCCTCTCCCAACGCAATCATTAATAGACTTCCCCCATTATAATATCACTCATCCAGAAAGCCGCGCCCACTCAAGATCCTAATCAATCACGCCCTTCCGTCGCCGCGACTCTTCCCATTTATATATATATGCGATCAATATCTCTTCTCCCCCGCACTCGCACCGTTGAGATTTTGTTTCCAATTTATAATTTCCGATACGATATTTCCGTTGTGTTTCGGTTAATGATATATTTTTGGTTCTGTTATTATCCACCTGGATTAATATTCATATATTTTATCATCCACTTAAAATGCCAGCATCAAAACTCTATCACTTTTAAACCACATATCCTTTTCCTAAATTATAACAACACTCAAAACATGTTAGTTTGGTTTAATGTATATGACCCGCGGTTTCAGCCAATATATCAAATTTAGCTGATAACATGCATTTTCAATCACTTTCAAACCGAAAACAAACTCCTTCAGTATGCTGGTCATACCGTGTGTATCAGATTCACGACCACGCTCCATAACAACTTGCAAAAAAGAGCTTTTATAACGTTAAAAAAAGCATTGTTGTTCTTAATACATTTAAAAGGGAACCACTTTATCATCGATAAAAAAACGCTGATAAAGAGGGATCTTTATCAACACTAAAGAAAAGCATTGATAAATGACACCATTTATCAATGTTTTCGTTAGCGTTGATAAAGGGGAAGTGTTTATCAACATTGATAAAGACCATACTGCGACAATGTGGTGTTTGAATAACATCATGTTGAACCAAATACACCTGTATGCAAATACATAATTTAATTGAAATAAAATTTGCATCACAAATACAGAAACAAAACACTATTATATACATTTCAAACCATTGTGGTCGAGGGGCGATGCACATAGAACCAAACAACCGCACAACTTCAAGGATCGAATCTGGAACTATGCACTTTGATAACGAATACACCAGAACTGAATACCAATTGCAAGAACTTTGATCCCTTAGGGAACCTATTTTATGACAAGAACACCACACACGTGCATGTTTTTTATTAACACTCAAAAGAAAAGCAAGAAATGCTATAAAGGAAGCAATACTGCAAGAACAAAAAAAAAACGCAGGAACGAATACAAGTTTCAAAACGAAAATGAAACAAGAATTGTATACTTACAACACTAGACAGTAGGTCGTATGGCGGTCCTGATCTCTTCAAGCTAGGGCTGGAATCGAGTTCTCCTGGATCTGGTGGACCATCCACAGACTCCTCCTTCATCGTTCATGGATCATCGACCAAACGACCACACTTCTTTTGTCGGGGAAGGACGTGTAACGTTCCCGTTTCAAAAGCCACCTAGAGGCACCCCGTATCCTGTTGGTCACATGGCCTCAAGCGCTTTTCTCCAAACGTCGTAGGTTGACGACTAGCAACGAGGGCCTTGATTGTGATATTGTGGAAACTATGCCCTCATTTGCAGAGTAACACAGCGGAATAAAATAATAACAACAACGGAAACAGTAATAATCCATACAAAAGTGAACAACGGAACTATAAGAAATAAACAGCTGGAACATATATATAATGATGCATGATACATATATATAGGAATGCAGCCAAACAAATCACAATGCTGGAATAAAAACAGTATTAAACCAAAGTACAAAGGAAAAAAAATAAACAGCTCCTCAGCATCACAAGCCTAAGCTTGGTCTCATGCTCTCCAGCTCCACAGCAAGTCAAGTACCTGAAATAGAAGTGAGCTTGCCCTTATCTATACCTACAACAATATAATCTGTTTGGGCCCAAAAGCATGACCCAAACAGGGTGTGAGACTAAATCTCTGTAAGCAACCACTCAAAGATCTGTGCCTAACAGTCAGTGAATATATATGGCAGGTAATAAGCAAAGATACAGTAAACAAGAAAGTACTCAGCAATAAACAATTCCACATATCAAATAAGTAGCTTATCAAGCAAGGTAACCCTCTGGGAAGTACACGCAGCCTATCCCCTCTGGTTCAGTCATAAGTATATACAAAGACTCTCTAAGGTAGCTCACATGGTCAATCCCTCTTATAGTCAAAAGTGGTTAGTGACTCTCTGAGGAAGCTCACATGGTCAATTCCCCTTATAGTTAAAAGTGATTTAAGAGTCTCTGAGGAAGCTCACTCGATCAATTCCCCTTATAGCCTAAAGTACTCAAGACTCTCTGAAGAAGCTCACTCGGACAATTACCCTTATAGCCTAAAGTGCTCAAAAACTCTCTGAGGAATCCCACCTGGTCAATTCCTCTTATAGCCTAAAGTGCTCAAAGACTCTTTGAGGAAGCTCACTCGACCAATTCCCCTTATAGCTACACCAGGTTCTCACAGCCCTATGTAAGTTAATGAGCATATCAATGTAATACAACCAAAGTAAACCTCAAGAACTACTTGACAAATTGGTCTACAACATATCAAGCATGTCAGGAAACAAACACTCCACCCTACAACACTAGGCATGGGAAAACAGGCAAGGCGGCCAAAAGGCTAAGTAGGACAAAACGGTCGTAAACAGAACAAGCATGGAAAAACACATCCAAAACATAGAAATCAACCCTATTCATATCCAAATAACCTCTACTCAAGCATACAAGTATGGCAGACAATTAACATGGGTAAAATGGTAAACGCATGTCAGGTTCTGAAAAATCCGCAAAGCAGAATGAGAATCCCCCTTAATTTGAGAAAGGATTCTACCCAATTTCTCTCAAAGAATTGGACAAAAATATGGAGAATACTCAAGATTGGAAAAGGACCGACCGGTCCGCGTACTGGTCCAACATTGATGGTACACATCCGGTTCAGCGAGCTGCCCCCTCCACAGACCAGTGTCGTTCGCGAAATGGAGGCGGGAACCCCTCCGCGGGCGCGAAGCAGGACGGGCGCCAGGCCGGTCCATCATCATGAACCACCCCAGCCGTGAAACGCACCAACCGGCCCTGATCGCACGCACTGTCATTCGCGGAACAAAGGCGGAGCCCTATGCGGCCGTAAATCACCCCCCGAACCGATTTGGTTCGCGGGTGAGGTGCATCTAATGCCCCCCGCGAGTTGCGGATTGACCAAGTCATCCGTAAACCGGGTTTTCGGTCATGGGCCTTCGCAAAAGGTGTTGCATGACCACAGATACATCTCTTTCCCCCCTCTATAAAAGGACATCGAGGGGGAGAAGAAAGGAATCGATTAGATTCGGGTAAAAGGATTCAGAGATCGGGGAATCGATTGATCGGACTCCATTGGCGAGAAGGTTTGGAGACTAACTTCTGAAGGAAGGATTCCATAGGAAGGAGCTTAGGATTTCATGAACAACGAAGATCTAATTCGCAAACCAAAACAGGTATAAAACTGGAAATGAATTGATAAGGAACCGAAAAACGCATAACAAATTGGTGAAACGCGATCTTAAAATAAATACCACAAGCCATGGCCTCTCTGCGGATGTACTCCCCGTGGACCAGGGAGTTTATACCCCTTTTTTGATCCGATGCACCATGTAACACCCTCCTACACGGGCGAAGCCCTAACCGGAAAGCCCCCGACCGATGACACCCCTTACCACCACTGCTCGCGTGGACTCCACCGCGTACCAACCTGGTATGCGGGCCGAATCGGAAGTCACGTACCGCCCTAGTACGCGTGATGCCTATCAGTCCGCATACCACTCTGGTACGCGGATGGCCTCTCCAGCCATGTAGTACTCCCCTACGCGAAGGGCGCCACTCTTCATGCGCCCATGCGGCCCGCCAAATCCTTCGGTGTTCCCATTCCCTGATTCAGATAAAACCCTTCCAATTTTCCCTGATCCTTCACAATCCCTTCATTGGCCTATTCATCGGCCTCGAGCCAAGGCCTCTACCGAAGCCACTGGACCCGTATGATGAAACCTTCAGGAGAAATAGCGTGCCACTTTGAGTTCATATACCCACGGTAGGCGAGGACAAAGAGGTTTCCCCAACTCTTGAGCGGATTCCCAAAGCATTCCTGGTTTCACATTCTCACGGTAGTGCAGGGTCCGAGCCCCGAGAGTCCCCTTTGGGCATATCCACTTTCCAGGATTGAGGGACCCGCTCGTGTTTCCTTTTGATGAGCGCCAGCGGTGAGCACTTCTCCCCTCTCCAGGGAGAGGCTAGGCATCCCTCCTGGAGTAAGCCCCACACCATCCTCACCGGAAGCCAATGGCCCTTCCCCTCTCATCACGAAAGGTTCATTGCTCCGCTGCGTGACTCCTACCTTCCTCCAACATTAGGGAGAAGGAGAGTCCAGTGGTCCTGGCCTTCTCCTCCTCTCGTCGTCTTCCTCCCCTTTCCTTGGTAGGGAGGATGTGCGAGGCTTTCCATGTCTGTCACATTTTCTTGTTTCTCACACCGAGCATGACTCACATGGGCTCAGAGAATTGTGATGGTCAAGATGTCTGCACAACGACGACCCTCAAAACGAACTACGTGGGTTTTGATCCCTGTCTCCTAAGCAGGGTACGTAGGAAGCCTCCCTGAGGTTCAATCCCAATTCGGGCCACTTACCATGTGTAAGTCCCAATCATGCCCCTCAAAATAAACTACACGGGTTTTGATCTCTATCTCCTAAGCAAGGTACGTAGGAAGCCTCCACGAGGTTCAATCCCAATTCGGGCCGCTTCGGCGTAAGTCCCACACCGACTTTGACTGGGCATCTCTCGCCTGGGTGTCCTTGCCACAAGACGTTAAACTGTACGATTGGGTCCTGGTCGCACGACCTTATAAGGTGATGTGTCCCGTCAAGTGGCACTGAACTACGTGGATTCTGATTCCTCTCAGGAGGATACATAGGAAGATTGTATCATGGGTTCGATCTAAACACTCAAGTCGTTATCTTTCCCCCTAGATGACAATAAACTCTAGAGCACCCAGTTATGAGGCTTTAAACCCGTGACGTCTCAATGAGTCCAAACTCCTCAGAGTCATTAATCCCAATGAGGGATGGTAAACCTCGGGCCTAAATGACTCCGCACCCCTGCGTTCAGTTTATCATTTCCAACTAAGGGGTAATCCGTGGATACTATGATTGGGGATAAACCAAAGATTCGTGAACATATGAATACGTCTTAAATCTCTAAGAGAGTCCCGAAACATGCAATAATTCCCCCCAAAAGGGTGCGATGAGCCCGACTTCCCATCCTCTCGACCAATGTGAGTTCTCAAGCATCGCTGGCTGAATCGCCTAGCGAACACCTGCCTTTGGAAAGCAGGTCCACAGATCATTGGAAACAGAACTGTTGGGAATTTCGAAACGAAGACCGATATGCTCGACCTGAGCGATTGAGCAGAAATCATCCCTCTTTAAGATCAACCGTCGGGCGCGTCAGTCTTCCCACCCTCGATCAAAACAAAAATGGTGAACCCGACATGAATCTTTAACCAAGCATGACAGATTTAACCTAATCCCACTTTGTGCCCCCTTATACTCACAAGGAGGGCCAAGCAAGGTCATTAATTACACATGGGATCATGATATGCTTATTTGACGGGTTTTCTGTATGTATTTGTTAAAATATTTTATAGGTACCAATAAAAACTCCCTTCGATCCAATGACATCATGGAGGAACTCACAGACGCGTACTTCAAGCAATGCAATGACCGGATATCCTCACCAACGAAGGACCCCGTCACCTACTCAGTGTCTTCAATGCTGGGTCTCAGATGCGTTGATTCGAGAGTACCACTTGAACGGTACTCTCCCGATGGTGGAGGCGGCCATGCATGCCCTCCAATCCTCCAAGACCCGCCGATCACCTTCCCAACAACAGTCGCGAAAGCCGATCCAAATGGCTCTTGTTGCCGTCTCAAACAATTTTGGGAGTCTATCCCTAGAACGAGACAATGTGTACCTACCTTATCTTAGAGAGGCGGATGAGGTCGACACTGAGGACTTCATCCCCACTGAACGGGGGTTCCTCCCTAAGGCCCCCACCGGAAGACGTCGTCTCTGTTACGACACGACTCAATATCCTCACGCTAAGTAGGATGTCGCCCTGAGGATCCAGGCCTACGCTACCCGAGCTTCGGCCCCTCGGACCACCTGAAGAGGGCAGAAAACATACTACCAGGGACCGGTCATCACCCTTGTCCCTGAGGAGGAGCCCCGCTGCCCAGTCACAGAGATGTATTCCGAGCAGGCACATACACCTGTCCACTCCTCCAAAGCCCGCCATCCTGATATGGCAACATCATACGAGTAGGCACGTATCCCCGCTGAGCTCCATCAAGCCCTTCACTCACACAGGATGATATCTACCCGGATGACACCTCTCCCTTCCCAATGTCATGAAGCCCACCAACCAGACGTGGTGGCAACCCTGCGCCTGCAGGACCAGTTTCTAGCAGATGCTCCTGACGCCTACCATCCCGATGTGGTGGCGATCAACAAAGCCCACCATCCAGATGTGACAACAATTAATAGGCGAGCACGTCTCCCTGCCAACAAAGGCCACCGACTCGATATGGTGGGGAACCAACATATGCAGGGCCAGCTCCCTGCGGATGAAAGTAAAGTCCGCCATCCCGATGTGGTGGAAAACAGAGAGATAAACTTGCATATCTCAGCACAGGGGCAGACGCGTTCACCTGCCCTGATACAGGAGAATGTTCAGTACCCACTGACCACTGGAGGACCGGAGCAGGATATTCCTACTCCAATACCAGAATGGGCCTTCATACTCGTTCCAGCCAAAGATATATCTCTTCATATCCTAGCAATGATGGAGGACTAGGTATCGATCCCAGATCATATCTTGCAGGCTTGCCAGAATGTAATTGCATCTGCTGAAACAACAAGGACTCGGGCCCATGAGCCCATCTCCCCAATTGAGGTGACTCATCTAAGAGACGAGATAGCCGCCTCGAAGCATATCTGCATCCCTACTTCCGCCCAAGAGGGTCTTCGGCCATATTTCACGATACAAGGGCAACCAGATCGAGCAGCTTCACTCGTTCCAACTGGGGGACACCCGTCCATCACGGTGGATGCTCCAGAGCATGCATATATCCATGCTAAAAGTCAATATGTTCGTCGGCATATCCCGGCAACATCACGAGACCCAATTAGAAAGGGACCCAAAGTTGAAGGTCGTTATCAACGGCAGACGGTCCCCGCTGCCCGCAAGAAAGCACCCCGAACGCGCCGAAGGCAGTCGGAAAATAAAGAGCGGGTTCATGACTCCACTCTGCTGGAAGCTGGGGTTCCCAATGCCACTAAGAACACATCGAAGGCTCAAAATCTTGCCCACCCATTACCATATTATGGGAGTAGTAGTAGCAGTTGTGAAGGTCCTCCCCATAATGTCGCTACCAGTTTCTCTGAAGGTCCTCCCCAGAGCACCCGTGGGGGCCTCCCCCATGGGAATATAACGATCAATCACAAGATCTTCTCTTTTTATGTGAGTCACAGAAGCCCTCAGTGTGACCAGAAGATCAAGCAACAAGAAGGCCCTCCACTTGCTGCGGTCCACCCTGAAGGTCCTCCCCGGAGTATAAACTGCAAAAACTCTCTGTGCAGTGGGACCACAGATTATGATAGTAGTCATCGATATCATAGTCGCAACTACAGAGTCCCTCCCTATAGTGACGTATCATCATGAGAAGAAGGCCCTCCCCTTGTCGTGTCCTACCCTGAAAGTCCTCCCTAGGGGTTGTGTTACAAAGAAACTCCATAGATCCAGACATCAGATCATGATGGGAGTCCTCACCACTCTGATAACGGAGGTCCTCCCCATAGAGACGTCAAGCAACACGAAGGACCTCCCCTCGTTGCGGTACATTCAGAAGGCCCTCCCCAGGGTGTACCCCACAGACATTCTCCATGCGGCAGCTGTGATGGTAGTCCTCACCACCACGACCGCCATAGTGAAGTTCCTCCCCGTAATGGCCCCAAGAAACAAGAAGGTACTCCCCTTGTCGCAGTGTGTCTTGAAGGTCATCCCCATGATACATATAAAACGTCAAACCATGATGGTAATCCTCACCATGATGGCGTTTATTGCGAAGGTCCTCCTCAAAGTGACATATCATATCGACAGTAAGGTCCTACCCTACCAAATCAAGCACAGAAATGCCCTCATATGCCAAGGCACTCAAAAGGACGGGATCAAGCATGTTAGATTCCCAGCTAGTCTCCAACGATACCCTTCCTCAATCAGGAGACAGTCCGGGGCCACGTTCATCTTCTGAACCACCTCGGAATCGCCCACATGATAATTCAATGCCTACCGGCCCCGCTGCCTCCGACCACACTATCAGTGAGCATCTTAGTTGGGGCAACCAGGTAGAGGAATCACTAGCGGAGGAGTATGCTAACATGTTGCACCTGAGGAAACGACTGGACAGAGATGATGTACCAGTTATGTTTTGGCCCACAGCCACCTCTCAATTCGACTTACCCAGAATGTTTCCAGAAGAATGTGTGCATGACATCTGATCCAATATATGGACAACCCTCCGCTGGTTGAAATCAAGCTTCCTGCCCTATGATGGGTATGTAGACCATGTCAAGGAAATAGTAGACCTCCTGCATCACATCGACCTGGAAGCTCTTCCTTCGGCATGGCAACCGTGACCTGAGAGGCATAAAGGAAACCTTGAGTTAGGCTGACTCTGTGCACTACAACAGTTGTTCCGCCTCATTGGTGACGCTCCAACGGGAGTCCATATCAGAGGATGAGGAGAACATGGAGCTCTGCATTTCACTCCGCTCCCCGCCCATAAGAACCTGTTCGGCATAATGTCATGCAACGTCATCACGCCAAGACAGAAATCGAGTGGGGTCCCTATTCAGGAAAGGCGACACACCCAACAGAGATAGGCCTTGAGTAAGTCCCAGAAGCGTCAGGCCCAATGGGAACAAAACATTCACGAACTCCTGAATCAGGCCACCGAAATCATATAATAGGCCTCTCACCTAAGAGAGTACAATCAGCAGTTATTTCTTGCCTCCCCAGAGGGGATTGATTCATAGGTGGACTCGGCATCAGATCCAGTTCACCCTCGAATGGGAGCATGCAAGATTAGGCAGGTAGCGATAGCAGCAGCCACCACCGCAATCTAGGGTCAACCCCAGGCTGTAGGGCTGGGGGCATTTTTAGCAACAAATGCCCTCGTAAGACCAGTAAAAAAATGAGGAGACTCAATGTCTAAGGAACGGAGCCAACCCCATCCCTCAGGGATGGGGGCATTTTTACCACCTCAACAACAACCTCCCCCATGAGAATCAGTATTCTCTCTTCTAGGGAGGATAGTCAGAAGAGGAGGTTCCTGCCCTATCCCGTCCTTTGAATCATCATCCCCTTCAAGAGGGAGGCGTACCGTAAGGTCGCATCAAAGAACTCTCCGCATCACCCTTCTTCAGGGAGTCTGAAAGAAATCCCGGGACAAGAAGGGGAAGACCAGTAAAAGGCGCGAGAGATCCTCTTCCAATTTGGAAGATGACATCTCCTCCACCCCATGATATGCATCCATCAACGCCATAGAGGTTAACCCCATGGGTGATACCGAAGATGATGAAAATTCAGATGGATCAGGAGGCGACGGTTCTGGTCAGGCTGTGATTCACAACAAACCATCAGGTGTGCACACTCGGAACTAGAGGGCCGCTCTAAATATGGCCGCCCCTCCAACTAACCCTCCTCCGCTTACCCTGAGAGATTCCCACAAGGATAAGAACAAAGGACCAGTTACCCTTAACCCTCCTCCTTCTCTCAATAAAAACGAGTCACTTACGCTCAAAGAGAGATTCGCTCGACATGAAGAGGAAATGAAATAATTGAGGCAGGTTAATGCCGAGCTACTCCAGAGGAACTGTCTTAATGAAAGCGTTTCCCAATAAGAGCCATACCTTGCACTCCCAGCAAGTGCACCTCAAAGACCAAGGTTTGCCCCGACAAACGAAGCATGGTCAGGGCCCTCGCCCAATGCGGCGCCTAGCCCATACAACTACCTGAACATGGATTCAGATGAATACCAAGACTTCCCTCCACTCAAGAAGCAACCAGAGTAAGTACATCTGAACCCTCCGAAGGTGTCACAAACGGCATATGCACCCTTGGTGCTGGCCGAGTCAGATCCTCAAGAAATGCCTCGGGCTACACCTTCCAAAGACCGGGCCCAACAGGATGTAAACTAGGGTCTCACCAATACCATCGAGGCATTGATAGCACTATTGGAAGCAATAGAGGGTCGATGCGCTCCGGTACAGCCAGAGCGAAAGCCCTGCCTAGATTGGGTGTGCAACACGCCTCCTCCACCCAATTTTGGGAGCCTTGTATTCCCTATTTTCAATGTATTAGGCATTCCAGAACAACATTTGATGCACTATGCATCTTATTGCGACCCTATGATTGTAACTCTGGAACAACAAGAAGCATTGAAACTCATATTCTTCGTGCGGGCCTTGCAAGGATCTTCCTTCGTCTAGTATACGAGTCTACCAACTCAGTTAATAAAAAGCTGGGAAGACCTTTGGCAGTAGTTCTTGTTCCACTTCAGCTCAATGCTGCCTAAAACAACAGTCAGTGACCTCATGAATTGAAAATAGAGGGAGAACGAGAGGGTCTCATATTTCATCGCCAGATGGAAGCGTCTGACCTACTCTCTGAACATGACAATTCTCCAAGATGAGATTCTTTCCATATGCATTGATAACCTTCAATATGAGCTATGAACACTGATCATACTAGTGGAGTGCACCACTGGTTTCCGCAATATCTCTACCATTGCCCAGAGAATTGAAGGCTCCATGTAGTAGACTAATTTGAAGTCCTGAATAGCCTCATAGGCTCCTACAAAGAAAGCAGTTAGAGCTGAAGCGTCCTATGTCATGCTCAAGCCAGCCCCTTGCGCCTGCTCCACCACCTAGGCCTCCACCAAATCATCAAGGGATCCCTATATATCAACGACCACCTCCACCCAAGCAGGAAGATCAGAGAGGATCGAAGTGGAACCAGTTCAAGGAATGAAGACACAAAGTATACTCGTTCCGAGAGGACCAAGTCTGTGGCTACTTCATCGCTACTATGAATTTCAATTTTCTTCACCTCCTGGAGCCAAGAAAGCCCAAAGAAGTTGGCTACGATGAAAGGCCATATTACTGTCCCTACCATCGAATGTTGGGGCACAATATCCAGGAATGCTTCATCTTCAAAGACCTCCTGCAAAGGATGGTAGACTCCGGGCAGGTCGAGCTAGGACCACCCCCAGTTCATGTGACGTATATTTCTACTACCAACTCTGACAAAGGAGAGGGGTGGCAGGAAGTCACTAGCAAGAAGGGGCAAAAAATTGAGGACTGGAAGACTCTGAAGACTGTCAATCGAGCTCAGGGCATACTCTGAGCTCAACTACTGCAGTCGGTGTTGCCGCCAACCGCCCCTAATGCCGCACAACCGACAATATCGACCTCACAAACCTTCACGAGCCAGTCATCCAGGCATAATCTAAAAGGGAGGAGACAAGCGCAAGAGGAACAGTCTACATCGCGGTCGAAGTTAGCCCCGACACTGTCAGATTTTATTCCCTCAAACTTGGCGCCACGGGCACCGACCCACCAAACGACACCATCAGGGACAACCGACTAGGCTAACCTATCACAGGACAAGGAGCCAGTATTTGGTTCCATCAAATTCTCCCATCTAATGGAATCGTTCCCTAACGAAGGGTATGGTTACGAACCCGAGTTCCCAACACAAGGGGCCAGGAGGAGGAATCGCGGAAGTAGGGGATACCAGGGGAGGCACAGTCGCAGCCAAAACCAACCCTATGGTTTTACCCCAGCCCAAACCATTAATATCGTGAAAACCTGCAAGAGAGCCCTTCAACAGACTCAGTAGGAGAAAAAATATCCCTCCACCTCCACAAGCAGCCACTCTGGCCCCATCATTCTACGGTACCAATCAGAGGAGGAACAAGTTTCTAGCTGCCTAGTGTGCAAAAACAGACCGGCCAGGCCGAGTCCCCAGAACCTTGGAACACCATCAACATCCGACCCTACGGTCAGTCCATCCTCGTCACATACTCCAGCTCCAAAAGTGCCAGCTAAAACTCTCCCGCCAACGGAGAAGCATCGGCCGTTGGAGAAGAAATACGATATCCTTAAGCAACTGGCATCAGTACCAGCCAAACTGTCAATCCCGGATGCCCTGAGTTTGTCAGCAGATCTCAGGGAGGCGCTTATAGAAGCCTTGCTCAGCCCCCAGGAGTTTCAAGCTGAGGTAGCTGCTGCTGAGATTTACCAGACGAAGACTGGACCGACTGAATGCAATGCAGTGATTTCCTTCACCGATCAGGATGAATATGCCATCATGCAAGGACACATCAAACCACTATATGTGTCTGGTATACTAAATGTTGTTGAGATCCAGAAAGTATTTATTGAAAATGGCTCTGGAGTTAACCTCCTTCCCCTACAGACACTTCGTAAGTTGGGATATAGTGAGAATGATCTAATACCCTCAGCCACAACTCTGTTGGGTTACGACAAGAGTGAACATAAGACAATGGGACAAATCAAGAAAAAAAACCCATTTTGGCGACCTTGTGGCCTACTTGGAATTCCTAGTGTTCCGGAAGAACACAAAATTCAATGCCCTACTAGGAAGGTCATGGCTCCATAATCACAAGGTCATTCCTTCATCCTACCACCAGTGTATTAAGTATCGCGTCAATGGACAAGGTGGAACATTGCATGCTAACAAGGCCCCTTTCAAGCTCTCTGAGTCACAGTACATTGATGCCGAGTTTTATGAGAAAAAGAAGAAGAATCCTTCGATCGATGGTATCGACTGGATCCCTGCTCCAAACAGCCAAGAAATAGTTCCTGATGACCCCCTCAAGCAGCTCGGTGAAGACTACATACTGCCCATCAACCATGTTGAGATAAGGAGTTCATGTCCAGACACGTACTCAACTATCCTCATGACTTCATCCATGACGACCGAGCATAGTAGTGCAGAAACGACCACTAACCCTCAATTTGGGGGCGAATACTTGAGTGAGGACGCCCACAATGCCTCACCTCCAGACTCCCTAGAGCCCGTGTCGAGAACTCTCCCCCCGTCGGATCAAGAAGATGAGAATTTGGGGGAAGAATAGGAGGAAGATCTCAGGGATGCACCTCCCACATTTGTGGAAGGTATCTCAACCACTGTGGAGGAGCTCAAGGAAATAAACTTGGGTACCGAGTAAGACCCGAGGCCCACTCTCATTAGTACAACCATGTCTCCCGAGGAGCACAAGGTATATACCTCTTTCCTGAGGCAACATAGAGATGTTTTTTCTTAGAATTACATAGAAATGTAGAGACTCGATCCCGCAGTGGCAATGCACCACTTAGGCCTTCCAAAAGACCACCGGGGCTATAAACAAGCTTCCAGAAGGACGCACCCCACACATGATACCAAAATAGTGGCTGAAGTCTATATGCTTATTAAAGAATGATTCATTCAGGAGGTCCAATACCCCATCTGGCTAGCCAACATTGTCCCCGTCAAGAAAAAGAACAGACAAATCCGTGTCTGCATCGGTTTCAGAGATCTCAATCGGCATTTCTTGAAAGATGATTTCCCAATCCCGATCACCGAGTTATTAATCAACGCAACGGTCGGGTATGAGACTCTCTCCTTCATGGATGGTTATTCTGGGTATAATAAAATCCGGATGGCCCGAGAAGACGAAGAATGCACTGCCTTCATGGGCCCCTCAAGGAGTATTCTGCTATAGGGTTATGCTCTTTGGTCTCAAGAACGCTGATGCCACATATCAACGCGTCATGCATCGTATCTTTTAACCATTCCTAGGGAGATTCGTCGAATGCTACATGGATGAATTGGTGGTCAAATCAAGACAGTGCTCAGATTGCCTGTCAGACCTTGAAACCGTCTTTAACAAAATTCGACAACATAGCCTGAAGATGAACCCCTTGAAATGCGCCTTCGGGGTTACCTCAAGGAAATTCCTTGGCTTCGTCGTACTCCATCATGTCATCAAATTCGACCCTGAAAAGACAAAGGCTATCCTTGGTTTACCACCTCCTTGCAATCTCACTGAATTGAGAGTATTCCAAGGACACCTTGCCTACATTAGCCGGTTCATAGCCAACATGGCGGGTAAATGTTTTCCCTTCACCAGGTTAATGAAAAACGGGGTAACATACCAATGGACAAATGATTACCAAGAGGAATTCGACAACCTAAAGAAGTAACTCTTAATCCCACCAGTTATTATTCCCCCGGTTGAAGGAAGACCTCTTATCCTATATGTGACGACCCTAGAGCGGTTACTGGGAGCCTTCCTCACACAGAAAAATGACACCGGCAGTGAAAACAGTCTCTATTACCTCATCCGAACCATGATCGATGATGAAACTCGATACTCAAACATTGAGAAGAGTTGTTTGGACTTGGTCTTCGCAGTTCAAAAATTGTGAAATTATCTGCAGCATCATGAAGTCCATTTGGTCTCACGTAGTAACCCGCTCAAGTACATCCTCAGCCGCCCGATGCTGACCGGGCGCCTATCCCGATGAGCAGTCATCCTACAACAGTTTGACATCTGGTTTTGCCTCAGAAAGACATCAAAGGCCAGGAATTAGAAGATTTTTTGACAAATCACCCCTCAACAGGGACCACCACACCAGACGTAGAGCTACCTGATGAAGTCATTTTCTCGGTTCAAGAGGACTTCCCAACTTGAGAAATGTACTTCGACGGTGCATCTCGATGCTCGACAGGGAAGAGGATGGAGGATCCCAAATTTAACAAGGTGGGTTTGGGGATCATACTCATGTCCCCAGAAAAGGTAGTCTTTCCATATTCCTTCCTCCTGTCAGAAGGATGTACGGACAATGAGGCGGAGTATCAAGACCTCATTGCAGGCCTGGAGCTCGCACTCCAGGAACAAGTATAGAACCTTAAGGTAAAAGGTGACTCAGAACTGGTCATCATGCAAGTCAAATGGTGACTATGCTATTAAAAAGGAGGAGCTGATTCCCCTATTTGACAATGTCTGAGGGTTAATGGCAGAATTTTCCACAGAACCAACAATGACCTATATTACCCAGTCTCAGAATTCTTAGGCCGATGCATCAGCTAATGCGGCCACAACCCTAGATGACCTAGGTCGGGATGAAAAAATTATCAGTATTGCTCATCGTCGAATGGTATTGCTGTTTGTTCAGACTAAGACGGAAGAAATCGACGAAGTCAGTCCTGTCCCTGAGCCATATGCTCCTGCCATCGGCTAGATGAACCCCATTGCAAACTACCTTCAAAAGGGAGAACTTCCATCAGACAGGGATGAACGAGAGAAAATACAAGGAAGGGCAATCAACTTTATCCTATATGGAGGCACGGTTCAGCAAGAGGTCCTCTACAAGCAAGGCCTCGACAGATTCCTCCTCAGATGCATTGATGGAGAAGAAACCGATGCTGTCATAAATGAAGTACATGCCGGAGTATGTGGAGCACATCAGTCAGGGTCTATGATTTCCCATCAGGTTTGAAGGCTTGGGTACTATTGTCTCACCGTGGCATGATATTGAAAGCACTTTACCGCAAAATGCCACTCCTTCCAAATTCATGCCAACTTCATTCACCAACCCCCAGAGTTACTTCATCAGGCCAAGTACTCCTGGCCATTTTCCATCTGGGGAATGGACGTCATGGGACCATATCCTCCTACCACAGCCAAACAACTGAAGTATATCGTCACAACAACCGACTTCTTCTCCAAATGTGTAGAAGCTGTACCCCTCAAGGAAGTCGGGGAAAGAAACATTGTCAACTTTGTGAACGCCAATATCATCACCATATTTGGCGTCCCTCATACCATATTGACGGATAACGGCACCAAATTCTGCTCTGCTGAATTGGAGAAACTATACCAAGAATATGGAATCAAGGCTAACCACTCATCCTGCTACCATGCAGTAGCCAACAGATAGATATAGGCTTTCAATAAGACCATGTCCAACATTCTCCAGAAAATGGTGGACAAAGGCAAGAAATCATGGCCGGATAAACTCCTTCATGCATTGTGGACTTATCAAACCACAATCCGCACCGCTACTCGGGCTACTCCATACTCATTAGTATACGGAACAAAAGCGGTCCTGGCTATTGAGCTCCAATTTCCCTTGCTCCGTGTTTCCATTTTTTATCATTTATCCAATGATGAGAAATCAGAAAAATGTTTAGGTGAATTGGAACAACTGGATGAGAAGCGGCTGCATACCTTTCACTATCTGGAAGTATATCAGAACCGAATCACATGAGCCTCAATAAAAAGGTTTGTCTTTGGTCTTTCTTGGAAGGAGAATTGGTGTAGGTCCTCCAGAACCCAATGATACCCGGAAAGAAACCTCCAAAGCTGGATCCCAAGTGGGAGGGAACATATGTTATACACAAGGTCTACTCCAACAGAGCATATTCACTGATCTTCATGGACGGGTAGTTCAATACTGCTCCTACGAATGCGATATTTTGGAAGAAGTATTTCGCATAACCAAAAGCAGTTATTGTCCGAGCTGGAGGACATTAAACTGCCAAGCCCCAATGTTCCAAACTCTATGACCCTAAACTAAGAGTATTTTGTCCTCACCGCACGATGTTAAACTACATGGATTTCAGAGAACTACGTACGGCTTGATTCCTTCCCTTGCAGGATACGTAGCGATGCCAAGATTCTGTATCCTAGCCCAGCCATCCCCAAATAAAGTTAAAAGTTACTTTTTCCCCCTGTGTATGGACCAACCCTTCACGAGGTGTATCCCATTCATAGAACTGCGTATGGATTGATTCCTACCTTTGCAGGATACGCAACGACACCAGGGTCCCCCATCCTGGCCCAGCCACCCCCGAATGAAGATTAAAAATGAACTTTTCCCCCGTGTATGGACCAAACCCGCACGGGGTGTATTATATTCTAAAGAAATATGTACGGCTTGATTCCTGCCCTCGTAGGATATGTAGTGATGCCAAAATTCCACACCCTGGCCTAGCCACCCCAAATGAAGCTAAAAATACCCCCTTTCCCCCGTGTAAGGACCAGACTTACAAGGAGTGTATTCCTCATCCTTCCCATATGACGTTAAAATGCACAGATAAGAAATAAAAAAGTTTCCTCTTTCCCCCATATGGACCAGACCTGCACGAGGTGTATTCCCCAAAAGAACTACGTGTGGATTGATTTCTGCCCTCGCAAGATACGTAACAATGCTGGGATCTTATCTTCTAGACCATCCACTGATAAAATAAAACATAGGTATATATACCCCTCATCCTTACCGCATGACGTTAAACTGCACATAATCCCCTTTTCATGTCGGTTCATCTTCGTCCTCACCACACGACGTTAAAACTGCACGGACTTCGTCCTCACCGTATGACGTTTAAACTACATGGACTTCATCCTCACCGCACGACATTAAACTACATAGACTTCATCGAGACCCTCCCAAGATATACGGTGAAACAGGATGGGAATAATCCTTATGGATTTGGATGAATCCTCTCCATACATCAGACTCTGCGACCCAGAATATTATAGATCTTCATAACCACCCATGGCCATCGGAAGTGGAAAGTTATTGACCCGTGGACACCTTTTTATGACTATGCATACCGTGCCCTCAGCGGATCTTCATATTGATATCCCCTGACCCATCTATTAGAGGCATGATTTCCTCAGGCGATACTCTTCCTATCTCCGTATGCTTACCAGCCTCAGAGCCCGCACACCATATCTCCCGATCCAAAAAATTATGGAGTAGTGGTTTGCAAGTTCATTACCCTCTCACATCCAAACGTTTCCAGGGTATCCCTACCTAGTTAGCCTATATATCCGCCCATGGTTCACATGATGATCTACATCTACAAACATCAAGCTAGGGCTAGGTTACTTTGACTCAACGGGCAATTGCGGTGAAGATGTTTCTTGTGTGCTTGGACACCATTATCCCCATATGCCAAACTCTGTGCTATGAGCAATCCAGGATTTTCATAATCATCCATGGACATCAGAAGTGGAAAGTCATCGACCCATCGACACCTTTTTATGACTATGCATACCATTCCCTCAGTGGCTCTGCATATTGATCGCCCTTGGCCCGTCTACCAAAGGCAATATTTCCTCAGGCGATACCCTTCCCATCTCCGTACGCTTACCGGCCTCAGAGACCCACACCAAATCTCTTGATTTGGGAAACCCCAGAGTTACGGTTTACACCCTCATTCCCTCACACTTGTTCAGAGTATACCAGAGCATCCTAACTCAATTTCCCTCCGAGTGATTATAGCAATAGTCACCCAATGGTCCGAACTCTATGACCGTTAAACTAAGAGTACTTTGTCCTTACCGCACGAAATTAAACTGCATGGAATTAAGGTACAAACCATGCACAAGATAAATCAGTGAAGGGAACTCCCCAATATTTAATAGCAACCATGGTCGAAAATCCCTGACATGTCCAGATATTTCTTTACCAAATGACAGACTTTGCGGCCTGGATAATTGCGCATACTCATAATCATTCATTGCCATCGGAAGTGTAAAGTCATCGACCTGTGGAGATATTTGCATGACTATGCATACCATGCCCTCAGTGGATATGCATATTGATAGCCCTTGGGCCGTCTACCAATGGAAAGATTTCCTCAGGAGATACTCTTCCTAGAATCGTACGGTTACCAGCCTCAGAGCCCCCATATTATTTCTCTTGATCCAAGAAGCCCTAGGACCACAATTTACACCATAAATCCCTCTCCACATCTTGTACATGAGGAGATATTCAAGCCCAGTTACATTCTAATCAATAGTGGACTTTGCAACAACGTCCTTACAACATGATGCTAAAACTGCACGGAGCATGTCTTTGCCACTTGGCATAAAGCTACAAGGACTGAGCCTTAAACATCCAGGGAAATGCCTCCAACTACAAGTATTTTCACGGACTATCTAAATGCCCCCATTCCTCGCTGCACAACGTTAAACTGCACAGTATCTTTAAAAATGCTCCCTGTCCTCACCGCATGATGCTAAACTGCATGGAATTTAAAATACTTATACATCCTTAGTGCATGACAATAAACTGCACAGTATCAAATAATAATAATGCTCTCCGTCCTCACCGCATGATGCTAAACTGCACGGTCAAACCTGTAATGGGTTCAGTCAGGCATGGAGGCTTTCCTCTGTCCCTCAGTGCACGAGCCATACCTGAACAAACCACCGTCTCACACCAGCATGAGAAGGGATTACTTCACCCATTTCTGGGGAGTTTAGCCTAGATTTTTCCCCTGTATCCAGGCACCCTCTTTTCATAAACCATACTTTGTACTCAGAAAAAGCCGAACTCTCATAATCCGCCCCTGGTGTTCCCGAATCTCAACTTCCCTGATGTTGCCCGACTGTCGAGAGAATACAATCATTGACCTAAGGACACCTTTTCATGACTATGCATACCATGCCCTTAGCAGCTCTTCATATTGATCACCCCTGGCCCATCTACCAAAGGCAAGATTTCCATAGGCAATGATTCTCTCCATACGCCTCTTAGCCTCTGAGCCCCCATATCCATCCCAGGATTAGGAAACCCTCTGAGCTCCAGTTTATCGACCACTTTCACAACCCTTCCTGAATATGGTGGAATGTCTCTGATGAGATTACCGAGAACCAGGAGAAGCCATTCCATTTTAAGGAATGTCCCAGCTGCATGACTTTAAACCACACCAAGCTCTAACCATCCTTCATGCTAGCTAAATGCATAGGACAGGGACCCTTCGTCTACACTCCTGATTAATACAAATGTTCCCAAACCCTTTCAGACGTCACATACCCTTTTCGATCCACCCTAGTGGTTTTTATAATTCTCCAAGCCACCCATCGTGGTTTCCATAATCCAGAATTCCATAAAGCCCTCAGGCCATCATAAATGAACATTCATTGACTTAAGGACACCTTTGCATGACTATGCATACCATGCCCTCAGTGACTCTGCATATTAATCACCCCTGGCATTTCTAACAAAGGTAAGTCTTCCTTAGGCGATGCTTTTCCTACCTCTACACACCGATACAGCTCCCATGGCTTGTGACATGCCCTGCATGTTGTTCAAATATAAACATGTTCCCCCCACGTGCGTCTGAAAGGTATTGAGACATATTTTAATCAACCAAACCTCATTGGGCCCCTCACATATCTGGTCAAAGATGTTCGACCTAAAACATCAGTAATGATAGTCTTGTCTGCAGGACTTTAAATCGATCACAAAAAAAAGAGGCGCAAAGCCCGTTAGGTCGAAAATCTGAAAAGAGAAACCTAAGAAAAAGTCGAGCCGTACCCGTTGGGTCCACACCAAATGGGCCCAGGAAAAATTAGGGTATCGACGGAAAAGAAAAAAAATTTGTGGTGTTTTTCTATAAAATCCTAGCAATAGTCAAACTACGCTCGCTAGATCCCTTGGTCCAGACAAAAAAAATTAGAGCTCATTTCTATTTTATCAATTGTACCTAACTATGATTATTCTAAGTTCGGTGAATTATCATATACAGTAACTATGTCAAATAATTTCTATCAGAGGAGAATGCAAAAAAGAGTGCTAAAGAGAAAAATCTTTTTGTTCCATAACAGAGTTGATGAGAAGGGATTCCATTACCCGGAGCCTCCCCTGATAGTGAAAGGTTATTACATGAGACTTTTAGCAGATTCATAAAGTTGTATCAGGCGCTAATGATAATCCTTGATCGCTTGATGGAGATTCTGCAGCAAATCCAACTCAGCTTCTGCATCAGCCCGCAGTGCTTCCGCTTCCTGTGTTGCCTTTAAGCTCGCCCTCATCTCCTCCTCCATCTGCCGCTCCCCTTATTCAATTATGGCTGTGGAATTAGCCTCCTCCTACTACAGCCACTGTATGTCACTCCTCAGCACCGCCAGTCAAGAATTCTGCTTAAGGACTTCTCCCTGAAGTCTCGCGACTACCCTGGCATGATCATGAGCTTCTGTTAGGAAAAATTGTCGGGTCGTGGAAAGGTAGGCTTCAAACTAAGCAGAAGAAAGGCGATATTCAAAACTGCCAAACCTCTCCCAGTCAGCTACCACCTGCTTGACAAGATCACAAATTCCATGGTAGTCAAAGCTGTAAAATCCCAGTAGCATAAACCGATCATGCAGATTCGGAAATTTAGTCGGCATATCGGCCAAGGGCGTCTGAGAAATTAGTTTCTAGATTTTCTCCCATTCCCTTTGGTGAGCAGGTAAAAGACTAGAAAGGACCCATTGATCAGGCTCGGAGTCACTCCCAGATGAAGATACATACTATGGGATAAACATCACCAAGGAGGGACCTGATACAACTTCAACCGCAATCTCTGACGCCGTAGCACCTTCGCCCCTGGCAGTTGTGGTCACAGGCACGATTGGATCCGATGGCACAATCGCTAGCACCGAAGGTTGTGGTCCTAAATCCCAAAAGTTGATAAGATAGATAAGTATCCCTAATAAGAAAAGGGAATATAAGTTATTTAGTGGAAATAGATTGAGAAGAGTACCCCCGATCATCAAGGCGTCGGTGCCCTGAAGCTCTACGTCGCCGCTGCCGCTCGAGGAAGACGCTACATCTTTAATGAACAATAGAGTCCTGGAAACCCCTAGAGGTTCCCAGGACCTAAGGCCATGCCCAAGGCCAGCAACTCCGAAAGCTGTCTCCAAGCGGTCATCTACGGAGATCATGCTCGGGGAAATTACTCCCCTGGTAAACAAAATGATGGCCCGCTCTGGGTTCTCAACAACTGGATTGATAACAGGCTCTTTCTCCATCACCATGGGATCCATCGGGTCCGAGGCAGCTAACCTCGTCAGATCTAGGGCCTCCTCGGTAATCACGGGCGCCCCATCCTCCCCCGCAGCTATAGAGGCTGTGTGATCAATGGGAGTCTCATCTTCCAGCTCCTCCTCCTCTGACGTATCCCCAGTCATTGAAGACAGAAGGAAAGCGTCCGTACCACTAGTCACTTTAGTAGGGCCCACCATCTCATCATGCTCAGGTATGGCCGAAGGTGGTCCCTTAGATAATAAAGGGGCAGAAGGTACGACCACTTGGGTAGCCACAACCAGTTCACTGATTGGACTTGCACTATATCACCAAAACAGTTAATAACTGGAAGAGTCAGAACATATGAGTTGGTAATCGAGGAAACTGAAATCATGATTACCCGTCGTTCCCTGTCAGAGCTGTTCTGATAATTGGGATGCCTACTGACATCTTTGGATCAGCCCAAGGGACAATTCTCCACTCGGAACCCTAGGAGGAGCTTGAGGAGGAAAGACCCTATTCAGATCCGCGATGGTCGCTTCCATGTGCTCAACTGCACTAGGAGACCCCTCCTCGATGACCCCCATAGTCGAAGGCGCATGCTCGCCTACTGCGGTACCCCGATGAGTATACTCTAGGGAA
This sequence comes from Viscum album, assembly GCA_963277665.1. Lineage (NCBI taxonomy): Eukaryota > Viridiplantae > Streptophyta > Magnoliopsida > Santalales > Viscaceae > Viscum > Viscum album. Next base: position 1,423,636,737 of record OY728155.1, on the reverse strand, counting down.
GGAATTGCCCCCTGGGATTCCTCGGCACCCTGTATAAAGGGAAGAAACTTTAGAACCTTCACAGTAAAGAAGGAAGAAGGCCAGGATAGACGAGAAGGGAAACCTCTTCCTCGGGATCTGACGATTCGGGATGCTTCATCATCATGGACACCTGATTAGACCCGTAAAGCCGGTTTCGGAGTGAATGCACATATGCATCTATTTCCTTCAAAGAGGTGACTATTTCATCTAGATCCTCTTCCAACAATAAGTGAGGAGGAGCAAAGATAGTCCCAATACCCGGCAGCTCGAGAGAGCTCTTTTGGAGTAATGCCCAAACCATTTCATCTGAGACACTGACCCTTAGGTCATCCCAAATCTTCCACGCGTCTGGAAATTCAGCCATAACAGGAACATCTAGCCGGGCGGGATTGACCTGAGAGGGTCAGGTAGCGATAGGGGCTGGTGAAGGCACCAATAGCCGTGGTTGTTTTCTAGGTCTCGCTGCCGCCCTAGAACTCTCAGAAGCTACTTGTGGGAGGGACCTCACAGGAAGGGGGGAAATTACCTTGCCTCAGCTACAGCAGGGGAACTAGCGGAATCATCGCCCCCTGAAGAGTGATCTCTCTCTTCCTCCTTCTCATCAGCCACCAATCGCAGCAGGGCCTGGACTTAGTGAGTTAACACCACATAACCCTAGCGTGCATTAAGGTATGCCTCGAGGTCTCAGAGATACCGATTGACCCTCTCTAGGTCCACATCATAAAGGATGTAGCATGAGTAGATATATAGCTCGGCCCATCGAACGCCACTTCTGATTCCTGGAGATACTACCACAAATAACGGGGGTATTGGCTGCGAAAGGATGACTGGACTTTGAATTCGCCCCATTGGCCCCAGGCCGCCGGGAAGGCAGCATCAGCAGGAATGACCAACTCTCTCCGTACAGCTTCGAGGGAATGTGAGGAGACACCTCTGTCCGTTAAAACCTTCCCTGGAAGCACATGACCAGTAGGGATATGGAGAACCTTTCTCGGCCTGGTTGGATCACTATCCCCCTTCCGATTCCTCTTTCCCTTTGATGGCTTAGGACTCGAGATAGTGGGCACCCACAACCCTAAATGACTATTTGGGTATGATTTCACCCAAGAGTCGACATAGCATTTGGATAAGAAAGGCATGGAGTCTGCAAGCGCGGGGGTCATAACCTCACAGTCAGTGTCCTCCCGGGTGAAAATTAGCCACAATTGTCTGACCACCATCAGATGAAGGTTCCCACGGGAGCCATTGAGAGCAGGGGGACACAGCGCCTGGACGCAACGAAATTGACGTCCGAATCGGCAAGGCGTATACCCCTCACAGATCAGTTCCCCACTAATATGATCCACCGGAATACCCTCTCGGAGGGAAAATAGGTAGCCACGCTTGCTAAATTCCTCTGATATGGTGTTCATGATCATGCTGGTTGGGGACGAATATGGTCGGATATTGAAATGATCATAGCTCTAGATCTGGCTTGACAGCTGCCGCATATTCTAATCTGTCTGTTTTCCATCCTTCTCTTGGGCCACCCACTCCTCGGGCATAACCCCACTGGTCAATTGCAAATTCAGACAGAATATGGTCCCCGGAATCTGAAAAGTATTGATGAATGTATAAAAATTCTTAATATTCACTCCCAACCATCCCGAGAGGATTTTAAAAGGGCCAAATACCCGGTTTGGATGACTCCCCTCGGTAATATTTCCAAGAAACTGATATATCCTAGCCAGTACTAGGACGGCCAAGTTGATGACATTGTCGGTGGCCAGCTGTTCCACCATAACAAAAGTATAGACCCGCACGCCGCCAGTCTTTCATACGAGTAATAGCCATCCACTCAAGAAAATGGCCAGAAACGCCGCCAGACGGAGCAGCTGATCAATGCCCAGCACAAGTTCCCAACCCCAGCTGTTGAACTGGCCTTCCTCTAGGATTAGCCAATAACTACCCCTCTGCCTTCGGGACTCCATCAAAGGACATGTCTTTTGACTATGCAGAAGAGCCATGGACTTACTCTCTATGGAAAAAGCTTTGATCCATTCATGATATGTGACAAGCTGTTTCAGAGATATATCCTTTTAATACTCCTGAGCCTAATCAATGAGATGCTTCACCAAGGGAGGCGTCCTCTCTTCGTTATCCCACACAGAAGGGGGAGGTAAGAATTCATCATACATGCCTCCAACAATTGGGACCCCTAAAATCTAGGAGACATCCCAAAGACTCATACCCACCTCCCCATGGACCAGATGGAATGTGTTGGTATCTGGACTCCAACGGCTCATAAGCTGCTTGGCAAGGGCGTGGGACCGATGGGTATAAGTCTGGGACACCCAGGCAGCTTCATATAGACCCACATATCACAATTCCGCTTCAAACTCTCCACATCTCTGGCAAACCCAGAAGGGAAACCCCTAATACAACGACTTAAATGCCCCTCTAGGCCATAGGTCCCAGTCTGCTAACCAGCCATGTTGGTTGTTTACCATAGCATTGCGGGAAATGCTCTAGTAACAGTGAATTGCCCCATCCTGCTGATGTTGTTCTCCTGTCAGGGACACATGAAGGTGATTCAGCACAGACCCGAAAGATGTATCCCTTGGGGTATACCACCCTCTAGAGGTTATCACAACTAGAGGGATAGTACTGGTAAATATCCATGTTGCGGGATTGTTGTCACGATATAACACTGGAATCGGTGTATTAGACAATAAACTGAACCCGTAGGCAGGAAGGCTATTGGAAAAGGGGTACTCCCATAGTGACTCAGAGAGAAAGTTTGTAAGGATGGGGTATAGTGGAGTGTGGCAGACTCCATCTTGAACAGAGGTGGCCACATCCTTTAAGCATTGATCACCAATTGGAAGAGGCTCGACAACATGCCTAATTGAAGGTTGAGGAGGAACCATATTTTCTCCCTGCATCATTGAAACCATACAGATGGTTAGTCCAAAATAATAAAACTTCGACAAAACACCAATTATTTGACAAAAGACTCTCTCAAAGAGCCTTCATGACAAAATCTGCAAGATGGCCTCAAAAGGTGGTTCGTGATAGCTGCATCCAACAAACCATCCCTACGCGGAAGAAGTCCATGATACTATGGCCCACGGAGCATTGGCCGGAAAGCCACGAACCAGGATACCACATGGAATCTCAATTCCTAATTGAAATGTTTAAGTTTGGAAAACATAAAATATTTTTAAAATATGGAAGATTTCTGATCCGCGGACCATCCAAAACCGTGTACCGATTTCCTACGCGGCATGTCGTGACTTACTTTTTAATTGATTAAAAGTTTTTGTTCACGGCTGGGAGATTGTTCCGCGGGTGAATGAAAGTGCGAATGAGGAATGGTTCATAGAAATAGAAGCTGGTTCGTAGACGAGGAGTTTCACGAAGGAGCGGGTGCGCAGAGACAAAAAAAAGCGAGAGCTCTGTTTTCGCGAGGAATCTGGTAAAGGACAAGGGTAGAGGCACCCTTATTTATAGGCATGGTACCCTACCGGGTCCACTCCTCCACCACAAACTATCCAAGTTTTACGACCACTCTACGCTGGAATAGCCTCCTCTTCGTTCTGATCGGACCCCATTCCAATAGGGGGTATTTGTAGGGTCCTGAAAAATCCGAAAAGGAGAATGAAAATCCCCCTTAATTTGAGAAAGGATTATACCCAATTTCTCTCAAAGAATTGGAAAAAATATGGAGAGTACTCAAGATTGGAAAAGGACTGACTGGTCCACGTACTGGTCAAACATTGATGGTACGCGACCGGTTCAGCGAGCCGCCCCCTCCACAGACCAGTGTTATTCGCAAAACAGAGTCAGGAACCCCTCCGTGGGCACGAAGCAGGACGGGTACCAGGCCGGTCCATTGTCACAAACCACCCCAGTCGCAAAACACGCTAGCCAGCCCAGACTGCATGCACTCTCATTCATGGAATAGAGGCGGAGCCCTGCATGACTGCAAATCACCCCCTGAACCGATTTAGTTCGCGGGTGAGGTACATCCAATGCCCCCCGCGAGTTGTGGATTGAACAAGTCATCCATAAACCGGGTTTTCGGTCATGGGACTCCACAAAAGATTCCACATGACCACAAATACATCTCTTTCCCCCTCTATAAAAGGACATCTAGGGGGAGAAGAAAGGGATTGATCAGATTCCGGTAGAAGGATTCAGAGATCGGGGGATCAATTGATCAGACTCCATCGGCGAGAAGGTTTGGAGATCGACTTCTAAAGGAAGGATTTTGGAGGAAGGAGCTTAGTATTTCATGAATAGAGAAGTTACAATTCACAAAATAGCACAGGTATAAAACTAGAAATGAATTGATAAGGAACAGAAAAATGCATAACAAATTGCTGAACTGTGAACTTAAAATAAAAACCGCGAGCCATGTCCTCTCTACGAATATACTCCCAACGGACCAGGGAGTTTATGCCCTTTTTCAATCTGACGCACCATGTATCACCTTCCTAAATGTTCGAAGCCTTGACCAGTAAGCCCCCAACCAGCGACACCCCTTACCGCCGCTGCTCGCGCGGACTCCACCACGTACCAACCTGGTACGCGGGCCGAACCTGAAGCCACGTACTGCCCTGGTACGCGGGATTCCTATCAGTCCTTGTACCACTCTAGTACATGGAAGGCCTCTCCAGTTGTGTAGTACCCCCCTACACAAAGTTCTCCACTCTTCATGCACCCATGCGGCCCGCCAACTACTTCGGTGTTCCTATTCTCTGAGCCAGATAAAACCCTTCCAATCTGGCCCAATCCTTCGCAATCCCTTTAGTGGACCATTCATCGGCCCCGAACCAAGGCCTCTACCAAAGCCACCGAACCCATATGATGAACCTTCAGGTGCATCAACACACCACTTTGAGTTCACATACCCATGGTAGGTGAGGACAAAGTGGTTTCCCAAGCTCTTGAATGGATTCCCGAAGCATTCCTGGGTTCACATTCTCACCGTAGTGCAGGGTCCGAGCCCCGGGAGTCCCCTTTGTGCCTCTACACTTTCTAGGATTGAGGGACCCCGCTTGCATTTCCTTTTGACTAGCGCCAACAATGAGAACTTCTCCCCTCTCCTGGGAGTGGCTGGGCATCCCTCCTGAAGTAAGCCCCACACCATCCTCGCCGGAATCCAATGGACCTTCCCCTCTCATCATGGAAGGTTCATTGCTCCGCTGCGCGACTCCTACCTTCCTCCAACATTAGGGAGAAGGAGATTCTAGTGGTCCCGACCTTCTCCTCTGCTCGTCGTCTTCCTCCCCTTTCCTCGGTAGGGAGAATGTTTGAGGCTTTCCAAGTCTGTTTCATTCTCTTGGTTCTCACACCGATCATGACTCATGTGGGCTTAGAGATTTGTGATGGTCATGACGCCCGAACAACTACAACCCTCAAAATGAACTACACGGGTTTTGATCCCTGTCTCCTAAGAAGGGTACATAAGAAGCCTCCCCGAGGTTCAATCCCAATTCTGGCCACTAACCATGTGTAAGTCTCAATCATGCCCCTCAAAACGAACTACATGGGTTTTGATCCCTGTCTCCTAAGTAGGGTACATTGGAAGCCTCCCCAAGGTTCAATCCCAATTCAGGCCGCTTCGGCGTAATTCCTACACCAAATTTGACCGGGAATCTATCACCTGGGTGTCCTTTCCACAAGACATTAAACTGTACAATTGGGTCCTAATCACACAAAATTTAAAGGTGATGTGTTCCGTTAAGTGGCACTGAACTATGTGGATTCTGATTCCTCTCACGAGGTTACGTATGAAGCCCGTATCACAGGTTCGATCCAAATGATATATTCATTAACTGTCCCCCCTAGATGATAATAAACTCGAGATAAACTAGTTATGATGCTTCAAACCCATGCTATCTCAATGAGTCGAAACTCCTCATAGTCATTAATCCCAATGAGGGATGGTAAACCTCAGGCCTAAATGAATCTGCACCCCTGCGTTTAGTTGATCATTACCAACTAAGGGGTAATCCGTGGATACTGTGCTTGGGGATAAACCAAAGATTCACAAATATATGAATACGTCTTAAATATATAAGAGAGCCCCAGAACAGACAATAATTCCCCCCAAAAGGGTGCGATGATCCTGACTTCCCATCCACTCGACCAATGTGAGTTCTCAAGCATCGCTGGCCGAATTGACCACCCAACGCCTGCCTTTGGAAAGCGGGTCCATAGATCATTGGATACGGAACCATTGGGCATTTCGAAATGAAGACCGATATACCTGACTAGAGAAATTGAGTAGAACTGATCCCTCCATAAGATTGACCACCGGGCGCATCGGTCTTCCCACCCTTGGTCGAAACAACGCACAATATCCCGATTAAGGGTATTGGCCAAAATTTCACATATAAATCAATGCCTTTCAACAGAAAAGAACTAACCACATACCTCAGTGTTGGGAGATCAATATACACTGGTGTCGGCCCTTGGGTTGACCTAGAACACAGTAGATCTACAAAAATGTCTAAAATGTTCAACCCACGATATCTCCCGAGAGAGGAGGAATCAGAAGATGGTGCTCTAGGAGAAAAGAGGACTCACTGATGTGATTCCAATGAAACATATGATGTTAGATTCAGAAGAAAGATGCTCACTCGATGGTTCGCAAAGATCTGTGGTCGTACGATGCACCTAGATGAGATGAACGAAGAAGGGGTGTTTTTGTCGATTAGACGCGACCTCGGTGAGTTTAATGAAAAAAAAGAAAATACGTGGCATGTAATTTTGAAGTACAGGGCATGTAAATTCCGTTTCTGTACTCCACTTTAAGTGCCCTCCAAGTCAACCCCACATGGCCATGTGCATGGCCGCTACACGGCCAACACACAACTACTTGTGATAACCGAGTACACGGTGTGTACTCATAAAGTACATGGCGTGTACTTCAAAAATTTCCAGGAATTCCTCTATTTCTCAAAAATGACCAGAAAAGAAAAACATACCTGAAAAGAAAATCCGAGTTCTTACAAACTTCCCCCCTTAAATAAATTCATCCCCGAATTTCCCTAGCAAGGTGGAATAGAAGAAGAAACCCTGAACAATTCTGGCCATTGTGCTCGTACATCAGCCTCTCTCTCCCAAGTCTCATCCTGTACTCATTCGTGCTGCCATAGCACTCATACCAGAGGAACAGACCATCCACGAAGAACCTTTATACTGCGATCAACAATCGGGATAGGATGATCCTTGAATGATTTGTCCACTTCTTACTTGACCTCCTTAGGTTGGAAAACATGAGATGAGTCTGAAAAGTAACATCGAAGCTATGAAATGTGGAAGACGTCATGCATAGTCTGATACCTTTGAGGTAACTTCAACTGATAGGAAATCAGACCGACTCTCTCCAATGCCTCAAATGGCCCGATGTACCTTAGAGAAATCTTACCCTGTCTCCTGATCCTTCGGAGCCCCAACTTCGGTGTGACATGTAGAAAAACCTGATCCCCGACCTTAAACTCCAGAGGTCGTCTCCACTGATTAGCATAAGACTTCTGTCGAGACTGTACTGTAGCCATCCTCTTTTGAATCAACTCTATCTGCTATGTGGTCTCCTGAACAAGACGAGATTCCAGCATAGCTGCCTCTCTTGGCTCCAGCCAATATAAGGTTGATCAGCATGGCCTACTGTACAAAGCCTCATAAGGTGCCATCTGAATAGTTGTTTGAAAACTATTATTATAGGTAAACTCCACGAGAGGTATGTGATTTTCCCAAGAACCTCCAAAATCCAGGATGCATGCTCGAATAACTTCCTCAAGCACATGAATCATACGCTCGAACTGACCATATGTCTGGGGGTGGTAAGTTGTACTCAAAAGTACCTGCGTGCCCAAAGCCTTCAAAATCCCCTGCCAGACCTGAGAAGTAAAATGTGCATCCCTACCTAAACCAATGGAGTGCGGAACTCCAAGAATATGTAAAATCTCTTGGATGTACAACCATCCCAACTCATCATCACTAAAGGTCTCCTTGATCGGCAATAAGTGAGCAACCTTCGCGAGTCTGTCAATGACAACCCATACTGCATCATTCCCTCAAGGCAACCTCGGAAAACCTGTCATGAAATCCATCGCGACATCATTTAATTTCCACTCGAGAATGGGTAACTGCTGCAAAAGACCTGTTGGTCGCTGATGCTCCACCTTCACCTGCTGACAAGTGGAACACCTCATGATGAAACCTGCAACATATCTCTTCATACATGGACACCAATACTGACAGTGTAGATCACGATACATCTTGGTGACACCAGGATGAACTGCCCAAACTGAGGAATGAAAGTTCCATATTAGCTCCTCGCATATGTCTGCTAGCACCCATACGCGCCCCTGGAAACAGAAGATCTCATCCTTTCCTATGGTCCATCCAAGAATAGGGTCCTCTCCTGACACACTTTCCAACAGGACTAGGCCTTCATAATCTGATAGCTGCCTCATTTTTACTCGATCAAGAAGGGTAGAGGTAATAGCTAAAGAAGAAAGGAAAGTCTACCCCAGTTTGTTGTCCACCTCAAAATGCATCTCAGAGAACAAAGCCCTAATATTCCACTCACTAATGGCCCCCTGAACTGCCTGTATCTGAGTCCTCTTACTCAGTGCATTGGCCAATACATTGCCTTTCCCTGGAATATAGGCAAGCTCAAAGTCAAAGGACTGAAGGTACTCAACCCACCTTCGTAGCCTCAAATTCAGATCACGCGGAGTGAAGATTTAGTTGAGACTCTTGTGGTTGGTGAAAAGCACAAAATTCTCTCTGAGAAGATAATTTCTCCAACAACGTAAGGCATGAACAACTGCTTCCAACTCGAGACCGTGCGTCAAATAATTTCTCTCATGTGGCCTCAACTGATGAGACATGTACACAATGACTCCTTCTCCCTACATATGAACAACTCCTAGCCCGATACCTAAGGAATCATAGTAAATAGTATACCTCTTTCCTGGATCTGGCAATTCTAGTATCGGTGCTTAAGTCAACCTCCCTTTCAGCTCATGAAAGGCTGACTCACAAGAATCTGACCACAAGAACCTTGAACCCTTCTTAGTCAGACTCGTCAGTGGTACTGCTAAAGGCAAAAAGTCCTAAATGAAACTTCTGTAGTATCCAACCGGCCCTAGAAAACACCACACCTCAAAGATGTTCTTCAGCTTCTCCCAAAAAACTACAGCTCTCACTTTCTCTAGGTCTAATGATACTTCTATCTCTGAGATAACATGACCCAATAAGTGAATCCGATCCATCCAAAAGTGGAATTTTGAGAGCTTAGCATATAACTGATGCTCTTTCAGTGTACTCAAAATGATATCAAGATGTATGGAATGGTCGTGTCGAGTGTGAGAGTACACCAATATATTTTCCATGAAGACAACCACAAAGGAATCCAAGTATGGATGGAACACTCGGTTCATCAATGCCATGAAAACTACAGGCACATTCTTGAGTCTGAATGGCATAACCATATACTCATATAGACCATACCTGCACTGGAAGGATATAAGAGGTATATCAGATGGTATAACATGAAACTGATGGTAACCGGACCTCAAGTAGATCTTCGAGAACACTCGGGCTCCTTGAAGCTGATCAAAGAGATCATCAATCCTGGGCATGAGATATCAGTTCTTGATTGACAACTGGTTCAACTTTCGACAGTCCACAAAAGCCTGAGGGTGTCATCTACCTTCTTTACAAACAGGATCGGCCAACCTCAAGGAGAATTACTGGGTCGGATGAAACCCTTTGCTTGTAACTCCTCCAACTGCTTCTTGAGCTCCTGTAACTCTGGTGTAGCCATCTTATAAAGACTAATGGACACTATTTATGCTCCTGGAACAAGCTCAATAGAAAAGTCTACCTCTCGCTCTAGAGGAAAACCTGAAAAGTCTTTTGGAAATACATCTCTAAAATGATCCACCACTGGAGGAAAGTCCATTTGTGAAGTCCCCTGGTCATCCAGATATAGACTGTCAATCTGGATTGTAACTCCTCCCAACACATGATTCTTGGGTCCCGCTATGATCGCCTGGACATCCCATTCTCCCTTGTGAAGAAAAGATCTACCCTGTGAAGATGTGAAACTCACCCTGCAGTGATAACAGTCGATGACTTTTTGGAAGGGAACTAATCGGTCCATACCGAGAATGAAATCATATCCCATCATCTCTAGGACATAGAGTTCCCATAAGAAGTGAAGACCACCAAACTTTAGAGGGCACTTCTTGAACTAACATACACTCACCGTTCTAGTCCCCAAAAGAGTGTCTAGCATCAAGATATCAGCATAAGAAAAGATGCAGAGCCTAAGGATATCCATAATAACAATAGATATAAAGCTATGGGAAGCCCTTGTATCAAATAGAGAAGAAGCTAAAACTGAGGCTACTAAGATCATACCTCGAATTACAGAGGTTCCGGGATCCTACTCCAGCTGGGTCAGCTCTACTGCAAAAGTTTGGCCTACACCGCAGCCCTATGACCCTGCCTGACCACTCTTAGCTGATCCAACCTATTGTCACTGAAAACTGGGAAACTGGATACCATGGCCCCGACCTCCACCTCATCCTGAATGGCTGGAAGAAATCCAGTTCCCCAACTAAGGAGTAACAGGGGGTGCTTCCCCTAAACGTAGAGTCATAGAATAACCCCCGTCACCAGCTGCTGGTGAAAAGATCTGACAGAAGCACTAAAGGTGACCCATCTTGCCGCAAGATCGGCACTCCATTGGGTCCCTCAGTCAATGTGTTCTTGTAAGAAAGCTCTTCCTACGCTGGTACCATACCACCTAACTACTAGAAGATGCATCCCACCTACTTGGATCTCCTCGTGTAGTCTCCCTACGGCGCGTCCATATATCGGCTGGAGAAGCACTAACCCTGGATGCTAAACTGCCCTAGCTCAAAGCTCCAGAATCTCTCAGATTATGCTCTATGATTAGTGCCTAGTTGACTATAGAGGCTATAGAAGTCAACCTGAAGATGTTCACTTGGGATCAGATATCCTACCTGAGAACATCCTCAAACTTCCTAGCAAGGAACGACTCATCTCCCCCTAGGAAAGGTGTGAAGCACTGCAGCTCAGTGAAGTGAGAAAAATACTCCATAACAGAAAGAGTACCCTATTCTAGACTCATGAACTCTTGGGCTCAATCGGCCCTCAAGGTCTCAAGATAAAAGTAATCTTAGAAGGTGTGATGAAACTCATCCCAATCCTTATTCTACTGGCGTCCCGCCTGTGAGATCACATCCCACCACCTCTTGGTGGAGTCTCGAAGCATGTAGGTAGCGAGCTTGACCCTCCTCTCTGGAGGCATCTCCAGATGCTCTAAGATCATCAACATGGCTTCTAGCCATGACTCTGCAACCTGGGGTCCTCCATACCTTGAGAAAGGGGGAGGATGCTTCTACTAAAAGATCCGTGTCAATTCTACCCTCAACAGGGCAGGAGGCGACGCTCCCTGGAAGGTCTACATCATCCTCATAAAGCCCTCCTTGAACTGTGCATCGACACCTGTGTTAGGTATAACTACTGGTTCCAAGGTTGGAACAACTGGAGGATCTGTCGGCAGTCCCTGATCAGCCATATTTAGTGTCTGATCACCGCCTTGTAACTGGAATACAACCGGAGGACATCTTAGTGGCATGACTCTACAAGGTCAAGCACACACCTTAGATTAAGATTAACAGGGACTAAAACATAGAAGTGTAAGAAGGTACCAAGAGAAATAAAGAATTTAAGTTTGATAAAACATGACTATATGGTGTGTATAAATCCTACAAAGCATGTTCCCCTAATCCTTTCACATGGACATATACTCCTGCCACAACTAGTTAGGTAACACCCCGTACACACGACATGTTGTACTAACACATGATGTGTACTTGACTTCTCTTCCACTGCCCGAGTCCTTCTACATGGTTAAGCCACATGGCTCTCCTAAGACAAGACTACATGGAATGTTCAAGAGAAACACATCGTGTACCAGACGAGCTTCAGCAAACCATGTTGTTAGAGACCCGGCCAGATACACGACTCACACTACATAGTGTGTTCCAGATGGACATGGCGTGTAATAGGAATATTTTTCTGACCCGTGCTGTTCGTTACACGGTTGGGTTCCTAGGATTACACTACAAAATGTTTTCAAGCCTGACACAACGTGTATAACCGAAGATTTATCCGTCTGTGTCATTAGTCACATGGGCAGACATAGGGTCAACACCACACGACGTGTACAACCGGTACACGACATGTTCCCACAAGAAAATCACTATCCTGTGTCTCTGCTCACACAACCTATGACATAGTTAGAGATTACACGGTGTGTACATAAATTAAATGGCATATACTTAAGAAAAATAGTTTCTTACCGAACAGAAGAACACATGGTGTGTACTTAACATTACACAGCGTGTATTCTGGGTTTTTCTGGACAGTAAGCCTCAGAAACTACTCTGGAACCCATAAAAACACTAAAACGAACATTGAAAGTGCCAAATTATGATTCGTGAGGGCCCATACTCCCCTCAAATCAAATCTTGGCATCTTATACATGTTATAACAAGGAAACAAAGGCAATGATCCACCAAATTACGGTCTGTGAGGGCCCATAACACCTCAAGAACCAAAGTTTGACATTAATTTAAACAAAACCTTATACAAAAATACCCTATCAAACAACATATATTTTTATCAAGGCATCTATCACAACAACATGTATATTCTACACAACATCTATCACAACAACATGAAATCACTAATGCATCCTAGATGGCATGGAAAGAATGCATGACAAGTGATTTCTAGCAAGTGCCTATATGATGCATGAGATGGAATACCCTCATCTCATCAGGTTGCGATGGAAATAGAACCTCAATAACATCAACGGTAACAGTACAAAACATGCGAATCACCCAACAGTGAAATCAAATCAACTGTAAAATTGAAAAACCTAAAAAATTGCAATAAATGAGGTATATTGGCTTTTCCCTGTACACGGGTTAGCTACTCCCATGTAAAACTTATTACCAAGTACCTATTCTATCTTATCCCTCTCTATAGGCTCCAAACATAAAGTCAAGAAGAAAATAATTCCTCTGATACCACTTTGTAACATCCCGTTTCCAGAAGACACCTAGAGGCGCCCTGTAGCCAGTTGGTCACATAGCCCCAAGTGCATTTCCCCAAATGCCAGAGGCTACTGACTAGCAGTGAGGTCCTTGAGTGTGATAGTGGGGAAACTATGCCCTCATTGGTAGATTAATATAGCAGAAGAAAATAATAGCAATAGCAGAAATAGTAATAATCCATACAAAAGTGAACAGTGTAACTAGAAGGAATAAACAGCTTGAACATATATATAATGATGCATGGTACATATGTCTAGGAAAGTATCCAAACAAATCACAATGATAGAATAAAAATTGTACTAAACCAAAGTACAAAGGAAAACAAATAAATAGCTCCTCATCATTGCAGGCCTAGCTTAGTCCCATGCTCTCCATCTCCACAACAAGTCAAGTACCTGAAGTAGAAGGGCGCTTTCCCTTATCTATACCTGTAGTAATATAATCTTTTTGGGCCCAAAAGAATGACCCAAACAGGGTGTGAGACTAAATCCTAGTAGGAAACCACCCGAAGATCCATGCCTAATAGTTAGTGAATATATATGGCAGGTAATAAGAAAAGATAAAGTAAACAAGAAAGTACTCAGCAATAAACAGTTCCACATATCAAATAAGAAGCTAATCAAGCAAGGTAACCCTCTGGGATGTACATGAAGCCTATCCCCTCTGGTTCAGTCATAAGTATATACAAAGACTCTCTAAGGAAGCTCACAAAGTCAATTCCCCTTATATTCAAAAGTGGTTAAAGACTCTCTGAGGAAGCTCACACGGTCAATTCCCCTTATAGTCAAAAGTGATTTAAGACTCTCTAAGGAAGCTCACTCAATCAATTCCCCTTATAGCCTAAATTACTCAAGAATATCTAAGGAATCTCACTCGGTCAATTCCCCTTATAGCCTAAAGTGCTCAAAGACTCTCTGAGTAATATCACTCGGTCAATTCCCCTTATAGCCTAAAGTGCTCAAAGACTCTCTGAGGAAGCTCACTCAGTCAATTACCCTTATAGTCTACTACACCAGGTTCTCATGGACTTGTGTAAGTCAACAAGCATAGAAATGAAATACGAAAAAAGTAAACTTCAAGAACTACTTGGAAAATTGGTCTATAGCTTATCAAGCATGTCAGGAAACAAACACTCCCCCCTACAACACTAGGCATGGGAAAATAGGCAAGGCGACCAAAAGGCTAAGCAGGACCAAAAGGTTGTAAATAGAACATGCATGGTTAAACATATCCAAAACATAGAAATAAACCCTATTCATATCCCAATAACCATTACTCAATCATACAAGCATGGAAGGCAATTAACAAGGGTAAAACAGTAAACGCACAATAAACTAATTAAGGCTATTGGCCAAAATTGCACATATAACTCAAAAACATTCAATGGAAAGGAACAAACCACCTAACTCGGTGTTGGGAGATCGATATAATTTAGCGTCATCACTTGGATCGACCTAGAATGTGGTAGATCTATAAAAAAGTCTAAAATGTTTAACCCATGATATCTCACGAGAGAGGATAAATCAGAAGATAGTGATCTAGGAGAAAAGAGGACCCACCTATGTGATCCCAATGCAACTGAGGATGATCGATTTAGAGGGAAGATTCTTGATTGGGGGTTCATCAAAGATCCGTGGCCATACGATGCTCCTAGATGAGATAAACGAAGAAGGTGGTGTTTCTGTCAACTAGACACGACCCTGGTGCGTTTAATGAGAAAAAAGAAAATACACGGCATGTACTTTTGAAGTACACGACATGTAATTTCCATTTCATTACTCCACTTTAAGCAGACTCCAGGTCACCTTCACATGGTCATGTGCATGGACGCTACATGGCCAGCACACGGCTACCTGCGGTAACCGGGTACAAGACGTGTACTTCGAAAATTACAAGGAATTCCTATTTTTCTCAAAAATGACCAGAAAAAGAAAACATACCTGAAAATAAGATCTGAGTTCTTATAGGACATAACCTCCACCATACACCGACCATGAGTTGAAGATGAGGGAGTGTGACATGGCAAGACGAATCTCCAAAGATGAAGCAGAATGAAGGAGGCGCACTGGGGTTTTTCCTGTGAAACCAAGAGCACAACATCGCTTAGAGGGATCTGAATGATTACACATGGGAAATCACTATGTGAGGGTGATGAAACCCCTTGACACCGATTTATTCCATGACAAGAATTCCCAATCCATGGGTGTCATGAAGTTGGGCACAACAACTCGTCTAAATGAAACACGAGCAACTCAAACATCCCGAGTGGACATGGACCACTAGATGAGAATCGACAGCAGCAAAAATCAATAAGTGGTAAATAGGGAATCCATCAGACATGGATTTCCAGCATGTAACACATGGGATAGAGAACAAGTCCACCAAATAGGTGGCCCGGTACAAGCCCATTTCAAACAATGATCTAGCGAAATTAAATAAAAAGGCATAATAAAAGAAAATCATGATTCAAATATAATGGAATCAAGAATTAAAACTAAAATTAATATGAAAATTAATTAAGAATCCATAATTCAAAAATCATCACCATTTTCAATTAAATTTAGTGATTTTCTTGCACCTATGGTCATAGAACCATAACCCAGTTTATCTTATCTAAACAGAATTTAAACTTAGACATAACCACAACTTTGGTCAAAATATTATCCATGTTTATGTCATTTTGTATCTTATTGATACACATGATTCTTGATTCTAAAACATCTCTAATAAAATTTAATATAATATCTTTAATCTTAGACTTGCCATGACATAATAAATTTTTAGATAAATGAATTGTTGATTGGGTATCAGAATATACAATAATAACACAACTGTAAATACAATGTTTAGAAGACACACCTTTGATCTATAATGGTTCTTTAACTGCCTCAGTTAAACCATGTATTTATATTCTATAGTTTAAAGTGCAACAACAGATTGCATATTTCACTTCCAGGAAATGAGACCTCCAAAAGCAATAAACACATAACTGATTAAGGATTTATGAGTGTCAACATTTCTAATATAGTCATCATCAACAAAACCAGAAATAAGTTCAGTAGTATCCACATTTCTACCACAACACAAAGATATATTAGAAGTATAGGAATGATACCTAAGGATCCACTTAAGGGCATACTAATGTGGCTTCCATGGAGTGGCCATGAACCTACTTAGAGTGTAGATAGAAAATAAAATATCATGTCTAGTGAAAATCATAGAATACATTATGCTACCAATAATCTTATCATAATGAATTTTAGACATAAATTCAATATCATCTAGAATAGCAGGGGCTAGTGTCAAGGAAAATTTAAAATGATTTGTAATAGAGACATTCATAGGTTTGAAAGATTAAAACATGCACCTCTTTAAAACTTTTAAAATGTAATAATGTTGAGATAGATAAAGTAATTTATTTGGTCTGTCCCTTATGATTTCAACACCTTGGATTTTCATAGCTGTACCTAAGTCCTTCATTTCAAAATTTCTTTTCAATTGGGATTTAACATAAGAAATCAAATTTATTAATTTTCAAATAATTTGAATGTCATTGACATACAATAAAAGATAAATGATGTAGGTTTTAGTTTATTTAAAATAAACATGGACATCAAATTGAATCCAAATGAACTTATTAACTTGCATGAATGAATCAAACTTCAAGTACCACTACCTAGAGGATTGTTTTAGGCCATAAAAAGATTTATTCAAAAGGCATACTTGATTTGATTTGAATTCAGTAGGATAGCGATCATGAGGTTTCCTATAAATCATTTCATTCGAATCACCATGTAGGAAATAATTTTTAACATCTAACTATTCTATATGAAAATCATTATAAGCAGTAAAATCTAATAAAATATTAAAGGAATAATGCTTAACAATAGGGAAAAATATTTCAGAGTAATCAATTCCCTCTCTTTCAAGGAAGCCATTGGAAACTAGAATATATTTATACATGATTTTACTTCCCTCAATTTTTTCTTACTTTCTTTTAATGATCCATTTAAAAAAAATTACTTTAGTGTTATTTGGACTTTTTACAATATCCCAAGTATGATTCTTCCTTAATGATTGCATTTCATCATTCATAGAAAAGACCCACTACTTTGAGTCTTTGCCTTTTAATACTTCCTATAATATTTATGGCCATCATCAATAAGATCACGGGATACATGAAAGGCATACAAAGCCATATCATACTGGCTGGATTGGGTAAAAGGTACCATGACCCTCCTCTACATATCACGGGTCGATTGATAATCTTGATGAGTGGTAGAAGGTTCAGAATCCAAAGATGAACCAAAACTAGACTCAGAGTAAGATACTGAAAGTGAGACCAATTGTCTACTATAGACTGTTCATGGTTCTGATTCTCTACTAATGTGTATAGCAGCGCTCGAGTCGAATCGTCAGTGATGATACTTTTTAATAGTCTATTGTTTTTAGTTGATTGTATTTTGATTTGGGGGGGAGGGGGGGTTGTTTGCAGAGATTAATTGAAATGATTGGTTGATTTTAAAATTTAATAATGATTTTTGTGAGTTCATTATCATAGAGTTAAGCTTTTGATATCCTTTAACAATTCATTATATTTCATTAAATTAAGACCCACTTCAGAAGATGATGTTGATCGAAATTCCCAAGTGTTAAGGATTTAATCCAAGCCTTAAATTAACTTGGATTATAATCTCAATAAGTACTTGATTTTGGTAGTATATTTATGGTTCCAATAATCCATTTAATCCATACATTAAAAAAATACATCATTAATCCATGACATGTTAAGTCCAATATACACAATGTTAAATTAAAGAATACTCATCGAACGAAATATCAAAATCGCTTAACATCTCTAAATAATGACTCACCCCAATGAGATATTTTTAAAGCCATTAAGATTATTATTAATATGGTTTATTATATTTATGATGATGAATTATAAAAATATAGAAAAGAAATGGATAAGAAAAGAGTTGCGCGTCGAACACACACACACGAACGGTGATGAGATTTAAAAACAAACTTTAGATTGAATGAGAAAGTGAAAGAAGGGAATGAATTTCAACTGTATTTATTATATTATAATATAAATAATATTTAATAAAATAGGTTGGATTATTAAAAGACAGTATGAAGAAGAAACTTTCATTAAATGGTAATTACAAAAACAACACTTACAAAATTACAAATAAAGAACACAAAAGTAAATGAAATCAAAGAGAAGAGGAAGGGTATCTCAAGTAAAAAAATGATTTTGGAAGGTCCTCCCAATAATTTTTAAAGGCTTTGGTCATGAGAATATATTCTCCTATATTCTGAAATTCCAACTCCTTTGAAGGAAAGAAGGGGGGATGTATTTATAGCCCAAGGAGATGGACTGTTTGCATTCTAAATTTGCCCCTCCACATGCATCACCAATTAGGACATACAGACAGCTGAATCTCGAGATGATCTCTTCTTCCAAGTTGTATATATTGATGTGTACTGTCATCCCTAAATATTTTTCATCCATTGGAATTCTGTATCCATTTTAATTTCGGTTTTAATAAACAATGTTAAACTATCCATTTGTCTCCATGATTTTTTGATGGCTAAAATGTGAATGGATTTTTGAATAGAAATATTCCTTTAAATATGAATTATTTCATTAAAAAAGTAGGACACCTATATCTCATATTTCACACTTCAAACTCTCAGCTAGAATTGATGTGTAGATAAAGAGAACAGTTAATTTTGGTGTGCTGATTTCATTTCCCAGACAGAATAGTGGGCTGGATTTAATAGAATCATTTGGGACCCTTTTTATTAGATTTGGGACCAAAAAATTTTATACATGAATCCTTGAATTGTTTCCCAAACTTTGGAGGATAATAAAAGAATTTTAAATTCATGATTGAGTCCAGTAATTCAATATTCATAGCTGGTCCAGTTTCTTTACAGATTCTTTGGGCCTTCTTGTGTGATCCATATGACCATTCTAATAGAAAAATTGGACCAATATCCCTTATAATTAAATGTTTAATATTGAATTAGGAATCCTAAAAAACAATAACCATACAATTTTGATCATTAGGGTGATATTTATTATTAAAACATTAAATAGAATTGAATCTGGATGAATTTAAAAAGTGCTATAGAATTATATTTAATATTTAAACATTAATATTTTACACAAATTATGCACATTTCATATAAAATAAGTAAAGGGATTATATAAAAATTTGTGAAAATATTAATAACATCAACTCCCCCACACTTAGGTTTGTGCATGTCCTCATGTGAAACAAATATAAAAAACATTACAAAATTATTTTTATTCAGCAAAAAATATTAAAATTTTGATTTCCCTAATCAGGGGAGGTTTAGAAAATTTCACTTATCTATATTGAATTCCACCACAAGTTGTTACAGAAACAATTTTCTAAAAACAATTCATTTTTTCATTCTCATGTTTTGAAATAAAAAATGGTGGCACACAAAATTTACTCCTATCAAGACGACAAAATAAATTTATACAGTTTCACTCATTCACCAACCAAAAGTGAAAATACAAGAGTTTGTAAGAGATATCATCTTCCACTTCCTATCCTAAAGTGATAAAAAATGAAGAGGTTTGTTTAGGGATTTTTCTATGGCTAAAGGATGGTAGGATGATGATATCCAAAAGATAGAAAAAAGGGGGTAAAACACCAACATAGAAAAACCAATGCACATTTTTTTTGGAAATGATACATTAAAGGAAATGGAAACACATATTTATGAGGGAATGAAAATGTGAAATAATACACAAAAGAGGAAGGAAATTTTAAGTGGATGAAAAGATGAAATATTTACAAACCACGAAACTTCTCCCAATGACATAAATTTTCATTTTTTTTGCATTTTTCGAAAGTTAAACTTGAAATAGATCTCACACTAATCTCCCAACCCATGATTTATATCCTCATGACACTAATTGTAAATGTTATAACAAGATCAAAGGTTTAGGAAGAGTTTTTTTTTGACCCACCTAAGACACAACACATTCTTATTTTCATTTTTTTGATATTTTTTGAACACTTTTCAATATCATTTGTACAAGATAAACATATATACATTCCCAAAACCCACTGAACGACAACCTCTCCCCTGCACTAAAATTCATGCTTGCCCTCAATCATATGATAACATAGTGAAAATAAACAAAAGGGTACCAAAAATGAAATCCATTCCACCCACACTTAAATTTAAAAAAATTGTGCAATGAAAATCCATGTTGATATTGGGTGGGATAAGGTATTGGACTTTTAATGTGTCTATTAAAGAAAATGTTTTCATAGGCTCAAAGGGGATTTTAAAATGAGGATTAATGTAAGGGAAATGGGAGGATATTTGGCTATTTTGATTCTCATGAGGTTCAAAAAATGCCTCTATCATTTTAATAAAAACCAAAGATGGAAATTCAGCTCAAAGGTCCAAAAACTCAAGATTCACAAATGGGGGTGAAAAACACACATTTAGAAATGATGTCCATAGGTATCCTTAAAATGAATGAAAATTTTGTTCCTCACAAGTGGGAAAAATTATTTTCCAAATAAAAAATTGAGTATTCAAAATTTGTTGGTTTTGAAACAATATTCGTTATCAAAATTTATGAAGAAACCACAAATCTTTTGAGATGAAACCATGTATTTTGACTCCTCTAAATGGTTGGACAAAATTTGAAAATTGGAAGTTGAGTAAGTATGAATCTTGATTTTTCATATTTTTTTAAATGATTTTTTTGTTTTTTTGTTTTTTAGTTTTTTTAGTTTTTTATAAAGACACCCCCACTAAAAAGAAAAATAGAAAAAGAAAATTGTTTGATAAAGAAAGTGGTAAAAATGAAAGGTATGGTAAGAAGAAGATATAGGGATAGAGAGGAAGATATAGAGAGAGAGTTAAAGGAAAAGAGGTGCCCTTGGTTTGGATTTGGTGGGTCGTTGTCTCCATCCAGTGGTGGGTCTACTGTAGATCTGATGAAAATTGATGTTGTTCCAAGATTGTGTGTCCTCTCATGATGATGCTTTAACCAATATCCATTAACTATGAATGTACTTTTTGAAGAGGGTTCTTAGAGTTGGATTGAACCAAATGGGTAAACATGAGAAACAATAAAAGGATCTTCCCAACGAGAATTAAGTGTACCTAGGTGAATAAAAAATCAAGAGTTGAAAATAAATACCTTTTCACCTTCATGAAATACCTTTTGCAGGATGTGTTTTTCATGGAGTGCCTTGGATTTTTCTTTGTATAGATTATAATTTTCATATGAATCTATTCAAAGCTTCTCTAGTTTAGCCAATTCCAACAATCTTTCTTTACCAGATTTTTCACAATCAAAATTACAGGTTTTCATAACCCAAAATGTCTTATGTTGGATTTCAACTGGTATGTGACTTTCATTACCAAAAACTATCCTAAAAGGAGACATTTCAATGAGTATTTTATAGGCAGTTTGATAAGCCCAAAGTTCTCCACCATGTCTTTTAGTCCAGTCCTTTCTAGTGGGTATTACAATTCTATCAATCACTCTTTTAACTTCTCTATTAGAAAGTTCAGCCATGCCATTTGTTTGGGGGTGATATGTAGTTGAAGTTTTATGTAAAACACCATTCTTTTTAAAAAGAGATTCCATGGATTTATTACAAAAATGGGTTCTTAGGTCACTTATAAAGGCACTTGGTGTTCCAATCGGTAGAAGATATGTGTCTTTAAGAACTCACTAATAATATGTGAATCATCCATTCTAGTGAGTTTGGCCTTGACCCACCTAGAAACATAATCAACCGCAAGAAGAATGTATGAGAATCCATTGGAAGGGGGGAATGGTCCCATGAAATCGATGCCCCAAACATTGAATATCTCATAGAAAATTATTGGCTTTTGGGGCATTTCATTTCTCTTTGAAATTGTGAAAAACTTTTGGAAAGTGGGATATTATTGACAGAACTCATGTGAGTCCTTAAAAAGTGAAGGCCAGAAGAATCTAGAGTCTAGGACCTTTCGAGAGGTCCTTTATGGTCCAAAGTGGCCTCCTCCAGGAAGTGAGTGACATAATTCTAAGACAGAGGAATGTTCATATTCATTAACACATATCTTAATTACCATGTCAACACCATTTTTCCAAAGTTTATTATCTTCCCAAAAATAGAATTTTGAATCACTTTTCAGCTTCATTTTTTGTTATTTTGAAAACATTTTAGGAAAAATTCCAGAAACCAAGTAGTTTATAATTGGGGAATACCATGGTAACTTTGGAGTGAGAGAGGAAAGGTGCTCAGTGGGGAATTTAAGATCAATGATTTCTGAATGAGAATAATTAAAATTCTACTTAGGTGATCATCCACAGGGTTTTCTTTCCATGTTTTATCATTTATTTAAAGGTTAAACTCTTGGAGAATTAGGATCCATCTTATTAGCCTCGGTTTGGAATAACTTTTATTGAGTAAGAACTTTATAGTAGAATGGTCTGTGAAGATGATGATTTTGGAACCTAAGAGATAAGGTAGGAATTTATCTATGTAAAAAACCACTGCTAAAAGTTCCTTTTCATTCACAATATAGTGAGATTTAGTTTCATCCAATGTTTTTGAGGAATAATAGATTACATGAGGAATTGTTTCTCTTCTTTGACCAAGAACAGCCCCAACGGCTCTATCAGAAGCATCACACATCAATTCAAAGGGTAAGGACCAATCTGGGGGTTGGATTATTTGGGAAGATGTAAGAGTAATTTTGAGTTATACGATGGCTCTCCATCAAACCTCATAAAAATTGAATGTGACATCTTTTAGGAGAAATTGAGTGAGTGGGGGGGGGGGAAATCCTATTGAAGTTATAAATCAATCTCTGATAGAAACCAGCATGACCAAGGATTGAATGGATGTCTCGAAGAGAAGTGGGTTCATGAAGTGATTGGATCAATTTAATTCTATAAGGATCAACTTCAATACCATCTTATGAAACTATGTGCCCTAGAATAATCCCATTTGTAATGATGAAGTGACATTTTTCAAAATTTAACACAAGGTTACACTTGAAACACTTTTAGAGGACTAGAGAGAGTGAATTCAAGAAAGATTCAAATGACTCACCATATATGGTGAAGTCATCCATGAAGAATTCCATGTAGTGTTCAATGAATTTAGAAAAGTTACTCATCATACACTTATAGAATGCTACATGAGCATTTAAAAGGCCAAAAGGAATTCTCTTATATGCATTTGTTCCAAAGTAGAAAGTGAAATTAGTCTTTTCTTGGTCCTGAGGTCTGATTGGGATTTGGAAGTAGCTGGTGTATCCAATAAGAAAGCAATAGTGTGACTTTAAGGCTAATTGTTCTAGAATTTGATAAGGTAATGGAAGAGGGTAGTGATCTTTTTGTGTTTCAACATTCAATTTTTGGTAATCAATGCACACACACCATTTTTTCTTCACTCGAGTTGTGAATTACTCTCCATGTTCATTTGTGACAAAAGTTATCCCACCATTCTTAGGCACACCTTGAATTGGACTAACCCGTTCACTATCGAAAATTGGGTAGATAATACCATCTTGAAGAATCTTGGTGATCTATTCCCTAACTACCTCAAGTATGAGTGGATCGAGTCTTCTTTGTGGTTGTCTAATTTGTTTGGATGATTCCTCAAGATGGATGTGATGCATGCAAAGACAAGGGTTGATTCCTAGTATGTCATACAGGGTCTAACCTAAGGCCTTTGTGTTTTCCTATAACACCTAAACAAGTTTGGACTCCTCAGTTTCATTTAGTGAATCAGAGATAATGACAAGATAAGAGTGATCATGTAAAAGGAATGCATATTTCAGGTTTTCAGGAAGAAGTTTTAGATCAGTCACATCTTTCATTTGTGGGTTAGAAAAATCAGAAATAGAGGAAGGGACTTCAGTTTCTTCAGATTTATTTTCCTTAATATTGTCCAAGGTGGTGCAGTAGAGATCTGAGTTGATGTGGGATTCAAGAGATTTTTTAGGATCCTCTAGATTTATGGAGTCTATGAATGAGAGGTCCATATAAACTTCACTGGTTATGGCTTGGTTAATAATGGTGCAGATTTTACAAGATACTCTGTCATTATAACATGAATAAAATGATGGATTGGGGTTCAATTTACTCTTAGAAATTTCCTCGGAAGCATGGGTTGAGAATGCAGAGTGATCCCCAGATGGGTATTTCATGTCTTGGAAAATGATGAACTTGACCAGTTGGTCACCAAATTTGATGGATAAGATGATTGAATGGACATCAATCTAGGATCTCGCTGTCATTAGGGATGGTATTCCTAGAATTAGGGGAGATCTAGAAGAGTTTGTCTCACCTTCCATGTCAAGGACATAGAAATCAGCAGGGAAGATAAGATCATTCACACGAACAAGGACATCCTCAATTATACCCTCAGGACTAGCAGTTATTAGATTATCCAATTGAATGAAAAAACCTAGTGGGTGAAAGGTACCTATAACAAGGTTGGATAATATGGATTTGGGCATGAAATTAATTGATTCTCCTAGGTCTATGAGTGCATCATCGAAGCTGGAACTTCCATTTTGGCATGGAACCGTAAAGGTCCCAAGATCTTGTCACTTTATTGGAATATATTATTGGGTGAAAACATTTTCTAAAGTCCTAAGTTGCCTACTGTGGGTGCATAATTCCTTAAGAAACTTGGCATACTTAGGGATTTTTTTATGGAATCTAAGAGGGGAATTTTGATATCAACACGTCTAAACATGTCTAGAATTTCAGGATCGAGTTCAAGGGACCTCTTTGGCTTAGAAATGGCTTGAGTAAAAGGAATTGGGTTTCTAAGTGGAATGGAAGGAGGTGAGGGAATGGATTCATGTTCCTTTTCGTGTTCCTTTTTCTTTTCATTTTCTAGTTCAACATTTAAAGGGGGGTGGGAGGTCTCATCATGAGGCATAGAAATTTTCTTTCCCAATATAAGTGCAATTGAACTTACATGAACCTTGGGGTTGGGTAGCGGTTGAGCATAGACTTGGGAAGAATTTGATTGTTGTTGCTGGATTAGGTGGGAAGTATGTTGACCAATTTGAGTTTCATTTTTTTAGGCTGGAATGGGTAAAGGAGGCAAGATCTTCTAATACACTTTCCCATGGTTGCTTGGAAGAAGTGGCTTTTCCCGGATTGGGATCACCTTGATTTTGGTTCTTGGAAAAGCGATTGTATTGGTTTGGGAATTGAGAAGGCTCACTAGGATAGTAGAATCCAGGATGAGGAAGAGAAGGATTGATCCTATGAGGTTGTGGAACAAAAGGGTAAGGTTGTTGGAAGTTACCAACACCTTGAACATATTGGAATTGTATTGGGTTTTGAGAAGGTAAATGAGGGGGGTGAGAAATGAGATTCCTATATCTCAAGTTAGGGTTATATATATAAGAGAAGGTCTCTAAATGGGATTGGTTGAAGTTTCTAACAAACTAAACTGATTGTTGAGGGTTGGGGTTCTGCTGAGCATATGATGCATTGAACTCCATTGGTCCAGATAAATCGGATTGATCCTCTTGAAGTTGTGGACATGTGTTAGTTGGATGAGATGGGGAGCTGTAGATTCCATAATTTTTGATATGTTCAGGGAATAGAGATTATAGAGAAGATGAGGTTGGGGATTTGGTAGCCACAACTAGTTGTTGCACAAAACCTATAAGTTTAGTCATCCACTTTTTCATCTTGTTGGGATCTATGGATTTATTCTCTTGGACTTGTTTTACATGAGCATGTGCTCGAGTATAGAATTGTTGTGTGTTTTCATCCATGTTTCTTATGAGATCTCTTGTAACTGTAGGAGTTTTATCAACAAGAGCACCACCACTTTCATTATCAATGAGAGTTCTCTCCATAGGCAATAAAACTTCATAAAAGTATTGGATCAAGATTTGGTTAGGGATTTGGTGGTGTGGGATGGTTGCAACAAGATTTTTGAAAATATCCTAGTACTCATGGAGTGATTCATTTTGGAATTGATGAATACCAATTATTTTCTTTCAGATAGAATCAATATGAGAAACCTGAAAGAATTTATCTAAAAAGAGTTATTTATTGTCATTGAATGTGGTTATGGAACTAAGAGGGATGTAACAACCTGAAATTTTGAATAAATCTAGTTTTCTAATTTTGTGTGTTATTTTATTTTTATACTCAACAAAACTGTTTCATTGGATAACATTAGTATAATTAAAATGAGACTGTTGGGTTTTGACTTTTATATGCCCATTGGTCAATATGACCGCTCGAAACTAAACATTTCATTTTCTTTTGTCTCTAAATACTATTGATATTGGTTAATTAATATAGAAAGAAGATTTGATGGCCTCACCCAGTAGTCTTGGACCGATCGAAGCCCATCTAACAGAACTTGGGAAGGAGGTAGCCCCACTGGGCTTTGCTCTGGACCAAACCCAAGCTGAACTTCATCTTGTGAAGCTAGAACTGAATCACCTTCGCGAGAAGTTCAAACTGATAGAAATTACTACACGTGCGATGTTGGCCGAGCCTCCCTCGTATTCTCTCACCTTAGCACACCTTACACTTAGGTCCTATGCTAGTGTGATAAGGGGCTATGTAAGGAGACTGTAACTTCCTTGTGTAATCCTTTATTTTAAATAAAAATTTTGATTTCTTCTTATGATGAAATTTATGAATTTTCAAATGTCTGGATAAATATAGTATGCATATTTTTGGTGAATTTTAGAGAAAGGATATTTTAAGAAATGTTTATTTAAACCTTAAATAATTAAAAATGTGTAATGATTTTCAAAAATTTTCTTCTACAATTATATTCAGTACGAAATTTAGAGTCTAATAAGATCAACTTAATTTTTGATGAATAGTAAATTATGAATAGTGATTTTATGCTTAGGATTAGTAATGTGACCAAGTGGATTAGTAATCTCATTTAAAGAAAGTTTTAATATAATTTAGACACCTTGATTAAGTAATATGATTCAATAAAATGGTTAAATAACGGTTTTATAAATTATTAGTCAAGTATTAGTTTTTTTGGGTGAATAGAGTTTTTAATTAAAAATTTAAATAAAAATATTTGAAAAATTATTTTTATAAAATGGATTTCATTTTTGAACTCAGAGCATCAGTATTATGCTAAGGTAATTTTTGGGGATTTTTATGAAAAAAATGAATTTTTGGTGAATAGAGTATTTATTTAAAAATTAAATTAAAAATATTTAGAAAAATATTTTTATAAAATGGAGTTCATTTTTGAAATCAGAGCATAGATATTTTGTTAAGGTGGAATTTTGGGATTTTTCTGAGAAAGTTGAATTTTCGATGAATAGTGAAAATACAGTTTTTAAGTTACGGGTGTTTAATGACATCATTAAATGATGTATTAAGTATTTAATCAATATGGTAGACTTATTAATAGTAATATAAGGTATGAGGTGTCCCAAGTGGCCAATACCATGGGAAAATACCATGGGAAAGCTCATGGTTTTTCCAAAACCACTAATGAGGTGCCCCTTGGCCATTAATGCCTTGTCCCCTCACTTTCCCTATAAATACCAAGCCATCCTCTCATCCATTCGACTCCCAACTCTCCCCCAACAAAGATATGGTCTCATTACCTCCCAAGGAGTCCTCCCAAGATTCCCCCAAGCCCTCAAGGTCCCAACTTTGAGTTTTAAGAGTTGCATTTTAAGGTAAGGGATCCTACCTCTTTCTTTTCAAGTAATCTCTTTTATGTCATTTCTTTTATGCTCCATGATCTTATGTTGGGGGATGTTATTTTATATTAATCCTACTGTATTTTTCATGTTCATATGATGAGAGACCCCATCTTTCTCTCATCATTTCATTTTTATAATGTTAAGTGGCACCGTTAGGCTGCCGAATTTTTAAGGGATTCTTTCACCCTTCTCAAGTTCTATTTTCATGTCAAGTATTTCAAGTTCCTTTTTATTTTGTTGGGGTATGATATATATATCTATAATACTGAACTCTTATGTTCATATGATTAGAGAAACTATTTGATCTCTTCAATTCAGTATTTTGAAGTTTAAGTGGCGCCGTTAGGCTGCCGAATTTTTAAGGGATTCTTTCACCTTTCTCATTTTTCAAAGTTCTACTTTCATGTTAAGTCTTTCAGGTTCCTTTTTATTATGTTGGGGTATGATATCTATATCTATAATACTGATAATTTATTTTCATATTATGAGAGACCCTATTGTATCTCTTCAATTCATTTTTGTTAAAGTTTAAGTGGCGCTGTTAGGCTGTCGAATTTTTAAAGGATTCTTTCACCTTTCTCATTTTTCAAAGTTCTACTTTCATGTCAAGTATTTCATGTTCCTTTTTATTATGTTGGGTTGTGATATCAAAATATATCATAATGATATTATATTTTCATATTATGAGATACCCTATTTGATCTCTTCAATTCATTTTTGTTGAAGTTTAAGTGACGCTGTTAGGCTGCCGAATTTTCAGAAGAGTAATCTTATTTCTTTCTTCCCTCCATGTTTTTAATTTCATATGGTATGTATTTCAAATATCATTACCATGTTATTATATCCATTATATTCTGTCCCTATACTATTATTTAGATCATTTATGAGTGGGTGGCCTATGTTTCCTCTCTTTTCAATGTTTTCTAAAACCCCGAAGCATAGCTGTTATGCTGCAGAATTTCCATCTCAAATGTCTCTCTCTTTTTCTCAAATTATTTTATTTTATTAAGTGAATACTCAAATATTTTACTTATAAAGGGGTATTCACATATATACCAAAATTTTCTATTTTAAATTCTAGTATTTACATACATGAGACCCACTTTCCTTTTCTGTGGGTTTAAAGTGACATAAAGATCATGTCTTTAAAGCAGTTTTTAAAACGTTATGATTATGAAATGAAACCCATTTCTTTTATGTACATGGGTTTTTTATGAAATTATTGATGATGATAAATGTGGATCACATGATAATAATGACATGTCAAGGGTGCGCCCTGATAGCGCTCAAATGCATTGGATAAAGACTTAATCTCGAGAGATGACTATTTTTAACGACGCCTTGGTTAATAACCTTGGTAATTTTTAATGACACCTTGGGGATGGAACTTGGTGAAACAGAAAGGATTGTCAATATTAAATGTTGTAGCCACATATTCAAGTTATGAAATATGTTATTTTTATTATGATATGCCTCATTATTTCTTTCTCATTCCGTAAAGTTCTTTTTCATGACATTGTTGATGTATCTCAAGTTCGCATGTTAAATGTTTCCCCTTGTTTCCCTTACTGGGCCTTCTGCTCACCCTTTCTTTTGATGTATGTCCCCAGGTTATGAGATGAAGTAATGAACCTAGGATGAACATAAGGAGAAGCCTTTCAAGTGTTTAAGAATAATGTTTTATGTTTTCATGTTTTAAGTTCTTGGTTTCCAAGACACTAAACCTTAAAGATCCTCGGTTTTGTAAAATGTAATGAAAGTTTTTGTGATAAAAAGGCGGGATGCCATAGTTGGTATAAAAGGATGGTTTAGTTATTTATGGAAATTAAGATATGAAAACTTTAGGAAGAACCATATAGAAAAGTTTAAATATAGGAAATCTTCCTAGTATTTTGGTGAGTATTGAGTAAGGGGTTTCCAAGAAAATACATCCTTGTCTGGATACGAGCAGGTAGAGGTGGCTCTAGCACAGATGTACATAGGGGTAAAACCTGAAAACACTGCTTTGAGATAGACTCAAACTGGAACTTGTACACAACAATGGGCCTTGCTGCACTCTTGGTTACGACACTCCCGGGGGATATGCTTTGGTAAATTCATAAGCTTAGTATGAACCATTATTAAAGGAACAAAGATAAAACAAAATAAATATTCACATAAGAATATATGATCATGGATAACATAGTTTCAGACCTAGGAGATCACAAGTTAGGGTATACTTTTCTTCTACAAGTTATCCTAATATGCTTTAAGTTCCTTTTCATGATTAATCACTAAGTATTTAAGCCCCTAATTATAATTTATTTTCTTAGTTAATGGTGGGAAATGGAAGAACATGTCCCAACAACCAATGTGATAGGAAATGTGACGATTTCCGTATTAATATGATAGAGATGATTAGGGGATTAAAAGATGATTATTATTTTGGAAGACGTTCACTATTTTGGGGACCCTATATGATCGAGGTAAATAGATTACTATGGTATCTTCATTGAGGAGTAAAGGTTGACATATATTTTGAAGAATCGATGAATTTAAGGTGGACTTATGGAAATGATTAACCTATCTTGGGTAAAATATGTTTAGGTTATCTACTTTTGTTATAATATGTTAGGAGTGGTTGATGTTGTTTGGAGATGAACAATGAAGTTTATTTTGGAAGACTATGTTATAAAATCCTTCTTGTATTTAGGTTTCAATCTTAGTTTGGTTTATTTTGAGGAATTTTAATAATAGTTATTTATGGGATGGTCTATGATGAACTTTGGGTAGTACCGTGGAACTTTGAAGATTTAAAAGTAGTTTCCCTTCCTATGGGGTTCTTTCTTTTGGAAGAGTTGTTTTATCTTACCCTTTCTGTTTTTGGGATAATGTTTAAAGATAGAAGAAATTGATAGTTAATCTTTTTTGGATTACGTGACTCTCAAGAAGATGATTCTTGTGTTTTGATGAGACCAAGTGTTCTGGAATTCTCATCGCTTAAAGAAAAGATTAGTTTTAGTAGAAACTTATTAAGGGATGAAACTCTACTTAAAGGTAGTTATATTTCCTTATGTTTTTGTTCTATGTAGTAAATGGATTCCTCAAAATTATGAAAAGGAACATGAAACAAAAACGTTGTTGGTTTACGTTTCCAACTAGGTAATCAAAGACCGTTTACACACATCATAAGTTTGTGATTTTCTTGTTGTTAACTTTCTCCAAATCATGTTTTCTATCACTCTCCCTTAGAACGTGACCCTTTGTTTTTTCCTCCATGTACATGTTTTCCTACATGGGATCCTAGTATGGGTTAACTCGGGTGACCTTTTTACTTCCCTTTCATTCTTTTAAAGTAATAGTTTTACTGACTCCTTTTCCGGTGTGGGACTTTCAATGAAATTTCAAAACCCAATTTTAAAAATTGCGAGGACGCAATTTCTTAAGGGGGGAAGATTTTAACGACCCGAAATTTTGAATAAATCTTGTTTCCTAATTTTGTGAGTTATTTTATTTTTATACTCAACAAAACTGTTTCATTGGATAACATGAGTATAATTAAAATGCGACTGTGGGGTTTTGACTGTTATATGCCCATTGGTCAACATGACCCCTGGAAACTAAACATTTCATTTTCTTTTGTCTCTAAATACAAGTCATCTTGGTTAATTAATACAGAAAGAAGATTTGATGGCCTCACCCAGTAGTCTTGGACCGATCGAAGCCCATTTAACAAAACTTGGGAAGGAGGTTGCCCCACTGGGCTTTGCTCTAGACCAAACCCAAGCCGAACTTCATCGTGTGAATCTAGAACGGAATCACCTTTGTGAGAAGTTCAAACGGATAGAAATTACTACACGTGCGATGTTGGCCGAGCCTCCATCAGATTCTCTCACCTTAGCACACCTTACACTTATGTCCTATGCTGGTGTGATAAGGGGCTATGTAAGGAGACCGTAACTACCTTGTGTAATCCTTTTTTTAAATAAAAATTTTGATTTTTTCTTATGATGAAGTTTATGAATTTTCAAATGACCGGATAAATATAGTAGGCATATTTTTGGTGAATTTTAGAGAAAGGATATTTTAAGAAATGTTTATTTAAACCTTAAATAATTAAAAATGTGTAATTATTTTCAAAAATGGTCTTCTACAATTATGTTCAATATGAAATTTAGAGTCTAATAAGATCAATGTAAATTTTGATGAATAGTAAATTATGAATAGTGCTTTTATGCTTAGGATTAGTAATGTGACCAAATGGATTAGTAATCTCCCTTAAATAAAGTTTTAATATAATATAGACACCTTGATTAAGTAATGTGATTCAATAAAATGGTTAAATAACGGTTTCATAAATTATTAGTCAAGTATTAGTTTTTTCGAGTGAATAGTGTTTTTTAATTAAAAATTTAATTCAAAATATTTAGAAATTTATTTTTATAAAATGGATTTCATTTTTTAACTCAGAGCATCGATATTATGTTAAGTTAATTTTTTGGGATTTTTCTGAAAAAAATGAATTTTTGGTGAATAGTGTATTTATTTAAAAATTAAATTAAAAATATTTAGAAAATTATTTTTATAAAATGGAGTTTATTTTTGAAATCAGAACATCGATATTTTGTTAAGGTGAAATTTTGGGATTTTTCTGAGAAAGTTGAATTTTCAATTAATAGTGAAAATACAGTTTTTAAGTTACGGGTGTTTAATGACATCATTAAATGATGTATTAAGTATGTAATAAATATGTTCAACTTATGAATAGTAAGATAAGGTATGAGGTGTCCCAAGTGTCCAATACCATGGGAAAATACCATGGGAAGCCCATGGTTTTTCCAAAACCACTAATGTGGTGTCCCTTGGTCATTAATGCCTTGTCCCCTCACTTTCCCTATAAATACCAAGACATACTCTCATCCATTCGACTCCAAACTCTCCACCAACGAATCTCTGGTCTCATTACCTCCAAAGTAGTCCTCCCAAGGTTCCCCCAATCCCTCAAGGTCCCAAACATTGAGTTTTAAGAGTTACGTTTTAAGGTAAGGGATCCTACCTCTTTCTTTTCAAGTAATCTCTTTTATGTCATTTCTTTTATGCTCCATGATCTTATGTTGGGGGATGTTCTTTTATATTCATCCTACTGTCTTTTTCATGTTCATATGATGAGATACCCCCTCTTTCTCTCATCATTTCATTTTTATAATGTTAAGTGGCGCCGTTAGGCTGCCGAATTTTTAAGGGATTCTTTCACCCTTCTCAAGTTCTATTTTTAATGTCAAGTACTTCAAGTTCCTTTTTATTTTTTTGGGGTATGATATCTATATATATCATACTTAAATCTTATGTTCATATGATGGGAGACCCTATTTTATCTATTAAATTCAGTATTTTGAAGTTTAAGTGGCGCCGTTAGGCTGCCGAATTTTTAAGGGATTCTTTCACCTTTCTCATTTTTCAAAGTTCTACTTTCATGTCAAGTCTTTCAGGTTTTTTTATTATGTTGGGGTATTATATCTATATATATCATACTTATCTTTTATGTTCATATGATGAGAGACCCTATTTGATATCATCAATTCATTTTTGTTGAAGTTTAAGTGGCGCTATTAGGCTGCTGAATTTTTAAAGGATTCTTTCACCTTTCTCATTTTTCAAAGTTATACTTTCATGTCAAGTCTTTCAAGTTCCTTTTTATTATGTTGGGGTGTGATATATATATCTTTCGTACTTATCTTCTATGTTCATATGATGAGAGACCCTATTTTATCTCTTCAATTCAGTTTTGTTGAAGTTTAAGTGACTCTGTTAGGCTGCTGAATTTTCAGAAGTGAAATCTTATTTTTTCTTCCCTCCATTTTTTTCATTTCATATGGAATGTCTTTAAAATATCTTTACCATGTTATTATATCCATTATATTATTTCCCTATACTATTCTTCGGATCATTTATGAGTGGGTGACCTATGTACCCTCTCTTTTCAATGTTTTCTAAAACCTCAAAGCATAACCGTTATGCTGCAGAATTTCCGTCTCAAATGTCTCTCTATTTTTCTAAAATTATTTTATTTTATTAAGTGAATACTCAAAGCTTTTCCTTATAAAGGGGTATTCACATATATACCAAAATTTTCTATTTTAAATTCTGGGATTTACATACATGAGACCCGCTTTCCTTTTCCATGGGTTTAAAGTGACATAAAGATCATGTCTTTAAAGCAGTTTTTAAAATGTTATGATTATAAAATGAAACCCATTTCTTTTATGCTACATGGGTTGTTTATGAAATTATTGATGATGATATATGTGGATCACATGATAATAAATACATGTCAAGGGTTGCCCTGATAGTGCTCCAATTCATTTGGTAAATACTTAATCTCTAGAGATGACTATTTTTAACGATGCCTTGGTGAATAACCTTGGTAATTTTTAATGACACCTTGGGGATGGACCTTGGTGAAACAGAAATGATTGTCAATATTAAATGTTGTAGCCACATATTAGAGTTATGAAATACGTTATTTTTATTATGATATTCCACATGATTTATTTCTCATGCCTTAAATTTATTTTTCATGACATTGTTGATGTATCTCAAGTTCCCATGTTAAATGTTTCCCCTTGTTTCCCTTACTGGGCCTTCTGCTCACCCTTTCTTTTGATGTATCTCCCCAGGTTATGAGATGAAGTAATGAACCTAGGATGAACATAAGGAGAATCCATTCAAATGTTTAAGAAGAATGTTTTATGTTTTCATGTTTTAAGTTCCTGGTTTCCAAGACACTAAACCTTAAAGATCCTCAGTTTTGTAAAATGTAATGTAAGTTTATGTGATAAAAAGGCGGGATTCCATAAGGGAGGTAGTAAATCCATGACCTAGAAATGTCAAAAATTGATAAAGGGAATGCTCGGAGTTTGATTTTTTCCTCATAAACCCCTTGAGGCTTCATGGTAGAGCACACCACTGGGAACTCTTTATGGGGGAGATGTGGATCCTCATAGGCTAGCACATGGAAATGAGGTAGAAGATGAATCAAACCATATTTGAGTTAAAATTCATCCTCTATGTTTGGATATTGAATACCAATAGGTTGGTAATTCATATCAGGGGTAGCAAGTTCTTTAAGTGTTTGTTCCCTAGGATTATCCAGTTCTAATTCTATTGGTTTGACAAGGACATGTTCTTGAATGAGTTGATTATCTCTTATGTTCCTCCAAAGTTGGAGAAGTGTTCACTCAATTTTAGGGTCAATAAAATCCAAGGTATTGTTTTGGAGGCTTTGGTGAATTCAGAGATATTTTGGAAGAAAAATGAATATGGGTTTTTCTTTGTGTTTTTTCCATTTATGATTTTTATGAGAAGGTGGGGTTTTCTTTGTGTTTTTTTCCAATTTTTTTTTTAATTTTTTTTTTCTAAAATAACAAGAAACTAATGAATACTTAATTGCACCATCCCCAGAAAAAATTCCATTTAAAAGTGAAACCTATTGTCACATATCAACCGTTCAAGGTTCCTATTCTCTATTAATGTGTATAGCATCACTCAGGTCGAATCCTTGGTGATGATACTTTTTAATAGTCTATTATTTTTACTTGATTGTATTTTGATTTGGGGGGGGGGGTTGTTTGCAGAGATTAGTTAAAATGAATTATTGATTTAAAAATTTAATAAAAATTTGGGTGAGTTCATTATTAGGGAGTTAATCTTGTGATATCCTTGAACTTTTCTTTATATTGCATTAAATTAACCCCCACTTTACAAGATGACGTTGATCGGAATTCCCAAGTGTTAAAGATTTAATACAACCCTTAACTTAAATAAGATTATAATATAAATTAGTACTTGATTTTGGTAGTGTATTTATGGTTCCAATAATCCATGTAATACATACATTAAACAAAATATTTCATTAATCCAAGACATTTTAATTCCAACATACACAATGTTAAATTAAAGAATACTCATCGAGAAAAAGCTTTCAATCGCTTAACATCTCTAAATAATCACTCAAACCAATGAGATATTTACTCATACATTAATATGATTAGTAATCTTGTTTATTATATTTATGATTATGAATTAAAAAAATAATTAAAATAAAGGGATAAGAAAAGAGTTGCGCGTTGAACACACACACACACGAACGATGATGAGATTTAAAAACAATCTTTAGATTGAATGAGAATGCGAAAGAAGGGAAGGGGTTTAAAATTTATTTAATATATTTTAAGAAAATTAATGTTTAATAATATATGGTATAATATTAAAATACAATTTGAAGAAGAATCTTGCATTAAAATTCAATTATAAAAACAAAACTTACAAAATTACAAATGAAGAAGAACACAAAAGTAAATGAAATCAAAGAGAGGAGGAAGGGTATATCAAGTAAAAAAAATGAGTATTTCAGGTCCTACCCAGAATTTTTCAAGGATTTGGTTGTGCCAATATATTATCCTCTCTTATGAAATGCCAACTCCTTTGAAGGAAATGAGGGGGGATGTATTTATAGCCCAAGGAGTTTGGCTATTTGCATTCCAAATCTGCCTCTACAATTTCATTGACAATTTGGCCATATATAAATCTGAATATTGAGATAATATATTCTTCTAAGTTGTAGATATTGATGTTTAATTTCATCCCTCAAAATTTGGCGGCCATTGGACTTCTGTATCCAATGTTATGGTGGTTTTAATAAACAATGTTAAAGTGTCCATTTCTATCCATGCTTTTTTTGATGTCTGAAATGTTAATAGATTTTTGAATAGGAATATTCCTTCAAATACGAATTATTTCTTCATAATAGTCGGCCTCATATTTATCCTCTATATCACTGAAAAATCTCAACTTTAATTGATTTTTAGATAAGGAGAAGAGTCAATTTTAGTGTGCTGATTTCATTTCCTGGAAAAAAATAGTGGGATAGATTTAATATAATCACTTGGGCCCCTTATTATTAGAGTTGGGCCCTGAAATTTTTATACGTGACTCATTAAATTATTAATCTAAATTTGGAGGATAATAAAGGAATTTGGACTTCTGTATTGAGCCCAGTAATTCAATCTTCATATCTGGTCCATTTTCTTCACAAATTATTTGGGCCCTCTTATGTGATTCATATGACCCTTCAAATGGAAGAATTGGCCCAAGATCCTTTCTAATGAAATGTCTGGTATTTATTTAGGAATCCTAAAAAACAAGAACCATATAATTTTGGATCAGTAGGGTGATAGTTACTATTAAAACCTTAAAAAATGTTGAATCTAGATGAATTCAAATAGTGCTCTAAAATTATATTTAATATTTAAACATTAATATTTCACAGAAATTTTGAACATTTCAAATTAAATCATAAAAGGGAGTATATAATAATTTATGAAAATATTAATAACATTATTTTCATCAACGGGCTGAGGAGGAGGTGGAGTAGGTTGAACCTTAGCCTCCAAGTGAGCAGGGGGATCATCTTCCTCAGCCTTATCAAGGCCTAGATCACTACTACCATGTGTGATAGTCGTGGTCTTAAGAGAAGATGATTCATGAAAGACTGCATCACTACTTATGATGAATTTCTAGTATCCCAGTTTATCAACCCTAAGTTTGTATTGCTTATCTACCTTGGGATAACCAAATAATATGAATTTGAGTTCTCTTGGTTTTAATTTTTTAGTCTTGACATGAACATAGGTTTTAGAACTGAAGAATCTTAAGTACGAGTAATAAGGGGGTTTATCATTCCACAATTATTCAAGAGCTTTGAACTAAATTGAGGTTGAGGGAAACCTATTTATAAGTTAAACAATAGTGCAGGTGACCTCGACCAAAAAAGTTTTGGGGAGGCCTGAGCATGCAATAATGCTCAAGACTCTTGCAAGGATAGTTATATTTATCCTCTCTTCTAGGCCATTATGTTGGAGATTTTCCCTATCAATCCTATTCCTTTTAATCCCTTCAGACTCAGAAAACTGAAAGAACGCTGTTGAAATATATTCTATCCCATTTTTAAATATAATGGTTTTAATTTTCATTCTAGTTTTATTTTCAACTGAAGAATTCTAGGTTTTTAAGGTTTGTAAAACATCATATTTATTTTTTAAGATTTATATCCAAACATTCATGGTTAAATCATCAATAAATGTGATGAAATAGGATCCTCCATCATGAGAGGTGGTACTTTCTACCCCCCATAAATCTGAATGGATGTATTTAAGGGGGATCTCAACTTCAAAGAAGGACCTATTAAAACTCACCCTTTTGGATTTTCCCATCACACAATCTTCACTAAATGAAAGATTAGCAGGTGAGATATCACATAACAGCCCCTGTTTGTTGAGTTCATCTAAGCCTTTAGAGCTGACATGCCCCAATCTTCTATACCATAGAATAGTATTATCAATGTTTGTATTGTAAAAAATACCTTACTATCTTGGATGGGGTTTTCTATTCAAAACATATAACCCATTGGTGAGATTTACTTTTATGATTTTTATTGATCCTCTAGAGATCTAGAGACAACCTGCTTATGATCTAAAGGTAAATCACTTTTGATCAAGGATACCTGAGGAGATTAAGTTTATTTGAAGGTTTGGGACCCACCTTATGTCATTTAAGGTGATGATGGATTGATCATCTAACTCTATTAGAACATAGCCTCTTCCCTCAACCTTGCACCTATTATTGTTTCCTAAGTTGACATCCACTTCCACCTTCTTGACCATCACTAAAAAAGACTCTCTATGTAGATAAATGTTAAAAGAACAACCATAGTACAAGGCTCACTATTGATTGTGTGTATGGATGGAAAAATTCCAGACATTAGTAGTGTCATAGCCTGATCCAACCCGAAGAGACTGTTCAGTGGGTTGTTTGTGTTCTAATTCATGCTTGACCTTCCTATACTCAGGATTAATGTGCCTAGGTTTACCACAGTGAAAACACATGACTTTTCTATAATTTTAACTAGTCCCGGGTTTAGGTTCTTTAATACTCTTACTTTTGTCTATATTGAACCGTTTCTTTTTACCTTTAGTTTGAAGTCTTGTCCTTGGGAACAAAATATTAGCCTCACCTTTTATTTTAGGTCTAGAATGTAGTTACTTAGACATAAGTGCTGATTTAACTTATTCTAAAGTTAAAGAGTCTCAACCATACATCATGGTCTCGAATAGTTTTTTGTAGATATTGTCAAGAGAGATTAAGAGGATCATTTCCCGATCCTCATCATCTATAGAAACATTCATATTGGATAAATCTAATATGACTATATCTAACTCATATAAATGGGTTTTTATAGTAGTACCTGGATTCATTTTGAAAGTATCATATAATGTTTCTTGCAAATTATTCCTACTAGTAAAGCAATCATGTATAATTTTTCAAGTTTAATAAAAATTCCTACAATGGTAGACTCATAAGATACTTCTCTCAGGACCTTATCACCTAATGAAAGTAAAATGGAGCTATGTTACTTAATAAGTATATCAAGGGGAACTTATTGGTATTCTAAAATGGTCTATCCTATTTCACTAACAATCGTAATGGGTTTCTTGGGCACACATAGTGCATCTATTAATCCTTGTTATATGATCAAGGCTCTCATTTTAATTCTACATAGATTGAAATAATTGTCTCCCTAATTTTTTTCAATTTCATATATCATATTTGAAATGTTTTTCCAGATGGGTAAATTCTAAGTGTTTGGGGACAATGTTAGGCGTATGACCCCAAGAACTAACCAATCTCATTGGGTATATATCTACGATGGGTTGCAGAATTCAAAAAAATTCAAATAATGGAATGGGTTTCAATAAAAAACTGTAATCAATTAAACATGTAGAAATTAAAAAATAAGCAAGAAAACTAAAACTAAAGAAACTATAAGAATTAATCAAATTTATGGACATAGTAATCCAGATAGGCTCTGATACCACTTGTTATGGTCAAGGAGAGATGAAAAGAAAATCAAGAAACCACACAACTACAAGGACAAAATCTGGAACTGTGTAGTTTGATAATGAATACACCATAAATTAATATGAGATTGCATGAAATAAATAAATTAGTAACTGAACATGGTTATTTAACATGCTTTGGTCCTTTAGGAGACCTACTGCATGATAATAACACCACACACATGCACACTTTTTTATTAACACTCAAACGGAATGTATGAAATGCTATAAAGGAAGAAGTCAAACAAGAAGGAAAAAAATGAAGTAATGATGAAAGATTAAAAGTTTCAAAATGAAAATCAAACAAGATATTTATAATTAAAGTAACAGACAATAGGTTGTCTAAAGGTCCTAATCTCCCCAATCTAGGATAGGAACTGAGTTCTCCTAGAACTAGTGGATCATCCATGAAATCCTGCTTCATCATTCATGGATCATTGAGCAAATGGAAACACTTCTTCCATCGGGGAAGGATGTTTCCTCCACCATACACCGACCATGATCTGAAGATGAGGGAGCATGGTAGGCCAAGATGAATCACGAAAGAGGATGTATAATAAAGGAGACATGCTTAGGGTTTTTCCTATGAAACTAGGAGCACAACACCACTGAGAGGAAGCCGAATGAGCATGCATATGGAATCACCATAAAAAGGCGATTAAACCTTATGAAACCAATTGATTACCCGAACAGAACACCCAATCCATGGGTGTCACGAAGTATGGAGAAAAAACTCATCTGAATGGAACACGAGCCACTCGAACAAACTGAGAGTGAATGAATAACCAGATGAGAATGGGAGGTAGTGATAATCAATGATGGGAAATAGGGAATCCATGAAACACAGATTGTCATCATGTAACATGTACTATAGAGAACAAGGGAAAAAATAGGTGGCCTAATATAGGCCCATTGCAAATAATGATCTAGAAGAATAAAACTAAAAAACATAATAAAATAAAAGCATGAGTCAAATATAATGGAAGAAGGAATTAAAACTAGAATTAATATGAAATCTAATTAATAATTTTTAATTCAAAAAAAATGTTTTTTTATAATTACATTTTAAATTATTATCTACAAACATTAAAAAACCATCAATGTTTCATTGTCTCTGGAACCCACAACCGCTCTCAAAAAGCTTGACCATGACATTAGTTGCTAAAAAAACGACCAAAAACCAAGAAAAAGAGTCCTCCCGTATAATAATATGAATCATACTTTAGTAATACAATAAAAAAATAAATTAAACATAAATATGAAATAATAAATTAATAAAATGTTAATTTTAAATAAAAGGATGCACTTATAGTATTGTAGTTCACAATGTGCATTATATTGAGGTGGGGATAATTCCTACACATCACAAATTACTTATGTATTTTTGTTCAAAATAATTGAAACAATCTAAATATGTTTACTAGGTTTTGAGTATATCACTATTCCTTTTTACAAAAATGTCATTTTAAACTACAAACACATACTTTGAATCATACCAATCACATAATGTGTCAGTTTGGCTTTAGAATGGCTCATACACATCAAAAAAGTCTTATGAATTATTATCCTAAAGTATCAATACAATCTAGTCATATTTTATTGGTTTTCAGTGAGAGACACATGTTTTGAACTAAAATGTCAATTTTAGACAGATAATGGACACTTTGAGTCATACTGGGCACACCGTGTATGATATTGAGTTGTGAATAATTCCTAAACATATCAAATGACTTATATATTATTGTCATAAATTTTCAAAACAATCCAAATCTATATTCTCAGTTTTTAGTATATCTGTTTTGTTTTTTTACAAAAATGTCAATTTTAAATAAAAAGGCACACTTGGAGTCTTATCGATCACACCGTGCATTGGATTGAGGTGTGGTTGATTTATACATATGAAAAATAACATATAGATCATTTTAATAATATTTCAAAATAATAAAAATGTGTTTTCTTGGTTTTGAGTATGTCACTCGTATTTTTTAGTAAAATGTCATTTTGAACTGAAAACACACACTTTTGGTTATACCAGTCACATCATGTGTCGGTTTGACGTGAGACTAATTCCAACATGTCAAAAATGACTTATTAATAATTTTTATATATTATAAAGACAATTAAAGTGTGTTTTCTTGGTTTTTAGTGAGTGGTACATGTTTTGAACTAAAATTTCAACTTTAAATTGATGACGGACACATTGAGTCAGATCAGGCACATGATATATCTGATTGAGGTGAGGCTAATTCCTATTTACCAAAAATGACTTATAGATAATTTTCATAAATTATCAAAACAATACAAATTCATTTTCTTGATCGTGAGTATTCCAATTTTCAATTTTATAAAAATTAATGTCAATTTTTAATAAAAAGATACACTTGGAGTCTTATCGGTCATACCGTGCATCAGATTTAGGTGAGGTTTATTATTACACATATCAAATAACTTATAGATAATTTTCCTAAAGTAAAAAAAACAATATTAATGTGTTTTGTTAGATTTGAGTATGTCACATGTTCTTTTTACTAAAATTAATGTTAATTTTAAATAAAAAGCCACAATTGGAGTTATATTGGTCACACCATATGACATATTGAGGTGATGATAATTCCTATAAGTCAAAAATAACTTATGGATCATTTTCCTAAAGTATCACAACAATATTAATGAGTTTTCATGGTTTTAAGTATGTACTAGTCGCATCATGTGTTAGTATGACATGAGATTGATTCTTACGTAAAAAATGTCTTATGAATCGTTGTCCTACATTATTAAGACAATCAGAGTGTGTTTTCATGGTTTTCAGTGAGTGAAACACTTTTTGAACCAAAATGTCAATTTTGAACTAATAATAGACACTTTGAGCCATACTTACCACACTATGCATCAGATTCAGGTTTTCTTAATTCCTACACATCACCGATGACCTATTTAAATGTATTCCAGAGTATCGAAATAATCCGAATGCATTTTCTTGGTTTTGAGTATGTCACATGTTTTTTTCCAAAATGCCTTTTTTAACTAAAAGATAGAATTTGGGTGATACTGGTCACATCATGTGTCATTTTTATGTGATACTGAATCCTACATGTCAAAAAATGACCTATGAATTTTCCCCATAAATTATAAATTTAATCAAATTACTTTTTCTAGGTTTTTAGTGAGTGAAACACATTTTAAAATAAAATGTAAATTTTAAACAGAGAATGAAGAGTTTGGGTTATACAGGGAATATGATGTATCAGGTTAAGGTGTGGATGATTCATAAATGTCAAAAATAACATATAGATCTTTTTCACAAAGTATAAAAATAATTTTATTGTGTTTCCTTGGTCTTGAGTATGTAACTTTTAATTTTTAATAAAATTAATGCCAATTTTAAATAAAAAGACACACTTAGAGTCATACTAGTCGCACCATGCATCAGATTGAGGTTTGGGTGATTCCCACACATCAAAAACCACTTATGAAACATTATACTAAAGTATCAAAACAATATAAATGTGTTTTATCAGACTTGAGTATGTCACTTTTTTTAATAAAATTAATGTCAATTTTAAATAAAAAGTCACACTTGGAGTAATAAAGGTCACACTGTGCTTTAGATTAAGGTGTTATTTATTCTTACACATCCAAAAATGACTTATAAATTGTTTTACTAAATTATCAAAACAATAAAAGTGTTTTTTCTCCGTTTTGATTATGTCACTTGTCCTTTTAACTAAAAATAATGCCAAATTTAAATAAAAAGACACAATTAGAGTCATACCAATCACAAAATGTGTCATATTGAGGTGATAATAATTCATAAACTTCAAAAACTACATATGGATCATTTTCATAAAATATCAAAACAATCTGAATACATTTTCTATTTTTTAAGAGTGTCAGTTGTCCTTTTTACTAAAATTAATGTCAATTTTAAATAAAAATACACACTTTGAGTCATACCGATCACACCATGTGTTATATTGAGGTGAGGTTGATTATTGTGCATCAAAATGAAATATGGATCATTTTCATAATGCACCAAAATAATAAGAATTCATTTTCTCATTTTTCAATGTGTCACTTATACTTTTTACTAAAATTAATTTCAATTTTAAATAAAAAAGACACACATGGAGTCATATAGGTCACACCATGGGTCATATTGAGGCGCAGTTAATTCCTACACATCAAAAAAGGACTTATGAATCATTATAATAATATATTAAAACAATGTGAATTTTTTTCTTAATTTTGTGTATGACACTTGTGTTTTTTACTAAAATGTAATTTCAAACAGGAAACATGTACTTTGAGTCACACTGGTCATATTGTGTGTCATTTTTGACATGATAATGAATCATATATAGAGAAAATGTATTATGAATATTATTCCTAAATTTTAAAGACAATAGTAGTGTGTTTTTTTTTTCAGTGAGTGACACACTTTGTGAACTAAAATGTCAATTTTAAACTGATAATAGATACTTTTAGTTATATTGGGAACACCATGTATTAGATTGAGGAATGGTTGATTAATATACATAAAAATGACTTATGGGACATTTTTCTATAATATCAAAATTTTATGAATGAGTTTTCTCTATTTTTAGTACGTCACTTGTCTTTTTACTAAAATAAATGTCAATTTTGAATAAAAAGACACACTTGTAGTCATATCAAGAATAACATGTTTCTGATTGATGTCTGAATGATTCCAAAACATTATAAATGACTTATGGATAATTTTCCTAAAGTTTAAAAATAAATCAAATGTGTTTGTTCAGTTTTGAGTATGTCACTTGTCTTTTTTACTAAAATTAATGTCAATTTTAAATAAAAAGACACGCTTGGAGTCATACTAGTCACACCATACATCAGATTGATGTATAGATGATTAATAAACATCAAAAATGACTTAAAAATTATTTTAAGAA
This sequence comes from Viscum album, assembly GCA_963277665.1. Taxonomy (NCBI): domain Eukaryota; kingdom Viridiplantae; phylum Streptophyta; class Magnoliopsida; order Santalales; family Viscaceae; genus Viscum; species Viscum album. The sequence continues at coordinate 1,423,591,947 of OY728155.1, read as the reverse complement.
AGTATAAATATAATAATAATTATTTTTCATGGTTTTTGACTATGTCACTGGGTTTTTTACTAAATTTAATGTCAATTTTAAATAAAAAGTCACACTTGGAGTCATACTGATCACACTTTGTGTTATATTGACATGATGTTGATTCCTACACATCAAAAATGACTTATGAATCATTGTCTTAAATTAAAAAAAAATATGAATGTGTTTTCTCAATTTTTATTACGTGATGTGTGTTTTAAACTAAAATGTAAATTATAAATTGAGAACCTATAGTTCAAGTCATAGCAATCACACTGTGTTTCAGATTAAGGCACAGTTGATTGAGTTTGTGATGTGTGTTTTTTATTTCAAATATTTTAAATAATATAGAAAGGAGAGAACAATTCAATTTGTATGGAAAAGTAAACCCCATTCTGCTTGAAGCTCCTTATCCAAAAGAAACATGTTCTTGCTTTTTGGGATTTTTTGTAAATAGTTCAATGAAAAATATGACTTCTCAAAAGAATTCACCTATATAATAAAAAAATATTATGTAATTAATACTATAAGGAAATAAATTAAGCATTAACATGAAAAAAACTATTAATATAATATCAATTTTAAACTGAAACCACATAATTTGAGCCATACCAGGGACACCATGTATCAGATTGAGGTATAGTTGATTACATTGTCTATCTTTATCCAATATTGCATGATCATAGAAAAGGTTCCAGGCGCAGTGGAAGCACGTGGGTGGATGTTCCCACTTGGAATTTTGTTATTAACAATGATCAATCCGGGATCAATACGACGATAAACGCCAGTCTCTACGAATCGAATCATAGAAATTGACAAAGAAAAGAAAAGTCTCAGAACCAAAAGGTAGGATCGTTACAGGTTGATTATAATTTATTTAATCAATTGAAAATAAACACCTTTTGGGTGTTCTTTCTTCTTTGATGTTTTTGATCATGTTCTGATGTGATTCGTCATTGCGTCACAGAAGCCAAGTGTAGAATTCATCTAGCGGTGATCCACACATGCACCTCATATCTATGGACATCGCAAAAGGAGTCTCCGAGTTCTATCATGGAGAATCCTTTTCTTGAGTTGTCTCCCTTAGATCGTCTTGATACGATGGAAGAGGATCTCTCTCGGTCTTTAGATCGTTCTTGGAGGAAGAGGTTCTTTCGGCCTTGAAATAATTCTCCAAAATTGTTGTGCACAACGATTCTCTTGTGTGTTAGAAAAGAGTTGGGGTTGTGAGGATATTTATAATAAGGTTTGAGTTTGTAGAGTTATGACAATAAATAAACGCATTACGCATTTTATTTATTTCATTTACTCTTATTTAAAACCCCCATGTCGAATAATTAATTCCTTGACATGCGCCCATGCTGATTATAATAAATATCATTTAAAACAATATTATATCCTCAAAATCCCGACTGGAAAAACTACATGGCATGTATTAATAAATACACGGACTGTACTTGTTTTTCATTGAAAACTACCTGGCATGTACATTAAATGTACACGGCGTGTATATCTTGTTTTCATTTATCCATTTCTTTTCCATAAAGAAAACTACACGGCGTGTACTTGTTTTCCATTAAAAACTACACGATGTGTAATATTTAATACACTAAGTGTATATCTTGTTTTTCATTTCCTTCTTCCTCCATAATTAAAACGATTTAGGATTCCTTGAATAATTATTAAACCACGTACAAGAATAATCTTTATTCTACTTGAGATACTTGAATACACTTAGTGTGTGACCCTCTAGGCCTCTTTCTTGTTGGCATTAGGCGAGCTTGCCTAAAGTCCAAGATAACTGTCTAGCAACGGGTCAAGGCACCCAAGAGATAGAAGTTGATACCGCATTGACGTATCACCTCATACGAACTCTTACTATGTAATTTAATCCCTTAGTCTCAATATGTAACACCCCGAGCTTCCACGATACGCCTCTCTTTCAATAATGCAATAGTTTGCATTGTACGCAAGTTCGAGTTCTAACACACCGCGACTAATCAAAGTAGCCGTTATGAATAGTAATAACCACTTTTTAAAATTATAGAAATTTTATATTTCAAAATGGACTTCATTTTTGGATTCGGAATATCAATTATAGCTTAGGGTGAAATTTTGGCCTTGTTATGAAAAACTTCAATTTTTGATGAATAGTGAAACCACTAAGTGGTAGTTAAATAACTGATTTTTCGTTTAAATGAAATATTACCACTTCTGTGATTTTATTTTCAAAAATCCGACATACATGGTTGTCATTAAGAAGTAAAATGTGGTTCAATGAGATTAAAATAATTTTTTGGTGAATAGTAACTTTTAAGTTCTTAATCGCGATTAGAGGTAATTAGTGTTATTTAAGGTAAAAATAATGTTTTAATAATATGAGATGAGCTTGACACTTATCCTACTCCTATTGGATGAGTCATGGCCGACCAAGACAACCCATGGGTCAACTTGGGGACCCCATGGAGCCACTTTAGTTGGAAAATGACATTAATATATATTTATTTAATGTTAAAATTAAATTGACACAAACATGAGTTATTTTACTAAAACAGTTTTTAAGTGGGGTTACACAAGTCCAAAGTTTGACTATAAATATTCATTAGAAAGCTAAAAAGATTTCCTACATCATAGTATTTTTTTTATAATTTTTAGACATTAAATAAATTAAATTATTTATGACATCATTATAATGCAGCGATGACCTCATTATTTAACGATTTAAATAAAATGAGAAGATAATGAAAAATCCAAGGCTTACACTTGTCCAAAGCCTATTGGATGAGGATATTTAGAAACCTTATCACCTTATCCTCGAATTATATAAGTGTGGGACCTTTGTAATCCTAAAAGCATTGTGAAATAATGTAACATTTCAATCTTTCCAAAAGTGCCCCTCCTCTCCTCTTATAAAAGGCCTCCACCTCTACCGCCTTATTCACACTTCCAAGCCTTTTGGTTCGGCCAAAACCTACCCAAATACTCTCCCAACTTCTCTCCCTTCATCCTAGAAGCTTTACTTTATTCAGAAAGCCATCCTAAGGAGTCCTTTTGATCAAATCAAAAGGAAGAACCCGAAGAAGAGGTAACATTTTCATCACCCTCTTTCAAGTTTCTTTCTTCTTCCACTCCCTCTTTGTTTATTATTTCAATTATAAAATTATAACTCTAGTATCTTATATATACTATGATGTTATTATAAATATGGAACAACCATATTCAGTATTCTACCCATCATTTTAATGACATGTCACCATACGTGCGTACGTACGGCTTACCGTCTCCACGTCGTGGTGTAATTGTTATTCAATATATTATTATTTAGATGGGTATAATAATGATATGTAATTCATGTAAATAATAAATATAACATGATAATGATTCTGTATATATGATATACTATCCAATTATATATTATTTAAATATCAAAATAATGATATTGTCGCTCGTGCGTACGTACGGACTACCGTCTCCACGAACGCGATGAGATTCATTCTCCGTCGTATCCATTCAAGTATAATTATCATTTTATGATTTAACAATAATGTTTAAGGACATGATATCATTCTGGATATGAATAAGATACAACCTATCCATGAAAAACACGACTTACGTAACAAAACATATAAAAGAAAACGAGTAAGTTAACACCCGAAACAACGATAAATCTAAGATATTGTTAACAAAGCAATGTTAAAAGATCATATATGATATCATATGAATGTATATGATTCTTGTATAATTTAATAACAATTATTTCACCATTATACAGGAGGTTAAACTACCCCAACCAAGGAAAAGTACAAGGTAAGGGTTTACTTCACAACCTCTTCATTATCCAAGGTTGTTTATACATAATTATCTACTGGGACCTCGTTATCATCCACATCCATGTTTCTTAAAAATGTATTTCAAAACATTTTTATTATTTACAAGAATACAGGTTAAAGTCATTTATACCCTTTTTGACTTTTTATAAGATGAATCTTTCCGCCGTTATAAAATCTTCAAATCTTTCCTTACAAACTTATAAGAATATTTTCAAGAAAATGTTTTGTTTTATATGGCTCTTAAATGATTTCAAAAATAGAAAGAGATATTTCTCTAAAAAGTGTTTTGATTTCATCTATGTCAACATCCTTTGATGGATTTTACTCTTATTTGAAGTTGATTTATTATAATACAAAACTTCTATATTGTATTGAAGGTTTTGTGATATGTTTGACTGTGGATGTGCTATTTTATACCATTCATAGTTTATGGTGAAATTATTGACATTTTGTATGCCAGTTTTAATACGAATGTTTATGTTATGTTTAAACCTTTTCATATGGGAATGCATTGGACTTAATATGTGACGGGTGGAGCCCGCTATAGCTCCTCGATGCATCGGTAGGTCTCATGAGACAAACTAGTGTCTTGGCACAAGGCCTTGACAAAATATTATTTGTAGTCCTGGCACGAGGCCTTGGCTATGTGGTTATGATAGTCTGGAATTATGCATTCCAACATTATGAAAGTGGTTAGTGATTTTTCATGTGATTATTCGATTAGTAGAATATCCATGTGAATGAGCATATGGCATTATTTCATTTTACTTTTGCCATATTATGTTGATGTTCAAGTTTAAAAGGCTTTTGTTTTAGTTATACATTGCCTTAAATGCTTATGTTTTCTTATAAAAGCTTCCGCAATATTTTTATCCTTACTGAGCATCTGAGCTCACCCCTTTCAATGTTTTAATATTTTCCAGGATGTGAAGAAGTGTATTATGACTGACTTGCAAGAATAGTCAGTGAGGATATGAGTGTGGACTATGAAGACCATGTTATTGTAGTTTGTTTAATTTTTGATGTAATGAAAGAATTATGAATGTATCTAGTGTTTCCAAGGCTACTAAACTAATCGGTCTTTCGAGACTTGATCTTTTGTGATCATGCCAATGTTATGAAGTAATGCACCGACTCTGGGTAGTTGGGGTCGGGGCGTTATAGTTGGTATCAGAGGGAGGTTAGTACTAACCTTGGAAGCTAGATTTAGATAAACTCTGATTAGAGCACATAGCCCAAAGATAGACTTTGAGGATTAGTATATAAGAACTTCCTAGAATTTTGTTATTGTAGAGATTTTGTGAGTTTTCCGAGCAATACATCCCTGTCTGGATACGAGCAAGTAGAGGCGGCTCTGGCACAGATGTACCTAGGGGTAAAACCCGAAAACACTGCTTTGAGCTAGACTCGAACGGGAACTGGTGCACGACAACGGGCCTTGCTGCACTCTTGGTTACGATACTCCCGGGGGATATGCTTTGGATAATTCTCATTTTCTTTACAAATCATTTTGAAGGGTTTATGAGTATATACTTCCTCAAAGAAAACATTTTTATGATTATGGATTATATCCATAAATAGTTCAATTTATGTTAAGTATTTTATAAGTATGGAATTATGTATTTTGATTCATAAACTAATCTAGTTTATGCCATTGTATAGAATTGGCGCCTAGTGGAAGGAATGGAAACCGTATCAATGCACGAACTCCGTGTAGGGATTGCCCTCCTGCTCAAGATAATTATTGTGGATCTGGAGATACAACTGGTGCTGATCAACTTATTACCATACTGGGACAACTCACTCAGGTTATGAATAATAACCTTACTCGTATGGATCACCCTGATCCGCAACGTGGAGGATCAATGTTAGACCGCTTCATGAGGCAACAACCACCAACCTTCAATGGGAGTACAAATCCTATAGTAGCTGAGCAATGGATAAATTCCTTAGAGAAAATATTCCATGCCTTGGGGAGTAGTGAAAGGGAGAAGGTTGTCATGGTAGTTTACCGCCTCACTGGAGATGCCGATCAGTGGTGGTTGCTGATTCAAAACACAAAGGAAGATGATGACGTATCGAATATGGAATGGAGGGAGTTCAAAGAGCGTTTCTTAGAAAAATACTTTCCTCGTGACCATCGAGCAGATATGGAAAGGCAATTTCTGAGTCTGAGGCAGAAGGAGGATGAGAATGTCGCAAAGTATGAGGCTAACTTTACAAGGTTAGCGAGGCATGATGCCGATTATATACGTAACCCAAGGAGTAAGATTGATTGTTTCTTTTATGGGTTAAAACCATTTCTCTGTTGAGCTTTGGTATCACAATCCTTCTCATCATACGAAGATATTGTCTCGTGTGCTATCAAGACAGAAAAGGAATTCTCTAAGTCTTATGACAACAAAGTAAAGCAAGAGAAGAAGAGAACGGTGGAACAAGAGACAGATAAAGGGAAAAAGGGAAAGAAGGATTTTCCAGTATGTGATAATTGTGGGAAGAATCACCATGGTACTTTCCTAAAAGGAATGGGAGTTTGTTATAAATGTGGAGAAAAGGGTCACCAGGCTCGTGATTGCAAGGGAAAGAAAGAGGCTATCAAAGTTGAATGCTACAATTGTAGAGAAATGGGTCATTATGCAAATGAATGTCCTAAGCGTCAGGGAAACTTACCTCAGAAAAGGCCAAGGGATCAAGGACAATCTTATGCCGTTACTACAGTTGAAGCAGAATAACTAATGTATTGGTGCTTTTGGACTCAGGGATTATATTCTGGTTATTAGAATAATGTGATATATATATAAGGATTGTACTGCAGTACTTGTTGATTTCAGTATGGTTTTAATATGATTAAGGTAATCATATTTTTAGTATGTGACAATAAGAGAAACTTTTCTTTGTTTGGGGAATCTGATGTTACAATTGATTTTGGAATTTAGAGACCTTTTAGAGAAAGTCTAGACGGAGGTATTTTGGATAACTATTAAGGTTGGAATGGATTAAGTTGAACCATGGATAGTATTGTTTAAGGTTAAAGAATTTCTGAATATTATTTTTGGAATATTATAATACTATAGTTTTAGGAAAAGGACAACCTGCAGGGTGGGGAATAACTCGTCGCGTCGGACAAAGCTGCAGGAATCGAACCCACAACCATAGTGCGACAAGCCTTTATTTCCTACCACTAGCCTACAGGAAGTCCCTGGTTATTACAAAATAGTTTTACTAATCTAAATGGTATGTGTTAACATTTTGAACCTTATACAATTCGGATAAATAGAATATTTTTAAGTTCCGTTACCATTTGGAGTAAAAGTTGGGTTTGTGGTAAAAATTTATTAACGAATGAAAGTATACATAACAAGTATGTATATTCCCTTACGTTCTTAGTAAATATCCTAAATAAATTCCTCAACATTATAAAAGGTAACTTAAAACAAAAATGTTGTCGGTTAACTTTTCCAACTGGGGATTCAATGACCGTTTAACCAATCACAAGTTTGTGATTTTCTTGTGGTTAAACTTTCTCCTAATCCTGTTTTCTATAACTCTCCATCATACCTTGATGGTTTGTTTATCCTCCATATCCATATTTTCATATAATCCTAGAATGGGCTATATCGGGTGACCTTTGTACTTATCTTGCTTTCTTTTAATGTTATATATTTATTAACCTTATTTCCGATGTGGGTTTTCCTCAAAGGTATTTTCTATTTTCAACCTTTTATTTTCAAAGAAAAATTTCAAATTACGAGGACGCAATTTATTGAAGGAGGGGAGAATGTAACACCTCGAGCTTCCACGATACGCCTCTCTTTCAATAATGCAATAGCTTGCATTGTACGCAAGTTCGAGTTCTAACACACCGCGACTAATCAAAGTAGCTGTTATGAATAGTAATAACCACCTTTTAAAATTATAGAAATTTTATATTTCAAAATGGACTTCATTTTTGGATTCGGAATATCAATTATAGCTTAGGGTGAAATTTTGGCCTTGTTCTGAAAAACTTCAATTTTTGATGAATAGTGAAACCACTAAGTGGTAGTTAAATAACTGATTTTTCGTTTAAATGAAATATTACCACTTCTGTGATTTGATTTTCAAAAATCCGACATAAATGGTTGTCATTAAGAAGTAAAATGTGGTTCAATGAGATTAAAATAATTTTTTGGTGAATAGTAACTTTTAAGTTCTTAATCGCGATTAGAGGTAATTAGTGTTGTTTAAGGTAAAAATAATGTTTTAATAATATGAGATGAGCTTGACACTTGTCCTACTCCTATTGGATGAATCATGGCCGACCAAGACAACCAATCGGTCAACTTGGGGACCCCATGGAGCCACTTTAGTTGGAAAATGACATTAATATATATTTATTTAATGTTAAAATTAAATTGACACAAACATGAGTTATTTTACTAAAACAGTTTTTAAGTGGGGTTACACAAGTCCAAATTTTGACTATAAATATTCATTAGAAAGCTAAAACTATTTCCTACATCATAGTATTTTTTTTATAATTTTTAGACATTAAATAAATTAAATTATTTATGACATCATTATGATGCAGCGATGACCTCATTATTTAACGATTTAAATAAAATGAGAAGATAATGCAAAATGAAAGGATTACACTTGTCCAAAGCCTATTGGATGAGGATATTTAGAAACCGTATCACCTTAGCCTAGAATTATATAAGTGTGGGACCTTTGGAATCCGAAAAGCATTGTGAAATAATGTAACATTTCAATCTTTCCAAAAGTGCCCCTCCTCTCCTCTTATAAAAGGTCCCCACCTCTACCACCTTATTCACACTTCCAAGCCTTTTGGTTCGGCCAACCCCTGCCCAAATACTCTCCCAACTTCTCTCCCTTCATCCTAGAAGCTTTACTTTATTCAGAAAGCCATCATAAGGAGTCCTTTTGATCAAATCAAAAGGAAGAACCCGAAGAAGAGGTAACATTTTCATCACCCTCTTTCAAGTTTCTTTCTTCTTCCACTCCCTCTTTGTTTATTATTTCAATTCTAAAATTATAACTCTAGTATCTTCTATATACTGTGATGTTATTATAAATATGGAACAACCATATTCAGTATTCTACCCATCATTTGAATGACATGTCACCATACGTGCGTACGTACGGCTTACCGTCTCCACGTCGTGGTGTAATTGTTATTCAATATATTATTATTTAGATGGGTATAATAATGATATGTAATTCATGTAAATAATGAATATAACATGATAATGATTCTGTATATATTATATACTATCCAATTATATATTATTTAAATATCAAAATAATGATATTGTCGCTCGTGCGTACGTACGGACTACCGTCTCCACGAACGCGATGAGATTCATTCTCCGTCGTATCCATTCAAGTATAATTATCATTTGATGATTTAAAAATAATGTTTAAGGACATGATATCATTCTGGATATGAATAAGATACAACCTATCCATGAAAAACACGACTTACGTAACAAAACATATAAAAGAAAACGAGTAAGTTAACACCCGAAACAACGATAAATCTAAGATATTGTTAACAAAGCAATGTTAAAAGATCATATATGATATCATATGAATGTATATGATTCTTGTATAATTTAATAACAATTATTTCACCATTATACAGGAGGTTAACCTACCCCAACCAAGGAAAAGTACAAGGTAAGGGTTTACTTCACAACCTCTTCATTATCCAAGGTTGTTTATACATAATTATCTACTGGGACCTCGTTATCATCCACATCCATGTTTCTTCAAAATGTATTTCAAAACATTTTTATTATTTACAAGAATATGGGTTAAAGTCATTTATACCCTTTTTGACTTTTTATAAGAGGAATCTTTCCGCCGTTATAAAATCTTCAAAGCTTTCCTTACAAACTTATAAGAATATTTTCAAGAAAATGTTTTGTTTTATATGTCTCTTAAATGATTTCAAAAATAGAAAGAGATATTTCTCTAAAAAGTGTTTTGATTTCATCTATGTCAACATCCTTTGATGGATTTTACGCTTATTTGAAGTTGATTTATTATAATACAAAACTTCTATATTGTATTGAAGGTTTTGTGATATGTTTGACTGTGGATGTGCTATTTTATACCATTCATAGTTTATGGTGAAATTATTGACATTTTGTATGCCAGTTTTAATACGAATGTTTATGTTATGTTTAAACCTTTTCATATGGGAATGCATTGGACTTAATATGTGACGGGTGGAGCCCGCTATAGCTCCTCGATGCATCGGTAGGTATCATGAGACAAACTAGTGTCTTGGCACAAGGCCTTGAAAAAATCTTATTTGTAGTCCTGGCATGAGGCCTTGGCTATGTGGTTATGATAGTCTGGCATTATGCATTCCAACATTATGAAAGTGGTTAGTGATTTTGCATGTGATTATTCGATTAGTAGAATATCCATGTGAATGAGTATATGGCATTATTTCATTTTACTTTTTCTATATTATGTTGATGTTCAAGTTTAAAAGGCTTTTGTTTTAGTTATACATTGCCTTAAATGCTTATGTTTTCTTATAAAAGCTTCCGCAATATTGTTATCCTTACTGAGCATCTGAGTTCACCCCTTTCAATGTTTTAATATTTTCCAGGATGTGAAGAAGTGTATTATGACTGACTTGCAAGAATAGTCAGTGAGGATATGAGTGTGGACTATGAAGACCATGTTATTGTAGTTTGTTTAATTTTTTATGTAATGAAAGATTTATGAATGTATCTAGTGTTTCCAAGGCTACTAAACTAATCGGTCTTTCGAGACTTGATCTTTTGTGATCATGCCAATGTTATGAAGTAATGCACCGACTCTGGGTAGTTGGGGTCGGGGCGTTACACAATATCTCATCAAGTAGGTTTCCTGGCTGTGTAATAAACCTATATGCTTGATCTGTCTTTCTTTGACTTCATGAAATAAACTCATCGTTTACACCATGGAAATGGAATTTAATGCGACAGTTCTATTTCAATCAAATGGCTGAGATATCAACTTCTATAAATGGATAGGACAAATCCTTCCTCGACTTATCCATTAACAACATGTCACTCATGACGCACCCAACGTACCCTACTTCCCACCAACTATCTGCATGATGATTTTCGTTAGTAAATCTACGTGCGCGAGTCATGACATGAGTTAATGAAAATCTTCCAGTCCAAGGATAATTCCACATGCTCGTAGATAGAAATGTACGATGACACCAAGACATGCAGAATTGCTACTGGCGGGTCTGTTCTCATAATCTCCCATCTTGAAGATTACCAAATGCGAACTCCATGAGAGAGTCTCGTCTTCTTATGAGTACTCGCACATGAGAGTCTGTATACTATGTGTCCTATCATTGTATGTCATCCAACCGTAGAACTTTATTTAAGAATATTGTTATATAATTTCAAGGTTCTCATCATAGCGGGGATTTGGCATGACCTTATCAATGAAATAAATATTCCAGGACATTATTATATTATATTCATGCAGAAAAATGAACAATATATAATAAGAGAACATTCATGTAATCAAAGTACAAAATAGTTGGTTCTCAGGACACCAACCCTTACAAACTCCAACTTGGACTAGAGCCAACTACCTACAACTTTTATCCCACTAGACCTCACATGATGATCATGTTTTTGCTGAGTCAAGGCTTTTTTCAAGGGGTCTGCCACATTGTCTTCTATGGAAATACTGCTCACTGCAACTTCACCTCTCTGAGAAAAATCCCTCAAGAGATGATACTTCTGAAGTATGTGCTTTTTTCGCTGATGTGACCTTGGATCTTTTGCAAGTGCCACCGCTGCAGTATTATCACAATAGAGGTTGATAGGATCTTTACGGCTTGGTACTACATCCAGCTCTTAGATGAAGCTTCGCATCCATACTTCTTCTTTAGCTGACTCAGAAGCTGCGATATACTCAGACTCTGCGGAAGAGCTCAAAGAAAAGTGTGGTGGTAGATTATAGCATCTAAATGTCCTTTGATGACTAGTTCCTCATCTCCTCCATAAACCAGGAACATATCCTTAGTACACCTCAGATACGTAAGGATAGTCTTGACTGCCATCCAATGTCGGTCTCCTGGATCAGCTTGATATCTGCCTACCGCACTTAATGCATAAGTAACATCTAGCCTTGTACATATCATAACATACATGACTATCCCAATCGTGGTTGAATAAGGGATCCTTTCCATTCTCTTTCTTTCCCCATGTGTCTGAGGACAAATTTTCATGGAAAGATGAATGCCATGTGACACTAGAAACAATCCCCTCTTGGATTGTTCCATACTGAATCTCTTCAGTATCTTGTCCATGTATGTACTTTGACTCAGGCCCAACATTCTCTTGGATCTATCACGATAGATCTTGATCCCACGAATATATGCTGCCTCACCCAAGTCTTTCACGGAGAAGCATTTATGAAACCATGCCTTAATTGACTGTAAGATAGGTACTTCGTTTCTAATTAGTAACATGTCATCAACATATACTATTAGGAAAACAACTGCACTTCCACTAAACCTCTTGTAGACACAAGGCTCACATTCATTCTTAACAAATCCAAATTCCGTTATAGCTTCATCAAAACGAATGTTCCATGACCTTGATGCTTACTTTAATCCATAAATGGATTTTTTCAACTTGAATACCTTGTTGGCATCCTTCGGAGTCACAAAACCTTCAGGTTGTGTCATGTAGACATCTTCCTACAGTTTCCCGTTAAAGAATGCTGTTTTGACATCCATTTTCCAAATTTCAAAGTCATGGTAAGAGGCAATGGCCAATAGGATTATGATGGATTTCAGCATCCCAACCAGTGAAAAGGTTTCATCATTGTCAATTCCTTGACGCTGTCTAAAACCTTTTACAACCAGTCGTTCCTTATAGGTGCTGACTTTCCCCTCTATGTCCAGTTTCTTCTTGAATACCCATTAATTACCAATAGGCTTTACATCAACTGGAGGATCTACCAAAATCTAGACTTGGTTTTGGTACATGGAATCCATTTCATAATTCATGGCTTCTTGCCACTTGGAAAAATCTATGCCTTCAATTGCTTCCTTGTAGGTAAGAGGATCATCATTATCAACCAATAATGAGTCACCATCCTCAGTGATAAGAAAACCATATCATTCTAGTTCTCTCACCTTTCTCGTGCTCCTATGCAGTTCTTGTGTCTCTGGAATAGATTTTTCTTCCACATGGCTTTGTGGAATCTGTTCTTGTACCAACTCCTATGTATCTTGAGCCTCGACTTCATCGAAGTCTATCTTGCTCCCACTATCTCTTTTAGAGATGTGCTCCCTCTAAAGGAATATGGCATGTCTTGCCACTATAAAATTTTTTCTAAGGGGTTTTATAGGTAATATCCCCTTGTTTCCTTGGGATATCCTATAAATATACACTTTGTGCCTTGGGGTGCAAGTTTGTTACCTTAAGAGGCCATAACAAATGCTTTTCTACCCCACACATGTAAATTAGATAAAATGGATTTGCGTCCACTCCATAACTCGCATGGAATACCATATATCGATTTAGTTGGTACTTGGTTTAGTATGTGTACTGCTGTTTGTAATGCATATCCCCAAAAGGATAATGGAAGACTCGCATGACTCATCATTGATCTCACCATGTCCAACAGGGTGCAGTTCCTCCATTCACTTACACCATTCCACTGAGGTGTGTAAGGAGGAGTGAGTTGAGATAGAATCCCAAACTCCCGTAAGAAATAAATGAATTCCTGATTAAGATATTATACTCCTCTGTTTGAGCAGAGTTTCTTAATCTTCATACCAAGCTGGTTCTTAACATCATTCTTGTATTCTTTGAACTGATCAAAAGAATCTGACTTATACCTCATTAAGCAGATATATCCATATCTACTAAAATAATCAGTAAAAGTTATAAAGTATGAGAACCCACCCCTTGCTTCAACTGGAAATGGTCCACACACATCCGTGTGAACTAATTATAGAAGCTCTTTAGCTCTTTCACCTTTCCCACTAAATGGGGCTTTGGTCATTTTGCCTTGTAGATACGCATGACATACACCAAGTAGTTTTAGTTTGATAGAATCTAAATACCCATCTTGATGTAATTTTGTCAAACGTTTCTCATTGACATGAACTAGCCAGTGATGCCAAAGTTGGGTGTGGTATGATTCATGTGAATTAAATTTGTCATCGATTTCCATTACTTGGTTTGTGTATTCAAACACATAAAGGCCGTTATATAAATGTGCCCTACCAAAACAAATTCTATATTTATAAAAGTAGCGACATCCATTTCCAAACTTGAAGATGAATCCATCAGTAGCTAATCTAGATACTGAAATAATGTTTTTGGTTACAGAGGGTACATAATAACATCCTTTCAAAACCAAGACCATCCCAGTAGGCAATGTGAGGTGGTAATCCCCGGCAGCTACAACAACAATTCTGGCTCTGTTGGCTGCTCGTAGATCTACCTCCCCTCGATCAATCTTCTTGAGTCTACTTGGTTCCTGTATTTGGATACATATGTGAGAACCACAAACTGTATATAATACCCAATTTTTAGAAATAGATAGATTGAATTCGATGAAAAACGCATCTGAAGCTTCCCCTTGATTCCTTGGTGGGGTGCAGTTTTTCTTCCAGTGGCCCTTCTTTCCACATGCGAAACAAACATCATCATGTTCCCTTGCCTCCCCTTTGATCTTCCTTTTCATGGAAGGCCTTGAAGAATCTTTAGGATTAAAGATATCCACCTTCCATTTCCTTTTATTCACCATGAGGATAGAAGGATTTTCACGCTTCATGTCATTGTCCACTTGGAGAATAAAAATAAGAAGATCAGACAGAGACTTCTCAATGTTGTTCATGTTGAAGTTCACAACAATGTTCAAGATGCTCTGGGGAAGTGATGCAATAATGAGATCGGTACCCAGTTCTTCGGGGAGTTTAAACCCTAGAACCTCCAAGAACTCAATGTAGCCAATGAGCTTAACTACATGCGGCCCAACTGGGGCACCCTCTCCAAGCTTTATCTAGAATAGAGGCTTGGAGATGTCAAACATTTCCTTTCTTTCTCTCTCCTGGTATAAACCACAGAGGTGCTCGAGCATGATATAGGCATCCATTTCCTCGTGAGACTTCATGATCTCACTAGAAATTGATGATGACATCAAACATTGAACGTCGAGTGCATCGTTCAAATGTTGATCATAGACCAGGAAATCTTCATCACTCGCCCCTTGGGCAGGAGAATCAGGAAGTGAGGACTCCAGCATGTAAAACATTCGTTCATGGCATAGGATAACCTGAAGGCGCCTAAACCATTCCTAAAAGTTACTACTGGTGAGGATATTGTCTTTATCTAGAACTGATCGCAGAGAAAATGTGGTTTATGAGTTTGTTATTTCGATTCTACAAATTAAAAGAGCAGTTTCATCAGTACCTTTTGATTAAATTTTATGAAAAATAATAAATGAATTTATTAATTCTCCCACTATTTTTCAAGTCCCAATGGCCCTCACCATTAAACTCGTAATTTCCAGTTGCTTTGATATTCTAGTGGAAAGGATCCATATTCCAGTTCGTATAACCCCAACAAGGGTTGGTCAATCTATTTGAAGGTATTTAGGTAGGCAGGTCCTTGCCAACTGTGAGCTTACATTTCCTTGATCTATTGAGTGGACTCCCCAATCCTGAAATCCTGACTTGGATTTTCTCAACTCTTGCCTCCAATATTACACCATGTCTAGAAATGGCTACTCCTCTTGATGTAATATGGTTAAGTCTACCAGAAACCTTTCATAAGGGCTTCCTTTATAAAAGTAAGAATCCCAACAAGGGTTGGTCAAAAACATAGTTTTATTGAGTCTTTCCCTTAATCAAGTAACGGAAGGCTTGCTCTGACATAATATGGTATTGAGGGATTTTAATCTTTATGCGTAGTTTTACATTATCACATGCTTGTTAATATTAAGTGATGTTTTCTTAAGTGATTAACCATGTTCTGATAATGTTTACGCATAGTCCGGTTTTTATTTTATTCCATATTTGCATGCTTGTTCACTTTATTAATTATGTGATCACGACAACACATACATAATAAATAAACCATCCAATCAGACAGAAATAAAATAAGATGCCATGATCATGTTCTTCTATTGGTTATCTTATCTAGCGGTTTTGATAAGCTAACCCTGATCTAGAGGAAACACCTTGAACCTGATGGTTCATGTTTTGCAGCTCCCACCTGTCCACCTTTGTATCTTCTTGGGTTGGTTTCACCTCAGCTTCAGATTTCAAACCATCTCCTATGGCTTGGGAGATCCTCCATTACATGGGTTTACATTAAAGAAACCATGGGAACGCAGGACCTACATTTTATTGGAAGAAGGCTCGCAGGCCAACATATTTAAATTAAACAAATTTAAATGAAACCATACACACATACAAAGGGTCTTTGGTCTATCTCATGATCATCCATAGCATGAAACAACACTTACGCACATTTAGAATTCAAATTCTTTTAATCGTTCCACTCTTCAAGATAAGTCGTGCTTGAATTAAATTAATTATGATCTTATAATTAATCAATTCTTTATCTTAAATTCCTTTTTGAATTTCCTTTAGATTCTTCTCATCCATATCCCTCGTACATGTCTTTGTACTTTTGGAGGAAACCTGGTGAAATTTCTGGAAAGTACACGGTGTGTAGTTTATATTTACACGACGTGTAGTTTATATTTACATGGAGTGTATTTCTTTTCAGCTTTTTTCCAAAGTACACGCTGGGGGCTTTGGAGTGTTTTCTGTACTTTGGAAATTTTGAAGTGCATGGCATATAGATAAATCATAAATGGTGTGTACTTCCTTGTTATGAGGTAACCGGATTGGTAATCCCGTGTATGCAAAACACGGCTTCTCTTTGTACACAGTTTCACGTAGACCGGATCAGACTACATGGCGTGTTGCTCCAACATACACACTGTGTATTCCGGTTTCCACATGCCGTTTAATTCTGGTCAACATGGGGTGTTAAATACTTAGGTGTAATCAATTCACACGGTGTGGTTTGGCGGACCAGTACCGGTTCGTTGAACCTAAGTACACGACATGTAGTTTTCATTACTCGCTGTGTATTCCTATGTTATACAGACAGAAAGAGCGGCTCCTCCGGATGAGATCCTCATTTTTATTTTAATCAAAATTAAAATTAAAATTCCATTTATGTGATATGAATCGAGAAATGAAGGAGGAAGAATAGATCTCATTAATTCATATTTATAGAACGATTTATTTCAAATTGAATCAAATATAAATGCATAAATTACCAAAAAAAATTAAATAACTATAATCAATGTTGTAACCTTCCTCTGATACCATTTCAAGGTTCTGGGAGCAGTGGAAGCACATGGGTGGATGTTCCCACTTGGCTTTTTGTCATTAACAATGATCAATCCGGGATCAATACGATGATAAACGCCAGTCTCCACGAATTGAATCACAGAAATGGATAAAGAAAAGAAAAGTCCTAGAACCAAAAGGTAGGATCGTTACAGGTTGATTATAATTAATTTAATCAATTGAAAAGAAATACCTTTTGGGTTTTATTTCTTCATTGATGTTCTTGATCACGTTCTGATGTGATTTGTCATTGCGTCACAGAATCCAAGTGTATACTTCCTCTAGCGATGATCCACACGTGCACCTCATATCTCTAGACGTCGCCAAAGGAGCCTCCAGGTGCTAGCATGGATAAAACTTTGCTTACATTGTCTGCCTTAGATCGTATTGATCCGATGAAAGAGGATTTATCTCGGTCTTGAGAGAATTCTTGGAGGAATAGGTTCTTTCGGCCTTGAAAGAATTATCCAGAATTGTTTTGCACAACGATTCTCTTGTGTGTTAGAAAAGAGTTAGGGTTGTGAGGATATTTATAATCAAGTTTGAGGTTGTAGAGTTATGACAATAAATAAATACATTACGCGTTTTATTTATTTAATTGACTCTTATTTAAAACTTCCATGTCAAATAATTAATTCATTGACATGTGCCCATGCTGATTATAATAAATATCATTTAAAATAATATTATATCCTCAAAATCCCAACTGGAAAAACTACACGGCGTGTATTAATAAATACACGGCCTGTACTTGTTTTTTATTGAAAACTACACGGCGTGTAAATTCAATGTACACGACGTGTATATCTTGTTTTCATTTATTCATTTCCTTTCCATAAAGAAAACTACATGGTGTGTAATTATTAATACACAGCGTGTACTTGTTTTCCATGAAAAACTACACGGCGTGTAATCTTTAATACACGGCGTGCATATCTTATTTTTCATTTCCTTCTTCCTCCATCATTAAAATGATTTAGGCTTCCTTGAATAATTATTAAACCACGTACAAGAATAATCTTTATTCTACTTGAGATACTTGAATACACTTAGTGTGTGAACCTTTAGGCCTCTTTCTCATTGGCACTTGGTGAGCTTGCCTAAAGTCCAAGATTACTATCTTGCAACGGGTCAAGGCACCCAAGAGAAAGAAGTTGACTCCACATTGACGTATCACCTCATACGAATGCTTACTATGTAATTTAATCCCTTTGTCTCAATATCTCATCAATCAGGTTTCATGGAAGTGTCATAAACCTATATGTTTGATCCGTCATTCTTTGACTTCCTGAAATAAACTCGTCGTTTACACCATGGCCATGAAATTTAATGCGACTGTTATATTTCAATCAGTGGGACGAGATATCAACTTCTATAAATGGAAGGGAAAAATCCTTCCTCAACTTATCTATTAACAACATGTCACTCGTGACGCACCCAATGTACCATAATTCCCGCCAACTGTCTGCGTAACGGTTTTCGTCAGTAAATCTAAGTGCACGAGTCATGACATGAGTTAATGATAATCTTCCAGTCTAAGGGCCATTACACACGCTCATAGATAGCAATGTATGATGACACCAAGACATGCAGAATTACTACTGGTGAGTCTGTTCTCATAATCTCCCATCATGAAGATTACCAAGTGAGAACTCCATGAGAGAGATTCTCGTCTTCTTAAGAGTACTCTCACATGACAGTATGTATACTATGTGTCCTATCATAGTATGTCATCCAATCGTATAACTTTATTTAAGAATATTTTTATATCATTTCAAGGTTCTCATCATAGTGGGGATTTTCCATGACCTTATCAATGCAACAAATATTCCAGGACATTATTATATTATAGTCATGCAGAACAATGAACAATATATAATAAGTGAACATTCATGTAATCAAAGTACAAAAGACTTGGTTCTGAGGACACCCACCCTTACACATAGTACATGAGTGAATTATCTTTGTTTAAGAAGTCATTCATTCATAATCTTTGTGAAAATTAACAAAATAATTATCAAATAAAAATGATGACAAAATTAACTAAAAAAATTAGATAAAATGAAGATAAAATCAACTAAATAAGTAGGTGAATGTCACATGTTCATGATATATGTGAACATTCTGACATCAGATTTTCTTCCCAGTGATTTCTAAAAAATATATTTCATCTTATGAATATGATGACATTAAACAGTCATTGTATTACTGAAAAAATATAATTACACAAAGGTTTAATAAATATTTTAAATGGAATAGTAATTATCTTCTAAAAATACCTCTTTGGGGATGCTAGTTTATTGATGGTATTTGATATATCTCATAAAATTGACAATATAATAACCAAAAATATTTTCCATTGGTTTGTTTTGGACATTATAGAAATATTGATAAAAATAAGTAAATTGTTATGATATGTGTTTTGATAGTGAAATCTTATTATATATACCCTAATACTTATCTATTTATAGAAGTCAAATAGCTCCTTATATGTAAGGATTTTCCTTATTCCATGATTTTCTAGATATTTAAACACCACCCTATCATAATAGGATTCTCATTAAAACATAATAAATAATATATAACTTGAAGTTTAGTTCTAAAAAACTGGATGTAGTAAATTAAAAATTGAAAAATGTCATCACATGTGGTCGGTTTATTGGGTATCCATGCAATGAATCCAGGAAATAAATATTTGGAGTATCCAAATCGACTGTAATGAGTACCCAATGTTGCCTAAAAACAATAGTAAATAAGTAATGAATGAAATAAAAATATATTTTATATGATTAAATCATAGGGTTTTACCCCTGTATTGTTGGTAATAAGAATATTCTCTCATTCGTTAGTTTTCTTTCAATCACTATGGCCAATTTTTCCACTATTTCATCATTTTTTGAAGATTCCATTTTGGTTTGATTTTTAGAAGTGATGTTAGGATTAATGAATCTATATTTATATTCCTTGGTTTTCCCTTAAAATAATATTGATATATGTAATTAGTCATAATTAACATTGTAGATCAACTATTCGAAGAACAAACCATGAAAACACACCTCATGTATACATTTACAGCTGAGAATTCTAGCCATCCATGCTTGATGACTACATTATCAAGAGAAATGAAGTCTATAATGTACTCTCCATACATTTGTTCCTAAAAATCAACTATGTGATTACAACCATTTTGTAACCTTGTATCCGAATGAACCTTCAATTTTAGTAAATGAAGTTTTTAAATGGGTGGGGAAAAGGTTCTTTATGAAGATATTTTTGATTGTTCGGTTGATCCTGTAACATCCCCAAATGATAATGGGTTAAATGACTAAATGATATGACTCATGTAAACAAGGTGCACCTTCCTTTTCGGGAGCCTGTATGATTAGAACTCCACAGTTAGGCGTGCTTTCCCTGGAGTAGTGATTAGGATGGGTGACCTTCTGGGAAGTTTTCAGGGTGTGTGTGAGTGAGGACAAAACACACTGGAAAGGACAAGTGTTGGCCTATGGTACAATCATTAGTCAGATGACTCGTTCAGGCATGTGGGTGGACCCTAGGGTAGGCCCCACATGTCTGCGGGGCAACTGGTGGTACCTGGTAGGCCAGGACCCGATGACGTATGGCCGGGTTGGATTGTACCCAAAATCCAACCGGGCCCCAGGAACGGAAAAGCTGATAACTTTCAGACCGAACGTGCATTTGACGAACCGTCAGGGGTGTTGGTGATCACGTTGAGAAACTGTCCCTATGAGAATACCGTATGAGAGTTCGGGGTACGGTTGAGATACGGCCGGGTTTGTTCGCACACGAAACCAACCGGGCCCCTGGGACAAAAAGGCTAATAACTCATAGACCGGGCATCCGATTGACGCGTCGTTTGTTGCGTTGAGACCCCTATGACGAGGCGGTCCTTTGAGATAGTTCTTCATGGGAATTGAGATACTTGGAGTATCGACCTGTAACTCGTGGAGCAGACCCTCCCATAGACGAGCGTGCGGAGTACGGAGACCGTGTAACCGACTGAGACCTGACGACTGCTTGACCGACTCGACTTGGAGTGAGTCGACTAGCCCAGTGGACGAAGCACTAATTTGTTTGGGTGTAGACCCATGGTGGACAGAGCAATACCTGTGTGACAGTGCAGACCCGTGGTACTCGTCCGGAGAGTACCTCTGCAGGCTATTAGGGGGTGTGCACTACTATGTTTGGGTGGCATACCCCGGAAGGAAGCACTACTGTGTTTTGGTGGCTGACCCGCAGTACTCGAAAGGAGGAGTACCTCAACAGTCTTAGGTTAGTGAGCAGTACCTTGGAGTCATGACAGGACCACTGTACACTCTAGAGACGGGGCTCTTCAACAGTTACGGTTTCAATAATGAAAATCCTGGTTTGAGCTGAGTCTATGACCTTTGTGTTTACCTCTTCATTAAGATGGGTTACTTGATAACTTAGGTATATGTATGGGCATATACCTAAGTAGAAGTTATCTATTCAGATCTTTCTTTGTGGTTATCCTTGTTGGATTTAGTGAGACCTTGAGGGTCTCGAGGTCCCTACTGAGTATCGTTATACTCACCCTTGCACGGGCTATGCCCGTACCTCGTTGTGTTGGTTGCAGATGACGGGCAGCGCTGGTCGAGGCCGAGTGTTCGAGGACTGGACGGTACCCGGAGGTGGACTTCACGACGAGACGACACTCAAAAGAGGTTGACGGGTGAGAGCGTTGTGGAGGCTATCTGTACCTACCCTTCAGGTAGGATCCGTGGTGGATGATCCAGGAGCTGCGATATCTGTACCTACCCTTCCGGTAGGATCTGAGGAGGACGACCTAGGAGCTGCTTCCTTTCTTCCAGCTGTTTGTCTTTCCCATTGTACTTCCTTTCAGTTGTAGCTGTACTTTTCAGTTGGGTTTGTTTTCTGGCCCTTTTACCTTCAGCACTTCCTTTTGTACTTAGTGTTTTTCTTCCGCTTGTACTCTGTGGTGTTTGTTTACTTTTATAAAGTCAATGCCATCCCAGTTATCGGGATCTACGCCTTTGGTGCTAGTCACCAGCCCCTGGCCTATGGAAGGCGGGCTTGGGGTAGTCACGACACGGGCCCCGAGGACGGGTCGTGACAGATCCTCTAAATTTCTTTGATTATAATTTTTATTTCACCCCTTCCCTTCGTCTGTCTATAATAACATTCATTGGTTTAGAACTTTTTTCATTAAATTTTAATGGTTTTTCAGGAAAAATAAATTGGAAATGAATACCTACTTATCAATATGTTTTTTACAAGATCTAACATCCATGCTTTGGGTTTTCATATAGTTTTCATGACCATATGAATGTATGAATCATAAAGTGGAATAGGTAGCTTGGTTATTGGTTCATGAGATACGCTAATCCCCACACTCACATGACTTGTTGGAAGTTTTCTATAGTGTAATGTGTCTTATTTGATATTTAACATGATATCTCTCACAATAAGGCGATGGGTGAGTGTTGGTAGATATAAATCAAAATCATTTTAAATATGTAGAATGTCAATATATGAAAGGAATTAGTGTGTGTCTGGTTCACATTTCACATATATAGTTATGAGAATATTTATTACATCATCAAAGATAGTTCTTTGAGGGGAATGGATAGCCTCAAAGTTTGTGGGGATGGTGGAGGGGTCTTCAGGCATTGATTTTTCTTGACTTGTTTATTCGCTTTGCTTCATCCCATAACATTTTCTAGCAACTCAAACTGCCAATGATAATTTTCTTTAAGGGTGGCTAATTGTGCATGTATCACTTCCATTTATTTATCCTTATCCCCCATTATTTTCTATACTTAAAATATGTTTGGGGTGTCACCCTAAAACCCACACCTATGATGCAACAAAACTGTTCTGGCTGAGTTAAGGAAACTTATAGTTTTTGTTTATCTGGTAAAGTTGATGATGATTCCTATTTCTATGTTGGATGAAAATATAGGGAAATAAGTAATCATTATTATGTAATAGATACTTAAATAAAAGCAAATTTTTATTATTTCATATAAACACATGTTTCCCTTAATTTTTATTAGTTTTCATATATTAACATCACATATTTATTACATGTGTCTTCTTCCATAGAATATGATGTACAATGGAAGTTTCTTTGGATTTTCATTCATCAATCTACATATAAACATAGGAACATAATTATGTTTTTCTTTCATGTCACATAAAATTATTATCATATATTTAAAATATGTACCAATTTTTTTTTCAAGTGAATATTACCCTATCAATTCTTTATGGTAGGGGTAAACTAGTTTTTATTCCCATTGCTTATTTTCAACACTCAGTGTTTTTTTTAAAATAAAAAATTCTTAATCAAAGTAATTAATACATGTATTTTCAAAAAATGTATTACCAACCAAAATGTACCTAAAAAGATGTCTCCTCATGACATCTAGTAAATACATCATATGGTTCTTGGCTTGTCATGTGTGCATACATATGGGGTGGGTGTGAGTTTATTTTACCTTTAGAATATTTGAGATGAATCATCATCAGAATTGTAAGAAAGACTCTGTGAGACTTTACAAAAATAATTAATACAAGTTTCTTGTGGGAGTCATCTATAGTAAATTGAATTTTTAGGCGATAATGAAGAGTATATAAATGTTTTATTGGTTTATTTTCATTAAAATAAATAAATGATATCATAATTTTACCCTAATTTATTCTCATATTATTGTATTATGAATGGGAAAAACAAGGTGCCATAAATATACATCAATTGGTGTGCACTGTTGAGTGGCGATCCCAATGAAGCTAATCAAGATGCCATTTATGGGATAACTGGCTAGCAGCACACATTACATCCAACATCTAATTTGATGCCTTTTCTTTTCTCCATAATAATTTTTGAAAAACCCATCATGCTACGATGCTCATATTTTTTTCTGGGACATCAGTTCTTCACCATCTACCATTTTCTTGGGTTCAATTTCGTCAATATGATGTTCTTATGGATTGGTATCATTAGCATGTTAAAAGGGAATTGTTCCTATATATTGGGAGAACCAGTACGTTGAGAAACCTATTGTTCATTAGGATTGGGAGCATTAGTACGTGAAAAAGAGAATATCTAAAGAAGTGGTTCAACATTTAATTTAGATTACAAAAATTCAGAAGTGATCAAATAATAATATGAGGTAACATAGTGAATATTATAAAAAATATAACCTGATTATTAAAATATCATTTTTTAAAGATTGAATGGATTTTACCCCGCTATAAAGTATCAAAATACCTTCATTGTGGTCTTCTCTAATATATAGGACCCCATCTACATTGGGACTGTTGTGAAATGTTTGTGATGTCCCAATGAAAGGGTCATCCTGAGTTGAATTTTCACATGACCCTTTAGTGGTTTTGGTTGATAACAGAACAATTGAACACTTTCGGTTTGCAGGATCTAAAACATAAAATACTTGTACTTCCTGTGATTCCATTTAAATGGTTTATCTTTTTACCATTCCTTACTAAAATATACTTTTAGAAATCCCAATTCATCTATTTTAACAACACTCCTGTTATCAACCAACTTTCATTGAAAAATAGAGACATTTAATGTTGTATAATCCAACTATTATATTTCATTTAATGATTCCAAATTATGAAATATTCACATAAATTACTGTCCTTGGTAGTAGATACGTGCATCACTTCAGCCAAAAGTGTAACTCTACTATTTTTCAGGGTACTTACTTCATCATGTTTATTTCTATAGAACATATAACCATTAATTACATAACCATTATAAGATAATACATTCACACCTGGTCCACTAACTGGCCATTGAAGTCATTCTAAAATTGAATATGGATTTTCATCTAACTTCTTAAATATATGGTCTCAAAACCATCCTATAAACTATTTATGGTGTGTATTTGATATCCAAAATTCAACCCTTGATGAATTCAAATACCTTTGAATTTATTTTTGGGTTTGAACATATGGGAGAACCTCTAAACTAGTATGAAAAACATAAAGGTGGGATTAAACCTGATATGTAATAGTGATTATGAAAACGTCTATTCAAGAAATTACTTTATCCACAAGACACCCACTGTGATTAGATTTCGGAAGACTGGGTATTTCAACCCTAGACAGGTAGTTAGTATAGAATTCAATGGCTTCCTCAATAATATAAATCTCTACAATAAAAACCTCTAGCTAAATTCTATTTTTTACATGCTCTTTCAAAATATTCATATAACATTCAATGAAGTACATCCATTTATAATGTGTAGGACCATAGAGTCTAATCTATCTTACTAAGAAAACCATTATGTGAACCATCATATCAAATAATTCCAATGGGAAGAACATTTCTAATTCACATAATATGAAAGAAATTTCATTTTCAATAGTTACTTTTTTACCAGTCTATAAATTTGATGACTATATCTTTGAAAAAGCAACATATCATGGTTAATATATGACATATAGTCTTCGGTAAAATGCAATGTAAAACTACATGCATTATATCTTTCATAAAAACATGATATTCATGTGAGTTCAGACCCTTTAACTTTAAATCAGTCATTAAATGATATTCTTGATATTTAATGAATAAAATTATGGAACCTTTAAATCACTCAAGAAGTTGGAAAACCGATATCTCTCCTACATGGGAAGTGTGTAAGTAGTTGGAGGAAGAAAAGTACATTTTCACCCTTTACTATTGCCAAATCTTCCCATGTTCATTTTTCAATAATGTCCATTATAGCATTAATTCCATTCTTTGTTTTTTGGGTTCATTTAGTAATGTTCCAATGAAACTATCAAATATATTTTTTCAACATGCATACATAATGAAAATGTCTGATGTACAGAAAGTTCTAGAATGGTAATTCAAAAAAAAATGATCCCATTTTACATCTGATTTTCATATTATTTTTTGAAAATGTTTTACCAAAATAAGTGTCTATATATTTTAATTTCTCAAAAATTCGATCAACTATTACTGGAGATGGTATTGTACATTCTTCTAAACTCCTATAAAATGATGTCATCCAAGATACGTACTTCTATCATCATCGTAGAAATCTACGATTTACTAGAAAAATATTATTTGATGAATGTTTCAACCTAATTGAATGTGTAACTTGTTCACAAATGGGACACCCTAGAGTTTCTTTAATTATATATCCTGAAAAACTTCCATAAGCAGAAATTTTCTTTATCATCCTATACTACATGGATCTCAACATGAAATCTTATTTTTTTAAGAATAATACAATGTAACCCCTGAATCCCACAATAATTTCAAATATTTGATAAATGGAGCTAAATAAACATCAATATCATTACCTGGCTGTTTTAGTCTTTATATTCTCATAGATAACATATTGTATTTTCATTTCTTTCATAACTACAGTGGAAATTGATAATTTACCAACACAACCATCCAAGTACTGCAAGTGATGCTTTGAAAACCAAAAGGTCTCACTCCATCTATTGATAACACAAGATGAAAGTTTCTCGTCTCATTTCCAAATCCAAGATACTCATGGTAAATTGACTTCAACTAAGAAGAGTCTTCTAGGTGATGGAGTTTTCCATATTTATTTCTTATATCTGCATGCCACGTAAATTACCTTACTGTCTACTCACTTCAATATAGGTACTTAACCATGGAATGATTGTAAAGTCTCATGAAAATTTCATAGGACTCAATTCATCTTTTTTTATTGAGAATCACTACACTTTGGGCATTCTTAAAGTGATTTTTGGTCTTTTTAAAATAGTATAAAGTCATTTGTATGTGCATGTATTCTTTCAGTGATCATACACATTAAACATAGAATTAATTTAGAATCATATTTTCAGCTAGGAATTTCATTATATTCTTGGAGCATATCATTCAATATATCCAGTAGTTCAGTAAAAATAGTTTCACTCCATCTATTTCCAACTTTTGAATTATACAACTTTAGAATGGCTAAAAATGATGTATATTTAGTACAACAAGTATACAATGATGTATTTGTACAAATATTTAACTTCTCAATCAATTTTGGACAATCAAAAAGTTCATCTTAAACTGTCATTATCATTTATTCAATATGATCATAATCATCATTCACACTTGTAATAATATCCTTGATATAGTCTTCTTCATTTTTCACACTTGTAATCATATTATATGATCCATAAAACAGAGTGTTATCCTAGTCACTAGATATATTCAAAATTTACCCATGTTTAGTCCAATATTTATAACTTTTATCAATTCCATTAAAGATCAAGTGTTGTTATAATTCATCTAGACTAATTATCCTTGAATAAAAATGACATAAACATGGAAAAAGGATTTGAGAAGGGTCATATGAATAATCTTTTTCAAACATGATGAACTCTTTCACCCCATCTTCATACTCTTTTATCAACATCCATCAATTTTTGATTCATATCCATCCTATTTGATTCGTTAATATTAATATTTTAAAAAATAAATTAATACAAAAAATGGGACATTAAAATAAGATTAACCCAAAATTTTAATGTTTCAAATAATTTCATCAATATTGGAGGGAAATTGGTAATTAAATTTAAGAAAAGAATTACTCCATTGGTGGTAGGTGTTATCCTCTAAATTCATCCACAATTTTCAAAGATACTTAGAATGGGATGACTAATGCTCAAGGTGGTTAAAAAACATAAGTTCATGTCCAGATGATATGGGGGGAAATTATTTGGAAAAAATGTAATAATAACTATTCAGAAGATAAAGATGATGTGGAAGATAGTTGTCTTTATAAATCTAAATTTTACCTGGACAAGGAGTTAGAGAATCACTAAAAATCATTTTTTAGTTTGCTATGTAAATCTTAAATGAGCTAAAATAGTAGTTTGATCCCCATAAGGGGCACCTTGATTGGTGCGACCGTGAGAAGGATTACTTGGAAGGTCTTATACGAACTCATGTGGAGACAACCATTGCAGTTTCAACATTCAATTAAAGCCTTCAATTACTTCATGAAAAGGAAAAGGATTTTGGTCTCAGGACAAAATTTCAATAGAGATTATCTTCCTATGAGGCCAAGGTTATGGGAGTGGGGTAATGATGGATATCCTACAGGTTTTATGGATTTAGTGAAATTCTCTTTCCATGGTGTTATTATTAGTCTATATTATGTAGGATTTGAGATTCTGCATATTTAAGTGGTCTCTAAAAGTTAATATGATCATATAAATATATATAACACCCTTTTTTACTTACACATGTTTTTATTTATTAATAAAGATACAAATCATCCTATTGATAGATAATAATACATTATAAAAAACCTTTCAGAATCTATTAACTCAAATTTTAAATCAAACAACTCAATTTTAAAGACAATGTTAAATATAATATATCCTTTATTTAGATCAACATTGAGATCCAAAATATCATCTTCATTTTAAAACATCATATAAATCCAATTTATTAACATCAAAACCAATCATTTACCCTTAAAATGAAATTTACATTATAAATAAATGATGAATATTGTCTTAATAAACCATCAAGAAACTTTATATTTTCTTTTAAAAATTATTTTCACTACTAAAAAAATGTTAAACTTTATTTAAATTCACTTTTTAATAAAACATTTACCAATTAAAAAACTATTTTTTTGGAAAATCTAACTCTAAATTCATTTTCAAACTACCTTAGAAAACTCACTCACTATTTTCAAAACCAATCCATTTCTAATTTGATCCATGATTTAAAAATTTTAATAGCATCAAACCCCCTTTTAGAATCTTCGATCACAATATAATATGTATAACTATTTACAAATATATATATTTTCATTAAAAAAGATAAATTATTTGAAAACCATTTTCATAAATGAAAATATGTATATTTAATATAATAATAGTTAAAAAAATAAAAATTGAAATTATTATATATTTTAAAATATTTTCAACACTAAAAAAACCCATGAAATTTGAAATCCATAGCCATCAAAAGAAGAAAATAATATTCAAGGCTTACCTCTACTGTTTCAAAGCCCAAAAATCCTCAATAATTTTACTAATTATTTTTCTTTCTACCTTTTCCCCAACTAAATAACTAACCTAGATTCTCAACCCATCTGTCCTCACACTTTTATTGATATCAACCCTTAGAAGCTAACACCAAATTAGAGAGAGGATATAGTTGTGGAATACTTCCATAATTTAAACCATGTAGGTTATGTTGGATGAAATGTGGGTTTAGGATTTGTAATGGGGTTGAATATTAATTCACCTTTTGATGGTTGTATATGCTTGTTGGTAAAGACTCAATGGTTAGCTTGGTAGAAGGTTTATGTTTTAGTGTGTTGGAGGGAAATTCAACTATTAGACCAATAAATTTATAATATATCTTGGTTATTCTAGGTTACTTTAAATTTCAATCTTAATGTTGAATTTCATAAGGATTTTTTTTCACTAATCTATTAGGGTTCATAACGAATTAATATAGTGATCTATTTATGAACATTTTTTAATAAGAACATCCTATAACTTTTCTATCAGTTTGAATTTTAAATTTTATATCTATCTTGAGTATTGTATCTCATTATCTATTTTTATAAATAAAGTTTTAACCTTACTAAATAATATTTTTTTTGTTCTTTTCTTTCTATAAGATATCAAAATCTTGAAACCTTAGAATTATCCCTTTATCCCTCCCTCCAGCATCATTGCTTTTAGATTCCCATTTTTATCTCCTATGATTTCCATATCTATTTTACACAAATTTATCTTACATGGGATTTTAAAAAATTATGTTTTATTTCATATGAAATTTCTCTTTCATCCTTATGCAAATAATATGCTACATATTCCCTTTCCAAGATGATCTTTTCCATTAAGTATTTTCAAGATAAGCATTTTTAAACCTATTTTGACATATTTTTCATGTCTGAAAAAACCTTGACATCCATATAACTAAAATAATAACATCTTTTACAATAGTCTTGAAATTATTTACATTGAATATTTTTATGTGTCAGTAATATTTCCTTTGAAGGAAGTTTTTCATTGCACATTCCACTTTTTTAAATTAGTGAAATGATATAGAGTACTCTCCAGTTTGAAATATAGTTTTAGAATTTATAAAGAACAAGGATATGGATCTATCCAAGATCGATCTATTTGAATATGTATATCATATATACTTTCTCTTTAGTTTAAATTTTAAATTATATATTTATCTTGAGTTTTGTATCATGATATTCATCTCTATAAAAAGGGTTTCAACATTATTAAATTTGCATAGTTTTTTGGACTGATATTTTAAAATATTATTAATGTTGGATGTGAGTGTCTAGTTGTATATTGTTGGGAATGGTTTATTGTATGTGCGACATTATTGAGGTAACATGATTCAAACAAAATGGTCTTAGAGTCTTGTTCATCGCAATAGTGTTTGTCATCATTTCCGTAGTTTGTAAATGCATAAGAGTTAATTCATTATTCTAAAATGAAATAAAATAGTTTACTACTATAAAAATTATTTTATTCATGAAAATGAATTTTTTAAATTTTAAAAACATAACTAACTTTAGGATAGTTTAAGAATAGATAAAGAAAATGGGAAACAAATATTTTGTTTTTAAATTATAAAAAACACTATAGTTTCAATTGCAAAATTAGTTTTAAAAATATAATTAAAAATGATTTCAATGAAAAAAACAATCAACATAAATTTTTGAAAAGTAGAAAAATAGTCTTTTCTAAAATGGGATTTTCAAAGAAAAAATAAATAATAATTTCAAACACGTTATTTATTCAATAAAATACCTTTTTATTGCTCAAAAATATTAACCAAAGAGGTTCTGAACATATTTAAAAATAATAAAATATGTCTTAAATGATGTAATATGTTTGGTTAACTCACACTGAATAATTTCTTTCATATTAAAATAAAAATTATAGAAGTGAAGAAATATAAAAAATTGTATACTTTGAATGATTTTCTTCAGGAATTTAATTATAAACGTTTTAAAAAAGAACAACTATCAATTTTTTTTAAAAAAAACAGCTATTATAGGAAAATAAATGGTATAGAGTTTCTAAAAATTAGGTTTTTATGAAAAAATGGAAATATTTTAGATTAATGTAATATATTATGAAATAAAAATTATTATCATGATTTAAAATATATAATTTCAAAAATTTGAGTAACACATAAATTAATAAATAGTGATCCCCATGTTCTTGTCAATGTGGACATCACCACAAGTCACCGTTGAATATTGTACAATGTGGAACATCACTCTATAAATCAACAAATAACAAAAGAAAACACCACAAGCATCCTTGAAATGCATGAATTTCCCACACCTGGCTATGAAACTAGAACTACAATGCTAGGAATGCAACTAACGCCACCCTAAAATCATTTCCAACACAAACCAAAGACTAATATCATACACAATTTCTACTTAGAACATGAAAAGCCCAATCATCAACCCTTGAAAAGGGGAGATATGGATAGTGTTTAGGGGTATGGGGTTTTAGGTGTTAGTTGTGTGTGGGTGAGTGTTAGGTTTTTGAGAAGGAGATAAAGACATAAAAAATGATGGTGGTGGCTGATATGGTGATCCTGTACTACGAGCACAATTGTTTTTGGGGCTATTTGTTCAGTTTGTCAAGAAGACGTGAAGATTCATAACATTACGGTTCAGTGAGGTATAACTAAATAAACGTGTACAATCATTGGAACTAATAAGATATATCATCACATATCTTAGATTTGGAGATATTGATTCGTCAAGAAAGTCATGCGACAAAAGCAGTAGGGTTCAGCGAGAGCTGCGACAATAGTCTGGTTCCACAGGAGCTTGAAGGCATGAGTAGCTGAAACAGTCTATTAGGGTTCTTTTTATGTGAACCATTAAGACTTTTATTAGTGCTTTCAAAAAATCACCGACAAAGAGTAGTCTTATCAATGAAAAAATAGAACACACTGATAAAACTACCATTAATCAGTTCTAAAAACGACAATAAAACAATTCCTTATCATTCTAAATTTCTAGCACTGATAAAGATATATCATTATCAGTGCTAAAAAATGATTATAAATATCTAATCTTAATAATATATATATATATATACATATATATATTTTTAATTATAATTATAAATAAATACATTTAAAAATATTTCAATATATTTATAAATATTTGTATATATTTATAAATATATTTATATAATTATATATATTTACAAAATTACAAATATAATAAATATATTTATTATAATTTTATAATTATGTAAATATATTTATAAATATTTGTGGTTTTCTTACAAGGACGACGAGAAGCCGATATTGGTTACGGGTCGGTGATATTGTGATGGTGCGATGGGGGTTGGCGTCGGTCGTGGGATGCAAGAATAAGAGGAATACTAATGATGGGTGGGTCCTTGGGTTGCGGTCTTCACAAGCGAGAGATCTTCAGGTGCTGGAAGCGAAGATCTCGAGCGGGGCAGGTGACCTTCTGGAGCTGCGTGGGGATGCAAAAAAACAGGTTGACGATGGAAGAGGTGGCACATTGGGAGTGCTACAATAGTGTAAATGGATGCATTCGTGATGCCCTTGGATTGCGGTAGGAAGACCTTAGGATGCGGGGGTGGACCTCGAGATGTTGTATGGGTCTTTATCGAGACAAGTGTATGCTGGCTTGGATGGAAGTGTATTGGGTGGGTTTTCTGTTATTGTGGTTCTGTATGTTTTATGTGGGTCTTATGACCCTCTTTTATTTGGGTGGGTAGTGATTTTCCATTTCTGTGATCTGGTGGTACTTTTTTGTACCACATGTATTGTTTCTATGTTTGTATTTTATTTTTCAATAATAATTTTTAGGGTTGAGTGCGCTTGGTCTGGAACTTTTCTATAAATACATATTTATTTATTTCTAATTATTATTACAAATAAATATATCTAAAAATATTTTTATACAATTATAAATATGTTTATATGTTTATATATATTTATATAATTGTACCTCATGGTTCGCACTGCTTTGATTTTTTTTAAATTTTATATATTTATATCAATATATAATTATATATAATTATAAATATAATAACCATATTTATAATTTAAATATTTTTATTTTTATTTTATAATTATTTAAATGTATATATATATAATTATTTTTATAAATAAATATATTTAAAAAATATTAATATATAACTATAAATATGTAATTATAAATAATATATATATATATATATATAAGTAGGTCCAAGATCCAGAAAAGACCCTCTCCTTACAAAAAGATTAAAAACATAAAAATTGGTAGCATAAGGGGGTTTACAAAGGTGATAATAGAGCATACCACGTGTGTCCAGGTCAATAGGATATGAGCAGAATTCTGGGATGAAAAAGGACCATTGTGAAGAGACCTCCATAACAACCCTCTTGGACAGAGCATCAAAAACCTGGTTTGCCTCTCCATAAACATGACTGACCTCCAGCTAAAGATGCTCAAGGAGACGCAGGTATTCAATCCACGATGGAAGAATCCTCCAAGGAACATCCTTGGATCTGTTCCGCAGGATGTGCACTACTGTACTTGAGTCAGATTCTACCCATATGTGCCTCCAACGATGTTGGACAAAAAATTTGACAGCTTTAATAATATCCCATAATTAAACAACAAGCACAGAACCAATTTCGATATAATGAGAGAAGCAGCCCTTAACGAAGACCCAATGGTTACAGAACACCCCACCACACCCCGAAGGTCCTGGTGTACTATATTCCACACCATAAACATTCACTTTCAACCATAATGAGATGGGAGGAATCCAACTAATTGATTTCAACATCAAAGGTTTCTTGACCCTTCCAGATACCCCAAGCGTTTTCAGCATTATAAGATCAGAAATATTATTATTCATTGTACATGTTTTTATCTTGGAAGTAGCTTGCACGTCCTTGTAAACAATAGTTAGACCAGCCTTCAAAGAAGGATTTCAGTTGTAAAAAATAATCTGATTTAACGCCCTCCAAATCTGAGCAAAGACTGCCACAACGACAGTGATAAGAAGTGATAAGACCTTATCCCTTTGAATAGCGGTAGTGACTGATGTCATGAAGTCATCTAGACTGGTCATTGATAAAGGAGTCCCAAAGTCCTCTTTAAGATGTTCCTAAAATCTGCAAGAGAAGTTGCAGGCAAAGAAAAGATTATGAATTGTTTCCTCTGCCTGTGTACCCAAATAGAAGCAAGAGGCCAAATGTATACGTTTTTGCTGCAGGAGGTGTTGCACAGGTATCCTGCCTTTCCAAATCCACCATATCATTAGGTAATTGGAAGGGAGAATGAAAGATTTTTTAAAATTCTGCAGCCACAAAGGAGAAGGTGCATTTCTTCCACATAAGTGTATGTAATACTCCCTTGAAGTGAACCCGCCACTGGTGCTGGGTGTCCAGATTAAGGTGTCAATGTCCATGAAGTAATAGCACTACATAGCCAGCTTAATATGATCTAGAAGACAATTCTGCAGAGCCATGTCATGGTGCCTGTCAGCAATTGAGATATCGTTCAGCTGTGGAGGGGTCTCCATGCATTCCATGATGGGCCTGTCCAGCCACTTTGTTGTCTAGAAATTGAGATTGGATGAGCTGGAAACCATCCAAGAAGATAAATGCATGATTCTAATATAAGCATGTTTAATGGCAGGAAATATGGAGGAGGACACATATGTTGAGTACCCATTATTCAGCTTTGATATGAATCTTTGTGCATGAAAGTCCAGGGAATCATCATTATAAGTCAACAAGTTCTAAGTGAACTTACTTATGAGAGAATCATTGAAGCCTTTCAGATCCTTAACACCCATTCCCCCCATTTTAGTGGGTTTGATGAAATATTTTCAAGAAACAATGTTGTGTTTCTTCTCATGTATGCACCCAGTCTATATGAAGTTCCTAATTAAACTTTGATGTTCTTTTACATGGGAACGGGGCCATAGATTAACCGAGAAATCATAGACATACATTGAAGTGATAACTGAGTTCACTAGACAAATTCTTATTTCTTGAGAGATCAATTTCCCTTTCCCGGTGGACAACTGATTAATAATTCTAGAATATATGGATTCAAGATAACATCTTTTCACCTACCCCAGAAAAGCGGTACTCCCAGGTACATAAAAGGAAGGACACTTCTCCTGACTCCAAGATTATTGGAAATTATATTCTTCTTGGAGACAATCATTACATTCCAAAACACAACAGATGATTTATTCTATCTTACCACCTACCTAGAAAATATCCTCATAGTGAGCAAAGATTTTCTAGATGCAAGATATTTTACCTCTATTGGCCTGTCCAAATAGAAGAATATCGTCAGCATACAGAAGGTGCGAGGGAGTGAAGATATCCCTTCCCAATTTAATTTTCTTATAAAGGACAACCTGTACCTTATCATTCAAGAAAACTCTCAAATAATCTTCAGCTAGATAAAAGAGGAGTCCAGATAATTGGTCCCCTTGTTTGACTCCCCTAGAGAACTGGAAATAACCCCAAGGCGATCCATTGATAATAATAGAAAGTCTCACACTATTGAGAATTTTCTTGACATATTTGATGAAAAATTCATAGAAGTCATGTTTTATGAGAACTGCAAAAATAAATCTCCATTTCAAGGTATCAAAGGCCTTAGAAATGTACATCTTGAGGGAAAATCTTCCATTCCTCATGGAATTGCCACATTCTGAGGCAGTGAGAAGGCAATTATGAATATGTCTTCCAGGGACAAAAAAAAAACAAATTTGGAGTAACCCTTGTGTTGAAAATGTGTCCATGCCTTAAGGAAATGATCTTGCTAATAATTTTGGGGATGGTGTTTCCAATAGCCATTGGCCTGAATTCATTGATGTCAAAGGCATTTTCTTTCTTTGGAAGCAGAGTAATAAAGCAGGAATGGGAACCATAAGGCATGGATTCATGGTTGAAACACTCCCATACATCACTAATGACCTCATGTCACAAAATATCCCAGTAAATCATAAAGAATTTATTGGTAAACCCATCCAGTCCAGCCACACTTTGAATGTTTAATGAGAAAAGAGAATATTTGATTTCCCTCTCCGTCAGGGTTTCCACAAGCATCTTGTTCTGATGTGTACTGATTGTGGGTTGAATATTGTCCATAAAGTGATAAGTTCCATCAATTCCCTTCTATAATTAATAATCTTCAAAGTATTTCACCACAACATTTGAAATTTACGGATCCGATGTATAAAGAGACCCATTTACTTCAATCGTAGAGACACCTCTTCTAGAATTCTTTTCTCTATGTAAGTAATGAAAAAACCATAGGTTCCTGTCTCCTTCATGTATCCATTTGTCATTGAATTGGCTCCTAATAATGCGTTCCTACAACAAGAGAAGGTCATCAAGATGATAAAGGGCCTGAATTTCATCCATTAAAGGGACATAGTGATTTTGACATGCATTCTGACAAATTAGAAGCTGCTGTTCAGCAGCCTGAATTTCATGCTCTAGGTTGAAGAAAGATGCTTTGCTCCAGTCTTTGAGCATTTTTTGGTGTTTTCGAGCTTGCTGGTAATTATTGTAAGAGGGATACCAATTGCTTCAGTCACCAATGCCTTTAGGATGACCTCCCTGCATCCAGGTACTACAATACAAGCAATATTGAACCTAAAAGAAAGAGTAGATGACCGCGTCCTACTA
The DNA here is from genome assembly GCA_963277665.1 of Viscum album. Lineage (NCBI taxonomy): Eukaryota > Viridiplantae > Streptophyta > Magnoliopsida > Santalales > Viscaceae > Viscum > Viscum album. The sequence goes on along the minus strand of OY728155.1, from coordinate 1,423,554,956 downwards.
ACAAAAATATCCACAATGATCGGATAATGATTAGAATGACATTTGGGCAAGGTGAGACCATAAGTGGTGATAGCATCACTCCTGTTAATGATTTTCACAAAGCACCTGTCCAATTTTCTGGCTTGGAACCCATTCAAAGTTTACTTGCACCATGTGCGATCTGCTCCTACAATTGGGTCTTCAGACAGATTAAATTTATCAATACACACGGAAAAATAATTTTCTACCAGTATATTAAAATGAAAACCGATCTTTTCATCAGGCCCAAAAACAGTGTTGAAGTCGTCTAAAACCACCCAACTCTTAGCCAATCAGTCAGAAATAGACTCAAGATCCTTCTAGATACCCCTTCTTTTAATATAGAAGTTCGAGGAATAAATAAACGAGAGTGATATGATAGCTTCCTGAATTCCAATATCCACTAAAATAACCTACTGCATCTTGGTCATCGAGTGAATGCAAATGCTGTTGTGTTTGAAAACCCAGAGTAACTCAGCCCTGATATCATTTTAATTTTGAGATACAAAGGAGTAACCAAGGGAGTCCCATTTAAAGACCTTACTGTTTTCAAACATCATTTTGGGTTTGTCAATTCCAACCATCAAAGGGTTATTGGTCACAATAAAATGTCTTAGGGCCTTAACCGTGGGATAGTTCCCAAGCCCCTGAAAGTTCCAAAAAAAGTTCTTTATTTGATGGAATATTTTCCACTCTTTTGAGGCCCTTCTTTATGTACTGGCACAACTTTGATCTTTTCAACCTTTCCCTTTCCATCCCCCTTTCTTGATTTCACAGCCTTAGAGGGAGTCTCAGAGAGTTCACAGCCTTCATTAACATCAGACCACAGTCGTCTGCTAATTAGAGTAAATTTATTATGAGATTGATCAATTCCAATGTGGGATCCCTGACGCATTCTCCTCCTAGAAGTTTTCCCAGAAGGGACCTTTTGAAATGAATCATTTATCCCATACTGCAACACATAAATAGAACCAATTCTCATCTCCTTGTACCACAAACTGATTCATGCCAATAGTCTAGGTTTCTCCCAACACCTTCTTCTCCACCAACATAGGCACAAAGTGGCAGGGCCCCGAGGAAAGGCCCTTGAAACAGAAACCTGCTCCTATGGAAGAGTTAGAGTGGCCTGATTCATGCCATCAGTCTGGGTGTCTCCAGGCACCCGCTTCTCCACCAACATAGGCATAGAGTGGCAGGGCCTCTGCTCCTATGGAAGAGTTGGAGTGGCCTGATGAGGCATATAATCAATCATACTGTAATCAGGACCATCTTAAAGAACATACCCTTCCTCCACCTCCCTCGTAATCGGCTTGATGTGAGGGAATTTGGGTGAGTCTTGAATGGAGTGTAAGACATGTTGATCCCCTACATTGCCTTTAGGTGAATCCTAAACAAGGCACTGGACAAATTGCACGTCCATAGAGCACATGTCCAATTCATCACCTGCATTACCTGAACACACAACAATGTCCAGTATAGAGGGAGTAGTGACACCACTGGTATCCCTTTCTACACACTCTATCTGGAAAGAAACATCCATATTCACAATCTTCAACTGTGTATCAACTGGCTGAACATTGAAAACATTTGCAACCACATCAATTTCAACCATGCCAACTATTGCTGCCACACCTGGTTCCAGTGCAAGGGCTTCATTAGAATCAAGAGATGGGTCAACATATTCAATGGACTGAGGGTCCTCCCAAGTGGAGAAGCCAACAGTCACATTATTTTCTTCTTTCCCCTTGCCTTTATTATTATCCCTTCGACAAGATTAACAATCATGCCCTTTGATATTTCAAATCTTACAAACCTTGGACTTATTAAATTCAAGATCAACATGACCAAAAACACTGCAATCCTTACAAAACTTGGGTTTCCTTTCATAAAGGATTTCCAGTTTGAAACTATCATCCCATGTGCTGAGAACAACCTCCTCCACTAACGTGTTGTCCATATCGACTTCCACCAGTACACGAGCATAATGTCCGAATCTAGGATTTTACGTTTGGTTATCAATTCTAATGGGACTCCCAATAGATGAAGTGATGTACCACATAATTCTAGGGTGCCAATACTACCAATTAATATTGAAAATCTGGATCCAAATCCACGTATGAATGTTTCTCACATTTAGTGGATCAATATTTCAATCCCACTCCTGTATCCTAAGTACTCTAGGTTTTATGTTGAGGGCACCAAATATCCAAGAACGCCTTTTCAACTCATCAGAAGGGAAAACATTGTGAAAGTATCCTCTTCCCATAGTAGTCATTCACCAGTCCCAAAGCCCCATACTGCAGTGATTCTGTCAAAAAGATCATTAAACCTACAAGACTTCTCACCCTTCAGAGAAAAGAGTCTCGCAATGATGGAGAATTTACATAGATTGATCCATTCCTCAACCGCATCCTGGTTGGCAGAGACATGAACGATCCTACCCTTCCATATGATCCTTCTTGGAGGGGGAATACCAAAGTCAAGGGAGGTATTCACTGCCAATTTGACAACATCCATAAATTTTTTCTTCTGTCCAATGGATTCTGGGGGTATCCCACCATTACGCACCAAACCTTTACCTGAAGCACAAAGATGGAAAAGTTCCTTGTGCCCCACAAGGTCAAGCTGGACAACACAAGTCCCTGCCCTAGTGTCCTTTCGAAGATCTTTAGATCCAGCATGTGCATGGACTCCTTGCTCGCATGAAGCTCCCCCTTGCCTCACCATCCTTATATATATATAGATTATTTAAATACATTTATTTTAATTTTATAACTATTTAGCTATGTATATATTTATTTACAATTATAATTATAAATAAATATATCTAAAAATATTTTATATATAATTAAAAATATATTTATATAATTAAATATATTTATTTAAAATTTCATAAATATTGTTTTTTTTAAAAATTATATATATTTTTAATTGTTTAATTAAATATTTAAATTACAAAATTATTAAAAACATCCTTTAAATATATTAATTATATAAATTTCAAACATGTATTAAATGTTAAAAGGTAATAAATAAAAACGAACAAATATTATTCATACAAATTACACATATATTGAAAATATTACACGTATAGTAAATAAATAAATATATAAATAAATATTACAAAATAAAGAAATATATTTTTAACATTATTATTGAATATATAATAATAAATGAATAAATTAAATTAAATAAATTTAAAAAATATTAAGGAGTAAATTCATAACATTTATGTAAATTACTAACATACATACACACACACACACACACACATACACACACACATGTAGATACACACATACACATACATACATTGTACATATACATATATTTCAAATTATTTAATATCAATATAAATTTATATCTAAATAAATATATTCATTTATATATTATATAAATGTTGAAATAAAATTTTAACATATTATATTTATTTTAATAATATACACATTTTGTAATCAATGAATATAAATATACTATTAATTTCTGTGACAAATATAATTTTGATAATTTTTTATATATAAAATTATGAAAATAAGATTCATTTTTATTAAAAGTTATAAAATTCATATTTATATATTACTTTAAAATATAAATGTATATATACTTATTGAAATTTAAATCTTATATATATATATATAGTTATAAATATAAATAAATATATGAATATAATTAAAAATTTGTTCATATAATCATATATAATTATATATATATATATATAATTATTAATATATAAGTTTATATAATTATAAATAAAATAAATATATATTATTTAAATATATTTATTGTAATTTTATAAATATTTAAATATATATATACATATATATTTAATAAAAATTATAATTATAAATAAATAAATAAATTTATTTATATTAAGTGTTTGGGGGTACAATTACATTAAACACACACACACCACACACATGATCCAAAAGGAAGGTCATGCCCATTACATGGCCCAAATGCCCCCAAATGTCCCAAAGTTCTAGTGTAGTGTCATGCTTACACCATACCGCCTGCATCATTAGACCTGCATCATGCCTGCGTCACCGCCTGCCTATGGAAATTTTCTCCCACCCGGATTAGAATTAAGGTATAATGCATGATTACAGGGATCCTTTACCACTCGGGCAAACCCCCAACTGCTTATAAAAAAATATATTTTTATATATTTGTATATAAATATAAATATATTCATATAACTATATAAATATAAATAAATATATAAATAAATATATTTATTAATATATTAATATATATAATTATAAATATAATAAAAATATTTATTATTTAAATATATTTATTTGAATTTTACAATTATTTAAATATATATATTTACTTATATTTTTATAAATACTATATTTTTTAAAATTATATATATCTGAATTATTAAAAAATATATATTAATATACCATATTTATATTAATTATAAACATGTTTTTTTCAATTAATGTATTAATAAAACATATTTTTTGAAAATAAATATGATAATTATATATATATTAATAATATTTTGTTATTAAAAGTTTTTATGATCGCTAAGAATAGCAATGATAAAGATCCACCTTTATCAACATTAAAAAATGTGATGATAAATGGAACACCTTTACTAGTGTTTTTTAGCACTTAAAAAGTTACCTTTATTAGTGATTTTATCTAGAGCTAGTAAAGGTACCCCTTTTATCAAAGATTTTAGTTTAGCACTAATAAAAGAAGGCACGACATAAATGCGGATCTATGGTGGTGATTGAAGTGTAATAAATTCTTATAGGTCATAAATGAATCAAAACTCATTATTTTAAACTATCATGAAAATCTAAGTGTGTTTTCTTGGTTTTCACTATGTTATATGCATTTTAAACTAAAATATTCATTGTTTATGAGTTTTTTGTTTGAAATCACATGTTTTTCCTTTTTTTTTTCTTTTAAAAGGTTTAATGGTTGGGAGGATGTAAATGCATAGGTTTTCTTGATTGAGACATAGTTTAATTTTGAGTTTCGGAGTGTGGTGTTCACTGCTTGGTTGATCCGACATGCAGTTGTAAGCATTGCAGGGTCTCGATAATAATATATTAAAAAATATATATTATTTTTATCCCATTCACATGCATTTATTGAGAAATGATTATATATCACAAATGGTATTCTAGATGAGAAAAATCATAATTGTAGTAGAGTCCAGTATGATCATTTTTCCCTTAAAGTAGTGCTAGTTTTGTTTTCATAGAGGCCCTAAGTTATTTTCCATCAAATATGGATTAAATAATTAATTTAATATATATACATATATATTTAAAAATTTAGGACCAAAGGCACTTTTATTAAAACAAAAAAATAGAAGGAGAGAGATGGATTTAGACAGAGAAAACTTCCCTCATTAAAATTAGTCCATACCCAACTTTTTCTTAATCTTATCCCTTATCTAGAGCTCCTCATATTTCTTATCATTGCAATTAGATCACCCATGCCCATATCCATAAAATCTAGGATGATGACCACTTCTCCAATATTTCACTTGTTTCCACATCCCCTCAATATCGGTATAATCTGAGTTAAATTTCTCAATCTCAATAGGAGCCTTCAACTTATCATATGTTTCATCAGGCAATTAAACCACATTTCTTTTATCAAAGTCTAACCTATTCTCTTACAACATTGTATTCCCTTGAATAAATGGGGAAAAATTAACACACCCTACCTCATGACTAGAGTTCTTCCCACAATCCTGACCTACATTCCAAGAATCAAGTACACCATAGTAATTATGAGTGCTAACCTATACATGAGAGGCATCATGTAATGTTACAGCATTGTGAACCTAAGAATCCACTTTCAACGCTTAAGGACTCTTTTCCTAATAGTACACAAAGAACTTGGAAGGATGAGGTAGGACACTTCCATCATCATTTTTAATTTCCAACATCTGAGGTGGTAATTCGAAGGGAGGAGAGTGAAGTCCTGAGGCATAAATAACTAAAGGGTGTATATAGCTTCATAATGAATCAAAACTATCTTCCTATTCTTATATTTCATAGGTGTTTAAGCATTTGACTTTTTTTGCTTTGTGATCTGTCGATGTAATCATTTTCTCTTGTAATAACTGATGATCATCTAGATCATGGATAATTGCTTCATCAATAGATTTATAATCCATTGATTTCCTGATAGAATCATCGTCCATGTAAGGTTTATCTATCATGGAAGTACCCTCCTTCAGAGAAGATTCTATCCCTGAACCCTGAATCACATCTTCCCAAGGATCTACCGGTCCTGCAGTGTTGGTCGGCCCTGCAAACGAGTCAATACGGCCTCCATCCACATTCCCACGTATAGAATATTTGATCAATACATCCCTTATCTATAATGGAATCAGTATTAATCTTAACCTATGAATTTATAGAAATATCATCCCATGAATTTTTGGTTCCATCAATTTTTTGCCCTCCAACATTCAAGATTCTAGCCTCTACATGTTTCTTTAACACAATGTCATAGCTATGAGTCTCCAACTCAAAAGTGGAAGACAGAATGCAATGGGGAGGTTCCTATGGCATTGAAGCAACTACCAAATCTTTAGAAGCCCCTCCTTTGTGGCTAACTCCTTTATTAGCATCCTACATAGGACTAGACACTTTAAGGTTCTTTTTTTTTGAAAATCCAATTTTCACTACAACCTTTGATGAAACAAAATGAACCTATGATCTATTTTATACAATTCCAAAAATCATGTCTAATGAATTTTTATTTCCTACAAAAAGAGGGTTTCTCCCATACTCAATCATTAATTTGAATTCCTCATAATCAGTAGAAAAAAAAAACTTTTCAAAAATGTCAATCCTAAATCAATATCAACCCAAAAAATGTATAGTGGCCATACCTGGATATATCTGTCTCTCTATCCATATTTATTGGGATTCCAAAAAAAGATGCAATATCATGATGGATACATGAGTGCCAGAGAAACTAATTTAGTCCATGAAACATTACCCATGATTGATAAGACGAGTTACATACATCAAGCAGATTAAATTTGTGCTCTCATTCTCTAATGTGATGAATCCCAGGATTAAGAGAAACCGAGCCAATACCACATGCCTTCATCTCCATTTCATTAGTCGTGAATAAGATATGAAAAAATATTCACCCTAAGGAGATGAATTTCCAAGATGATAAGCCCTATATCTCTATAAGACACACTTAAAGATCTATTATTCTCCAAGGATTATAATCCTTAGAAAAAATTAGGTGGGTGATGATTGAATTCTTACCCATCTAAATTTATTCAGAAACCACAGAAGGATCTATTTTCACATAACAGATATTACCCTTGCGCCGATTGATTTTGACAGTGAAGTACATGTAGAGGGAGAAGGATTGACTGGAACCAGTTCCATCAAGAAAAACATCTACATCTCCTCCTTGAGGAATCTTATTTCTTACTTTTCCAGAAGAAGGTAAATGATTTTTAAATCATCCTTTCAGGAGGAAAACATCAAATCAAAGAAGAATCAAAATAACCGACCAAAGCATTAAGGCCCCAATCACCACCTCGATGTTGAGAGTGAAGATCTTGCATCGATCCCATATCCTCCTCACATATAATTAATTTAATTTACATAATAACTTAAAAACTTTGTTTATATATTACGAAAAACCCTACGATTCCTCTATATATTTCTTCGATATGTTTCTCTCCAGGATTATCCAATTATCAGTATCATGAAACGTAGATAAGGGGATGATAGAGAATGTGGCTGGAATTTGGTCACAATGCCATCATATTAAAGGAATGAGATTTGATTCTTAATAATGTGGATGAGACAATCATGATAGTTATGATAGATTCAAACATCAATATTGTTCCTTAAGGAAGGGATTTGTTATTTTTTGATTTTCACTACTTTTATGTGATTTATGAGAATAGAATAATGTGTTCAATTTTCCACTCTATCTTTCATATCCCCATAAAATTATAATTTCTTTTTAGATAGGATTAATTTTTTGTCTTGTTTCTTTCATTTGTTTTTTTAGTTTTGACACCCAAAATCTATGGATAGTTTTGAAACGTCCATCATTGATCATAACTTTGATTGTTTATGTGGATTTATCCCATTGTTCCTTCCATATTTTTCATTGGTAAATAATTAGGCTGGTGATTTGACTTTATTGGTTAAATTTTATTTGTGATCAAATCCTTACATCGTGTGAATTAATTGGATTTGAAAAAATATGTTATGGGGATCAAAATGATATGTTGATGTCAGATCACTATGATGGAAGGGAGGGGAGACTTCTTCCCCATGAAATGACATGTGGGGTGATGATATTTCCATGGGTGGTGTTAGGGAATACTATTTTTGATGCTTTCTCAATGGTTTTGCGTATTGTATTTCCATTTAGCAATGATGTGTTTGATTGTTTCCCCACATTCCTTTCCAAATGTGGGTGGATTCCATCACATTAATAAGAGATGTTAGTTCCTTTATCCAAATGATATGACATGATGTTGTTTCCAACTTACATGTATTCCTCATGGGAGCGCATTTCCTAGTCTGGGTCTCCCTCATAGCTTTAAATCATGATCATGAAAATCGATCCCAACACCATCTCATGGTGGACGTCGGTTAATTATGATTCTTCTACCTCGACAAGGAAGAAACTTTCAATTAGAGTATATAGTAACATTGGGAATTTCTAGAAATTTCTGGACGTTGGTTTTGTTGGGAACCTCTAAAGACATCCTATTTTGGAAGGCATCTTATGTGTGAGGTATCTGAGGAACAGAACCTAAGGCAATCCGTGCCATCCATGTGGTCGTTGACACGAGTGGTGAAAGTATTATGATATTTTTTACCTCATGCAACTGATTTTTACTATATGGGGAAGATATTCTTTATTAGGTAACAAGATTAATTTCTTTTGGGGATAGATTGATCACAGGTTTATTGTCTTGTGGGGACATGTGCATTATAGGTTTAATGTCTTGGGGAGATAGATGTGTAAAAAGTTTAATGTCTTGTGGGGACAGATGAGTCATAAGTTTAGCATCTTGTGGGGATAGATGGGTCATCAGTTTAGTGTCTTGTGGGGATTAATAAGACATGTTTAATGTACTATGGTGACATATGGGTCATAGGTTTAACATATTTTGGGAACATATGGGTCAAAGGTCTAATGTATCGTGGGGATAGGTGGGTAGTTAAGTGTGTCCCCAAGTGAGGAGATTTAACACTTGGGATTTTTTTAAGTGTGACCAAAGGGGAGAATATTCCACACTTGATATTTGGTTAAGTGTGTCCTTAGGGGTTAAGATTTCTCTCATGATATTTTGTGGAGTGTTGGGGTGTCGGGATTTGAACCTCATGGAGGTACCACATATGTGTTGATATATTGGGATTTATCCTTGTGGAGTTGTTGTACATACCCTATTTGAGAAGAAGTGATAAAAACAAAAAAAGTTCAACAACAAAATTTAAGGTTGTGTGATTGGACTGGTCCATATAGTTTAACATATTGTGGTGAGGACGCTCATGTCATAGAGGGAGCGTCAGTGGGGCATGCTGTGGGTATAATACATGTAAGATGCCTAAAGGAGGAATGCTGTGGGTATAATACATGTAAGATGCCTAAAGGAGGATGATCCTACCATGGAGAGGTAGGATAGTGTAAGGCTTACACATAGAAAATACCCTAAAGGAGGAGGGCCATCCCATGGTGAGGGAGAAGGTGACATCCCATGATTACCATACATTGGGAATCCTATTCACATCACATAGGGTAAGGCTATAGTCTAATGTTATGTGATGAGGATTTTGTCAAGAAATTCAATTTCGTACAACACATATGTAAGGATAGAAATTTTATGTCATAAAAATTAGATATTGGAAGGGCCTACACCCAGGAAGACCACTTCTTGGTAGGAGAGGAATATCCATCATAAGGCCTCCATACCAGGAAAGGTTTAAAATATCCTGCTATGATTCCACCTTCAAGGATTATTTGTATACTACTCATGAACCTCTAGGTGGGGCATGGAATAAACACTACCATGGTGGATTGGTAATTTGTGGTATCAATGTTAGGGTTCCTATGATTAGTATAAAAATTCTATAGGGTACCTATGCTCAGGAGGAAAATGTAATGTGATGGCCTAGGCCTCTCTTGACGCATAGGGGACATTGGGTCAGGGAACCAGAATTTGTTGTGTATGACTTTATTATAGTGCTTGTAAATGGTGTTGTATGATCCATGGGATCCAACAAAATTTGAATGCATGTATTTAATAGTCAAAGGCATGCGTAACTTATGAGGTTACACACATATTAGGGTTGCATGAAGGGAGATTATCTTGTGCAGACCCAACTATCCTTAATATTTATTGCCTAATGAAATATCTACCATAACATAGGAAATGTTTTGGCCTATGAGATGTTAGTTTCACATGTTCTCAACCTTTGGGAATCCATGGATCTTTTTCATGGCATGACGTCTCAGAAGATTGGTTTTCGTGAGCGAGAGCCGATGGTTCATCTTCCAGATATCTCCTTTTGTTTGTTTGTGTGATTGTGTGGGATGTGGTAATAGCCAAAATGGTAATCATTATGCATGAGACTTTGTACGGGTCACACAACCTGGCTGTGAACATATTATGACTTTGGCACTAGGGTTTGACCATATAAGTAGGTGGCTTTAATGTCTCCTTTTTCACAAAGATGGATTTACATTCCATTGATGAAATTGTGTGAAAGAAGATGACATCACATGTTATTTCATTCTCCAATGTTTCAAGGATCCTAAAACCCTATGGAACATTGATATTTAGTGACACCTTTTCTGCACAAATAGGTTTCATGTGGGAAATTAAAGTTGTGCACAAACAATTATAGTTTCACACAAATGATGCCCTTGTTACAGAATGAGTGTTTGGTACAGGATGTAACATATGTTAGGAAAAATTAATCTTTTAGGTATTGAGGCATGTTTTCATCACCAAAAAATTCCCCTCCCCATAATTAGAGATAACAGGAGACTGAAGGTCAAATTTTGAGGGAAATGATGAAGTCTTGAGTCCATTTCTGTTTTGGTGCACAAACCTCTCCCCCATGGTTTTAGAACCCTATTTCCAGATTTCACAACATAGGGGCCCCATTTCATTAAAATTATTTTTTTCTGATGCATTTTCTAGCTAAGAAATTACTATTAGCTTAGTACCAATTTTTGAGGTGCTAATTAGCACCAACGAGTCCCCAGTGGTGGAATTACTCTTCAAGGACCTAGGGGATATCATCCAAAGTCTCTCCTCTTGTAATTTATTTATCATTAAAAAAATAAATAATTTCATTCTTACTATCCCATGATAAATAGACTGACATTATCCCATTTGAAATAATGCTCGAGAGAGTGTGTGCCCTACAAAAAGTGCTACTAAGGAAGCTAGGGTTCCACTCCCGACAGTTGATCCTGCCCTTGGGGAGCCAACTGTTCAAGTAGAGCTTAGTTTGATCATAGGATGGAAACTTCTTGTAGGAATGAATATTGTTTGGGGGGAGTCTGAGATCAAATATGGTTACATTCGGTGAAGAGTTCGACCAATAAATCCCTTGTCTCAACATAGAGCCAACCAAATCCAAGTGGATTCCTAAGGTGGATCTGATTACTGCTATCCTTTAGAATTTTTCAGAGTGTGAACCTACACCTCCTGAGGATCTGGATAACTTCAGGTCTGAAATCACTAAGTAGAATCACATTATTCAACATAGGTCATGGAGAATCATGCAGGATTTCATCGCCCATACTATAGAGCCGGAGCTAGTTAGTTGTATGGGGTCTCTCCATCACTGGATACTAAATGTGTGAACAAGAGGAGTATATGCATGTTATCTCCATGTATTGGATTAGGATTATATAGATGAGAAGGTATATGTGGAGGATCAAGAGTTTGAGTCTAAGGGTACAAATAAGCTCTAGGAAACCAAACAAGAACTCGTATAGCTGGAATGAATGCACGTAATCATGTGGCCAACATTAATAATTAGGAGGGGATCATCATCCAATTTATGGCCCATTTAGTGGTAGATGAAGCTATGGCTGCAACAGAAAGATCACTAATGTATGGGTTCCAAGTTGAGCAGGTTTGGGTGTAAATTAGAGCTGATGATGTTCACCGGGTATATGAGGATGAAGAGAAAGAGCACATTAGGTTGTAACAAGTTATGGAGGCCACTTTCCAGAGGATGAACATGTTAGAGTGATTAATTAATGAGAGATATCCATTGAGAGCACCAATTCAGCTAAAATAAAGTAGATACCCCAACATTTGGGTGAATGCCCAAAACATGTGATTCACTCTTTCTTTACATCCCCTATGTGGTTAACTGTGTTTTTTTTCTGCATATCTGATCAAATTAACAAGACAGACAACAAAAGGTTCCTAAATCCCCTGTAACACATGATAGGTCTTGGATACAAGGGAAAAATAGAAAATTTATCATTTATACAAGAGTGCCAGATAGGATCCAAACACTCAGTGTATAAAAAGTTTATCGATCACTATAAGTATCCCCACTAGAAAATATATGGCCAAAGAATAAGGCTATCCGAATATCCAACTTTCATTATCAATTCATGATAGTGTGAAAAAGTGGTAGCACATGGGGTGTTGAATTCAACCTGAATAAAGGGGAGAGATGAAGAGCATGAATAAGGATATCCTAGACCTGAAACATAATGGGGGGGTATGGTAATAGATGATGACTTCAAACCAAGTTGAAAATAGAGGAACCTCTATCGCTCGATTAGAGATGGGTATAAAAAATGTTTGTTAGACGTAGAATATGTTCGAAACATGGGACCCATAAACAAGTTGTTAGGAATATTTTGGTGTGTCTGTCCAAGATGGTAGGAGAGATGATATGTCCAGACACCATTTCCATTATGGGGGCCCATTCATACCCGAATGATGTTGGGGATACAACTATATAGAAATGTTAAGTGTGTGGATGAATTGATTGAGTGTTATAATGGAGTTAAAAACACCCTTTAAATTACACAACAGTGGATTTGACCACATTTGGTACTCGTATAGGTCTGATCAATGGTTATACTCTTATTAACAAGTAACTATCATCTTGGTAGCCAAGCGATGGAAGAACTCAAGTGGTGAAGTCGGTGATCAGCACCGAATAGGGGAAAAGTATTCCCAAGCAAGGGCCTAAGATGCTTTGCAGTTTTAAATATTGCAATGAGGATGAAGGGTGTTCAGTTTAACATCCTACAACAAGGACACTGAACAAAATGTTTAATGGTTATAATCAAAACAATATCACTTTTAAACCAAATATAACTTTTCTTAAGTAACAAAACACTCAAAACATGTTTTCTTGGTTTAAAGAATGTGACCCACAATTTCAGCTAAAAAATCAATTTTAACTGAAAACATGCATTTTGAGCCATATTTACAGCACCATGTCTCAAATTAACATTCATTTTCAACTAAAAGTCTCTTTCAAACTAAAAATAAGAACTTTAAGTCACACTAACCACACCATGTATCGAATTGAAGGGAGGTAAATTCGTACATTTCACAAATGAATCACTAATATTTTTTAAAACTATCATGATAATAAAAGTACGTTTTATTGGTTTTCACTACGTTATATAAAATTTGAATTTAAATTTCTATTGCTCATGAGTTTGTTATTGGGAAGAACTAGTTTTTTCCTTTTTTGGGGTTTAAAAGGGTTAATGGTTTGGAGTATGTAAATAACTATGTTTTTCTTTATTTAAACTTAGTATAGTATTTTGTTTCGGAGTGCGGTGTTCACCGTTTGGTCTATCCAATATGCAGTTGTGAGAATTGAAGAGTCTTGATAATAATATATTAAAAACAATATATAGTTTTATCCAACACATGTTAATTTTTAGAAAAATCATTATATCTCACAAATGGGATTCTTGATGAGAAAAATCATAACTACGGTTGAGTACATAATAATTGTTTTTCCCTTGGAGCGGTGTTAGTTTTTTTTCACTCAATCCCTTAGTTGTTTTTCATCACATATGGATTAGCTAATTAATTTAACTTATATTATCACTTAAATAATTAGTTTATTTATTAAGGAAAATCCTATGATTCCTCAATTTATATCCTTGATATGTTTCTCTGTAGGATTAGCCAGTTATCATTTCCATGAAACCTAGAGTGGGAAGAGTATAAAGAAAGTGGTTGGACTTTGTTGGTGATAAAGTCATATCAAAGGAAAAAGACATGATTCTCAGTGATGTTAATGAGACAAGCTTGGCAGGGATGAAATATTCAAGCATTAATATATTTTATCGAGGTATGAATTTATTATTTTTGGGTTTTCTATACCTTTATGTGATTTTGGAGTGTGAAAAAACGTGCTCAAATTTTCTCCACTATTTTTCATAGCCCCATAAAATTATAATTTCTTATTGGGATGGATTAAATTTTCATCTTGTTTTTTTAATTTATTTTTTGGTTTTAACACATTGAATCGATGGAAAGTTTCACAACATCCACCAAAAATAATAAATTTGATTGTTTATGTGGATTTATCTCATCATTCTTCATGTATTCATCATCAATCTAAAATTAGGCTGATAATTATTCTTTCATAGTTCAATTTGAATTATGATCGAATCCTTGGATTGTTTTTATTTATTTGATTTAACCTTGGAGGTTATGGGGATTGAAATTATTTCTGCATGTCAGATCACTACGATGTTAGGTTGGGGTGACTTTTTCCCTGAGTAATGACGTGTGGGGTGATAGGATTTCTATGGGAGGTGTTAGGGGATAATGTTTCTGATGATTTATCACATGGTAAGTGTGCCATATTTTCATCTAGAAGTGGTTTTCTTTATTGTTTCTTACAAATTACCTTTTTTAAAATGTGGGTGACTTATATTACTTTAATCAGTGATGTCATATTCTTGATTGAAACCAGATGATGGGATTTTAGTCCAACCTTCCATGGATTCCTCATTGGATCTTGTCACCTTCTCTAGGTCTCCCTCACAGATTTAATTCATGTTCATGAATCTAATTCCCAGTTCCATCTTGAGGTGGACACTGATTAATTATGTTGCTTCTATCATGAAAGGGTAGAAACATTCATCAAGAATTGATAGTAAGGTTGGTCAGGTCTGGGAATTTCTGGACATTGGGTTTGTTGGGAAACAGTAAAGTCTTCCTCTTTCAGAGGGAATATAATGTTCGAGGAAAATTAGGAGTGAAAAAAGGAATCCAGTGTCGACCATGAGGTAGTTGAAACCATAGGTGAAGGTCTTCAAAGTATTTTTACCTTAGGTATCCCATGTTTATTGTATGGTGTAGTGATTCTGGATTCGGTCACATGTTTAGCATCTTGTGGGGATGGATTGGTCATAAGATTAATGTCTTGTGGGGATAGATAGGTAACAGGTTTAATGTATTGTTGGGATTGATAGGTCATATGTTTAATATCCCATTGGGGATAGATGGGTTAAATGTTTAACATATTGTGGGGAAGGATGAGTCACATGGTTAATTTATTGTGGGGATGGATGGGTCACAGGTTAACATCCTGTGGGGATGGATTGGTCAAAGGTTTAACATCTTGTGGGAACAAATGGGTCACATGTTTAATGTCTTGTGGGGAAAGGTGGGAGGTTATGTGTGTCCCCAAGGGGGTTATATTTCACACATGGTATTTGGTTAAGTACGTCCCTATAAGTTAAGATTTCACACTTGGAATTTGTTTAAGTGTGTCCCAAGGCGGGGATATTTCACACTTGGGATTTAGTGGAGTGTTGGGGGTGTATGGATTTGAACCTCATGGAGGTACCCCATATGTATTGGGATGTCCTGATCTAACCTCATATAGGTGTCCTCCATACACTATTTTGAATGTAGGGATCAATACCCACATAGTTCGACACCATAGTTTAAATTCATGTGATAGGTAAAGTCCACATAGTTTAATGGCATGTAGTGAGAATTCTCATGTTGCAGAGGGAGCATCCATGAGGTATGGTGTGGGTCTTATTTATGGAATCTACCTAAATATGTAGTATCATACCATAGTGAGGGAGGATGGTGTTGGGATTACATGTAATGTCTCATGCATTCTTGTCCCATTAATTTCTTGTTTTTGGGTGTTCGAGGTGTTTCTTATGAGGCTTGATAAAGTTACGTGGTGGTTGGAGGTGCAACAAGACTTCTACAAAATATACACATCATGAAAGGTTTACACAGAATAAACTGGCATTTCATAGATTCAGTATCCAGTAGGATTTATAACCAGTTTTTGGTTGTGGAAGAATCTATGAAATAGATTCACATCATGAAAGTAATTCCTGATGAGTAGTTAAATTTTACTGAGGTGATGAGAATTTTGTTGGATTTTTTTTTGAAAAAAACCAAAAAATTCACATCCTTAATATTTTAAATAATGTGAAAGTATTGAGTTCAAGGTTTTAAAAAGGTATTTTAGTTGAACCCATCCTCATTTGGCCATAACACATCCCAATTTTGTTTTAGGAGAAACCTAGGTGGATCTTCAATGATATTTAACCCCCTTCCTCCCACCTTGACCCATTAGTTCTAGTGGAGTCCCATTGTCAATCCAGGGTGAGTTATCCTCTCTTCCCCATCGGTATCCTTCCATTCTATGGATATCTACTATGGTGGTGTAGTTTTGGTTAGGTTTGTGAGTTTTCATATGTTTTTTCTAATCCTTTATTTTGTGTAGGTTGATCTATGAACATTGCATGAGGTTTTGGTTTGTAGGCATTTCTTTTTATCCTCAAAGCATGCAACGAGTTGGTTAAGCTTTCTTAAGGTTGGTAATTCCTTCATTTCTCATTTTGTGTATCATGAGAGAGGGGTTTTCTATTTTTTATCTATGGGGTATGGTTGTGATGGTTTAATTAAAGACAATTAATTGACTAATTAAAAATATAAGTGGAAAGAAAAATGATTTGAATGCTTTTACATCTTTAAAATTATTGTGATACTGTGATTTTATAGGATGAATTTCTTATTGAAAATTGTGTTCATTGGGGTAATATTTTTTCAATGGTTTGATATGTTTTGTGGGGATCTTTTTCTTCAGTTTATCCTATATCAACCTAAAATGGAAATTGGATAACTACTTATATTTTTCTAATGAAATAGTTTCCACAGGATTATGGCATGTGTGATAATTCCCCTAAAATGAAGAAGTGAAATGTTATAAAATCCCCTTAATAAATATGTAAAATGATTTTTGAGGTATCGTGATGTCTGGAGATGATGAGGTGTGGGGTGATGTGATGTTTTTTTGGATATTATTTTGGGGTGGTGAGGTGATGTATTTTTGGTCATGCTTTTGGTACAGTGAGGTGATGGTTTGTTTGGACAGGCTTTTGGGGTGGTGAGGTGACATATTGTTTAGCTGTGATTTAGGTTCAGTGAGGTGATGGTTTGTTTGGACTTGATTTTTTTATGGTGAGATTATGGTTTGTTTAGCTGTGATTATGGGGCGGTGAGGCAATGGTTTGATGGGAATAATGATCTTCTTTTGATGTATGGTTCCACTATTCTTGAAGCCTGGTTAGTGATGGAATAATTATTTAATAATAATTAAATGGTAGGGGTTTGTATTGTTTAATGGGATGGAAATGTATACTGAACAAATAAATGAAAATCACTGTGTTTAAGTGAGGTTGTTGGTAAATAATGAAATTAATGGGATGGATAATGGAGTTGGTTGGTGGTGTGAGATGTGGTTTATAGTTTGTTTGGTGTTATGCATTTAGAGGTTGAAATGAAAGTTGGGATGATGCGAATTGGTTATTGTTTTTTTGAACCCATATATTGGGCTTGTGTGTGGATATATGTATATATATTTATATTCCTTGTGATTTCTCTATTCACCCCACCCACGTCGATAATTGTGTGTTGACATCCATATTTTCAACACGGGGGGTGGGGGGGGGGGGGGGGGGTTCCCAAGATCCCAATGATGAGGATGGATGGCTATCTACCAACCTTTTCCCGCTATCTTATCCTGGCGAGTAGATATGCATAGGATGAGATAGAAGGAGGTTTGTTAGTGCCTTATGTGATAGACCATGCATCTTTGGGAAAGATTTGATATGACTGTGCTGTGGGGTGGTTTATGGTGGGTTCATTCATGGTAGGAGTAGGATACATGGTTGATTTCCTTCATGTTCATGATATCCTAATACTCTGGATATGGAAGTGGATATAATGTGATGGCCTAGGTGGCGTCGGGAATGATGAGATGTGATCATACTATGGGGAATAGGGCTAGGTGTCTACGGGTGTTATGTGATGTTACCATGCTATGGGGTGGTGGTATATTTTATTCTAAAGAGATTGGAGTCCCATGATGTACTATGTTGGAGTGTGAGAGCATAAAATTAATGGGAAAGCAGTGCAAAGTACCCTTTATTGATATTCATCATATTATGTTATTGTACATGGATTTTTTTATTTTGTGAGCATGCCTTGGTGAGGTTGAGATGGATAATTGACATGTTTAGGTGCTATTGGTTCTACTATTTTCTCATGGGTGCATTATTATGCTTCTTTCACTTGTACACAACAGACTTTGGTTTTCCTACCGAGTATAATTGTAAGCTCACCCGACATATATAAAATAATTTTTTTGGTTTATATAAGGATTATATGGATTGTTCTAGATAGTACCAACTATGGAATTTTTGTACAGCTACTGTGTTTCTGATTTAGCTTTACTTTTGGGTATTTACTTTTGGTGATTTTTATCTATATCAGTTTTATTTATTCATTCATTACGACATAATTTTGATTTCTTTTTGGATTATTTTCTGATGTTTCTTGTGGATGATTCATCTTATCTCCCGATACTATATTATTATAGAGCGTAATTTCTATCATTTTATGAGATTTTTACTCCCTCGGTGCTAGTTATCAACCTGGGGCCTAGAGGAGTTGGGACTCATAGGTCATTATCTCTCTACCCTCATTGTGGTATCTTTGATGTGAGGGGCTTGTGATAGAGTGGTATCATATGATGATTTTTGAGATATAGGTGAATTTTGGAGTGAGTAATAGTGTGGATTACATGGATTGGCAAGAAAATAGTTCCATTTGACCTTGGTAAATGACATTGTCCAGAGAGACTGGCTAGGAAATATGATTCCCCCCCGTGATATAGTGCATGAACTCTAAGCTTAGTTAATGACCAAGTAAGGCCAGCCTATTTGAAGGGTAGATACCTCAGAGAGATACATGCATCATGATGAGCCATGTTCTTATTTGAGCTAGGTTGGTTTTGAAAAATTAAAATAAATAAAGTGAATTGAAATAATTCCAAATAAAATTACATACTACCTGATTTAGGAAATTATTGTTTTCTTTTCAACTATGGATCATGGACATTGTCCACATGTGGATCAGGAAGTTGAGGTTTTTAAGGCCAATCCAGTTGATCATTGTAACATTGATCTGGTATAGGAGGATAAGGCTTAGAAGAGGGCACTGTGAAGTTTTTAATAGCAATATTTGGGGATGTATGAGGGCCATGTTTCAGATGTGGAGATAGAGAGATAGATAGAGGATCTCAAAATCACTTTCAATTTGATCTGGTCCCTACTAAGATACAAGTTCCTTTTGGAATTAGTTTTTTGTGGGGAGAATTTCATCAGTGGTGGATGATAGATCTGTGTGAGAAAAGGGAAGTAGATGTTTCATTGGTCAACTTTCAGAATGATTTTTGAGAAGTGTTCCGTTTGTTGACCATGAATGTAGTGAAGAGGTAAGAGATTATTTCTATTCAGTAGGGGAGTATGTTAGTGATGGATTTTGGAATAATGTTCAAGGAACTTCTACATTGTTCCCCATTTTTTTCTAGATGAGGAGTCTCATTTAATACAACTTTAGGAGGCACTTCATCCTTCTATCTAGTATTAAATTACTCCTCTTGAATTTCCAATGTATCTAGACATTCAGAAGAAAGAGGATGTAATTTAGAGGATGAAAACATTAGGAGGTTTACCATGAGAGTGGAATCAATAGTTCTTCTTGAGGATCAAGGTTGTTAGTTGTAGGTCTCATGAACCAGGACCTTCAAGGTTTTAACCAGTGAGGAGTCAACCTCAATAGCTTACCTTCCATCCTTCTAGAGCTAGTGGTTTCCATTTTTTTCCAAGAGATATCAGGCCAATGTATTTTGTCTATGGGGTTCATGGACATTACTAAAAGTAATTCCCAATGGTTATTTGAATTTATTTCAGCAGAGGAATATAGGTTCATCAACATCCTTAATAGTGGTTGATAGTGAAACTATTTCAACAGTAGGGGTATTAGGCTTATGATTCTTTGAGGGTACATAGAGTGGGTAGAGGCCGAAACTAGGATTTTACTCATTCTTAGGGACCTTGACTTGAGTTTGGTAATGGAGGTGGATTCTAGCAAGGCAGTATAAGAGCTGGGAGTGGTTAGTTGCACATAGTGGAGGTAGTGGCACTAGAGCGGATAGAGATTAGTTTAAGTATGCTTAGTTTTTCAACTACTATTGATTATTACTTAGTGGATTTAGGATATTAACACTCATTTATTGCACCCTCTCTAGTCTATTCTTTGGTAATAGACATAGAGATGCTTCCTATGCACCTGGTGTTGACTAGCCAGTTAAAGAACAAAAAATATTTTTTAATGTGTGCTGGGGGTGTAGAATGATGATGAGGCCACATCAATCTCATGAAGATTTTTTCTTACTATAGATATATCCCTGAAATTTCATTCTAGGCATAGATTTTTTATATTCCATACATTCTGTTATCGATTTTTTCTATAGTACAATCATTTTCTCAGATGTGGATAGACAACATGTGGTTTTAATTGGTTAGTGGGGGTTTTTAGGTGGGTTATCAGTGTGTGGAACCCATTCTTTCTTTGATGTTTGATTTTTATATGTAATCAAGATAGGTTGGTATGGTGGAGGTTCCTAGGGTTATCAATGATTTTTTGGATTTTTTTCCAAGGATGTTATGACGCTACCCCCTCAACATGATGTCTATTTTAGGATAAAATTATAGCCTAGTGCTTCTCTGATTTCAATGGATCCTTATAAGAAGAAATATTATGAGTTTTAGGAGTTGATACTGAAATTATATGATCTGATGTAGAAGTGTTTTATATGGAATAGTGTGCTTATGTGGGGTGATCTAGTGTTGTTCTCCAAGAAGGAAGATGATAGTATGAGGTTGTGTACAGATGAACAAAGGTTGAATCAGGTAATTGTAAAGAACCATTTCCCTTTTTATAGAATATATGATCTTTTTGACTAGATGAGTCGGTTGAGTTTGTTTTCTTAGATTGGTAAATGGTCTAGATATCAACAATTGAGGGTGATGGAGGGTGATATCCTAAATAATGCCTTCACATGTAGGTATTGGCACTTTGAGTTTTGTAGTCTTTCATTTGGGTGTTACAAAAACACTACCTATGTTCATGAAATTCATGAACTCCATATTTTATGAATTCCTAGACCATTTTGTAGTTTTTTTCATTGAGGACATACTGATATAAATAAATTTAGAGGAGAATCAAACTAATCATCCCAAAGCTGTCTTGAAGATTCCCTGATTCCACCAGCTCCATATAATGTTGTCCTAGTGTAAGTTTTAGACACAGGAGGTTCATTTACTCATGAATGTGGTGTCTAAATCAGGATGTGGAAATATATTCATCTAAATTTAATGCATTTTCCCATGAAATCACCCAATAACATGGAATAGGTTTGCAGTTTTTCGAGTCTTATAGTCTTTTATCAGGGGTTTATGCTCGATTTCTCTCATGTTTCATCCCCATTGATAGCGTTGAACAAGAAGGAAACCTATTTTGTGTGTACTGATAAGTTTTACGTAGTGTTTGGTAACCTAAAGGGGAAGCTTTTTAGTGATCTAGTTATTTATTTTCCTGAGGAGGGTACGATATTTGAGGAGTTTTGTGACACTTCTCATATGGACATGGGATGCGTGTTGATGCAGCAGATTTTAGAGATAGCTTATGAGTCTTAGAGGTTGCATCCCCACAATAATAACTATTCCCCCCATGATCTAGAGATATTATTTATTGCATTTTATTTCAAGATGTTATAGAATTACCTAATTAGGGAGTGCATTGTGGTCTTCATAGATCAACAGAGTTTGAGGTAAATCTTTTCTCAGTGTGATATGGATTTACATGAGTGGTGGTGGATATAATTTCTTCAAGATTAGGATTTTTATATCTTATATAACTTAGGAAAAGGAAATGTTATGGATGAAAATATGATAAGGAATTCATATAAGGATGTTGTTCAAGAGTGTAGGGATTCTAGGGAAGGAATGGAGGAGTTGGAATCCTTTCAGTTATAAGAAAAGATGGATGATGGTAGAGGTTTTTTGTGTCAAATGATAGTGAATTATTTTATGATGTAGTGGGTGGATAATTCTCAATGGTGAGACTCAAAGGCAGAGGTGATGCATGATCATGTTGTCCATGGTGATGCTCAACAGGGATGGGCAGAGTATAGTTGGAACTAGATTTTCATTGATGGGAGGTTGTTTATTCTGATAGTGATACATGAGGGAGTACTTCATTAGTTTCATAGACCACCTTTTGTGGTAAACACATGAGTATTCAAGATTTACCAAGGCATGGGGATGCATTTTGGGTGTCCTTGGATGAAATGGGTAGTGGTGGAGATTGTGTAGTGGTGTTTGGTTTTCCATTAGGTAATGGTCAAGAATCATTTTACTGGAAGATTATTATCACATTTGGATGTTCTTGAGTGAAAATGGGAAAAAATATCAACATATTTTGTCATATGGTTACCCTGATCTTAGGGAGGATATGATTCTATATGGGTGATCATGGATTAGTTAACACAATCATTCCACTTCTTAGTGATCAAGGAGTCAAGCATAATATATGATTTGGATAAGAGGTATGTGGATTAGGTGGTGTGTTTGCATGGAGTTTTGAGGTCCATTGTCTCATATCGAGATTTATGTTTTACTTATTTAGTATAAAGGGGATTATAACATGAATTTGAAACTCAGTACTACTTTACACTCTTATATGGTTGGGAAGATAGACTAAACCGTCTAGATACTGGAGAAAATATTGCAGGAATGAATCTTATACTTTTGTGGGTTATGGGAACAACAATGGAACTTCATTTAGTTTAATTTTAATATCATATACCACTCATCTATCAGTGTGTACCTATCTGAGGCCTTGTATAGGAGGTAGTGTCATTATCTATTGTGCTGGACGGAGGTTGGGGAGGTTGTAGTTCTTAGTCTTGATGTGGTGCAGAGAACAACATAAAAGGTTCAGTTGGTTCGAGAGAGGAAACAATAGTGCATATTTGAAATTAGTCATATTATGATCATATAAATATTCCCTTGGTGTTTGAGGATGGATACTATTTGTTCTTAAATTCTTCCCATAAATGTGGGTAGTGGGGGTTTGGTAGAGAGAGTAAGCTTTCTCCAAGGTTTTTTGGGCCCTTTGAGGTGTCGGGGTGAGTTGGCGAGGTGGAATATTGGTTAGAATTTCCACTATTGGTGGAGAGAATCCATGAAATATTCTATTTCTCTCATATTTATTGGTAAGTTCAAGATGTATCTATTATCATTTAATGGTGGGAGTTAGATAGTAAGAAAGATGCAACATTCATGGAGCGATCACTAGAGATCCAGGATCACCAAGAGAAGGCATTGTGTGGATGGACCATTCCATTGGTAGATGTGTTTTGGAGGCATATTGGCCTGGAGGAGAGTACTTGGGAGTGAGAAATGTAGAGGCGTTCCCAGTTCCTGGTGTTGTTTTGAGTTTCACCTTATTTTATTTTTCTTGTGACATGATATTTTGATCTTTTGTGTTATGAGATTTTATATCTTCTTAATGTATGATGTGTGATAAATTTATGACATATGAAAAGGGGAGGACCTTATTCCTATTCGAGATCAATTATACTATGATGATATTAAACCTATGCAGGTGATTCAGTGCCACCCAGAGTGAATAATATCTAGACATGGAGGTCGGAATTCCCTAATTCATGGGTTTTGGGTGGTTTGGTTTATTATTTGTAGTTGTTGTTAGTTTGGGTTTCATGGAGGTTTATATGGTTGTGTGGTGGTGTGATTGTGTGAAAGTTGGTAGTTTGTGGTATTATAGTGTGTTACTGTAACACCCCGAGATTTTATGAAAAATATTTTTTTAATTTCATTAATGTCTTGTGTTGTACGCTACACCAAAAGAAGCTTGCACAACACACATCCTTGACTTTCCTTGCATTACACGCAAACGCGACCTTCCGCGATAGCGTGTGTTGTACGCAATACCGAGTTTCGCTAAACAATGATATGCTATTAAAATATTATTAAAACTAGCCATTATTAATAGTAATAACCACTTTTTAAAATTTTTAAAATTTAATTTTTCAAAATGGACTTCATTTTTAGATTCGGAATATCGAAATTAGCTTAGGGTGAAATTTTGGTACTTTTCAGATAACTTTCATTTTCTGATGAATAGTGAAAATTACTAAATTTTAATTAAAAAGAACCTTTTTAATCAAAATAATTAATAGTGATAAATTATTAATTTTGGTGGTTTTAAAGTATATTTAGAATATATTTTTACAATTTAATACAATGTTGGTCATTGGATGTAATTTCACATTTAAACCAGACATAAACAAATGTCAATCTTTTGATAGTTATTATTTCTTAAGAACACGCTATTTGTTTTGACGATGGAAATTAATTTTTAAATTAATTAATGAAACTGATATGTTTTGAATTTGGTAAAATAGACATCATTTTTGAATTCATAATATCAAATATATCTTAGGCCTAATTTTTGGTATTTTTCTGGAAACTTTCATTTTTTGATGAATAGTGAAACCACTAAGTGGTAGTTAAAAAAATGAATTTTTCATAAAACTTAATTTTACCACTTATGTGAGTGGAATTTCAAAAACACGAGAGACATGGTTGATGTCAGTAAGTAAAATGTGGTTCAATGAGATGAAAATAATTTTTGGTGAATTGTAACTTTTTACTTTTTTTACCACAGTTAAAAGTAAATAGGGTAATTAAGGGTCAAAATGATATTATTATTACCCTAACACATGTCCTAATTCTATTGGATAAGTTTAATTCGACCAAAAACAACCTTAGGAATAAAATATTACCATTTAGGCCCACTTGGATTAAATTAGGACATTTATTATTATTTAATTCAAAGAAGTGTTAAAAGAGTTAAAATCAAAGTTTATTTACTACAACATTTTTAATATAGGGTTATACATAAGATAAATTATATTGTAAATATTCATTAGAAATCTAATAAGATTTCATACATAATTATATTTTATTTATAATTTTTAGACTTTAAATAAATTAATTTATTTATGACACAATGATGATGCAGTAAATACCATAATAGTGAAAAATCAGAATAATTGATATTATAAATACACAAATAAATATAATTTTAGACTTTTTATGAATTACAATAATTTTTTAGGTTAATATAACATGTTAGTATTTATTTAATTAACTTTTTTAGAACTAATCATTCTGTTATGATTTTTACAAAAATCCATTACTAAATAGTGTCAAAATTGACATAAAATAGTTTTCAAAACAAATATTATATTATTAATTGTAATTTTATTCCTAAAAATATAAGGTTCGGACAAATGACTTAGATAAGGTTATATATATTAATAATAAACAACTTGGGGTTTGTTTGGCTGATTATAGTAAGTTTATTAACCTTATAGTATAAGAACACAAGAAGACACGGTAAAAGTAAAATTATTTAACTTAATGTTAAATCTAAATGATAAGGTTACAATAGGAACCTAAACATGTCTAAATTCTATTGGATGAGAGGATTTCGACCCATAGCCACCTTAGCTTCTAAATAAATCAATTTGGAGCTATTTAAAACCGAATTTGTCTTTATAATAAAATAATATTTTTAGTTATTCCAAAGGTGCCCTTCTCCTCCCTTATAAAAGGGCACCTCCTCCCTCTCTTCCTCACACCACATTGAGCCTTCAAGCTCGGAAAACCCCTGACAAATTCTCTTATCCACTTCCCTAGAAACATCCTAGAGGTCCTGGTCTTCTTCAAAGACCAATTTTAGTGCCCTAAGAGGAAGACTCAAAGAGGCGCTTCAAAGAAGAGGTAATGTCCGTTACCGATTCTTTCATCTTTATTTATTCTTCCAATTCTTTTTCTTAGGTTGTTTCATTATGAAGTAATAACATCAGTATCACTAATATACTGATATGTTATTATAAGTATGAGAAAACCTTATTTCACCATCTATCCATCCTACGGAAAATGAAATCACCGCGCGTGCGCACGTATGGAATACCGTCTCCACACTGTGGTGTAATCTATTTTCCACCACCACCTTACTTGGATGGGTATAATGGTGTACATAATAACTATATATGATTATTGAAAAGTTATATTGATTCTGATATAGTATACATACACTCCAATACAATTCTACGATCATGAGAACGATATCATCGCTCGTGCGTACGTACGGACTACCGTCTCCACGACGCGATGAGATACATTCTCCACGTTAACCATTCATGAATGATTATAAAGTATATATAATAAGTAATCATGAAATATATGACATAATAATGATAATATATTTATGTGTATATATATGTATGTCATCTACTTAATTTCATTCAACTCAATAAGGAAACGAAAACAACGTTCATGCGTACGTACGACCTACCGTCTCCATGAACAGTGTATTTCTTTCCATTTACTAATCTATTATATATATGTATATTCTGAATATATATTATATATAAATCATGTTTTATATTCTGGAATTAATTAATCATGATCTAAGTAATCATATGAATAATTACACGTCAAAACACGGACGAAAAATGAAATGATTTTACCCAAAACGCTCTTTAACATGGAATTTACAAAAGAACGGGTAATATAAAGTCATAAGTGAACCATATATGATATCATAACAATTAGTATGATTCTGGAATAAGTCAATGACATTATTTAAATCATTATACAGGAGTTTTGGACACTTACGAAGCAAATCGGACCTAAGGTAAGGGAAAATATCACAATCTCATTTTTTATCTGAGATTGTTTATACTTTGGTATTTACTGGGGTGTATTTTATCAACCACATAAATGTTTCCACAATATTTAATATTTATATCCTTATACAATATTTTAAATACAATTTTAAACTTCGGTGAGTTTTTAGTAAAAGATATGAAAGGAATATTTTGTCGTTCTTCGTACGAGGTACTTTTTGACTTTTCCGACAAAAGTACGAAGAATGTTTTTTTAACTTATACGGCATGAATGGATTTTTAAAACATTATTTCTAAGAAGCTTCCTTTAAAAGTTTTCATGTTTATTTTTAATCAACTTCTTTTAGTTTAAAATTGTATGACATGTTAAGAAAGGAAAATGTTTTTGAAGTAGAAAGTATATTTTCCTCTAGAATGGAGTTCAAGTGTTTTATCAAAATTATTTTCCATCTAAGATAATAAAGGGTTCTGTTTCTATCCCTATTATTACATTTATTTTATTATGTTATGATGGAATTATTTTTATGAATTCCTTTATCTTATATGAATTGTTTTATGATGTCACAATGTTTAAGATTCCCATTTTTATTACATGGGTTATGTTATGATGTATGGTTTATGATTTTGTGGCACACATAAGAATGGTATCATTATGAGATGGGTGGGACCTATATCTCCATCCAATGCATTTGGTAAAGATTTTATATCTCATGAGATAGACATGGTTGGAACGGCAAGTTAAACCGGTTCAGGGAAACAGGACTGAAACGAGGAGTGAACTCGGTTCAGAAAGGGACTTTGTCCACTAAGATAGTATTGGCAATGAGTCTTGACTAATAAGAAATGATTATCTATGATTATGCATGTATGCCACAAAGATTCATGTTTTATGTTATGATTATTGGGATTACATTTCACTACGATGATTTATCCCATGTTCTGATATTATGATCTCTTTTGCAGGTTAAGATTTCCAAAATGTTATGTTCTTATGAATTTGATGTGATTGATATTTCTTTTGTTTACCCTTACTGAGAATTTGAGCTCACCCTTTTATGTTTTCTTTTCCCCAGGATATAAAGAAATGTTTTAGGTATAAAAAAAGGAAGATATTTATGGGAGATGTTAAAGATCTTTCACCATGATTAGAAGATTATATTCCGAGTTTCCAAAGACACTAAACTATTACGGTCCTTGTGTGTGTGTTTTTGTTATGTACTAAGTATTCTACAAAAGTAATGTAATGTCCATGTACGTCGAGCTTCGGGTCTCTACAGTTGGTATCAGAGGAAAGGATTAGTCAACCTTTGGAAACTAGGATGCGAGAACTTTAGTGAGATCCCTAGAGATATTTCTAAGGTATGTCTAGGGATGTCCCTAAGGATAAGTATACATATAGGATATAGTCCTAGAACTATGGTAACAATATTAGATTAAACCAAAGATGTTAGATATTGATGTTACTCCCCCTTTATTATGATTTTTACCTCTCACACTATTCTTTTTGGGTTTTAGACGATGGATGGAACCCGAAGGAACCGTGTTGATCAATGTAATGGACAATGCAATGATTGTCCTCCTAAACAAACAAATGTTTTGGGAGATGGAGTGAAAAATATTATTGCTATACTTACACAAGCTATGAATCATTCTGGGCTTCCAAATGAGCAGAGAAGGGAACAATATTCTATTGAGTCCTTCATGAGGAAACACCCACCTTCTTTCAGTGGGTCTTCTGATCCACTTGTTGCTGAAAAATGGATCAGTACTACTGAAAAGATATTTTCATTTCTTCAATGTTCTGAACATGATAAAGTCATCTTAGCAGTGTATCGTTTGGAAGGTGATGCTGATCAATGGTGGAATCTTATCAAGAATATGAGGCCAAGAGATGAAATTGAGTCCATGGAATGGGACGAGTTCAAGAACTTATTTTTCAATAAGTACTTCCCTCGTATTCTTCGAAAAAAGATAGAGAAGGAGTTTCTTGAACTAAAGCAAAATGATGATGAATCTTTTGGTATATACGAAGCGAATTTTACAAGGCTTGCAAGGTATGCATCTGGATTTATCATCCAACCTGAAAGTAATGTTGATCAATTCTTTAGTGGCTTAAAACCAAATCTTCGAAGGGCATTAGCTATAAGAGACTTCATTAGCTATGAAGAAATTTTGCATTGTGCTATCAAAGTAGAAATGGAAGTTGGTGTTACTTATCCATCTCATAGTTTTGACAAGAAACGAAAGATGGAGTTCAAGGAGAAATCTCAGAATAATGGTGAAATGAAGATGAATGTTTTATTATGCTCAAAGTGTGGAAAGAAGCATGGTGGAGATTGTCTTAAAGGGAATAGAAAATGTTTTAAGTGTGGAAAAGAAGTTCATTGAGCAGCTGAGTGTCGAAGTAATGGAAAAAGGGTTTCTAATGATGTGAATAAAGAAAAGACTGTAGAGAACGTACCACCAACACTTCAATGCTTCAAGTGCAAGGAAATGGGGCATTATGCTAATAAATAACCTAATCCAAGGGTTAGTGATGATCGACATGAGCAACCACTTAAGGCAAAGGACAAAGGGAAGTCACATGTGATCACTATTGGCGATGTTGAATATGACAACGATGTGGTGGAATGATTAAGTGTTTATGTAATGGGATTACAAAATAATGTTGTATATAGTATCGTGGAATATTGGAATATTTATGTATTGGTCTATTGTGGTTTTAAATGGTACCGATAACCATAGAATGTGATCGAGA
Organism: Viscum album; assembly: GCA_963277665.1. Classification (NCBI taxonomy): domain Eukaryota; kingdom Viridiplantae; phylum Streptophyta; class Magnoliopsida; order Santalales; family Viscaceae; genus Viscum; species Viscum album. Next base: position 1,423,525,025 of record OY728155.1, on the reverse strand, counting down.
TATTTTTGGAAAAAAAGATGATATGCACATAATGAAAGGAAAACAAGAAAATGAAATGTTTGACCGTATTCATGAGCTCATGACTGATATATGGAGAAGGTTATATCAGGGTTTGAGTATATAGAATTTTTGGATTTTGGTATGTGGAAAGAGTTAACTTTTGACTGCATTCATGTTTTCACTATGGTTCAATTAATGGGTATTCATTCTTCAAGAGAATATATGATTAAGGTATTCACATGTTTGTAATTTGACCAGCAAGATATATCTTATGATATATGGGGGATAAATGATGGCATTAACGTGATTGTTATGTGACATTTCATGTAATCATTTTCTTTATACTATGAGCTTAGACTGAAGTATTTTAGATAAGCCAAAACATTGGAATGGATTATGTTGGACATAAGTTAGGATAGAACTTTTTTCGATATTATTGATGTGATGTTATAGTAATATAGATTTAGAAAAAGGACAACCTGCAGGACGGGCGACAACCCATCGCGTCGGACAAGGCTGTGGGAATTGAACCCACAACTGAAGTGCGACTGGCCTTTATCAGCTACCACTGGCCTACAGGAAGTCCCTGGTTAGTAGAAACTAGTTTTATTTTATTACACGGTATGATATATGAAGTATAAGTTCATTTTTTGAATCGTATACGATTAACCTCACCATAGATGGACTTATGTATATTTGATAACTTTTGCTAACCTTTTGTTTGAAATAGATGGAATGACCCATCATTCTATCACATGATCTATTAACACTTCATGAATAAAAAATTCAAATTCATTTCTTTAAGAGATGAAGTGGAAATTGTTCAAAGAATGAACAACAGGGAAATTGTACCAAAATCATGTAAGTATTTCTTTTAATTCACCAACTTTAGGGAAATGATCTTGAAAACCAAAAATGTTGTCCTAGTGCCCTTATATCTGATGAATCATATGGTAACTTAGATCATCGCAAATCTATGGCTTTGTGATTGTTGGCTATTTCATATCCATGTTCTCTACCACTCTCCATCAGAACTTGATGGTTAGCTTTTTCTTCCATATCCATATTTTCACCTATGTTCTCCTACGTGGAAACCCAGTGATGAGTTAATTTGGGTAACCGTTACATATCATACTTTAGTTTTTAAAGCCAAGTTTGGGTATTACTTTTTACAATGTGGGTTTCTATTAAACAAACTTTCGAGTAGTAAACCATTTATAACCCCAACGAATTTCAAGGGCGAAATTCATTTTAAGGGGGGTAGAATGTAACACCCCGAGATTTTATGAAAAATATTCTTTTTAATTTCATTAATGTCTTGTGTTGTATGATACACCAAAAGAATCTTGCACAACACTCATCCTTGACTTGCCTTGCATTACACGCAAGTGCGACCTTCCGCGATAACGTGTGTTGTACGCAATACCGAGTTTCGCTAAACAATGATATGCTATTAAAATATTATTAAAACTAGCCGTTATGAATAGTAATAACCACTTTTTGAAATTTTGTAAATTTTATTTTTCAAAATGGACTTCATTTTTGGATTCAGAATATCGAAATTATCTTAGGGTGAAATTTTGGTACTTTTTGGATAACTTTTATTTTCAGATGAATAGTGAAAATTACTAAATTTTAATTAAAAACAGCCTTTTTAATCGAAATAATTAATAGTGATAAATTATTAATTTGAGTGGTTTTAAAGTATATTTAGAATATATTTTTACAATTTAATACAATGTTGGTCATTGGATGTAATTTCACATTTAAACCAGACATAAACAAATGTCAATCTTTTGATAGTTATTATCTCTTAAGAACACGCTATTTGTTTTAACGACGGGAATTAATTTTTAAATTAACTAATGCAACTGATATGTTTTGAATTTGGTAAAATAGACATCATTTTTGAATTCATAATATAAAATATAGCTTAGGCCTAATTTTTGGTATTTTTCTGGAAATTTTCATTTTTTGATGAATAGTGAAACCACTAAGTGGTAGTTAAAAAAATGATTTTTTCATAAAACTTAATTTTACCACTTCTGTGAGTGGAATTTCAAAAATCCGAGACAGACGGTTGATGTCAATAAGTAAAATGTGGTTCAATGAGATGAAAATATTTTTTGGTGAATAATAACTTTTTACTTTTTTTTTACCACGGTTAAAAGTAAATAGGGTAATTAAGGGTAAAAATGATATTATTATTACCATAACACATGTCCTAATTCTATTGGATAAGTGTAATTCGACCAAAAACAACCTTAGGAATAAAATATGACCATTTAGGCCCACTTGGATTAGATTAGGACATTTATTATTATTTAATTCAAAGAAAAGTTAAAAGAGTTAAAATCAAAGTTTATTTACTAAAACATTTTTAATATAGGGTTATACATAAGATAAATTAGATTGTAAATATTCATTAGAAATCTAATACGATTTAATACATAATGATATTTTATTTATAAATTTTAAACATTAAATAAATTAATTTATTTATGACACAATGATGATGCAGTAATGACCATAATAGTGAAAAATTAGAATAATTGATATTATAAATACACAAATAAATATAATTTGAGACTTTTTATGAATTCCACTAATTTTATAGGTTAATATAACATGCTATTACTTATTTAATTAACTTTTTTAGAACTAATCATTCTGTTATGATTTTTACAAAAATCCATTACTAAATAGTGTCAAAATTGACATAAAATAGTTTTAAAAACAAATATTATATTATTAATTGTTATTTTATTCCTAAAAATCTAAGGTTAGGCCAAATGACTTAGATAAGGTTATATATATTAATAATAAACAACTTGGGGTTCGTTTGGCTACTTATAGTAAGTTTATTAACCTTATAGTATAAGAACACAAGAAGACACGGTAAAAGTAAAATTATTTAACTTAATGTTTAATCTAAATGATAAGGTTACAATAGTAACCTAAACATGTCTAAATTCTATCACCTTAGCTTCAAAATAAATCAATTTGGAGCTATTTAAAACCGAATTTTTCTTTATAATAAAATAATATTTTTAGTTATTCCAAAGGTGCCCCTTTCCTCCCTTATAAAAGGGCACCTCCTCCCTCTCTTCCTCACACCACTTTGAGCCTTCAAGCTTGTCCAAACCCTGCCAAATTATCTTCTCCACTTCCCTAGAAACATCCTAGAGGTCCTGGTCTTCTTCAAAGACCAATTTTAGTGCCCTAAGAGGAAGAATCAAAGGGGCGCTTCAAAGAAGAGGTAATGTCCGTTACCGATTCTTTCATCTTTATTTCTTCTTCCACTTATTCTTATTAGGTTGTTTCATTATGAAGTAATAACATCAGTATCACTCATATACTGATATGTTATTATAAGTATGAGACAACCTTATTTCACCATCTATCCATCCTATGGAAAACAAAATCACCGCGCGTGCGTATGTACGGAATACCGTCTCCACGCCATGGTGTAATCTATTTTCCACCACCACCTTACTTGGATGGGTATAATGGTGTAAATAATAACTATATATGATTATTGTAAAGTGGTATTGATTCTGATATAGTATACATACACTCCAATACAATTCCATGATCATGAGAATGATATCATCGCTCGTGCGTACGTACGGACTACCGTCTCCACGACGCGATGAGATACATTCTCCACGTTAATCATTCATGAATGATTATAAAGTATATATAATAAGTAATCATGAAATATATTACATAATAATGATACTGGATTTATGTGTATATATATGTATGTCATCTACTTAATTCCATTCAACTCAATAAGGAAACGAAAACAGCATTCATGCATACGTACGACCTACCGTCTCCATGAACAATGTATTTCTTTCCATTTACTAATCTATTATATATATGTATATTCTGAATATATATTATATATAAATCATGTTTTATATTATAGAATTAAGTAATCATGATCTAAGTAATCATATGAATAATTACAAGTCAAAACACGGACGAAAAATGAAACGATTTTACCCAAAATGCTCTTTAACATGGAATTTACAAAAGAACGGGTAATATAAAGTCATAAGTGAACCATATATGATATCATAACAATGCGTATGATTCTGGAATAAGTCAATGACATTATGTAAATCATTTTACAGGAGGTTTGGACAATTACGAAGAAAATCAGACCTAAGGTAAGGGAAAATATCACAATCTCATTTTTTATCCGAGATGGTTTATACTTTGATATTTACTGGGGTGTATTTTATCATCCACATCCATGTTTCCTCAATATGTAATATTTATATCCTTATATAATTGTTTAAATACAATTTTACCCTTCGGTGAGTTTTTAGTAAAAGATATGAAAGGAATCTTTTGTCGTTCTTCGTACGAGGTACTTTTTGACTTTTCCGAAAAAAGTACGAAGAATGTTTTTTTAACTTATACGACATGAATGTATTTTTAAAACATTATTTCCAAGAAGATTCCTTTAAATGTTTTCAATTTTATTTTTAATCAACTTCTTTTAGTTTAAAATTGTATGACATGTTAAGAAAGGAATTTTTTTTTGAAGTAGAAAGGATATTTTCCTCAAGAATGGAGTTCAAGTGTTTTATCAAAATTATTTTCCATCTAAGATAATAAAGGGTTCTATTTCTATCCCTATTATTACATTTATTTTATTATGTTATGATGGAATTATTTTTATGAATTCCTTTATCTTATATGAATTGTTTTATGATGTCACAATGTTTAAGATTCCCATTTTTATTACATGGGTTATGTTATGATGCATGGTTTATGATTTTGTGGCACACATAAGAATGGTATCATTATGAGATGGGTGGGACCTATATCTACCTCAAATGCATTGGGTAATGATTTTATATCTCATGAGATAGACATGGCTGGAACGGCAGGTTAAACCGGTTCAGTGAAACAGGACTGAAACGAGGAGTGAACTCGGTTCAGGAAGGGAATTTGTCCACTAAGATAGTCTTGGCAATGAGTCTTGACTAATAAGAAATGATTCTCTATGATTATGTGTGTATGCCACAAAGTTTCATGTTTTATGTTATGATTATTGGGATTACATTTCACAACTATGATTTATCCCATGTTATGATATTATGATCTCTTTTGCAGGTTAAGATTTCCAAAATGTTATGTTCTTATGAATATGATGTGATTGATATTTCTTTTATTTACCCTTACTGAGCTTTTGAGCTCACCCTTTTATGTTTTCTTTTCCCCAGGATATAAAGAAAGGTTTTAGGTATAAAAAAAAGGAAGATCCTTATGGGAGATGTTGAAGATCTTTTACCATGATTAGAAGATTATATTCCGAGTTTCCAAAGACACTAAACTATTACGGTACTTGTGTGTGTGTTTTTGTTATGTACTAAGTATTCCGCAAAAGTAATGTAATGTCCATGTACATCAAGCTTCGGGTCTCTACAGTTACATGGGTGCTTTGTTTAATGTGTTTGGTTGGTGGTAGCGTTGAGAAGTAACAGGATCCTTGAGGGGTATCTTGCGAGGTGGTTGTTCAGACACCTTTCCTTCTGGGATTGGTATTTTATTCTCAAGGGATATAATAATTTTAGAGGTATCTGATGTAATTTATTTTGCCTTATTGGCCCATTAATTTATCTATTTTGGGTGTTGGAGGTGTTTTAGAGGATGCTTGAGGATGTATTGTGGTGTTAGGAGGTGCACCACGGTTACTATGGGATATTAAAATATTTAAAGGTGTAGATGATGTGAACTGGTGATTCACAATATTTTTAGTTTTATGGATTCATGACATGTGTGCAGTGGTGAAAGAATCCATGAAATAGATTCATTTTGTGAAATTAATTCATGACGCATAGTTAAATTAGGTCGAGGCAAATCAAAAAAATTTGGCAGAAGATGGTTTTTGGTAAAAACCTATGAAATTCAAGTCAATAATGGGTTATACAATGAAAAAGTGTTTATTTATAGACATTAAATAGGTATATTTTCCCAATCTATCCAATTTATCCACACCTATTCCCTATTTCATTTTAGATGAATCCTAGGTGAATGTCCATTGATTTTCAACACTATTCCTCCTGTCATGATCCATTGGTTTTGGAGGATCCCCATGGGTAATCTATGGCGAGTTCTCCTCTATTATGCATGTTTTTCCTTTAGTTAATCTTAATAAATGTATTTTAGTGGTGAAATTTTGGGTTTGGATAATATTTAGGCTACATTTTTAACCCATTATGTGGTGTATGTTAATCTATGGGTTTTTAAGAGGTTGTGGTTTTCAGGAATTTATTCTATTCCTTGTGGTGTAGAGCGAGTTGGAAAACTTCCTTGAGGCTAAGAATTCCTTTTTTTTCTCATTTTTTGTATCATACAAGAGGGTTTTTTCTCTTTTTTATCTATAGGGATGGTTTTCCTAGATTAATTAAAGGTAAATAATTGACTAATAGAAATTGAAGGGGGAATAGGGAATGATTCACATGGTTTTATATCTTTGACATTTGTAATAACCCAGACCTTTTTTTCAGGTATGTTTTTCCTTTTCTGGTGATTTTTGAGGAAAAAATAAAGTCTAGAAATTTTTTAAGTACACGCCCTGTACTTTATAAGTACACACTGTGTACTTCCTTACCACAGTAGGCAATGTGCTGGCCGTGTAGTAGCCACACACATGGCCGTGTGGGACTGACTTGGAGGCCGCCTAATGTAAAGTACGGAAACGGAAAGTACACGCTGTGTAATTTAAAAGTACACGCCTTGTATTTTGTTTTTTTTCATTCAATGCACCAGGGTCACTTCTGACGAACATAAAGACCTTCTTCTTGGTTTCGTTCGTCCAAGAGAATCTGAACGGTTGTGAATCTTCAATGAACCCCCAAGCCCCCATCCTTCCTCCGAATCGAACACCGTGGGTTGTGTTGGAATCACATTGGTGGGTTCCCTCTTCTACTTGAGCATCGTTTCATGATTCCACTTCTTTTTTAAGTTATCGTGGGTTAAAATTTTTATACGTTTTCTTATATCTACAATGTTCTAAAGATATTCAATCTTCGAGGTTCACATATAGTGATCTCTTAACCCTGGGGTAGGTGGTTTGTGCCTTTCCGTTCGAAGTCTTTGAGTATTATGTGAAAATTCCACCAATACCCTTGAATAGGGTATTGTGTGTTTACTATTTTACCCATGTGGATTTCCTGCCATGATTGTATGCTTGTGTAGAGGTAATTTTGAGATAAATAGGGATAATTTTATATTCTTTGGTTGTTTTTCCCATGCATGTGCTGTTTATGACCGTTTGGTCCAATTTAGCCAGTTTGGCTGCCTTGCCTGTTTTCCATGCCTATTGCCATATGATTTAATGTTTGTATTCTGACATGCTTGATATGATGTAGACTATTTATCCATGTAATTCTGTAGGTTTACTTTGGCCATATTATACTACTATGCTCATTGTCTTACACAGGGCCATGAGAACCTGGTGTAGTAGACTATAAGGGGAATTGACCGGGTGAGCATCCTCAGAGAGTCTTTGTTCACTTTTGGCTATAAGGGGGATTGACTGAGTGAGAATCCTCAGATAGCCTAGAACTAGCCAGGGCTATAAGGGGAATTGACCGAGTTAGCTTTCTTAGAGATTCCTTGATTGCTTTAGACTATAAGGGGATTGACCGTGTGAGCTTTCTCAGAGAGTCTTTGTTTTTATTCCTAAACTGATTAGACTATAAGGGGAATTGTAGGTGAGTGCTTCCTCAGAGAGTCTATGAATGACCTGGGATATAAGGGGAATTGACCAAGTGAGCTTCCTCAAAGAGTCCTTGAGCTTGGGGAAATAGGAGGAATTGACCATGTGATCTTCCTCAGAGAGTTCCTGAATACCATAGACTATAAGGGGAATTGAATGTGAGTGCTTCCTTAGAGAGTTTTCATGTACTAAACCAGAGAGGACACACTGTGTGCACTTCCTAGAGGGTAACCTGTTTGAGGTTTAGCTATTTGTTTCGCTATTTCTTGATATTGAACTATGGATTGTTTACTGTTGAGCACTTTACTGTTTACTATTTTATGTACTTTTACCTGACATATATTCACTGACTGTTTGGCACAGATCTTCTGGTGGTTTCCTACTGGGATTTAGTCTCTCACCCTGTTTGGGTCATGCTTTTGGGCCCAAACTGATTATATTGTTGCAGGTATATATAAGGGAAAGCGCCCTTCTACTTCAGGTACTTGATTTGCTGTAGAGATGGAGAGCATGGGACAAAGATATGGCTTGAGATGCTAAGAAGTTTATCTGCTTTATTTTGCACTTTGGTTTAGCACTATTGTATTCCATCATTGTGACTTTTTTGGCTGTTTTCCTAGACATATGTATCATGCATCATTTTATATATATTCTCCAGTTTATACTTTCAGTTTTCTGTTGTTACTGCTATATGTCATTATTACTGCTTCCTCTCTTATATATATTTATTTACATATACTGTGTACTCTTCCAATGAGGGAATAGTTTCCCCACTATCACACCCAAGGCCCTCAGTGCTAGTCGGTAGCCTCTGGCGTTTGGGGAAATGCACTTGAGGACATGTGACCAACCGGGTACGGGGCGCCTCTGGGTGGCTCTCGGAACCGGGACGTTAAAAAGTGGTATTAGAGGATTTATTTTCTATTGACTTACTATTTGGAGCCTTAGCCAAGGATAGGACGAAATACGTACTTGGTAATAATATGTTCCCGAGAGTAGCTAACCCATGTACAGGGAAAAGACAATCTACCTCGTTTAAATATAAATTTTTCTATTTTTTCAATTTTTATAGTTGATTTAATTTTGCCTTGAGTGATTCAAAAGATTTGTCCTATTATTGTTAATGTAATTGAGGTTCTATTTATGTTGCAACCCGATGAGATGAGAGTATTGCATCTCATGCATCATATAGGCACTTTATATAAATCACATGTCATGCATTTTTGCCATGCCATCTAGGATGCATTAGTGATTTCATGTTGTTGTGATAGATGATGTGTAAAATATAATAGTTGTTGTGATAGTTTCCTTAATAGAAATACCTGCTGTTTCATAGGGTATTGTTTGTGTAGAGGTTTTCTTGAATGAACACCAAAATTTGGTTCTTGAGGTGTTATGGGCCCATATGGACCGGAATTTGGTGGATCATTACCTTTTTTACATGTTATAATGTGTATAGGAATCCAAACATGGATTCATGGGAATATGGGCCCTCATGGATCGGAATTTGGCACTTTCTAAGCTCATTTCAGCATTTTCTGGGTTCTAGATTAGTTTCTGAGGCTTACTGTCTGGAAAAACATAGAATACATGTCGTGTAATGTTAAGTACACACTGTGTGTTCTTCTGTTCGGGAAGAAATAGTTTTTATTAAGTACACTTTGTGTACTTTTTGTACATGCCATGTAGTCTCTAACCATGGAATAGGCCATGTGGGTAGAGACTCGGGATGGGGAAAGTCTGGTGGGAACACGCCGTGTACCCATCAAATGCACCATGTATTTTTGACCCCGTGCCCACCCGTTTCACTAACAACACAGGTTGGTGGAGTCTTGTCTAATACACACTGTGTACTGTATAAAAACACCATGTAGTCTGACCCAGGTACCCGGTCATGTCACAAACAACACGGGTTGGTGTTACCCTTTCATGTACATGCTGTTTCCACCTTAAACACACAATGTAGTCTAACCCAGGTACCCCTCCGTGTCACAAACAACACAGGTCGGTGTTATCCTTTCGCATACACGTCGTGTCCATCTGGAACACACCGTGTAGTGTAATCTGTGTGTCAGGCCGTGTCACTAACAACACGGGCCAAGTGAAGCTTGTCTAGTACATGTCGTGTAGGAATTGTACATGCCCTGTAGTCTTGTCTTAGGAGAGTTGTGCGGATTAACCATGTAGGAGGACTCAGGTAGGGAAAGAGTATTCAAGTACATGTTGTGTGTCAGGACAACAGGCTGTGTGTCTGGGTGTTACATGACTAGTTTAGGCAGAAGTACATGCCCATGTAAATGACTTCAGGGAACACGCATTGTTGGAAATGTACCTGTCGTGTAGTCATGTTTTGTAAAACTTGAGTGCTTTCATTCTCCTGTTACCTTATTGCACTCTTTGTTTTCCGTACTTGATAATATTTATCTAAGGTATGTACTTGACCTTGCAGAGTCATGCCACTAAGACGTCCTTCGATTGTGCACCAGTTTCTAGACGATGATCAGACACCGGACATGGCCGATCAGGGACTACCTATAGATACTCTAATTATTCCAGCCTGGGCACCAACTATTGTACCTGACACTGGTGCTGATGCACAGTTCAAAGAGGTATTTTTGAGGATGATTCAGACCTTTCAGCGAGAACCACCTCCTACCCTGTCGATGGATGATTTGATGTGGGTCTTCCAGCTGTAGCATCCTCCCACTTTCTCAGGGTATGGAGGATACCGGGCTGTATATTCATGGATATAAGACACATTGATGAATTTCGAGAATCTGGAGATACCTCTAGATAATATGGTGAAGCTCTCTACCTACATGCTTTGAGACTCCACCAAGAGGTTGTGGGATGTGGTCTCACAGGTGGGACGCCGATAGAATATGTCTTAGGATGAGTTTTAGCACATCTTCTATGATTACTTCTATCCGTAGACCTTGAGGGCCAATCGAGGCTGAGAGTTCATGAATCTGGAGCAGGGTACTCTTTCTTTTATGGTGTATTCCTCTCGCTTCACAGAGCTGCAACATTTTACGCCTATTTGAGGAGGTGATGAGTTGTTCCTTGCACGGATGTTTGTGGATGGTCTGAGGCATGACATCCGATCTCAGGTGAAAATCTTTAGTTTTAATTTGATATCCTCTATCGTCAACCAAGCACTGATCACGGAGCACAATTTGAGGGATTCTGGAGCTGTGAGCCAGGGCGGTTCGACATCCAGAGTCAGTGATCCACCAGTTTATAGAAGGAAGAGTTGTAGAGAGGCTGCACAAGGATATCATAGCAGGCGGAATGCATCTTCCGGTAGCCAGGTGGTGTGCTACCAGTGTAGAAGAAGTGGGCATACGAGGACACGTTTCCCGACAGACCGAGCGGAGTGCCGATCTTGTGGCAAGATGGGTCACCTTTAGTGCTATTTTTAGTTCATCTCACCAGCAGCTGGTGACATGGGTTCTTATATGACTCCTCGTTCAGGAGAAACACCACCAGTTTCTCACCAGTCTGGGAACATGAGTTCTTCCAGCTGTTCAGGTCAAGGTGGAGGTCATGGATGTGGTAGCCAGTCACCCAGTTTTCAGCAACATCAGGGAAGGTTCACTCAGAGTGGACATGCAGGGTCTCAGGGCCATGGTTTAGGTCAGAATTTTGTAGTGGAGAAATCCCAACAAGAGAATGATCCTGAAACTTCTACCATTTGAGGTATGATCTTAGTAGCCTCAGTTTTAGCTTCTGCTCTTTTCGATACAGAGTCTTCCCATAGCTTTATCTCTATTGCTGTCGTAGAGAGCCTTGGGCTCTGAATCTTTTTTTCTGCCGATATCTTGATGCTTGAAACTACTTTGGGGACTATAATGACTAGTGTACGTTAGTATAGAGAGTGCCCTCTACAGGTTGGTGGATGTCACTTTCTATGAGACCTTTATTTCCAAGAGGTTACAAGCTATGATATCATTCTCGGAATGGAATAGCTTGTTCCCTTCTATGCAGTCGTCGATTGTTATCTCCAAAGGGTGAGTTTCATATCACCAGAGGGTGGATCCTTTCTTCATAGGGGTGAATGAGATGTCCAGGTGAGTAGAGAGTGTCCAGAGCATCATGGGTTGGGAGGAGTTACAACCCAGATTGCTAGTCTTTATTTGTATGACCATGGAACTTCACAGTTAGACTTTCCTCTAGTGGTGTACCATTTCAAATATGTCTTTCCAGAAGACTTTTCAGGTTTTCCTCTGGAGCATGATGTAGACTTTTCTATTGAGCTTGTTCCAAGAGTGACACCGGTGTCCATTCCTCCTTATAGGATGGATATACCTGAGTTGTAGGAGCTTAAGAAGCAGTGGGAGAAGTTGTAGGAAAAGGGTTTCATCTGACCCAATACTTATCCTTGGGGTTCACCTATCCTGTTTTCGAAGAAGGAAAACGATACCCTCAGGATTTGTGTGTATTATCAGATGTTGAACCAGTTAACGGTCAAGAACCGGTATCCCTTGCTGAGGATTTATAACATCTTTGATCAGCTTTGAGGAGCCTGGGTGTTCTCGAATATTGACTTGAGGTACAGTTATCATCAGTTGCACATTAGACCATCAGATATACCTCTTACAGCCTTCCAGAGTAGGTATGGTCTTTACAAGTACTTGGTCATGCTGTTCGGTCTCATGAACATGCCTATAATTTTCATGGCATTGATGAACCGAGTGTTCCATCCATACTTGGATTCCTTCATGGTGGTTTTTGTGGATGATATCTTGGTGTAATCTCCCACTTGACATGACCATGAAACCCATCTTGAGAGCATTTTGAGTACACTGAGGGAGAATCGATTATATTCTAAGCTCTCTAAGTGACACTTTTGGATGGATCAGATTCACTTCCTGGGTCATGTTATCTTAGAGGAAGGAGTATCAGTAGACCTAGAGAAAGTGAGAGCTATAGTTTCCTGGGAGCATCCGAAGAATGTCTTTGAGGTGTGAAGTTTTCTAGTGCTGGATGTATACTAAAGACGATTCATACGTGACTTTTCACACTTAGCAGCACCACTGACAGGCCTGACCAAAAAGGGTGCGAAGTTCATGCGCTCAGATTCCTATGAGTCAGCCTTTCAGGAGCTGAAAGGGAGGTTGAATTTAGCACCGATACAAGTCTTTCCAGAGCAGGGGAAGAGCTATACTGTTTACTCTGATGCATTAGGTATCCAGCTGGGATATGTGCTTATGTTGGGATATGGAGTTGTTTCATACATGCCTCTACAGTTGAGTCTACATGAGAGGAATTACCCGACGCACGATCTAGAGTTTGTAGCTTTTGATCACTCCTTACGCTGTTGGAGACATTATCTTCTGGGAGAGCACCTTTTAGTTTTCACTGACCACAAGAGTCTTAAGTACATCTTCACTCAGCATTATATGAATTTGAGACAATGAAGGTGGGTTGAGTACCTATAGTCCTTTTACTTTGAGATTGCCTATACGCTTGGGAAAGGAAACACAATAACTATTGCGTCGAGTAGAAGAACTTAGATACAGGCAGTTCAGGAGGCCAGCAGTGAGTATAAGATTATGGCACTGTTCTATGAGATGCATTTGGAGGTGCATGACAGATAGGGGTAGACTTTTCTATCTTCTATAGATGTTACCTCTACTCTTCTTGATCGAGTTCGAATGAGACAATTATCAGATTCTGAAGGCCTAGTACTAAGGGAGAGTGTGTCAGGAGAGGACCCTATTCCTGGATTGACCATAGGCAAGGATGAGATCTTTAATATCTTGGGACATGTATGGGTGCCAGTAGATATACGTGAGGAAGTGATGAAAGATTTTCATTCCTCAGTTTGGGCAGTTCATCTTGGCGTCACCAAGATGTATCGTGATCTACACTGTCATTATTAGTGGCCAGGTATGAAGTGGGATTTTACTAGTTTCGTCATGAAGTGTTCCACTTTTCAGCAGGTGAAGTCAGAGCATCAGCGATCAACAGGGCTTTTACAGCAGTTACCCATTCCCGAGTGGAAGAGGAATGACGTCGCGATGGAATTCGTGACTAGTTTGCAGAGGTCACCTCGAGGGAATGATGCAGTTTGGGTTGTCATTGATAGACTCATGAAGGTTTCTCACTTCTTACAAATCAAGGAGACCTTCAGTGTCAATGAGTTGGGATGGTTTTACATCCATGAGATCGTGCGCTTACACGGAGTTCCACACTCCATTGTTTCAGACTGGGATGCACGTTTTACTTCTCATGTCTGGTAGGGGCTTCATAAGGATTTGTGTACACTGGTACTTTTGGGTGTAGTGATAAAACACTATTTTTTTGAATATTTTATTGATAAAAAATGATATAATTTCCTCACATTGTGTTAAATATGTTTATTTAAAAAATATTTGGGATTTGATCATTCATTTGAAAATTTGGAGAAAATTCCAGTTTTACCCTTTATAGTGCACTGTAGTATTTCGAAGATACATATTCTTATATTTATTATTTGAATTTGAAATTTTGTAACAGTGTTTCTAACTTAATTTTATACAACTTTAATTCAGGACAATAGAGCTGATAAGTGCATTTCTATGGAGTAAATGGGACATTAATACAATAGTGGCCTGGACTCGGCAGAATGGACATGGGTTTTGTATTTGGGCCATATCTTCTACATAAAGGCTTGGATTGAGTCAAAATGTTGAGAAAAGCTCGGAGACATGATTTGGAACAAATCATCTTTCTGGAAGGCCGGTCGATTCACGATTTTTTTAGGTCAACTAGGCGGTTCAACTTGGAATAAAATATTGGGCCGAGTTTTTCATTTCACACTTAAAAAGTTATGTATCCCTAGTCCTCACAAACTATATTTAAAGGGGTTTTTAACTATTTTATATGTATGGTAGAGGCTTTGAGAAGGTTTGGACGAAAGTGTGTCTCTTGGGAACCCCTCACAACTCTTGGAAGAAGTATGCCTTTGTGAAAACCTCTCTTCCAAAAAGGCTCTTCTCTCCCACCTCTTCTTTGTATTTCTTTTATTTCATGTTTGTTTCTTGAATTTTTCTTCAAATAATCTTCTGTGTTCTTCCCTATTCTTATTCTCTTAATCTTCTTAATTGGGTTGGAATCAAGAGTGGATACAAGATTGGGTTCTACCCCTTCAATCCTTTTCTTATGCAAAACCTCTCCACGATGACTATACCGCCCATGGAAGAGTAGTTATTTTTAGTAATCGATCGACCTCTATCCTTCTTCATTTAATTATTTTGAATAATTGAGCTACTGTATTTCACATAATATGATCCATTAATTGGTTGTTTAAATTAAAAGAAATTAATCAATCAATTGAACAATTAACACAAAACACGTGAGGTCGGGAATTGTGAAAATTGTGAGAGCGCAATCTTAATCGGTAATACAAGACCATACGAGATAAATTTGTAGAGTTCAAATATAATCCATAAACACAATTCATCCACATTTCCAGAATAGATATGTTCTCTAATTAAACACTTACTATAAGCTAACCTTAGAACAACAATCAAAGCAGGGTGCTGCGATTGCGTGTTCCGAAGCTAGCCTAGGGTTTAAGTAATTTCATCTTTGTGGTTAAGTTTACTCTCATAGGGTTCGAGAGATAACAAATTAGGGGATCATAATTATGTGGATATTTATTTAAATGATAATTATTAATAAGTGAATGAATAGGTAGAGTTAGATCGATTACGCCTTTTAAAATATTTTCTAAAAAAAACATCTTCTTGTTGTTTCTTTTTAATCAAACTTCATTTCAAAATTAAAAAAAATGAAATCTTCTTCCAGCAAAATTCTTCTAGATTTATAAACTATAAACAACCACCCCCATAATTTCAAGTAGTGTTTTTATTCACTTTTATTTTGTTTCTAGAATACCTCTGAAAAGTTGTTTTAATTCACTTCCTCCTTTGAGAGACGACCTTGGTCAGCCACTCTGCTGCACCTAAGTACCCCAAAATCACACTAATCATTTGAGGGCACCCACGACAGTGCTCTATCAAATTGGCACCGTTTTCGGGGAGGCAAGTAATTATTTCAACTAATTAGAGGTATTTATTTTGTTTTACATTTTATTCTCTTCCTCTCTTCTTTCTTCCGTCTTTACCCAATCTGATTTTGTTTTCTTCCTTCTTTTATTTCCTTCTACTTCTTTTTGGACCATCAACTCAAACTTATAATTTTTTTATTTTACTATGGTCCAATTTCCTTCTTTTCATCTTTCATTGATTGGTGACATGAACTAATCCAAAATATCTCTTAGATCTTGACCCTGAGATTGATCGTAGCCTTAGGGCTCGAATCAGAAATTCTCAGTCTACGAGAAGTTTCAATATTCAACCAGTTGGTGAATTCCTCTCTTCTGGAAACATTGAAATTGGAAGCTATTCCAATTAAAACATAAAAGAAGAACCAATGGATGGAAATAATAAAAATGAACTTAATAGAACCATTCGAGAAATGGCTGCACCTAATATTAACTATCAACCAAATTGTATTGCATACCCAAACCTCGAATCGGACTTTGAGTTAAAATATGGATTAATTCACCTTCTTCCAAAGTTGAATGGCTTATCTGGTGAGGATCCTAACAAACACCTTAAAGAATTTAATGTGGTTTTCTCAAATTTAAATCCAAGAAATGTTTCTGAAGATCAAATCAAATTAAGAGCATTCCCATTCTCACTTGACGGAGCTGTGAAAGATTGGAAGTATTATTTACAACCCAATGATGTAACTTGTTAGAACGATTTGAAACATCTTTTCTTACAGAGATTTTTTCCAGAATCAAGGACCACTTCCATTCATAAGGAGATCTCGGGGATCAAGCAAGCCCAAGGGGAGTCAATGTATGAGTACTGGGAGAGATTCAAGAAGTTGTGCGCAAGTTGTCCACATCACCAAATCAGTGAGAAACTCCTCATCCAATACTTCTATGAAGGACTCACACCCATGGAGAGGATCAGGGTTGATGCTGCAACTGGAGGAGCATTAGTGGACAAGACACCAGCAGCCCCACGTGCATTGATCGACAAGATGGCCCAAATATCCCAACAATTTGGTGATAGAGGTACACCACATGTCAGGGGAGTACATAAGGTTAGTCCTTCTTCTCTTGAGAGTCATTTGATTGATACCAAGTTAGAAGAATTGACCACTATGGTGAGGAAAATTTCTTTGGCACAAAAGACATGTATACCCCCTCCTTCAAGGCCTTGTGACATTTTCACTGAGACAATCCACCCAACTGACTGTTTCCCACAACTACAAGAGACAGAGGATTGCGCAACAGTATTCCCAGGGAGACCATTTCAGCAGCAACAACAACCATATCCCAAAAAGAAGTTTGATTCATTTGCTCCAACATACAACCAAGGGTGGAAGGATCAATCAGACATGAGTTATGGATCTGGAAAACAACAAAGGCCACCCTTTCAACAAAACTTCCAACAGCCTCCACCTTACCAGCAGAGTTTCCAACAACCCCAAAAGAAAATTTGAAGCTCAATCATCAACAAGTCAGCAACAAGGGAATCCTCAACCAAAGGTAGACTCTAACACTGATGATCTTTTAAAAAAAATTGTTCTTAATCAAAAGAATGAGCTAAAGAGTCAAGGTTCGAAGCTGAGGGAGTTAAAGACTCAAATGAGCCAGATTGCCACCACCCTCCATGAACTTGTAAGTAAGAATTACGGGAATATACCTTCCCAACCCACTCCAAATCCAAAGGGGAATGTTAGTTCCATCACATTGAGAAGTGGGAATCAAATGAATGATACATCTGTACCTACCATTCCACCGGGATTCACCTCAACTCCAGAGAATCAACATTCCATACCAACTGATGATCAGTCCAAGGAGAAAGATAAAGGTAAGAAAAAGATTGATGATGTTCCTCCTAAACCCCTTCCTTTTCCAAACAGGGTTGTTCAAACCAAGAAGATGGCCGAAGAAGCAATGCAGAAGGAGGTTTTGGACACATTCAAGCGTGTGGAGATCAACATTCCTCTACTTGAAGCCATTAAGAAAATACCAAGGTATGCCAAATTCTTAAAATAACTCTACACCAATCGAAGAGGGCTCAAGGGAAATGAGTGGATCAACCTTGGAAGGAATGTCTCGACACTCATTACACCAACTCTAGCAATGCCAACAAAGTAAAAGGATCCCAGGACATTCACCATCCCATGTACCATAGGGTAGTTGCACTTCTTTGATGCTCTTTGTGATTTAGGAGCTTCAATAAATTTGATGCCTCACTCTATATTCTCTTCCTTGCATGTTGGTGAGTTGAATCCAACAAGAGTAGTGGTGCAATTGGCGAATGGAGCTACGACATATCCAGCGGGAGTTCTTGAGGATGTACTTGTCAGGGTAAGAGACATGATCTTTCTAGTGGATTTCTATGTTCTTAACATGGAGGATGATCAGGTAAGTTCTCATGCCCCCATTATCTTAGGTAGGCCCTTCCTCAAAACTACAAAAAACTATCATAAATGTCAATGAGGGTCCACTTTATGTGGATTTTGGAGATGAAGTTGTGATATTTAATGTTATGGATTCCATGAAGTACCCCTCAGAGGACCATTCAGATTTTGTTATCTCCCATTTTGAACCACCAAATAAAAACTCCATGGAATTTGATTGTCCTATGCTTAGGGAGATTATGAGTATTGGTTCGAGTTTGATGTCTAAGAGCACTTCCACACATGTTGCTGATACACAATCCTCTCTTGTATTTGATTTTGATGTGGATTCATATTCAGATTTTGATCATGTGAACTCTAATTATGACATGGCTGTTGAGTATTCTGATGGATTTGATGCTTTATTCTCTGATTATGATGATGTATAGTCTGATACTGATGCTCTTTGTGCACATATTTCAGTTCCTTCTATGACCCCATCCATACAACACCCCCTACACTGGAACTCAAGCCATTGCCACCAAATCTAAAATACTCATACTTGTTGAGTGGTGAGAGATTACCTGTTATCATTTCTAAATATCTCCCTTTTGAACATGAAGAAAAACTTTTGAATCTTTTGAGGGAGAATATCAGGGAAATCGGGTGGACCTTGGCTGACATATCAGGTATTAGCCCCTCCATTTGCATTCATAGGATTATTTTGGAGGATGGGTCTAAACCGATGAGGAACCACAAAGGAGACTCAATCCAACACTTTTGGAGGTTGTTAAAAAAGAAGTTGAAAAATCTCTCGAGGCAGGTATAATCTATCCCATTTCAGATTCTCAGTGGGTAAGTCCTATTCAGGTTGTGCCTAAGAAAAGTGGTGTTACTGTTGTTAAAAATGATAAAAATGAGTTAGTTCCAATGAGGGTGAAAAACAGTTGGCGTGTGTGTATTGATTATAGGAAACTAAATCAGTCCACATGCAAGGACCATTTCCCCCTCCCATTTATTGATCAAATGCTTGAGAGAATAGCTGGGAAAACACACTATTGTTTCATGGATGGATTTTCTAGATATTTTCAGGTTCTTATAGCTCCAGAGGATCAGGAGAAGACTACATTCACCTGTCCCTTTGGAACATTTGCCTACCAGAGGATGCCATTTGGACTTTGCAATGCCCCAGGTACCTTCCAGAGATGCATGATGAGTATTTTTTATGATTTTATTGAGACCTTCATGGAGGTATTTATGGATGATTTTACAGTGTATGGGTATTCATTTGATGAATTTCTAATTAGTTTGGGAAAGGTGTTGAATCGTTGTATTGAGAAGAATATGGTCCTGAACTTTGAAAAGTGTCATTTCATGGTAGAGCATGGCATTGTCTTAGGGAATGTAGTGTCAAAACATGGGATAGAGGTTGATAGATCAAAGGTAGATATTATTTCATCCTTACCATACCCTTCATGTGTGCGTGATTTTAGATCTTTCCTAGGGCATGCAGGATTTTATCGGCACTTCATCAAAGATTTTAGTAAGATTTCTCTTCCTATGTCAAGATTACTTCAAAAGGATTCTGATTTTGTGTTTGATGTTTCTTGCAGGAATTCATTTGATGAGCTAAAACAACGTCTGACCACTCCACCTATCATACAACCCCCATGGTGGGAGATTCCTTTTGAGCTTATGTGTGATGCCTCCAACTTCGCAGTTGGAGCTGTCTTATCTCGAAGGGTGGAAGGACGTTCACATGTGATTGCCTATGCATCAAGAACATTGGATTCAACCCAATCAAATTACACAACGACATAAAATGAGTTTCTTGCTATTATATTTTCTTTAGATAAATTCCGTTCATATTTATTGGGCTCTAAAGTAGTTGTTTTTTCTGACCATGCAGCTTTGAGGTACCTCCTAAAGAAGCCAGATGTAAAGCCACGACTTATCCGTTGGATGCTCCTTCTTCAGGAATTTGATATTGAGATAAAGGAAAAGAAGGGATCAGAGAATTTGGTGGAAGACCACATGAGTAGGCTTACTCAGACACTAGAGGATGACACCTTGGACCAGGTACCACTTACAGACACTTTTCCCAATGACCATCTTTATTCCATCTCAGGTACGCATCCTTGGTATGCTGATTTAGTGAACTACCTTTTTGCCTCTGAAATACCTACAAATTTAAAGAAACATCAAGTTCAAAAATTAAAAAGTGAGTCTAGGTTTTATGTGTGGTATGATCCTTACCTCTGGCGCATGTGAATTGACCAAGTTATTAGGAGGTGTATTCATGATCACGAGTTTGAGTCTGTTTTGCAATTCTGTCATACACTTGCATGTGGTGGACACTTTGGACCCCAATGGATAGCTAGGAAAGTTTTGGACTCTGGATTATATTGGCCTAGTTTATTCCATGATGCCCATGTGTTTTTTAAGTCATGCTCTCATTGACAACACACTAGGAATATTTCTAGGAGACATGAGATGCCACAACAACCCATACTATTCTGTGAGATTTTTGATGTGTGGGGAATTTATTTTATGGGTCCTTTTCCAAGTTCATATGGTTTCTTGTATATTTTGGTTGCTGTTGATTATGTGAGTAAATTGGTGGAGGGCAAGGCCACCAGGACTGACAATTCTCATGTTGTTGCTGACTTTGTCAAAGCACATATTTTTTGCAGGTTTGGAGTACCAAAGGCCATCATCAGTGACCAAGGGACAAACTTTTTCAATAGGAATTTTGGTTCCCTCCTTCATAAGTATGGGGTGACACACAAAACATCAACACCATACCACCCTCAAACAAATGGCCAGGCTGAGGTTTCAAATCGTGAGCTGAAACAAATATTAGAGAAAACCGTGCAGCCAAATAGGAAGGATTGGAGAAAGCGCTTGGATGATGCATTGTGGGCTTATAGGATAGCATACAAGACACCCATTTCTATGTCCCCATTTAGGATTGTTTTTGGGAAAGCATGTCATCTCCCAGTGGAAGTCGAGCATCTGGCATATTGGGATATAAAGAAATGCAACATGGATTTGGCCCAAGATGGAATTCAAAGGAAGTTGCAAATTCAAGAGCTTGGGGAGATTCGAATGTCATCTTATGAGAACTCAAGGCTCTACAAGGAAAGATCAAAAGCATATCATTACAAGATGATCCAACAAAGGGAGTTTCATTTTGGAGAGAAAGTCCTTCTCTATAGTTCATGACTCAAGATGATTCCTGGTAAGTTGCGTTCCAGATGGTTAGGTCCTTATATTGTGACTAATGTTTTTCCTTATGGTGCAGTGGAGATCACACAAGAGGAAACTGAAAGGAGCTTTACAATCAATGGGCAATGTTTGAAGAGATACATTGAGGGACTTCCTACTAATGTAGTGGATTTTATCACACTGCATGACCCCATCATCACTTGAGCACATCAGGCTGTTCCTAACCCTTTCACTTTTATATTCTTTATCCTATTTAAAAATTCTGCATTTCATGTGCATATATCATCTCATGGGTTCACATTGAGGACAATGCAATATTTTAAGTTTGGGTTAGGGATCCTTTTAGTTTAGTAATTTCAATTGTTTTCCTGTTTTAAAAAGAAACCAAAAAAAAATTGTGTGTTTTTCAAATTTTGTGTGTTTATTTTTTTTAAATTTTCTTTGTGTTTTTGAAATTTTTGAGCCGAAATGATTCTCATCACAATTTTGAAATGCATATCAATGAGTGAAACAATTTATCCCCTGAAACTAATCTTAAATGAATGCTGAAAATGACTTTGTTTTATATTCAAATATTTAGTAATTTCATGGAAAGTACGCTGAATTTTGAATCCCATGCCACGTCTCACTATCTTTATATTTGAAATCACTTTCCTGTGAGGCTTCTAAACCATTATTTTCATATTCTTTACATTCACCTCACTTCTTGATAGAACCAAACCATGCTTGATTTAACTAGAATTTGATCTATTCCTGTCGAAACTTGAGGGTTTGAGGTACATATGTTTAAATTATTGAGGCATTTGTTTGGTATTAAATCCCATATTTCAAAGAATCCTTTTTTATAATGGCCTACCATGAATATTTCATCCTTTTAGCCCTTATAATCCATGCACATCCTGTTAGGTTAGCCACATTACAATCCAATTTTCCCTATCCATCCAACTCTTGAAGTGAAATTGCACAATCTAGTTGTGCTTAAGTGTGGGGGAATCTATCTTGTGTTGTGACACCACATTCTGTGATACTTTGGGTGGAAAATTAAATTCTGAAGAGATGTGTTTTCTACTAATGAAAGTCATTATATTGAAAGATGTGCCTCTTCTATAGCTTTCATGACAAGTGAAGCCGTGCCTTTTCTGGAGCTTCTAATTGAGGTGGAAAGCTGTGCCCATCTAAAGCTTTCAAGAAAATCATGTTTGAGAAGATTGAAATTTTTTATGCTGAAATGATGAATGGTGTAAATATTTCATGACTTTTCATGATGATGGAGCTGAATTGATACTATAGGGATTGAGGAGAAGAACATATTTAAGTGAAATTTAGATTAATGCAATTTTTCTTCAAAAAGAGTCAAGCCCTCCTCATTCAGCCTCAGAATTTTTCACATCTAAATACTACCAACCGAAAGCCACAGAACAACCCTGAAAAGTCCTCATGATAAACATATGTCCTTGACTCACATCGAGTAGCGATGTAGGAATCTATCAAGCCTATGGTGAACCTTGTATGAGTTTGGATGAGAAAGACATTACAAAAAAAATTGATATTTGTGTGATGAGAGAAAATTCAAGTGAGGTAAGTGTTTTGTGCATGGGAGGATAAAGGAAGTGGAAATATATTGAATAATATAAATTAAGAACTTGAAATAATGGTTTTTTATGAGGCATGATATATTTTGTTTCTTGGTGTACAATTGTTTGATCTCAAGGATATGTGTTTTAAAATTGGTTTTGATTTGATATTGATGTTTACTTGACATGAGGTTTTGCCCAGGAGTGCAAAAGGGAAAGTGTGGGGGAGTTGATAAAACACTATTTTTTTAAATATTTTATTGATAATAAATGATATAATTTCCTCACATTGTGTTAAATATGTTTATTTATAAAATATTTGGGATTTGATCATTCATTTGAAAATTTGGAGAACATTCCAGTTTTACCCTTTATAGTGCACTGTAGTATTTCGAAGATAAATATTCTTATATTTATTATTTGAATTTGAAATTTTGTAACAGTGTTAGTAACTTAATTAGATACAACTTTCATTTAGGACACGAGAGCTGATAAGTGCATTTGGATGAAGTAAATGGGACATTAAGACAATGGTGGGTTGGACTCGGCAGAATGGACATGGGTTCTGTATTTGGGCCATATCGTATACATACAGGCTTGGATTGAGCCCATATTTTGAGGAACGATCGGGGAAATGATTTGGCACAAATAATACTTCTGGAAGGCTGGTCAATGCACGAGTTGTTTAGGTCAAATAGGCGGTTCAACTTGGAATAAAATATTTGGCCGAGTTTTTCATTTCACACTTAAAAAGTTATGTATCCATTGCCATCACAAACTCTATTTAAAGGGGGTTTTAACTCTTTGAGAGGGCTGGTAGAGGCTTTGGGAAGGGGTGGCAGAAAGGGTGTATCATGGGAGCCCCTCAAAACTCTTGGAATAAGTAAGCCTTTGTGCAAACCTCTCTTCCAAAAAGGCTCTCCTCTCCCACCTATTCTTTGTATTTCTTTTATTTCATGTTTGTTTCTTGAATTTTTCTTCAAATAATCTTCTATTTTCTTCCCTATTAGTATTATATTAATCTTCTTAATTGGGTTGGAATCAAGAGTGGAGACAAGATTGAGTTCTACCCTTTCAATCCTTTGCTTATACAAAACGTCTCCACGATGACTACACCGCCTATGGAAGAGTAGTTATTTTTAGTAATCGATCGACATATATCCTTCTTCATTTAATTATTTTGAATCATTGAGCTACTATAATTTACTTATATGATCCATGAATTGTGTTTTTAAATTGCAAGAAACTAATCATGCAATTGAACAATTAACACAAAACACGCGAGGTCGGGAATTGTGTAAATTGTGAGAGCGCAATCTTAATCGGTAATACAAGACCATACGAGATAAATTTGTAGAGTTCAAATATAATACCTAAAAACTATTCATCCTCATTTCCAGAATGGATATGTGCTCTAATTAACCACTAACCATAAGCTAACCTTAGAACAACAATCAAAGCAGGGTGCTGCGATTGCGTGTTCTGAAGCTAGCCTAGGGTTTAAGTAATTTCATCTTTGTGGTTAAGTTAACTCTCGTAGGGTTAGAGAGATAAGAAATTAGGGGATAATAATTAAGTGGATATTTATTTAAATGATAATGATTAATAAGTGAATGAAGAGGTAGAGTTAGATCGATTACGCCTTTTAAAATATTTTCTAAAAAAAAATCTTCTTGTTGTTTCTTTTTAATCAAACTTCATTTCAAAATTAAAAACAAAAAAAATGCAATATTCTTCCAGAAAACTTCTTCTAGATTTATAAACTATAAAAAACCACCCCCATACTTTCAAGTAGTGTTTTTATTCACTTTTATTTTGTTTCTAGAATACCTCTGAAAAGTTGTTTTAATTCAATTTCACCTTTGAGAGACGACCTTGGTCAGCCACTCTACTGCACCTAAGTACCCCAAAATCACACTAATCATTTGAGGGCGCCCATGAAAGAGCTCTATAAAATTGGTGCCATTGCCGAGGAGGAAAGTAATTATTTCAACTAATTAGAGGTATTTATTTTGTTTTACATTTTATTCTCTTCCTCTCTTCTTTCTTCCGTCTTTACCCAATCTGATTTTGTTTTTTTCCTTCTTTTATTTCCTTCTACTTCTTTTTGGACTATCAACTCAAACTTCTAATTTTTTTTATTTTACTATGGTCCAATTTACTTCTTTTCATCTTTCATTTATTGATGACACGAACTAATCCCAAAGATCTCTTAGATCTTGAACCTGAGATTGAACGTAGACTAAGGGCTCGAATCAGACATTCTCAGTCTATGGGATGTTTCAATATTCAACCAGTTGGTGAATTCCTCTCTTCTAGAAACATTGAAATTGGAAGCTATTCCAATTAAAACATAAAAGAAGAACCAATGGCTGGAAATAATAACAATGAACTTAATAGAACCATTCGAGAATTGGCTGCACCTGATATTAACAATCAACCAAATTGTATTTCATACCCAAACCTCGAATCAGACTTTGAGTTAAAATATGGATTAATTCACCTACTTCCAAAGTTTCATGGCTTATCTGGTGAGGATCCCAACAAACACCTTAAAGAATTTAATGTGGTTTTCTCAACTTTAAAACCAAGAAATGTTTCTGAAGATCAAATCAAATTAAGTGCATTCCCATTCTCACTTGACGGAGCTAAGAAAGTTTGGATGTATTATTTACAACCCAAAGATGTAACTTGTTAGAACTATTTGAAACGTCTTTTATTACAGAGATTTTTCCAGCATCAAGGACCACTTCCATTCATAAGGAGATATCGGGGATCAAGCAAGCCCAAGGGGAGTCAATGTATGAGTACTGGGAGAGATTCAAGAAGTTGTGCGCAAGTTGTCCACATCACCAAATCAGTGAGCAACTACTCATCCAATACTTCTATGAAGGACTCACACCCATGGAGAGGAGCATGGTTGATGCTGCAGCTGGAGGATCATTGGTGGAAAAGACACCAGCATACGCACGTGCATTGATCAACAAAATGGCCCAAATCTCCTAACAATTTGGTGATAGAGGTACACCACATGTCAGGGGAGTACATTAGGTTAGTCCTTCTTCTCTTGAGAGTCATTTGATTGATACCAAGTTAGAAGAATTGACCACTATGGTGAGGAAAATTGCTTTGGCTCAAAAGAAATCTATACCCCCTCCTTCATGGCCTTGTGGCATTTGCACTGAGACAATCCACCCAACTAACTTTTTCCCACAACTACAAGAGACAGAGGATTGCGCAACAGTATTCCCAGGGAGACCATTTCAGCAGCAATAACAACCATATCACCAAAAGAAGTTTGATTCATTTGCTCCAACATACAACCAAGGGTGGAAGGATAAATCAGACATGAGGTATGGATCTGGACAACAACAAAGGCCACCCTTTCAACAAAACTTCCAACAGCCTCCGCCTTACCAGTAGGGTTTCCAACAACCCCAAAAGAAATTTGAAGCTCAAACATCAACAAGTCAGCAACAAGGGAATCCTCCACCAAAGGTAGACTCTAAAACTGATGATATTTTGAAACAAATTGTTCTTAATCAAAAGAATGAGCT
Source organism: Viscum album (assembly GCA_963277665.1). Classification (NCBI taxonomy): domain Eukaryota; kingdom Viridiplantae; phylum Streptophyta; class Magnoliopsida; order Santalales; family Viscaceae; genus Viscum; species Viscum album. Next base: position 1,423,498,509 of record OY728155.1, on the reverse strand, counting down.
AAAGAGTCAAGGTTCGGGGATGAGGGAGTTAAAGACTCAAATGAGCCAGATTGCCACCACCCTCCATGAACATGTAAGTAAGAATTCCGGAAATCTACCTTCCCAACACACTCCAAATCCAAAGGGGAATGTTAGTGCCATCACATTGAGAAGTGGGAAGCAAATGAATGATACATCTGTACCTACCATTCCACAGGGATTCACATCAACTCCACAGAAGCCGCATTCCATACCAACTGATGAGCAGTCCAAGGAGAAAGATAAAGGTAAGAAAAATATTGATGATGTTCCTCCTAAACCCCTTCATTTTCCAAACAGGGTTGTTCAAACCAAGAAGATGACTGAAGAAGCAATGAAAAAGGAGGTTTTGGACACATTCAAGCATGTGGATATCAACATTCCTCTACTTGAAGCCATTAAGAAAATCCCAAGGTATTCCAAATTCTTAAAAGAACTCTGCACCAATTGAAGAGGGCTCAAGGGAAATGAGAGGATCAACCTTGGAAGGAATGTCTCGGCACTCATTACACCAAATCTAGCAATGCCAACAAAGTTCAAGGATCCCAGGACATTCACCATCCCATGTACCATAGGAGAGTTGCACTTCTCTGATTCTCTTTGTGATTTAGGAGCTTCAACAAATGTGATGCCTCACTCTGTATTCTCTTCCTTGCAGGTTGGTGAGTTGAAGCCAACAAAAATAGTGGTGCAATTGTCGAATAGAGCTACGACATATCCAGCGGGAGTTCTTGAGGATGTACTTGTCCGGGTAAGAGACATGATCTTTCCAGCGGATTTCTATGTTCTTAACATGGAGGATGATCTGGTAAGTTCTCATGCCCCCATTATCTTAGGTAGGCCCTTCCTCAAAACTACAAAATCTATCATAAATGTCAATGAGGGTACACTTTCCATGGAGTTTATAGATGAATTTGCGATATTTAATGTTATGAATTCCATGAAGTACCCCTCAGAGGACCATTTAGCTTTTGTTATCTCCCATTTTGAACCACCAAATAAAAACTCCATGGAATTTGATTGTCCTATTCTTAGGGAGATTATGAGTATTGGTTCGAGTTTGATGTCTAAGATCACTTCCACACATGTTGCTGATACACAATCCTCTCTTGGATTTTATTTTGATGTGGATTCATATTCAGATTTTGATCATGTGAACTCTAATTATGACATGGATGTTGAGTATGCTGATGGATTTGATGCTTTATTATCTGATTATGATGATGTATATTCTGATACTGATTCTCTTTGTGCACATATTTCAGTTCCTTCTATGACCCCATCCATACACCACCCCCCTACATTGGAACTCAAGCCATTTCCACCAAATCTAAAATTCTCATACTTATTGAGTGGTGAGAGATTACCTGTTATCATTGCTATATATCTCCCTTTTGAACATGAAGAAAAACTTTTGAATCTTTTGAGGGAGAACATCAGGGAAATCGGGTGGACCTTGGCTGACATATCAGGTATTAGCCCATCCATTTTCATGCATATGATTCTTTTAGAGGATGGGTCTAAACCGGTGAGGCAACCAAAAAGGATACTCAATCCAACACTTTTTGAGGTTGTTAAAAAAGAAGTTGAAAAATCGCTCGAGGAAGGTATAATATATCCCATTTCAGATTCTCAGTGGGTAAGTCCTATTCAGGTTTTGCCTAAGAAAAGTGGTGTTACTGTTGTTAAAAATGATAAAGATGAGTTACTTCCAATGAGGGTGCAAAACAGTTGGCGTGTGTGTATTGATTATAGGAAACTAAATCAGTCCACTCGCAAGGAACATTTCCCCCTCCCATTTATTGATCAGATGCTTGAGAGACTAGCTGGGAAGACACACTATTGTTTCTTGGATGGATTTTCTGGATATTTTCTGGTTCCTATAGCTCCATAGGATCAGGAGAAGACTACATTCACCTGTCCCTTTGGAACATTTTCCTACCGGAGGATGCCATTTGGACTTTGCAATGCCCCAGGTACCTTCCAGAGATGCATGGTGAGTATTTTTTCTGATTTTATTGAGACCTGCATGGAGGTATTTATGGATGATTTTATAGTGTATGGGTCTTCATTTGATGAATGTCTAATTAGTTTAGGAAAGGTGTTGAATCGTTGTATTGAGAAGAATCTTGTCCTGAACTTTGAAAAGTGTCATTTCATGGTAGAGCATGGAATTGTCTTAGGGAATGTAGTGTCAAAACATGGGATAGAGGTTGATAGATCAAAGGTAGATATTATTTTATCCTTACCATATCCTTCATGTGTGTGTGATTTTAGATATTTCCTAGGGCATGCATGATTTTATCGGCACTTCATCAAATATTTTAGTAAGATTTCTCTTCCTATGTCAAGATTACATCAAATGGATTCTGATTTTGTGTTTGATGTTTCTTGCAGGAATTCATTTGATGAGCTAAAACAACGTCTGACCACTCCACCTATCAAACATCCCCCACGGTGGGAGATTCCTTTTGAGCTTATGTGTGACGCCTCCAACTTCGCGGTTGGATCTGTCTTATCTCGAAGGGTGGAATGACGTTCACATGTGATTGACTATGCATCAAGGACACTGGATTCAGCCCAATCAAATTACACAACCACATAAAAGGAGTTTCTTACTGTCATATTTTCTTTAGATAAATTCCGTTCATATTTATTGGGCTCTAAAGTAGTTGTTTTTTCTGACCATGCAGCTTTGAGGTACCTCCTAAAGAAGCCAGATGCAAAGCCATGACTTATCCGTTGGATGATCCTTCTTCAGGAATTTGATATTGAGATAAATGACAAGAAGGTATCAGAGAATTTGGTGGCAGACCAAATGAGTAGGCTTTCTCACACACTAGAGGATGACACGTTGGACCAGGTACCACTTCGGGACACTTTTCCTGATGATCATCTTTATTCCATCTCAGGTACGCATCCTTGGTATTCTGATTTAGTGAACTACCTTGTTGCCTCTAAAATACCTGAAAATTTAAAGAAACATCAAGTCCAAAAATTAAAAACTGTGTCTAGGTTTTATGTGTGGGATGATCCTTACCTATGGCGCATGTGTAGTGACCAAGTTATTAGGAGGTGTATTCATGATCACGAGTTTGAGTCTGTTTTGCAATTCTATCATACACTTGCATGTGGTGGACACTTTGGACCCCAACGGATAGCTAGGAAAGTTTTGGACTCTAGATTATATTTGCCTAGTTTATTCCATGATGCCCATGTGTTTTTTAAGTCATGCTCTCATTGCCAACACACTAGGAATATTTCTAGGAGACATGAGATGCCCCAACAACCCGTACTATTCTGTGAGATTTTTGATGTGCGGGGCATTGATTTTATGGGTCCTTTTCCAAGTTCATATGGTTTCTTGTATATTTCGGTTTCTATTGATTATGTGAGTAAATGGGTGGAGGCCAAGGCCACCAGGACTGACGATTCTCATGTTGTTGCAGACTTTGTCAAAGCAAAGATTTTTTTGCAGGTTTGGAGTACCAAAGGCCATCATTAGTGACCAAGGGACAAACTTTTGCAATAATAATTTTGCTTCCCTCCTTCAGAAGTATGGGGTGACACACAAAACATCAACACCATACCACCCTCAAACAAATGTCCAGGATGAGGTTTCAAATCGTTAGCTGAAACAAATATTAGAGAAAACCGTGCAGCCAAATAGGAAGGATTGGAGCAAGCGCTTGGATGATGCATTATGGGCTTATAGGATAGCATACAAGACACCCATTGGTATGTCCCCATTTAGGATTGTTTTTGGGAAAGCATTTCATCTGCCAGTGGAAGTCGAGCATTGGGCATATTGGTATATAAAGAAATGCAACGTGGATTTGGCCCAAGATAGAATTCAAAGGAAGTTTCAAATTCAAGAGCTTGAGGAGATTCGACTGTCATCATATGAGAACTCAAGGCTCTACAAGGAAAGATCAAAAGCATCTCATGACAAGATGATCCATCAAAGGGAGTTTCATGTTGGATAGAAAGTCCTTCTCTATAGTTCACGACTCAAGATGATGCCTGGTAAGTTGCGTTCCAGATGGTTAGGTCCTTATATTGTGACTAATGTTTTTCCTTATGGTGCAGTGGAGATCACACAAGAGGAAACAGAAAGGAGCTTTACAGTTAATGGGAAACATTTGAAGAGATACATTGAGGGACTTCCTACTAATGTAGTGGATTTTATCACACTGCATGACCCCATCATCACTTGAGCACACCAGGCTGTTCCTAGCCCTTTCACTTTTATATTCTTTATCCTATTTAAAAATTCTGCATTTCATGTGAATATATCATCTTATGGGTTCACACTGAGGAAAATGAAATATTTTAAGTGTGGGGGAGGGAACCTTTTAGATTAGTAATTTCAATTGTTTTCGTGTTTTAAAAAGAAACCAAAACAAATTGTGTGTTTTTAAAAAATTGTGTGTTTATTTTTTTTAATTTTTTTTGTGTTTTTGAAATTTTTGAGCTGAAATGATTCTCATCACAATTTTGAAATGCATATCAATGAGTGAAACAATTTATCCCTTGAAACTAATCTTAAATGAATGCTGAAAATGGATTTGTTTCAAGTTCAAATATTTAGTAATTTCATGGAAAGTACGCTGAATTTTGAATCCCATGCCACATATCACTATCTTTATATTTGAAATCACTTTCCTGTGAGGCTTCTAAACCATTATTTTCATATTCTTTACATTCACCTCACTTCTTGATAGAACCAAACCATGCTTGATTTAACTAGAATTTGATCTATTCCTGTCAAAACTTGAGGGTTTGAGGTACATATGTTTAAATGATTGTGGAATTTGTTTGGTATTAAAGCCCCTATTTCAAAGAATCCTTTTTTATAATGGACTACCTTGAATATTTAATCCTTGTAACCCTTAGAATCCATGAACAACCTGTTTGGTTAGCCACATTACAAGCAAATTTTCCCTATCCAACCAACTCTTGAAGTGAAATTGCATAATCTAGTTGAGCCTAAGTGTGGGGGAATCTATCTTGTGTTGTGCCACCACATTCTGTGATACTTTGGGTGGAAAATTAAATTCTGAAGAGATGTGTTTTCTACTGATGAAAGTCATTATATTGAAAGCCGTGCCTTTTCTGGAGCTTTCATGACAAGTGAAGCTGTGCCTTTTCTGGAGCTTCTAATTGAGGTGGAAAGCTGTGCCCATCTGAAGCTTTCAAGAAAATCATGTTTGAGAAGATTGAAATTTTTTATTCTGAAATGATGAATGGTGTAAACCTTTAATGACTTTTCATGATGATGGAGATGAATTGATACTATGGGGATTGAGGAGAAGAACATATTTAAGTGAAAATTAGATTAATGCAAATTTTCTTCAAAAAGAGTCAAGCCCTCCTCATTCAGCCTCAGAATTTTTCACATCTAAATCCTACCAACCGAAAGCCACAGAACAACCCTGAAAATTCCTCATGATAAACATATGTCCTTGACTCACATTGGGTAGCGATGTAGGAATCTATCAAGCCTATGGTGACCCTTGTATGAGTTTTGATGAGAAAGACATTATAAAAAAGTGATATTTGTGTGATGAGAGAAAATTCAAGTGAGGTAAGTGTTTTGTGCATGGGAGGATAACGGAAGTGGAAATATATTGAATAATATAAATTAAGAACTTGAAATAATGTTTTTTTATGAGGCATGATATATTTTGTTTCTTGGTGTATAATTGTTTGATCTCAAGGATATGTGTTCTAAAATTGGTTTTGATTTGATATTGATGTTTACTTGACATGAGGTTTTGCCCAGGAGTGGAAAAGGGTAAGTGTGGGGGAGTTGATAAAACACTATTTTGTTAAATATTTTATTGATAATAAATGATATAATTTACTCACATTGTGTTAAATATATTTATTTATAAAATATTTGGGATTTGATCATTCATTTGAAAATTTGGGGAAAATTTCAGTTTTACCCTTTATAGTGCACTGTAGCATTTCAAAGATAAATATTTTTATATTTATTATTTGAATTTGAAATTTTTTTACAGTGTTCCTAACTTAATTATATAAAACATTCATTCAGGACATGAGAGCTGAAAAGTGCATTTGGATGAAGTAAATGGGACATTAAGACAATGGTGGGCTGGACTCAGCAGAATGGACATGGGTTCTATATTTGGGACATATATTATACATACGGGCTTGGATTGATCCCAAAATTTGAGGAAAGCTCGGGGACATGATTTTGCACAAATCATCCTTATGGAAGGCCGGTCAATTCATGAGTTGTTTAGGTCAAATAGGCGGTTCCACTTGGAATAAAATATTTGGCTGAGTTTTTCATTTCACACTTAAAAAGTTATGTATCCATTGCCCTCACAAACTCTATTTAAATGGGGTTTTAATTCTTTGAGAGGGCTGGTAGAGGCTTTGGGAAGGGGTGGCCGAAAGGGTGTCTCATGGTAGCCCCTCAAAACTCTTGGAATAAGTAAGCCTTTGTGCAAACCTCTCTTCCAAAAAGGCTCTCCTCTCCCACCTCTTCTTTGTATTTCTTTTATTTCATGTTTGTTTCGTGAATTTTTATTCAAATAATCTTCTGTGTTCTTCCATCTTAGTATTCTATTAATCTTCTTAATTGGGTTCGAATCAAGAGTGGAGAAAATATTTGGCTCTATCCTTTCAATCCTTTGCTTATGCAAAACGTCTCCACGATGACTACACCGCCCATGGAAGAGTAGTTCTTTTTAGTAATCGATCGACCTCTATCCTTATTCATTTAATTATTTTGAATCATCAAGCTACTGTAATTTACATAATATGATCCATGAATTGTGTTTTTAAATTTCAAGAAACTAATCAAGCAATTGAACAATTAACACAAAACATGCGAGGTTGGGAATTGTGTAAATTGTGAGAGCGCAATCTTAATCGGTAATACAAGACCATACGAGATAAATTTGTTGAGTTCAAATATAATCCCTAAACACAATTCATCCTCATTTACAGAATGGATATGTGATCTAATTTACCACTAACCATAAGCTAACCTTAGAACAACAATCAAAGCAGGGTGCTGCGATTGCGTGTTCCGAAGCTAGCCTAGGGTTTAAGTAATTTCATCTTTGTGGTTAAGTTAACTCTCGTAGGGTTCGAGAGATAACAAATTAGGGGATAATAATTAAGTGGATATTGATTTAAATGATAATGATTAATAAGTGAATGAAGAGGTAGAGTTAGATCGATTACACCTTTTAAAATATTTTCTAAAAAACATCTTCTTGTTGTTTCTTTTTAATAAAACTTCATTTCAAAATTAAAAACAAAAAAATGCAATCTTCTTCCAGCAAACTTCTTCTAGATTTATAAACTATAAAAAACCACCCCCATACTTTCAATTAGTGTTTTTATTCACTTTTATTTTGTTTCTAGAATACCTCTGAAAAGTTTTTTTAATTCACTTCCTCCTTTGAGAGACAACCTTGGTGAGCCAATCTGCTGCACCTAAGTACCCCAAAATCACACTAATCATTTGAGGGCGCCCATGGAAGCGCTCTATCATGTAGCTTACCACCCCCAGACAGATGGATAGTCCAATAGTATGATTCAGGTGCTTGAGGACATGCTCCGAGCATGCATTATGGACTTTGGAGGTTATTGGGAGAAGCATATACCTCTTGTGGATTTTTCCTACAACAATAGATTTAAAGTAACTATTCAGATGGAAACTTATGAGGCTTTGTACGGTTGGACATACCAATCACCTTTATGTTGGTTGGAGGCAGGAGAGGCAGCTTTTCTGGGACCTCATCTTGTTAATGAGACTACATATTAAATAGAGTTGATTCAGAAGAGGATGGCTACTGCACAGTCTCAACAGAAGTCTTATGCTGATCAGCAGAGATGACCTCTGGAGTTCGAGGTCGGGGATCGGGTTTTCCTTCGTGTCACACTGAGATTGGGACACAAGAGGATTAGGAGACTAGTTAAGCTTTCACCAAGGTACATTGTTCCATTTGAGGTGTTGGAGAGAGTTGGGTTGGTTTCCTATCGGTTGCAGTTACCTCAGAGGTACCGAGCTATGCATGACTTCTTCCACATTTCTCAGCTTCGACGTTACTTCTCAAACCCATCTCATGTCTTTCAACCCGAGGAGGTTGAGCTCAAAGTGGATGCATAATTTTAGTAACATCCTATATGGATTGTGGATCATAGTAAAAAGGTTCTCCATGAAAGGTCTATTCCTCTGGTACGAGTGCTATGGCAGCATGGGCAGGTGCAGGATGAGACTTGGGAGAGGGAGGCCGATGTACACGCACAGTGACCAGAACTGTTTGGGGTTTCTTCATCTATGCCATGCTAGGGAAATTCGGGGACAAATTTCTTTAAGGGGGGAAGTTTTTAAGAACTAGGACCTTCATTTTAGGTATGTTTTTCCTTTTATGGTCATTTTTTAGGAATAAGGAAATTTTGGAAATTTTCTAAGTACATTTTATGTACTTTATAAGTACACATCGTGTACTTCCTTGCCGCAGTAGGCCGTGTGTTGGCCATGTAGTAGCCACACACAAGGCCGTGTGGGAGTGACTTGGAGGCCTCCTAATGTGAAGTATGGAAACGACAAGTACACACCGTTTACTCCAAAATTACAAACCATGTATTTTGTTTTTTTTCATTAAATGCACCGGGGTCACATCTGATGGACAGAATACCCTGTTTCTAGGTTTCGTTCATCCAAGAGATTTCATATGGCTGTGGATCTTTGACGAGCCACTGAGCCTCCATCCATCCTTCAAATAAAACACCGTGGGTTGCATTGGAATCACATTTGTGAGTTCTCTCTTCTGTATGAGCCTCGTTTCATGATTCCTCTTCTTTTCTAAGTTATCGTGGTTTGAACGTTTTATATGTTTTCTTAGATATATGATGTTCTAAGGAGATTCAAGATTCAAGGTTCACATATAGAGATCTCGTAACCCAGAGGTAGGAGGTTTGTGCCTTTTTGTTCATAGTCTTTGAGTATTATGTGTAAATTCCACCAATACCATTGAACGAGGTATTATATGTTTACTATTTTACCCCTATGGATTTCCTACAATGCTTGTATGCTTGTGTAGAGGTAATTTGGAGATAAATAGGGATAATTTCTATGATTCAGATGTTTTTCCCATGCATGTGCTATTTACGACCGTTTGGTCCGGTTTAGCCATTTTGGCTTCCTTGCATGTTTTCCATCCCTGTTGCTGTTGGATGGAACGTTTTTATTCTGACATGCTTGATATACTATAGACTGTTTATCCAAGTAATTCTGTAGTTTTACTTTTTCAATATTATACTGCTATGCTCGTTGACCTACACATGGCCGTGAGAACCTGGTGTAGTAGACTATAAGAGGAATTGACCGAGTGATCTTCCTCAGAGAGTCTTTGAGAACTTTTGGCTATAAGAGGGATTGACCGAGTGAGAATCCTCAGAGAGCCTAGAACAACTTAGGTATATAAGGGGAATTGACCGAGTGAGCTTCCTCATAGATTCCTTGATTTATTTAGACTATAAGGGGATTGACCACGTGAGCTTCCTCAGAGAGTCTTTGTTTTTATTCCTGAACTGATTAGACTATAAGGGGAATTAACGGTGAGTGCTTCCTCAGAGAGTATATGAACGATATGTACTATAAAGGTAATTGACTGAGTGAGCTTCATTAGAGAGTCCTTGACCTTGGGGCTATAAGAGGAATTGACCATGTGAGATTCCTCATAGTGTTCCTAACTACCTTAGTCTATAAGAGTAATTGACTATGAGTGATTCCTCAGAGAATCTTCATGTACTAAACTAGAGAGGATAGGCAGTGTGCACTTCCTAGAGGGTTTTCTATTTGAGGTTTAGCTATTTGTTTCGATATTTCTTGATATTGAATTGTGGATTATTTACTGTTGAGCACTTTCCTGTTTACTGTTTTCTGTACTTTTACCTGCCATATATTCACTGAATTTTAGGCACAGATCTTCAGGTGGTTTCCTATAGGGATTTAGTCTCACACCCTATTTGGGTCATGCTTTTGGGCCCAAACCGATTATATTGTTATAGGTATATATAAGAGCAAACACCCTTCTACTTCAGGTACTTGATTTGCTCTGGATCTAGAGAGCATGGTACCAAGATATGGCTTGCGATGCTAAGGAATTTATCTTCTTTCTTTTGAACTTTTGTTTAGCACTGTTGTATTCAAGAATTGTGACTTGTTTGGATGTTTTCCTAGACATATGTATCATGCATCATTTTATATATGTTCTACAATTTATACTTTCAGTTTTCTGCTGTTACTGCTGTATGTAATTATTACAGCTTCAGCTCTTGTTATATTTATTTACTTCCACTGTGTACTCTTCCAATGAGGGAATAGTTTCCCCACTATCACACCCAAGGCCCTCGATGATAGTCAGCTGCATCTGGTGTTCATGAAAATGCGCTTGAGGCCATGTCACCAACTAGGTACGGGGCCACTCTGGGTGGCTCCCGGAACTGGGACATTACAACATTATTGCGATATTGTGATTGTGTGGGTTGAATTCCCCACTGAAAATTTTGGTTGTTGGGGGTGCTTGGTTTGTGATGGTTTGATATGTTTTGTGGATCCCTTTTTGTGTGATTATTTTGATATCACTATAAAATGGAAATTGGTGAACTAATTACATTTTTCTAATGATATATTTTCCCCAATATTATGGATTGTGGGATAATTCCCATTAAAAAAATAAGTGTAATGTGATAAAATCCCATTTTAAATCTATAAAATGATCATTGAAGTGATGCGAATTGTGGATGAAATGTAGTGTGGGTTGATGTGATGTTTTTTTTGGATGTACTTTTGGGGTGGTGAGGTGATGGTTTTTTAGACGTTCTTTTAGGGTGGTGAGGAGATGTATTTTTGGCCGTGCTTTTGGGGGCGATAAGGAGATGGTTTATTTGGATGTGATTTTCGAGCAGTGAGGTGATGGTTTGTTTGGATTCCTTTATGGTGTTATTAAGTAATGATTATATGGGAATGATGAGATTATTGTGATGTATGGTTGTGTTGTTCTAGAAGTCCATGTAGTGATGAATAAATTATTTAATAATGATTGAAATGGATGGGGTTTGGTTTGGTTAATTGGGTGGAAATGACCAATGAACATATAAATGATGGTCTTTGTCGTTAAATTTGGTTTTTGGTAAATAATGAAATGAATGGGCTTGATAATGGAATTCATTATTTGTGTGAGATGTGGTTTGTGGTTTGTGTGGTGCTATGCATTTAGTGGTGGCAACAAAAGTGGGGATGTTGTGAGTGTTTAGTGTTTTTTGTGAACCCATAGGTTGGGATCATGTGTGGTTATATTTATATATTTATATATTCCTTGTCATTTCTATATACACCCACCCATGTCAAGCACTATGTTCCGACACCCTTATTTTCACCCTGGGGTATTTTTCCCAACATCACAGTGATGGGGATGGATGGATGGATACACTCATTTTCCAACTCTCTCTTCTAGGAGAGTAGATATGCACATGATGTGATGGCTAGAAGTCTGTTAGTGCACTAGGTGATGACCCTCGTGTCTTCGGGTGAGATGTGATATGACCATGCTATGGGGTGGATTATAGTGGGGGTCATTCATGGTAGGAGGATGGAATGAGTTTGATGTCCTTCATGTTCATGATACCCTACTACTATTGTTAGAGAAGTGGTTATGATGTGATAGCCTTGGTGTTTTTGGGTGAGATGAGATGTGACCGTGCTATGGGGTGGTGGCCTAGGTGTCTATGAGTGTGATGTGATGTAACCATGTTGTGGGGTAGTGGTATATGTTATTCGGAAGATATGGGAACACCAGGTCATATGATGTTGGGGTGTGAGAGTGGAAAATCAGTGGGAAAGTGGTGTGGGATAAACTTTATCGATATTCTTATTATTATGTTATTATACTTGGATTGAATTATTTGGAGAGCTTTCAATAGTGAGGTTGGGATGGCTAGTTGACCTATTTAGGTGCTGTGGGTTCGACTATTTTCTCACAAGTGCTTTAGTATTCTTATTTCATATGTGCAGGAGAGACTTGGATTGCATTACATGGATTTTTATGGACAATACTACCTCAGAAATTATTGGAAAGTTATTGTGTCACTTATTTAGATTTTCTTTTGAGTATTTACTTTTGGAGACATTTATCTATATCAATTTTATTTATGCATGTATTACGGGATGGTTTTGGTTTCTTTTAATATTATTTCATGGATTTTCTTTTGGATGATTCATTTTATCTTCCAAACCTATAATTTTATTGAGGGTAAAGCCTCCCATTTTATATATTTTTAGACCCTTAGTTCTAGAATTGATCCCAAGGCCTACTGGTGGTAGGACTCTAGGGTCATTATCTATCTCCCCTCATTACAATATCTCTAGTGGGAGGGAGTTGTCACATTATACATAGAATATTATTGAAGGAGGATGTTCCCATGATCATCACTTGGGTTAAGGCTGTAGTTTAACATAAATTTCTCAGGTTTTTTTCATATAGGTTTGAAGTTCCAAAGGATCGAATAACAACAGGGGGGTTGAATCAATTGTTCACTTTTTATGAGTTTTAAAACTTTTTGAAACTAAACCCCTCAACCTGTTAATATTTATTTCCTAATCTACTTTTAGTAAATACTCATACAATTAAAGTAGGAAATCAAGTAAAGTAAACCAGATTTACAAGGATGGACCTTAGTGTGAGAACCTACTTCATTTCTATAGCCACTCCTCTAGGTCTATGTAAATTCAATATTATAATTAAGTGAATACAAATTGTGAAAAATACCATTAGACACCTTATATCTCCTGACATGAAATATTATACTGATCCTATCAGTTTAAAATGTTTTGTTATAAAAAATTGATCAAAATAAAAGAATAAATACTTTTTTGAATCTTCTATACAATTGGTCTATCCAAATCCTCAGTTCGGTTTGGATGGATATGATTTTATCAATATGATAAAGTCAATATGATTCTCCCTACCGAATATTTACTTCTCAAACTCTTCTTAGAAACTTAATACAATATTTTTATGTCTGATTAAATAAATATGTTCCTCTAAATATGATTAACCCATTCTCAATATGAAAAACTCAAACTCTTCTCAAATTCTCAATATGATCTTATTCATTCTGATTGAATCAATATGATAGACTCAATAAAATTATCCTATCCATTAAACAAAACATTCAGGTGTATAATATTCTTCCATGATATCAATCTGGAAAGAACTTTCACTTGAAATATTTAATGCTCCACATTTTCCACTAACATAAAAGATATAGTGAAAGGAAGATGTGAGAAACTATTTATAAAAGACTCAGAAAACAAAATTAGAAAACTTTAAAACTTTACATGCTTCCTCAAATTTCAAAAACACTAAAAAAACACACATATAAATTTCAAATTTGAATTTTTCAATCATCCTCTGGCTTTTTCATGATTTCGGAAAAAATTTTCATTTCAACTTTGACCAATTCAACTCTTTATATAAATGTTCTATAATTTTATTTATATGTCTTATTCATATTCAAATCATTACGATTTCTATTTAATTCTTAGCTCAATAAGATATTTGTTTATTTCTCAATTCATTATGATTTATTTTTCATTCTTATATCATTTTGATTTTAGCTCCTTTATCCGCCCATTATGATCTCAGTTTCATTATCAGCTCATTACAATCTGTTTCTTTCTCAGATTCAGAATAATGGAATCCTCATAACGATGGAATTATCATTATGATAATTTTTGGATAATAATGGAAAATATTCAATGATGAATCTACTTTGAAACTTTTAAGTTCTTTAATCATCGTTATCTTCATAGATTCCAACTTCTATATATGATCTTCTATTTTCTGGTACTTCAAGATTATATTAATGATTTTTCTAGATCACTGGATCTGATTCAATCAATAAAATTCATCTATTTCTTCAAAATTATTTATCATGAGTATGTTTCATTATTTATAATAACTTCATTATCAGTATAGCATTGTATGACTTAGGATTATAAAGTTTGAGAACTTTCAAAATCTCGACTATAGTTTCTTCAAAAAAATATATTCAATAACATTACAACTTCATTACTCAACAACATATGAATTTTTAAATTAGCACATTTTTTCTTCCTTTAATTACAAAAAATGAAAACTTCCAAAAACAAAATTTTTTCCCTCCAATTATTTTGGATCTGATGATCTACCTGAGTCCAGTGATTCATCTAATGCAGCTCAGTCCGATCATATGATTTCAAAAAAAATATTTCTTACATAACTCATTATGATAGATAGGGTATGATTCTTGAATAACAAAGACATTCTTAGAAAAGAAGGCTAGTTTTCAATAAATAAAAAATATTTTTAAAACAAAAAAAACAAAGGTTATTCAATACTCACTTTAGAATTGTTTAAAACCATTATTAACAAATTTTCCAACTCTTATAAATTTTCACAAATCAACTTTTGTAAACATCTCGAGTATTTTTTACTTTTATCAAATCATATAATTTCTCAAAAGAGAGTTTCCTAATGACATAGTACTGGATATAGTAATGTTTTTAAGGAAATCCATACCTCGATGGAATGAAAATTTAGAGACCATGTAATGATAAAATATCCTCACTTTTATCTTTTACTCTCTCACTTTTCTTTTTATCTACCTCATTTTATGGTAACCACAACTTAAGATCCATAAAATAAAGATATGTAAAAAATTATAATAAAGTATAAAGTTGTTACTTTCTATCCCCCTTTGTCAGCATAATACAATGCACGATGGGGTTCCTTAATTATGAGGTTTAGGAAGTCATGGGAGGAGGTTGATCATGAAGTTGGAGCCTCAATACCACAAACCTTTCTTTTGGAATTTCTTTTGTAATGATATTAACAATCTGATACATTGTTGCAATTTATTCTAGAAAAACATCTCCTGCAACATCTTTATCATTTTTATAGTGAATATTTATATGAGTTTTTTTTGATATTGAATGTTTTACAAGTTTTTTAGAAATATCAATTACACTCTGATTATCACATAGTATATTCATTTGTTTAGAAACTTTTACTTGCAAATCTTCCAGCTGAATGTTCATCTACAACATTTGAGTACTAGACTGAGTAGATGAAAAATATTTGGATTTAGATGTTTTAAATGCTACTGAACTTTGTTTCATACTATTCCAACTCACACAACATTCACCTAAGAAAAATATTCCTCCTAAGGTTTATTTTCTATAATTATAATCTCTAGCCCAATCAGCATCATTAAACTGATGAAACATCATCTCAGTATTTATTTTTTATAACAACCCATGTGAAGTTATTCCTTTAAAATATCTATAAATTAGTTTTTCTTCAAACATAAGTGATTATTTTGGATTACTTTGATAAATAGAACACAAAATTACAACATAAAAAATATTAGGTCTTGAGGCTGTATGATAAAGTAGACTTCCTATCAGCTTTAAATAATATTTGGATTCACACTTTTTCTAAATTCATTTTTACTTAACTTTGTGCTCACTGTAATAGGAGTAGAAAATTCTTTGGATTCTTCCATTAGAAACTTCCATAAAAATTCCCTGGAATAATTTTCTTGAGATAGGAAAATGCATTTTTTTGAACTTGTAAGCTAAGGAATAAAGTTAATTATCCCAACATTGACATTACAAAATTATTCTTAATTTCCTCAAAAAAATCATTACAAACCTTTTCTTCCTACCGAGAAAAAATTATACCATCAACATAAAAAAATATAATCAATGTTCAAGAGTTAACATATTTTACATATAAATTTCTGTCAAATTTTCCCTTAGAAATGTTCAAAATTCCCCAAACAATTTCAATATTTGAATAATAAACACGTGGATCCTATTTCAGACAGTAAAATATTTCATTAATTTAAAAACATGGTTTTAATCTTCATCAAGTAAAAAACCCCAAGGTTTTTCAATGTAAAATTCATTCTCAATCTCACCATTTAATAAATCTGAATTTACATCTATTTGATATACTTTGTATTTCTGATGAGAAGCCATGGAAATAAACATTCTAATAGTTTCTAATTTTTCAACTAGGGAAAACATTTCTTCAAAATCCACACCTTCCACCTGGGAATAGCTTATACAAACAAGCCTAACTTTTTTTCTTAAAACTTCACCATGTTTATTTAATTTGTTTCTACAAACCCACTTGGTTCCAATAACATTTAAATTGTATGGTCATGAAACAAGTTCCCATGTTTCATTTATCTCAATCTAATCCAACTCTTAATTCATAAAATCCACCCATTATTTTTGTTAAATATCATCTAAAATTGATTCCAATTTAACTTTTGAGATAAGTGAAGTCTGATTTTCGAATATCAAATCTCTTCTTGTCTGAATTGGAGCCTTTTGATTTCCAATATTGTTTTCAAAATTAACATGTTTTTGTAAGGTAGATTATTTTAAAATCTCTCACCCAAATTTAGTTTCCTCATTACATGATTCATCGGAATCGTGATAAGGATGTTTTGAATTACTTTCACTATTGTTATAAATCTACAGTTTATCCTCATCAGCATTATAAAAAACTTTTGTTGAGGAATTTTTATCTTCAATTACTTTCACATAATATGAGTCTACGAAACATTGTAATAATTTGTTCCAATTTTTTTAACTTATTCCATTTGATGAGTAACCTTTACAGGTTACTTCCTTAGAATTCACATCAAACATTCCCAAATTTGTATTTTTGATTTTAAGTAATCACGGACATCCAGAAACTTTGAAGTAATTCAATGATGGTTTTTTGTTATATCACA
Organism: Viscum album; assembly: GCA_963277665.1. Lineage (NCBI taxonomy): Eukaryota > Viridiplantae > Streptophyta > Magnoliopsida > Santalales > Viscaceae > Viscum > Viscum album. The sequence continues at coordinate 1,423,481,646 of OY728155.1, read as the reverse complement.
TTACCTAAGGAGTCATGTTAGTTTTTGTTCTAAAAAAATATCTATTATGAACATGTAAAATAGTACTACCAACTTATCTCCAATATAAAATTTATATTTTGTATTCTTCCAACATGCATCTTCCCATTTCCACAAAACTTCTATTATTTCTTTCTGCTAATCCATTTTTTTATGGAGTATAGGGAGCACTATGTTGATATTTGATACCATGTTTTCTCAAATAGGATTCAAAATTATTTCATTTGAATTCAGTACCATTATCTATTCTCATCATTTTTTATGGAAACCCCATTTCATTCTCAATATATATTCTAAATAATTTTAACATTTCAATAGCCTCTAATTTTTTCTTCATAAACACTATGTTTTTCATCTATGTGAAATCATAAACAAAAGTTATAAAGTATAAAAATACTTTTTATTTTTGATGTCTCATCAAACCACATAAATTAGAGTGAATAACCTCAAGTGATCTGGTAAATGAATCACAACTCTTTTATGAAATTTTAGTCATCTTTCCTTTTTGAAAGGTTACTAAAACCTCTTATTATATTATTTTCAATTAATATAAGTTTCAAAATACATAAAATTTATAAAGTATGTTCATAATTCTCTATCGAAGGTGACCAAGTCTTATATGAAAAAATTTATTTTAATCTTCATCACTCATGTAACAAGAGTTGTTGAATTCTTCTATTTGGATGAAATTCCCACTTGTTCTTTCTGGTTTTGTAATAACATTTCCATATTTCAAAATTTTGATGATAAAAAAATATTTTATAAAAAAAATTATTTTACATCATCTCAAATTTGAATTACACTATGTAAGTTATGTTTTATCATATCAAAAAATAAAACATCATTATATTTAAACTTTTCTAATTTAATCTCAACCATTCTGATTCCTCTGATTTTCAAGGAACTATCATTACCAAAGGTAACTTAACACCCATTATGACATTAAACATGTTTCAAAATTTTTATATCACCTATAATCTGTGAATAAAAACCACTATTATGTATCCATGGTTTATTCCTCTGACTCACTTCCAAAGCTGTCTCAGCAATAAAGGATCTTTCCTCAACATTATTCTTTTCAGATTCCTTTTCATTTGTATCATAAGAAACTTGTTCTGTAAGGATACTCATACATATTTTGGCATGATGAACGGACTAATCAATTATTACACAAACTTCTTCAAAACATTCAAATTGGATTTCTGGAAAGTTTCTAACATCTTGAGAATTCAACTTTTCACATTTCTATAAGTTATGAAATTTACTCATTCAACTTTAACTATTTCTCCCACATTACTCACAACTTCTTCTAGGTAGAGATAATTTGTGCAAAAAATTATAAGGTATATGCCCACAGATTCCAAGACACTAGTATTATCCATTAAATATTGATTTTTTATTTAAGAAATATCTTTCTCTAAAATAATTTCTTTGGGTTGGTAACTTCTTTCAGCTCTAAAATAATCTGGATGTGGACTATATTTTATTTTGGGTGATTTTTATACTTTTGTATATTTGATAGATTTATCATGTACTTTATCCATAAAATATTTCCCAACACCTTTTATAGTACCTGAAATGTTAAAATAATCTGATGAAATTTTAATTTTAGTGAGTGAAGATTTCCCATGATTCTAATATCGATCCTTCTCAGCAACATTAAATGTATTATATTTTACTTATGAAACATAGTTAAAATTTTCATTCATATTTCTAAAGGTAATTTTGGATTCAATAATTTTTGATTGAAACTTGTTAACTTCTTCTTCTTTAGCTACTATCTTATTACTACAATCTTTAACTTTACTTCCTTATTCAAAAATTCTATGTTTGTAATGTAATAACTCCTCAATATATTATCCCTTCGACTTGATGAATTATTTTCTCCCATGAAAATATTCTTCATAATATTTATTTTTTACTCTATTTTCATTCTTGAGAGTTTTGTTTTGCTAAATATATGCAACAAGTTCTGTTTTGAGCTGATAATCTCTATAAGATTCTTCACCACCTTCTTCACTATCCGAGGAATCTTTTTCTTTCTCATCTTTTTCAACAGAGGTTCTAAATTTTCTGAACTTTAATCTTTATAAGAATTATAGTGATTTGAGTCTAATTAAAGTTTCTTACTCAACATAAATATATATTTTCCAGTAAAATTCTTCTTGTATTTGTTGGATAAATTTTTTTAATTATCATTTTTTTCCACTTCTTCCATCGAGGTTTTTCATCAGAATTATCATGATATCATACAACATTATTTTTAAGGAAATTCATAACAAAGTGTCCAATTACACTATACTCAAAACATTTGAGTTGAAGTTTACCTCCATATTTTCCTATTCCACTCACTTATTTTTAAGAGATAAGAGACATAATATTATCATTCAACACATCATATTCCTTACCTTTATACTCAAAAGGATCAAAATTTTCAGCATATTAAATTTTCAACTTTATTAAAGATTTAAAATCCATTTCATCTTTATCTTCTTTTAAAACATTGTATAATTACTAATTTCATAAGAAATAATAATGTTATGAAATTCATCAAGAGATAAATCATCATTATCTTCTAAAAAGGAAATTTAAGAATCAAAGCTATCTGGGATGTTTCGCATAAGTTTCTTCCCAATTTTAGAATCTTATAAGACATATCCAAATCTTATGATGTTGAAAACAATTTAATTTACTCTGGTTAAGTATTCATCAATATTTTATTTATCTCTCATTCTAATGTATTCATACTTATTACTTTATATTTGTAGATTTTCTTCCTTCACTTTAGTATTCTATTCGAAAATACTTTTCGACTTGTACCACATTTATTTTAAAGTATTAAGACCAAGAACCTTCTGATAAACATTCTCTAATAAGAATATAATTATTTAATTTATAGACTTTCTATCAACTTTTATATTTATATTATCAAGAAACATCATGGGAGAATATTTATAAATAGTTGGAAAACCAATAATAGCAATATCAAGAACTTCTCAGACAAGAGATATGAGATAAGGAATCATCCTATTTTTCCATCCATAATATTTTTTTTCCATCAAATGTAGGAATTATTACACTATTGATTAAATTGATATTATCCATGATAATTATTCAATAAGGGAACCATTCCTATGATACAAATTGATGTTACAAAGGATCAAATAATAACAGGCGGGGTTGAATCAGTTTTTTCACATTATATGATTTTGAAAACTTTCCGAATATTAACCCCTAAAACCTATTAATATTTATTTCTTTATCAAATTTTAGTAGATAATCATGGAATAAAAATTATGAAATAATATAAGACACACAATATTTATAAGGTTTTCCCTTAGTGTGAGAACCTACATCCCTTCCATAGACACTACCATGGGTCAATGGAAATAAAAAATTATGAAGAAGTGAATAAAAATTGTGCCAAGTCCCATTAGATACCTTCTATCTCCCTCAAGGAAATATTATAATGACTCCCATCAGTTTAAAATATTCTCATATAAAAAAATCAATCCAAATTAATGAATAAATAATTTTTTGAAATAGATCCACAATTTCGCAGTCCGAATTCTCAGTCCGGTTTGGTTCGAACAGATTTTATCAATCCAATGAAGTCAATACGATTCTTCATTACTTAATATGCACTTCTCAAAATCTACATAGAAACTCAATATGATATTTCTTAGTCCGATTGAATCGATACGATCTTATCAATATGATTAAACCATTCTCAATATGAAAAAATAAATCTCTACTCAAATGATCAATACTATATTCTTCATTATGATTGAGTCAATACGATTATCCTTTTTGGTAAACAAAACTTTCAAGTTTATGATATTCTTCTAAGATCTAAATCTGGAAATAACCTTTATTCAAAATATTCATAAAAATCCATTTTCTAATTATGTAAAAGTTAAAATGAAGGAAATATCTAAGAAACTATTAATTGTTGACTCAGAAAACAAAAGAAAAAAACTTGAAAAAATTTACCCGCTTCCTCAAATTTCAAAAACTCTGAAAACCACTCACATTAAACTTTAAATTTGAGTTCTTCTATTCTCCACTAATTTCCCCAAGATTTAGGAAAAATTAAATTTCAAGTTTAAATTCTTCAACTCTTTATATAAAACTTATTTGTTATTCCTTTTGAATCATCTTCTTAGTCAACTCATTATGATTTCTGTTTCCTTCCTAGATCGATATGATCTATCTTTATATATTAGCTCATTACGTTTTTTATTTATTTCATATCACATTATGATTTCCTTTTCTTTATAATATCATTATGATCTCTGTTTCTTTCTTAGATCATTATGATATGTTTATTTCTTAGATTCAGTCTCATGGAATTCTTATAATGATGGAATTTTCATTACGATGTTTTTTCCATAATGATAGAAACAATTCCACAGTGAATCCACTTAGAAACTTTGAACTTATTCAAACTTTTCATCTTAACACATTATAACTTATGCATTTGATCTTCTATTTCTGTTACTTCTAGATCTAATTAATTTTTTTTCATAAACACCATAAATGATTCAATCAATACGTTTCCTCAATTTCTTCAAAATCACATATCATCAGTATGTTTCAGGATTTATAAGTAATTCCTAATTAGTAAAGCCTCAACTTATTTAGGATTATAATTTTTGAGAGCTTTATAAATCTTGAATTGAATTTATTAAAAAAATATCTTTGGCAACATTATTACTTTTCCACTCTGAAAGATCTGAATCTCTAACTCATCATCTCTTTTCTTTCTTTAATTAAGAAAAAGGAAAGCTTCCAACAATCAATAATTTTTTCCTCAAATTATTTTCATATAATTATATGAATATGATGTACCTGATTCCAATTATTCATCTAATACTGCTCAGTATGAACATTTGATTTTGGAAAACAACTTTCTTACCGAACTCATTACGATGGATTGGGTCCGATTCCTAAATAACAAAAACAATCTTAGACAAGAAGTTTTGTTGTCAAAAAATAAAAAACATTGTTAAAATAAAACACCATAAAGGTTCTACAATATTCCCCTTTTACTTTGTTGACAACCCTGGATAGTAACATTTCTAACTCTCATAAATTTTCACAACTCAAATTTTGTAACAACTCAAGTCTTTTGAATTTTATCAAAACATAGTCTTTCTATAAAGAGAGTGTCTTGGAACCACACTACTGAATAAAGTAATATTTCGGAAGAAATTTAATACCTTAGTGGAAAGTAAATTTTCATCCATGTAAAAATAAACTCTCCTCACTTTTATGTTTTACTCTCTCACTTTTCCTTTTCTCTCTCCCATTTTAGGATAACCACATCTTCATATTCATAAAAGAAAGATATGTAAAAACTTCATACAAAGTAGAAAGTTATTACTTTCTCCTCCACTTTTTCAATATAATCAAAAGAACAGTGGTGGTCATTCCTTATGAGGTTTAGGAAGTCATGAGAGGAGGATGAAAATGAAATTTGTGTCTTAATAACACGAACCATTTTATTTTTATTTCTTTTGTAATAATATCAGAAATCTGATACTTTATTGCAATGTATTCTAGTAATAAATATCCAACAGTGACTTTCTCATTTATAAAGTTAAAATTTATATAAATGTGTTTTGATATTTAATGTTGGATATTTTTTAGAAAGAAAAATTTCTCTATGATTATTAAAAAGTATATTCAATGGTTTAGAAACTTTTAATTTCAAATATTCCAACTAAATTTTCATCAACAACATTTGTGTACAAGCCTGAGGAGCTGCAACATATTTTAATTAAGATATTATCAAAGTTATTGAAATTTTTTTCTTACAATTACAACTCACAAAACATTCACTAAAGAAAAATGTTCCTCTTGAGGTTGATTTTCTATCATTATAATCTCTATCCCAATCAGCATCAGTAAACCCATTAAACTTCATATCACTATTTCTTTTGTATAACAACCCATGTGAAGTTGTTACTTTGTAATATCTGAAAGTTCTTCTTACTTCCAATATATTTTATTCTTTTGGATTAGTTTGACACCTAGAATATAAAGCTACAACATGAAAAATATCAGGTATTGAGTGTATAATGTGAAGTAACATTCCTATCAGCTTCTAAAAATCTTTTTGATTCACACATTTTTCAAATTCATCTTTACTCAAAATTTTTCTCGCTAAAATAGAAGTATAAAATTATTTGGATTATTATATCCCAAACATATTTAAAAATTCATTGGCATAACTTTCTTGAGATAAGAAAATATATTTTTCCTTTTTTTGAACTTGTAATTAAAAGAATAATGTTAACTCTCTCAGCATTGACATTTCAAAATTCATCTTTATTTCCTGATAAAACTATTTATAAGAATTTTATTCCTCCCCCCAAAAATTATATCATTCATATAAAATTAAAATTATAGTTCTAAAGTCAAAATCTTTCAAATATAAATTACTATCATCTTTTTTTAGAAAATATCAACATTCTAAAACAATTGTCAAGAATAGAATACCAAAAATGCAGAGTTTGTTTTAGCCCATACAAATCCTTCTTTAATTTTATAAATTTGTTTTCTTATTTATAAAGTATAAAACTATATGGTTTTTTAATGTAATAATCTCTCTCAATTTCACAATTTAAGAAATGTGACTTTACATCCATTTGATAAGCTTTGTAATTCCAATAATCAACCGATGAAAGAAAAATTATAATAGTTTCTAATCATGAAACTGTGGAGAAAATTTATCCAAAATACACGCCTTCCAATTAGGAATATTATTTATAAACAATCCTAGAATTGTTTCTTAAAACTTCCCCATTTTTATTTAACTTGTTTTTGTAAAAACACTGAATTATAATAAAATTTTTATTTTCTAGTCATGAAACAAGTTTCCACGTTTCATTTGTCTCAATTTGATCCAAATCTTCATTCATAACATCCACCCATTATTTTTGTTAAATATCATCTTGAATTTTATTTTGGATCAACTTTTGAGATAAGTTAAGTCTGATTTTCAAATCTTAACTTTCTTCTTGTCTGAATTGGATCCTTCTGATTTCCAATAATGTTTTTGTAATCAAATTTTTTTTATATGGTAGGAAATTTTAATGTTTCTATCCAAGATTCACATTCCTCATCAGGTGATTCATCTGAATCTTGATAAAGATGTTTTGAATTATTTTCACTATTTTCTGAAATATCAAGTTTATCCTCCTCAGCATTATCAACAAATTTTTTTAAGGAATTTTTATTTTCAATTACATTCACATCAAATGAGTCCACCATAATTTGTAAGAATTTGTTCAAGAATTTGTAAATTCTTCTATTTCATGAGTAACCTAAAAATGTTCCTTCCTCAGCTTTCTCATCAAACTTCCCCAAATCCTGATTTTTTATTTTAAATAATCATGGACTTCCCAAAACATTGAAGTAATTAAATGAATTTTGTTTATAACACATTTCTTTAAGAGTCATATTAGTTTTCAGTGTCAAAAAATATCTATTTTGAACATGTAAAATAGTACTAATAGATTATCTCTAATAGAACATTGAATGTTTATATTCTCCTGACATACTTATTCTAGTTTCCACTAATCCTATATTCTTTCTTTCTGCTACATGATTTTTATGTGGAGTATAGGTAGAACCATACTGATGTTTGGTACCATGTTTTCTTAGATAGGATTCAAAATTATTGCATGTAAATTCAGTATCGGGATCAGTTCTCAACTTTTTTTATGGATTTCCTCATCTATTTCTCACCATATTTTCTGATGAATTTGAACATTTCAATAGCCTCTGACTATTTATTCATGAACATGATGTTTTTCATCAAGGTGAAATCATCAATTAAAGTGAAAAATTATAAGTATACATTTTTTATTGATGTATCATTGACCCACATAAATAAGAATGTATAAGCTCAAGTGTTCTGGTAGATTGAATCTCAACTCTTTTATGACTTTTGTTAGTCATCTTTCGTTTCTAACAGGTTACAAAAATATCTTCTTCTATTCTTTTCAATTTTGGAATGTTTATAAAGAATTTCTTTATTAATTTTGTTCATAATTTTCAATCCAAAGTTCCCAAGTCTTCAGTGCCACATTTTTTTTCATCTTCAGCAATCAAGTAATAAGAGTTGTTGAGTTCTCCAATTTGGAAGAGATTCCCATTGATTCTTTCCCCTTTTGTAATAAATTTTTCATATTTCAAAAATTTTATAATGGAAAAACATTTTCTAAATAAAAATTATTTTCTGTCATCGAAAATTTGAATTACACTAATTATGTTATTTTTTAACCTATCAACAAATAAAACTTCCTTATATTTCCACATTTTCACTTTAATATCAGCCGTTCTAATTCGTTTGATTTTTAGGGAACTATCATTACCAAATATAACTTCTCCCCCATCATGAATTTCAACATGTTTCAAGATTTTTATATCACCTATCATATGTGATGAAAAACCACTATCATATATCCATAGTTTGTTCCTTTTTCTTACTTTCTAAGCTGTCTCAACAATAAAATCTCTTTCCCAATCATTCTTATTTTTGACTTCTTTATCTTTTACATCATAAGAAACATCTTCCAGAAGGTGTGTCATACATATTTCGACATGATGATAAATTTTATCACATCTTACACAAAATTCTTCCAAACATTGAAATTGATTATTTGTTGGAAAGTTTCTAACAACTTGAGAATTCACATTTTCATCTTTATGTATGTTAGAAAAGTTACCCATTATACTTTCACTATTACTTCCACTTTTCTCAATCCTTCTTCTGGGTAGAGATATTTTATGCCAATAATTATAAGTTCTGTGCCCATGAATTCCATAACCCTAGTGATATCCATAAAATCTTTATTTTCTATTGAATAAAGATCTTTCTCTAATGAAATTTTGTTGATGTTTGTAATTTCTTTCAGCTCTAACATACTTAGGATGTGAACCATCTTTTATTTTGAGTGAGTTTCCTACTTTTTTATATTTGATAGGTTTTTCACATCCTTTATCAACTCAATATTTCCCAACACCTTTTCTAGAACCTAAAATGTTAAAATAATCAGATGAAATATTAATTTTGGTGAGTGAATATTTCACCTGATTCTTGTATTGACCATTTTCAACAACTTTAGAAGTCTTAAATTTTATATTCGAATCTTTTCTGGAATTTTCATTCGTATTCCTTAAGTCACTTTCAAACTAAAGAAGTTTCAATTAAAATTTTTCAAATAATTCTTCTTTAGATGCAAGATTCTTACAACGATCTTCAACCATCTTTCCTTGTTGAGTAGTTATATGTTTTTAACTTAATATCTCCATGATGTATTTTTCCTACTACTTGTTGACATATTTTCTCCCATTAGAAACATCTTCAAAACCATTTTTAATTATTATAATTTATTTCTTAAGAGTTTTGTTTTTCTCCAGACATGAAACAAGTTTAATTCTAAGATGATACTCTCTATATGATTCTTAACCACCTTCTTCACTATCTGAGGAATCTTTTTTTCTCAAATTTTTCAATGAAGGTTCTTATTTTTTTGAACATTCTAATTCAGAATAATTATTTTCAGTTGAGTATGATTCAAATTTCATACTCAAAATACTTATTTTGTTTCTAGTAAACATATTCTTGTATTTTTTGGATAACCTTTTTTATTTATAATTTTTTCACACTTCTTACATAAAGTTTTTTCATCGGAATCATCTCGATATTTTCCAACCTTCTTCTTGAGAAAATTCATAAAAAATTATCCGATTCCACCACAGATAAAACATTTGAGATAAAGTTTACCTCCATATTTTCCTCTTCCTATTCTATAGTTTTTATAGATAAGAGACATAATATTATCATTAAACTCATCATCTTTTTAATCTCCATAATCACAAGGATCATCTTCTTCAACATCTTGGATTTTAATCGTTCTCATAGATTTAAAATCTACTTAGTCTTTCATATTATTTTTAAACATTGGAGCATTACTCATTTCATAATAAACAATAAAGTTATGCAATTCATCAAGAGTTAAATCACCCTTATCTTATAAATAAGAAATTTTATAATCCAACCCGTCTGAGAAGTTTTACATAAGTTTATTCACAATTGTAGAATATTCCAAAACATCTCTAAATCCTATGATGTTGCAAGAAAATTTATCTAATCTAGTAAATTATTCATCAGTAGTATATTCATCTCTCATTATAATGTCTTCATACTTACTACTCAAGATTTTTATCTTTTCTTCCTTCACTTTAGTATACCCTTCAAAAAATTTCCATCTTGTCCCACATACTTTTTTAAATATTGAGGACCATAAAATTATAATAAATATTATTCGATATGGAAATAAAGATTTAATTTCAAGCCTTTCCATAAATTAATATATTTCTATTATCAGTAAATATCACAGGACCATATTTCTTAGTAGGTGTAAAATCAATAGGAGTAGCATCAACAACTTCCAATATAAGAGATAAGAGATAATGAATCATCTTATTTTTCCATCCATAATAAATTTTTCCATAAAATATATGAATTCATGTACTATTGATAGAAATTATATTATCCATTGTAATAATTTAATAATGTAACCTTTCTTATGATACCAATTATATTTCCACAGGATCAAATAACAACTTATATGGGGGGGGGGTGGTTAATCAGTTCTTCACTTTTTATGAGTTTCAAAAAATTTAGAAACATATCCCCTACAAATTATTAAGATTTATTTCCTTATCAACTTTTAGTAAATAATCATAAATGAAAAAGTAGGAATTAAAGTAGATCACACATGATTTACAAGGTTCTATATTAGTGTGTTACCCTACATCCTCACCATAGCCACTCCCATGGGTCTATGGAAATTCACTATTATGAAGAAGTCAATAAAATTTGTGCCAACTTCCATTAGACACCTTCTATATCTAGATAGAAAAGATTATACTGAATCCTATTATTTTAAAATGTTTTCTTATAAAATAATTGAGCCAAATAAAATAATAAATACTTTTTTGATACTTATCCATAATTGCTCAGTCCGAATCCTCAGTCCGATTTGGATGGATCCGATTTTCTCAATCTGATTAAGTAAATATGAATCTTCTTTACTCAATATGATCTTCTCAAACTCTTTTCAAAAACTCAATATGATCTTTCTTAGTTCAATCATCTATATACGATATTCTCTATACAATAAACTGAATATCAATCTGAAAAACTAAAACTCTACTCAAATGCTCAAAATGATCTTCTTTAGTCGGATTAAATCAATATGAATCTTCTATCTGGTAAAAAATAATTTCAGGTGTCTAATATTCTTATGAGATCTCAATCTAAAAATAACTTTCACTTAAAATCTTCATCACTCCACATTTTCCAATCAAATAAAAGTTACAATGAACAAAATATCTGAGAAAATATTTATAGGTGACTTAGAAAACATAAGTGGTAAACATGAAAACATTCCCTACTTCCTCAAATTTAAAAAATTATGAAAAACAATCACATTTAAAATTCAACTTTGGATTCTTAAATCCTCATATGATTTATATGATATTTATAAAAAAATGAATTTCATGTTCCACCTTTTAAAATATTTATATAAAACTTATGGAATCTTCTTTTTGAGTCTTCTTCATAGTCATATCATTACAGTTTCTATTTATTTTTTATATCAATACAATTTCTATTTCTTTCTCATCTAATTATGATTTCTATTTCTTTATCACCTCATTACAATGTCTATTAATTTATAATCTCATTACGATTTCTTTTTTCTTTCTCAGCTCATTATGATCTATTTATTTCTCAAAGTCAGTGTGATAGAATCCTCATAATGATGCAATTCTCATTATGAGGATTTTTCCATAATGATGGAAAATATTCAATGAGAAATACACTTAGAAACTTTGAACTTATTCAAGCATCAACATCTTCAAAAATTATGACTTATGGACCTGATCTTAAATTTCTCGTACTTATGGATATGATGAAAACTTTTTCTTGATCACTGGAATTTATTTAATCAATACAATTCCTCCATTTCTTCAAAACATTTTATCTTCAGTATATTTCATGATTTATAATAACATCATGATAAAAAAATAATCATCTGACTTAGGATTAGAAAGTTTGAGAACTTTCTAACTCCCACATCACTTTCTTCAACAAACATCTTCAGCAACATTTTGTTTTTTTGAATCAAAACATATTACTTTCTAACTCAGTGTCTTTTTTCTTTCTTTAATTATGAAAAATTTAAACTTCCAGCAATAAAAAATTTATGCCTATGATTCTTTTGGATCTGATGATCTGAATCGGATGGACCTGAGTCCAATGATTCTTCTAATGCTGCTTAGTACAATCGTATGTGTTCAAAAAACAACTTTCTTATACCAATCATTATGAAGGATTGGGTCCAATTACTGATTAATAAAAGCATTCTTATAAAATGATTTTAGTTATCAAAAAATAAAAACTTTGTTAAATCAAAGCATCACCAAGGTTCTTCAAGTTTATCTTTGTATGACTAGGATGTGTGAATATACAGTTTTATATCATACATATCAGATGCTGGTGGGACTTAAAGATAGAAAGTTCACTACCAAGTAGGATAGGAAGATCTAGAATAATGTCTCCCTATAAAGAAAGGTTGATAGTTTCCTGCTATGATTCCACCTTTGGGGCTTATGTGTTTATTGCTCATGTGCCTCTAGGTGAGGCATGGCGTAAAAAATACTATGGAGGAGTGGAAATTAGGGGTCTTGATGTTAGGATGGATATGATTAATAGAAAAAATAAATAATGTACCTATTCTTCAGAGAAAAGGGTAAGGTGATGGCCCCAGATTTAGTTGAATCATATGGTGAGTTTGGTCAAGGACACAAAACGTATTACGCTTGAATCAATTATATTTCATAAAAAAGATTTTCCGTGATCCATGGGCTCCAGAAAAAGTCTTCCACATGGATAATGGAGGCATAGGTGTATTAAAACTTCTTGGTTTACGAGTAGTTTATGGTTTCATGAAGGAAGATTCTACAGCGAAAACCCGACTACCATTAATTGGTTTTTTGTGAAGAAATATCAACCATATGCCAAAGCATGATGGGGTAATGGTAAGTCATTTACACAAGTTCTCTACCTTTAGTAATCCAAGGAATTTTGTTGTTTCAAAATGTTGTAGAAGAGGGATTTTCTTGAGAGATATAAAATTATTCATCTACTAGATATCCTCTTCTATGGGGGGGTGGGATATACATATATCTGAAATGGGAAGCCATATTCCTGCAACCCTGAATGGGTCACAGAACCCAACTATGTGCCTCTTGTGCGTTGGTGATGGGGTCTGGTTGCACAAGTAGGTATATTTAATGTCATATTTTTTATGTAAATGGTTTTTGTTCCATTTATGAAATTGTGAATAAATTGTTGATGTTGCATGATATTTTCTTCTCCAATGTTTCATAGTTCTCAGATCCCCAGAAAACATTGATATTTAGGGGTTCCTTTTACATGGAAGTGGGTTGCACACGATAAATGAAAGTTGTGTGCAAACAATTATAGCTTCACGCAACTGCTAAATATTTTCTATAATGGGTTTTATGTATGTGCTAAACAATTGTTTTAATAAAAACCAATATTTCGGGGATTGATACATGTTTTCAATACTAAAAAATTGCCCTCTACAGAATTGGAGATAACAGGAGACCAAAAGATCAAGTTCTAAGGGAAACGCTGAATTCAAGGGTCCATTTCTGATCTGGAATGCAACTCTCTCTCCCACATGTATTAAACCCTATTGTGAAATCATGATATTTTTTAATCATCTTTTATCCAAGTAGTGAAGAGTAGCTAAAAACTAGCCGTTGAGGTGCCAAATGGCACCGATGGGTCCCTATTAGTGGAATTCTCCTTCGAGGATTTGGGGACTTATATGTTCTTTTTTACTTACATAAATCATGTTATACAAGCTTGATACCATAGGAAAATATGAATAACATGCTCCGATTTTAAATAGTTATCGAGAGAGTGCACACCCAACAATAAATTGACACTGAGCATGTCGGGGTGCCCTTCCCAACAGTTTAGCCAACCCTTAGGGCGATGTAAAATGAGGTAAAGACGAGTTAGGTCCTAAGAGGGAAGCCTATTGTCAGAAAAAATGAGGCTAAGGGGGATACTAAGGATGAAGATGGTGGGTCTTCTACCTCTAGAAAAGAGATGGACCAAGAAGGACCTTCTCTCAACATGGCGCTCAGCTCATCCGAGAGGTTGCCTGAGGAGGATCTGACTAATGCCATCATTGTGGATTTTTTAAATTTTGAACCCACACCACTTGAGGATATATATTACTCTGGGTTTTATATAATCGTTTGTAATTAAATTGTTCAAAATAGGGCATGACGAAGTGTGAAAAATATCATCACCTTCACTCTAGAGTTAGATCTAGCAAGCAAGATGGGGTTTCTCTCTCACCGACTATTAAACCTAGGAACTGGAGAGGTGGAAACATGTGATCTGCACACATTGGATCATTATTATCTAGATGAGTGGGTGTTCATAAAGGATTAATTGTTCGATTTCTCCTAGAATATGAAAAAATATGATGGGACCAAGATTCTACAGGAAACCAAGAATGGAGACGCTCGAATGGTTGAGAATGTGTGTAAGCATGCGACCATCATCAATTCTCGGGTGGAGATCATCATCCAATTAAGGGTCTATTTTGTGGTGGTCAAGGCAAAAACTGTAGAGGCAACATCACTGATGGATGTGTTTAATAATGGGCAGGGTTGAGTGAAAATTAGAGCTAACAAGGTTCACCCGGTGGCCGATGAGGAAGCAAAAGAGCTCATTAGGCTGCAAATTTTTTTGGAGACCACCCTTCAAAGGCCGATTAAGATAGAGCTATGAATTGATGATATAGGGTCATATGGATCACCAATTTGGATAAAATAAAAGAGAGTCCCCAATATGTGTGGTGACCTTACCAGACATTAGAAGATTTTTTTATGTAATTCCCCTATGTTCTTCAGTGTGTTTTTTTCTATATATCTGATCATATTAATATGAAAACCGAAAAAGTTCCCTAAGACCATGTCAGTCATGCTTAGTGTGGAAAGTAAAGGAAAAATAAAATAATGCTCATTTATATGAGAGTTACAGATAAGAGTCGAACACTCAGTGTATGAATTATTTATTAACCATCAAAAGCAACCCGACCAGAGAATCCATGGTTAGAGAAATGAGATATATTAACAACTGGATTCCTTTCTTAATTGACACTAGTGTGTAAATGGGGTAACTCCATGGTATTTTAATTCAATCTTAATGAATGGTAGTGATAATTCTCTTGAATTAGAACATCCTGGATCTTGAAAAAAGGGGGTTGACATGGAAATAGATGATGACTGCAGGACAAATTCAAAACATAGGTTCCACTATCACTCTATCATAGATAAGGATAGAAAAATCAGGTCCTTCAATTGACCATTTTTGAAACATGGGACCCATAAACATGCAATTTAGAATCTTTCGGAGCATTTTCCCATAACATTAGGTGATCCATTATGGACATGCAACATTTCTGTTATGGGGAACTATTAATATATAAAGGATGATGGGGATCCAAATCCAATGATAAGTGAAGTATGAAGATGAATTGATTGAGTTTTAAAACAGAGTTCAACACCCTCAAAATTATTCCATTATGGATTTGGGAACATTTGGTATATGTATCGGTCTAAAGAATGTTTAAAATCATATTCCAATGTGAGTGCTATCTTGGGCTCCATGTGATGGAAGAGATCAAGAAGTGTTATAGGTGATCAAAACCAAATGAGGGAAAAGGTTTCTCATTAAAGGGCCTAAGACATTTTGTAGTTTCACATCATTTCATGAGGATGTAGGTAATATAGTTTAACATATTTTTTAAGGATATTGAACATTTAGTATAATGTGTTATAGAAAGGTCGATGCATCGTACAATATTATTTTGCATTATTTAAACATTCATAGAATAGTTTAGCATATTGTAGAATGGAAATTTAACCACTGTGAATATTTCTCATCTAGTCAATGTAGTGGGATACACGAGTAAGAGACATAGGAGTGGAAGCTCATATATGAGGTTGTAAGGCCATGAGATATGAGGCTTGGATATTACTTTTTCCTTAAATGATGGGTTCAACGATCACAACCAGGATTTTTATAGGGCTCTATGTGGTTCCCATTAGTTTTCTATCTTTTTAGTTAATACCTATTCCCTAGATCAAGAAAGTAACCCGACGAGTTGGAGTATGAATTTTTCTCAAGGTTCCCCAATAGGTTTTCAACCAAGAAAAATTATGCAAATTTGGAATTGGGCTGTTTAAGGTCATACCAGTTGGACTGAGAAGTCTCAATTAGTTAAAGGTCATAATTATTATATTTGGAGTCACAAATAGTTTAATGACATAATTCTTGGACCATGGGTTGTAGATAGTTTATGTTCATAATGCTTAGATCATGGGTTGCGAATAGTTTAATGTAATAATTCTTGGATCATGCCGGAGTTTCCCTAGGTAGTGTGCAAGGAAAGGAAGGGAGGTCACCCGACATGATGAATGATCCAAGGAGGCCCCACTAAATTGGACATCCCTAAGATAACTTTCACATAGTTTAGAGTCATGATGCTTAGATCAAACTCCTAGATTAAGATTACAAATTTTGGACCATAGGGGCTCCCATTTATTTCAAACCTACATAGGGAAATTCATCCCTAACTCTTAAGACCACGTGATCCATCCTCGATGCGAGAAAAATGAGTGGTATGGATTTACCATTGATTATAGGGGATTTACCTAATAAGGGGAAGAATTGACTGACCTAAAAAAACCCCTCAAGGGTATTTCATGACTTTCAAGATCTATATCGTAGAGGGGAGTGATCAATGGGAGGGGAATAACTATTGACCATGTTGAAAAAAAATTTCAACACTAGAACCAGTCAAAGATATGGAAAACAAATGTGGGATAAAAATTTGAACAAGTTTGAAAAATGGGAACCCCCATCGGTTACCGAGGACCCTTTGAGACGTGATCCTATGATAGAAGCTGAGCCAGTGTGTCTAGGAAACATTTTCATCAGGGATATTTTTCAGATAAGGAGGATGATGACATTCCAAATCAAAGAATACAGGAAGTGTGGACATGAAAGTGGGGAATGTATTAAAAGGAATGATGAGAGCCTTGGGGGATATCCCAATACATGCTCAAATTCACTATATAAAAATATGCGTAGGTAAGGATTATTATTGTAACAGAGGGAAAAGACACTAAAACAAAATCATGGTATGGCTGGACCCAAGATAAGATATTTGGGCATCAATACATATCCCATGGGAATGGGAATCAAGACACATGAATTTCAAGGACATGGTGTGGTAAAATATCAACACTAAAAAGGTAACTTCCTAAATAGAGAGGACATTGAATCATCTCATCTTTGTGATATAAGGAATACTATGTTTGTTTCATAGGGTAAGGCTATATTTTAACATCATGTGATTTTTTTTTGTTTTTTTCATCTCATTTTTTTCATAGGTGGAATTCCATGTTCATTTTATAGGGTCAAGATATAGTTTAATATCATTTAATGAGGATTATAGTTTATTTGATTTCATATTTTTCACATAATGAATCCCATTCTATAAATTTTAAAGTAAAAGTTTAATGTTTTGTGCTAAGGATGTTGTGATTTTTAGTTTAGTATCATACATATTTGACTATGGATACTACTATTTTAAGGTCATAAGTCTCAGAAAATGGAGTGTGTGTATATTAAAAGGGATTGTGTGAAAAAAAGTAGTGACAACCCAAAGTTAAAGGAGGGATAAGGAGTCCCTTTTCCTTAAATAATTCCAAGACGAATTGTTCATAAATTTTCATGATGATGTTGAAGGAGGAAAAGTCTACATGATGAGTTGATGGTGGGGGATAGACCCATGATATATGAACCGATCATCATTATGAATCCCATAGGAATGGGAATTAATCCACATGTAGTTTTGGACCATGGTGTGGTATAAGAGTAATGCTAGTAAATGGAAATTATATCAAGAGAGGATGTGATGAAAAGGGGAAGGAGAATTTTCTTTCTAAAACATTGGGGGTGAAGATAGTATGTCAAGAAGGGGAAAAAGGGCTCTAGTGCACATAGTTTAAGGTTGTAATGATTGGAACCAAAGAAGTTTACGTACTTTTTGGATTCTTGGGTGTTGAATAAGTGTTAAAACATGACATGATGGAGAAATGGAGGCTCTACACCACATAGAGAAATCTGAAAACTCGATGAACAAATTTAAATTTCATAAGTCCTAGACTAGGGGGATACCTTGAAATTGGTTGGTGATGATTTTGGGCTATGGATGTTGGATCCACACATCCCTAAATATCCCACCAGGCATGGGGATCAATCCATACATAGTTTTAGAACATGGATTGGTAGGATACCAATACTAGAATGATGTATTCCCCAACGGTGATGACATTGAGTCATCTCATATTTGTGATATGAGGAATCATATTCTCATTACCTATGGTAAGGATATATTTTAACATCATTTTATAAGGATATTGGTTTTGGTTGATATCATATTTTTCATATGAGGCAACCTATGCTTATTGCATAGGGTAAGGAAACCGTTTAATTTTGTGTGTTGAGGATGTTGGTTTTGGTTCATCTCATATTTTTCATATGAGGCATCCTATATTCACTGTATAGGGTAAGGATACAATTTAACATCATGTTCTTAAGATATATTTTTTGGTTCATCTCATATTTTTCATATGAGGCATCATAGTTTTATATGGGGTAAATATATAATTTAAAGTCATGTTCTGACGAAATTTTTCTTAGTAGTTTAGATTTATATAGTTCATACCATCAATACTAAAAATAGTTTAAGGTCATAATTCTTGGACTATAGGGGATGTTGTTTATTTATGATCATAAAGCATAGACCCTGGTTGCTACAATATAAGGTCATGTTTCTTTGACCAATCTAGTCATAAAAAGTACTAATTGAGGAACTTGGCATTAGAGGGAGGTGTGATAGGCTCTCAATCCATGGTGATTAAAGAGTATGCTCTATTATAATAGACCTTATGGATAATGTGAGTTAATTCACATTTTAGCTCCATCTTTAATAACTTTTTTATGGGAATTATTGACATTCTAAGAGATAGTAACATTTCACCCTGGAGGAAGGTGAAAAAGTAAGAAAATATTGTTGAAAACTCTCTCTATCTTATTATCGTACCTCTTTCATTTATGAAAATATTGAAGTGTATTTTTCTTGAGAACTTCCAACTCTTCAAGAAAAACTTCCTCCATTTTATTTGGCATCTTTGGGTCATAAAAAGAGTCATTACGGGTGAAAAAACTAAACTTGAATAGGTAAAAATGCATGTGTTCTATTCACCAGGAAGTATGGGTTTTCCTGGGTAAAATTTGAGTTGTATTTAGATAAAAAGAAATGGAATTAATGTGATTTTACGAAAAATATTTTTTGTTCTAACACACTATTTTCTATATAGTGTTGAATAGGGTCTTGTTTAATGACTCAATCTTCCCATTTTACTATTCATGGAAATGGGAAGTAAGGTTAGACAAGATGTGGTTCTTGGAATAAAATTTCTTCAGCTTAGTGCTGTTGTCTATGAGAATATTGTGAGGAACCCAAAACAGATGGATGATGTGGGAGCTCATGAACTTAATCATAGACTGGGTTTTGAGTTCTTTGATGGGAACTACTTCTGACCACTTTGTTCTATCACAATAAAAAAAGAACCTACATTGTAGATCCATTATTGGTGGGTAGGGTCCCACTGCATTATGTTCCGAAACTAAAAATGGCCAAGAATGTTGGACAGTGTGGAGGAGCTCCAGTGATCGATGCAGGAAGTTAGTATGGATATGACATGCATGACACCTATGGGTGAAGTCAATGCAGTTATGGAAAATGGTGGGAAAAAAGTATCCCAACCTCCAAATCTGGTGTGAGAGCTTCAATCCTACTTGATGTGCACCATAGGATCTATCATGGAACACCTTCATGAACTGAGGTATCTCATCCCCTTATATGAAAGAGAGGATAATTACAATGAACCCATGCCTGTAGAGGGTTTTCTCAAGGCTGGGGACACTATTGAAGAAAAAATGTTCTACATGCCGATATATTCTCTCACACTAAACTTTTTTTGATGAGAGAATTATATGCTAGAGATACTCAATAAAGGGATTCATCTAATCGGGTGTTTCCTTGACTATGTGTGTGTGTGTGTGGGGGGGCGGGTGGTGTGTCTTGGCATAGAAGTACCATCATCCAGATGATACACCTATTCATTACCATCATCTGAGGTGGTGGTGGGGATGACCCATTTAGTGTTCCACAAGGATGAATAGGTTATCATGGTCAGGTTCTTCAAGGAAAAAATACCGGATTTAAAAATAATTAGATCAACCATTCTACGAACTAGGAATATGAGTCACCTTCCTATAGGATTGGAATTGGATAATTTGATGAAGATTAGGTTCTAGCAGGGGCATAAGCTATTGATTTTTGATGATGTAGTCACACTTGATCTGTTTGATGACTAGATCAGAATCTCCCTTCATGTCTAAACAGATGAAATCAATATCGAGGGATAACTTGAGAGCAATATTAAGAGCATGATATTCTACCTTGTTGTTATTTCAACCTTCTGATAATTTTTTTATAGAATGATGTAATGTTTCATAGTGATGAATGTAATACCCAAGCCTACCATGTTGAGTTTGGGGTCATTGTTCCTTCTACCATTCAGGCTCTGGGAGGCACTAGTGAAATGCATCCTCCTACATGATACAAACTGATCCACTAAGAGAATAAATTCATTTGGAAAATCAACACCAAGGGGACGTTTTTAGGGTATGGATGTGAATCCAATAATTGTTCAAGTACATGGATGTTAATGGCATTATGTGGGAAAAAATTGATATTGAACTATAGGAGGATTGTCGCATAGAATTCCAATCATCCCATCAGTATGAGGAAATTGAGGATGTACATTTTAAGGTGAAATCATGATACCATATGTATATCATAGTGCTAAAAGTAATGTAACAACTTCTACACTAAAAGGACCATTGTGATACAACTCTTCTTAATGGGGGAGTATCTAGTATTATTGTCGAGGAGCATGTGACCGTGATAACATTGTATATTTTTTCCGACCTCATTGTTCTATTGGGATAAAAGTGTTCTAAGGGACTATTATAGGGAAGTCATGTAAAGGAGCATTGATTTATTAATATTGGTGTTATTAGATCCAGAGGCTATAGTAGGTACTTTTTAATATCCTTAAAGGCAGTTTGGCAGTCCTCATATTACATGTAAACAATTCCTTTTTTATGAGCCTCGATAAGGGATTTAACATTATAAATATATTTGAAACAAATCGGTGTATATAGGACATGTGGAACTTGAGGCCTCAAAATCCAAAATATTTCTTATGGGAGGCATATGATTGATAGAATTTATTTTTTATGGGATAATCTTGATGATTCAGTATCTTATTATAATGCTGAGAAATTTTGCAGAGGTATCTATGAATGCGCACTATAGAGGGTTCTTCTACAAGTGTTGGGAGCAAAGAAAAATTAACACCTTATCAAGATCCTCAATATGGTCCTAAAACTGGTAGGATTTTATCACCAAATAATCCGTGTAATAACACACCAATATCTTGATAATTAACTGAAATATGTGTTTCATGGCCCCCTAGTAAGTGGATCCATCATTCATCAAGCTAAAAGGAATCAACTAGTAGTAGGAAATTATCTGGGGCACCTTAAAAGTGGTGGAACTCTCATCCTTGGGGTAAATTTGGATATGATTATACCTGAAGTATCCATACATGAAGGAGATGGCCTATAACCTATCTGTAACATTAATAAATAGTTCTATCATCATAGGGGGAAAACCTACTTCAAACAATGGTAGTTGAGGTTCCAAAAATCAATGTAGACTTTGATATTGTCATTCATCTTCCTGACTGGGAAAATGTTGGCTATCGGTTTGGGGGTAGTGGACCTCTATGAAAAAGTTGGCATTAATAATCATGTCAAATTTATCCGTGACCATAGAACCATGATAGGGGTTCATCTTTCTGGGAGGTTGTTTCAACTTGTGATGTCCCAATGGGAGGATAAGTTGAAGAAAAATGACCTAGGGGTAAATTCCATGCATCTTATAATAGCTCCATGAGCATAGTACATATTGTTTTTTAAATAAGGACACATAATTTGTTACTCCTCTAGTGATTTATCAACACTAATCATTATCGATATCAGATCTCATTCATTACCAATATGGATAATTGAGTCTTTGAAAAATGATTCATTCATTTCCTTTGACAGGAGGAGTTCCTCAAGAATAAAAAAACTTGTGAGTATCATTGAGAGTTGTTTTAACACATCATACTTCCAAGATGGGGGTATATTTTTACCTAAAAATGTACTTTAATTTATATGGGAACAATAGATTCCATTAGCTAAAGTTCTAGGGCCTGGATAGTTTTGTCATTAATATTCCACTAGATTGGTAGTCTTCTATGAAAATATGATGGATGAGAATAATATAGATGAGGTTAGGCAATGAATGGATGTGGCTGAATATAGAACACTCAGGGCTAAGTTGTATGTTCAACTAACACAATTAGTTATGGAGGCATGCCTGATAGAGTATCTTGGGTTGGTTGTACTTTTTGAGCCTGATGTGAGGCATACTTATTAGTTTCATTATATTGAACATATTGGTTTTACACTCTTTCATGATCATTCTAAATAATTTCATGTCCCCTTCCTATCCTACATTGATGTAGGCCAAAGTTTACTGAGGGGTTTCCACGATGTTCCTCATTGTTGGGAATTTTGAAGTGTTCCTCTAGTTCAACAACATTCACAGAGCTGTATTCTTTCTCCTCAGAAGTGGAATAGTCCATGGATGGATATACCCTGAAATCCATATTTCAACTTAGGAGGCTAGAATTTAACAATGGTGTAGTCTTGTTTCACCACTAAAAAGGTTTTATAATTCCCCATAGGCCTTCAATATCAATTCTTATGAGATTTGGGAGGCTATGGAATAGATTTAGAGGCAAAGGTTGGCCGATTAAAGGTAACCATAGGACGTTCTATCTTTCTCAATAGGGAAAAATGATACCATGTGCATGGGTGACTATATTAAAATCCAACTAGTCATTGTACATCTATGTTCCATGGGCAGAGGGATTTTCCCACTCACTAGAGCCTTCACCATCACTATCGGAGCTTGCGATGACATGTTCCACCTATGCCATGATGTCTCCCAATTTTACTATGCGACAATCGACTTGTTCATGGGAAGAATATTTGAATATAAATAATTATTTTATGTTGTTTTTAAGGATTATATTATATGAGAAGTGATCAACACAGCCTACAGGTTTAGCCTCCAAGGGTCTCCTCCATTTGAGAAAATTAATGATTCCATTTTCATCCCTAAGTACTACACATGCTTGAATTAATAGGCCTTTTTCTTCCTTTCTAGGAAAGGAAACCCGAGAGCTTGGACTTGATGAGGGGCTTGGTCCACATTCTCTTGATGAGGCTACTATGCTTGGTGAGGCTACACTAGGAGGGGATGCATCGGGTGAGGCTACACCTAATGGTGTGGTAAGGATCATCCAACAATGGGGATAGTAGGTGTACCAAATTAGGAGCCTCTGTATTAATAATGACAATTGTCTATATTTTTATAGACCTTATCACTGGAGTGGAAGGGGAACTGGGTGTGACTATTGTTTGGTCAGCTGCACGGCTTCATCCAGACACTGAGATTTTTCAAAGAGATCCTAAAATATTCTTGGATGATTTTGGGAGATGAGATTTGGGACTAGATCATCTCTAAAATTCTCCATTATAATCATATGTAGCTATTCTTAGTAAAGAGGCTTGTTGAACAAATACATGAGTCACTTCAATTGAGCAATGAAGATGAAAAGTCGATCACCGGACCTCTGTTTTTATTTTAAGAGGTCGATGATGCTTGTTTTTTATAAGGTGGAGCAGAAATGGTAAATTAACTATCTATGGAAGTCCTCTTAACTAGAAATATACCCTGTAGATAGTTGAATATACCAAAAAAATGCATGTCTTTCCAATGTTTGGACAAAGAATCAAATATTTGTTGATTCCTACTATTTTGGAGTCCCCAAAATTAGACTACACCTTGATGAAAAGTGGGTTAGATTCTATAGTGGATAACCCATCCCATTAAATAGGGTGATGTTGGGATTGCATAATTTTGGGGGTTTCTAAACACATTGTACCCATGTTGGGTAAGGATTTCCTTTAGTTGGTGTTACCACCTATCCTGTTTCTAGAGCCTCAAGATGGGTGCTGAGAGATACTACCAAATCATCTTGGTGAGTATTTTTAGTAACCAATGCCTTGATAGGATCATAAAATTTGGGAGAAGATTTTCCATGATTTTGATGTAGATGAACATGTTTCTTAGGTGGGGGGGGGGGGTTCATATATCGTTCATTTTCCATAGCCCCCAGATTCTATCTAGACTAGGTGCACAAATCCACCAAGTTCAAATTGAGAAACCCAGTTGATGGGGATGGGTGAACCAATAGAGGAGAGACATAGTTTCTTATGGAATTTTTAGGGTATAAGTACTACTTGGAAATAAGCTCAACATTGAGCCTTTTGTAGTCCTCAAGCTCTTGAATCAAGGAGGCTATCATAGGATCTGACTTGATTTTTGGTGAAACCATAGATTAGATGAATGGCTTAGATTTTCCCTTATATTTTTTATATATCGATTGGAAGGTGAAGAAAAATCATTTGGGGTACTCCCATGGATCAGTTTCTAGCACTACTGATGATTACATGTGCTTATCAGGGGGTGGGGGTGGGGGGTCTTCTTCGTATTGTGCGGCCCCTTGAGGTAGGTTCTCCCTATCATGTCCTGTGCTGGTGGTCTAGTTTCATTGATCCTAATTAGGATCAATATTGACTATATTCACTATGAGAATGACAATTAGATCACTTTCACCTTTGGTATAAGGGATGAATTTATGGAAATGCTATTTTTAGGGGGATATGGATGAAATGAAGGGAAATTTACTACCACCATACTCTAAAATTTACATGCTAAGACACCGATTCAATGACCCGATAGAGAATGGTGAGGCTCTTAACACATGTATGTTGGAGATTCTGTTGGTAGTAATTTGATTTAGGATACTAAGCTAATGTAATTGCCATGATCTCAAACTTATTACATTATTGCTGAATGACATTGTGGTACTTATTGATTTCTAGACACGTCAGCTAACGGTAATGAAGGTGGTTGAATTTTTCCCTAATATTATAGAAGATGTAGAAAAATTGGTTCATAGTGAGGGACTCTTTGACTATAAAGGTCAGATCTATTGGTGGCTAAAACACGACTGATATCTGGTCGGTGGCCAAGGGTCTCCCCAAGTACTCTTGTTCATTATTAGGGGGATGGTCCTACTCCTAGTCGTCTAAATCCCTGATTGGTGTAGGATGATATACTGGTGGTGGCATTGATGTAGATCTAACTTTCTACTAATTTACTGGGATAGGGGGATACACATGTGTCAAACGTCCACTAAATGATAGAATGTCTCTTTGAGTCTAGTCCAACATAAAGATCATGACCAAATAGGATAAGGTGTTTATTATCTCCTCATGCACAAGAGTGATAACATTCCTTTAAGAATTAATGGAGTGAACACCATAATTTGAAAGAATAAAACTAAACCCTGACATTTATTCATCTTATATTATGGAGGTATAGAGGATGTAAACTGACGATGACAAATATTGTTGCACTATAAGTCCTTAGAAGGAGACCAAAACATCCTCCACCAGTAGATACCAGTGGAGGAATTTGAGGATCTTATGGGCATTGGAATCTTGGATTGTAAGTCTTAATTGATGGGATTCTACTCATAGCTATGTAAGTGATGGTTAAGGTTCCCTCATCAAGTCATCCATCTCTTCAGAGTCTAATAGGTCATCAGTGATATGATGATTCCCATAGACTAGCCTCTGATGGTTCATAACTTCTCCATGTTTAATCTGTTTAGAGTCTCTTGGGTTTCCCACATGTGTTTTGTGACTTCCACCATGGGAACAACCCCCACAGTGAGTGTTTTCATTCTTACCCTGGGATGTTTCTTTAGAGAAGGGAATGTTTCTAGAATAGAGAGTACCATTTTTCTAGTTTGTGGTGGTGTATAGAGTAACTCTAAACTATTTTGTGGTGGTGTGGGGAAGACCTTCTCATTGGTATTCCTCACCACGAGATAGCCTGTAACAACTGTCATGAGTTCTAGTAACTAAGAGAGTTAGACCGACTTTCCTAATATGAGTATGTGGTATCAATTCTAGGTGGGAAAATATGGATCCCCATTGAGAAATTGTGGGGATATGATGGGATACTCTGGTGGTGACAAGGGCCACTAGAGATACAGAATAACCCTCTTATCAGAAAATGATTTGAGTCTTCCTCTAAAGTCCGTTATGGGTGCTCAAATCAAGGCAAACAGAGTGGGAATGGATTCAACCCACTCATTGGACTATACGACATGTCAATATTTCAACAAACACATCCTATTTTTATCACTCATGTGTAGTTCCCAAGTATTGTATAAAATTTATACATCTTGAACATCCCCCATATTCTCAGCATAGGGGAGTGAGCGGTCAGATTGATTCGAGGAGATGATCCCAAAGTGGTTTATTACTAAAATGGGGGGGGGGGTTCCCCTTTGTTTCCTTCAGGGGTAGTGGTGTTGGTGAGGTATTGATGGTTTTAGATCCCATCATGCCATGTTCCTAATTATAATGACCCCTTTTTATTTCTATAAATCACCCTACATAGGATGATCTCAGAGGGTGGGATGGGGTGTGGGTTCCCAAAAGATAATGATGTGGTGGATATTGTGGGAGGAATGTTCTTTTGAAATATTTTTGCACCAATATCCCCCTGCCTCTATGTGTATTGGTGTAAGGTTTTTAATCTATTATATCTTGAGTCTTATAATGTATATGGAATCAGCCATCATTACAGATTTGATGAAGGTGATTCTCAATCTCCAACATCATCCACTCTTTCATAAATAGAGGACAGATCCTAGGTGATAATGTCTTAGATCATGGATACCCAAATTTATCTACCCCAAGTATTAGGACAGTCTAATTCTAGTCCTATCTCTTGCATGGTGGGACCTTGTGCCGAATATCTGGATTCGATGATATGAAAATATAATGGTTCCAAAATGTTACTATACCCCATACATGAAGGATAATATTTTTACTTTGGTTTCACCATTTTTTTGACTCTTTATCACTGTATTTTCATGAAATCTTTCCATATGGTAGTGAAAACCTTTCTTATTTCCCCGCATTATTGCTTTCCAAAGGCAGGTGACTTCCATCACTCTAATTAAAGATGTCTTTTTTATTTATCAAAACAATTTTATGGGATGTTAGTTCGTCATTCCATGGATTACTCTTGGAGATCATCTCATACTCCAGGACTCCCTAAAATATTTAAGTCATGTTTGTGTCACTCAATCCCAATTCCATCTCGAGGTGGATGCTAGTTAATTACGTTGCTTCTACCTTGATAGGGAAGCAACCTTTGGTCTAAGTAGTTAGTAATGTTGGTAATTTCAAGGTATTTTTGAACATTAGGTTTGTTGGTAACATAAAAAGTATTCATATTTTGGATTTAATCTCATGTGTGAGGCATCTTAAGAATCAAAACTAAGGTACCCCTTGTCGACTATGGGGTAGTTGTCTCTAAAGGAAAAAGTCTTCTGTGGTTTTTTACCTTAGGAATTAAATGTTTACTATATGGGGTATATATTATGGATTAAGTCATAGGTTTAATTTATTATGGGGTTAGATTATTTATAGGTTTAATGTCTTGTGGGGATATGTGGGGTATAGGTTTAATGTCTTATGGGGACAGATGAGTCACATGTTTAATGTGTTGTTGGGATAGATGGGTCACAAGTATAACATCTTATAGAGATGTATTGGTAAGAGGTTCAATGTATTATGGGGATGGATGGTTCAAATATATAATATCTTGTGAGAATGGATTGATCATATGTTTAACATATTTTGGGGAAATATGGGTCAATGGTTTAATGTATTTTGGGTGGTTAAGTGTGTCCCTAGGGGGAGGTTTTTACACTTGGTATTTGTGTGTCTTCTTTGTTCTATGAACACACACTGGCCCCTATGAAAAACTATAAGATACTCATATATCTTCATAATATATCTTATTTACCTTACACTACCCATGGATAATAGTGGAAGGGGTCCCTGTGTGGCATGTTTTGTTTTATACTCCCACAAAAATTGTGGAGGAGGCCTTGTTGACATGGAAAACTATGTATTATCTAGTTTACACGAATCCAGGGTTTGGATCAAAGTTTATTAATATAAACTACGTATTTTTAGGTGATCACCAAGTGGATAGGATTAAGCCTCATCTTGATATTGAACCTCTTATTGTTAATTCTGCTATACCTTTGAAAGTTATGTTTTCACTGCTTTATCAAGTCACAAAAAAAAAATAGATATTAAACTTTGATAGTTTATATTATATATTGTTTATATTATACTTTTATTTTTTCAATTGATTTCAAAAGTTAAAGTAGTATTTATTAATATTTCAATTGAGAATTAATAACCCTTTTTGAAATATTTTAAAAGATAAAAACTTTTAAAAATATGATACTTTGGTTAATTTAGATGATTTTATTTTGAATTTGGGGATTTTAAATATATATTTTTGACATTTTTTTATATTAACTCAATTCACCCTCTCTTGAGTGTCCTAATCTGACCAACATTTGGTATCATAGGTTCTTAAGTTTTGAGTTTCAATGATTTTAAAGTTTTCAAATCATCTCAACCGTGATTTTATTTGTGTTTTAAAGATCTCAAAATTTATGTTAGTTCAAAATCTTTATTTATTTAAAAATTGTTTCTATTATTTAACATGGAAAATAGATTGGAAGGCGCTTCTACCAACAAACCTTCCTATTTAAATGGCACAAATTATGATCAGTGTAAAATCAAAATGAAAATGAATTTAGAAATCATGGGTTTTAAAATATGGTATGCTATAGTAGATGATTATAAGATCCTTGATACAACTAGAAATACTTAGGATTACCCCACTAAGAAATCCTATATTAATAATTACAAATATATGAATGCCTTATATTTTTCTCTAGGTGATGATAAATTAAATATAATTTATGCATGTGAAACAACCTTTGAAATTTGTTATACATTAGATATTTCACATGAAGGAAACACTAATGTTAAGGAAATGAGGCTCAAGACATATACTATTAAATAAGTGAAATTAAAAATTAATCACAATGTACCTATTTCTGAAATGTACCTATGGTTCAATGAGATCATGAATACAATGATTTCACTGGGAATGAAAATCACTACAAAAGAACAGATCATGAAAATCTAGAGATGTCTTCTAGAAAGGTGGAGAGGGAAACCAGTATCAATTAGGTATTCTTGAGACATCAATGCACTACCTATAAAAGAGTTGATAGGATGGTTGATGATGTAAAATGAAGATCTAAAGGTTAATAGAGAAGAATATGATGAAACTAGAAGAAATTTAGTGTATTTCAAAACCACTACATCCAAAAAAATGAAAAAAATTAAAGTTCATGATGAAAGTTCTAGTAATAAAGATTCAACAACTGATAGTATTGAGGAAATGGTTTAGTTAGCTAGGAGATTTAATAAATTATACAAAAAGAAACAGTTATTCAAAAATCCTACCTATAGAGGGAAATATGAAAATAAAGGTAAGTGGGAAAAGGATTAGAAAATAAGTGATAATAAAAATGAGATAATCTGTTATGAATGAAAAATAAAAGGAAATGTGAAGGCAGACTATCTTAAATTGAAGTACAAGAAGAAACATGAAGATAAAGATAAAAAATAAAAGAAGTCTATGAAGGCTACCTAGAGTGATTATGAGGACATATCCAGTGAATCCAAATCAACACATGATTAAAAGGTTGAAAAATATAACATGTATTTTATGAAAAATATATCTAAGTTAACCTTAATATCTCCTACACAAAATTATTACTATTATGGAGATGAATTTAAAAGTGACACTTCAAAAAATATGACTGATAAGGAAATCTTTGAATACTTAAAAATTTGTGAGGATAAATTCAATGAGCTAAAAGTTAAATATAAATCTCTCAAGAAACAATAAGACATTTCAAATACTTTTAAATCTAAACTCACTATAGAAAAAAAAGAATGATCAACTTCTTGATTAGAATACCAAACATAAACATTCTAATGAGAAATTAAAGAGGGATCTAGAAACATTTACAAATGGTAAAAATACCTTATCTAAAATTCTTGGGAAAAAAACTTGCTCCTAAATATACTATTATCATTAGTTACCAACATGAGAATTTTTTTTTTGTTAAAAACAATTTTTTATCCAACTCTGGGAAATACAGTTTTATGCCCATATTCAAAAGAATTTCTACAAGTTTCAGCATTGGATAATTTATTACTGCTTCTAACTCTTTTAGAGATAATAAATTTTATTTTTATAAAACTTTATAAACGTCATATAGGAAACCCATGAAGTAAATGTGGGTTCTTAAATCCTTAATTACTAATATTACTGGACCCAAGTAACCTTGGGTACCAAAGTCTTTTCTGGTTTTAACTATTGTGTATGAAATATGTATGAATATTTTTTGTAAGAATCTGTGGTACATAGATTTTGGGTGTTCAAGACACTTGATAGGGGACTACTATAGCTTCAATAACCTCATAAATATCGATGGTGTACGTTTCACCTTCGGTTATAAGGAAAAGGGAAATTTATTATCCTCACCCAAATCGGTAACAATAATTCAATTTTAATTTCCAAAGTTCTTTTTGATGATGGTCTAAAGTAAAATGTGTTTAGTATTTCATAGTTATTTTATGATTATTTTAATGTTAAATTTGAAAAGTATTCTTTTAATATTTTCAATTATAAGAATGATTTAGTCATTACTAATTTTAGAAATGAAAATGTTTATGCAGATAATCTGGATTCCTTATTCTCACAGAATGTTTCTTGCCTAAGTAAATTTCATAAATATTCTTGGCTTTGGCATAATAGACTAGGAAATTGTAACATTCAATATCTTATAAAGCTTACTATAAAACTAATAGTTAAGGATCTACCTAAACTGTAGTTTTCAAACGATAAAGTCTGTAGTGCCTAACAAAAAGGAAAACAACATGAAATATATTTAAAAGCAAAGATTTTTTTTTCAACTTCTCAACCTCTTGAGTTAGTTCACATGGATTTGTTTGGACCATTTATAGTTTCAAGTTTTAATGGGAAGCACTATGTCTATGTTCTAGTAGATTACTTTTCAAGGTATACTTGGACCTTCTTCTTAGCTTAAAAAAGTGAGGCTTGTTCTTATTTCATAAAGTATGCTAGATTAGTAGAAAAATTAAGTGGAATTTGAAAAAAAACTTAAGAAGTGACCATGGATGTGAGTTTGAAAATCAATAATTTGAATATTTTTCTCACAAAATGGATATATTCATAGCTTCTCTACTCATAGGAAACCCCAGTATATTGGAGTTGTAAAAAGGAGAAATCAAACCTTACAAGTGATATCCCACACTATGCTTAATGAATATAATCTACCAATTTATTTTTGGGTAGAAAATGTGAATACAAATTTTTATATAATCAATATGGTCTTAATTAGACCTATCATAAAGAAAAAACCCCATGAGATATGGAATAATAAGAATTACAAGGTTAATTAATTCATTGTTTTTGGTTTCAAAATTTTTATTCTCAATACAAAATATAATCTTGAAAAATTTTACTCCAAGAGTGTTGAAGGAATTTTACTAGGTTATTCAATCTCTAGTAAAGCCTATAGATTCTTTAATAAAAGAACCAAATGTGTGGAAGAATCTGTGCATGTAAAATTTGACGAAACAAAACCACATGAATCCAAAAACTCCTTAAAAAATATTGTGGACAATTTGAAGAATCTGTACTAAAATCCTAAATCTTCTGATTCTATTATTAAACAAGCAGCAAAATCCTGTTTTAGAAAATTTTCAGATCCTGGTTGAATGGAACCCAAACCTACATAAGAATCCAAAGATATCAACCCTTCTTTTTCTAGATCTATTAGAACACTTAAAAACTATCCTTTAGATTCTGTAGTTGGAGACTTAGACAAAAAAAGATAGACCAGATATTCTCTAAGAAACTAGGATGAACATCAAGTATTTTTGTCACAACATGAACCTAAAAACATCAATTATGACATCAATGATGAATTATGGATAATAATTATGAAGGAAAAATTAAATTAGTTTGAAAGAAAAAAGTATTGAAACTTGTTGATAGGCCCTAAGACACCTTGACTGTAGGCACTAAGTGGGTGTTTAGAAAAAAATTGGATGAAGTTAGAACTATCATAAGAAATAAGGCCGAACTATTTGCACAAGGCTATATTCAATAATAAGGCATAGACTATGAAGTAACCTTTTCAACTCTGGCCTACCTTTAAACCATTATAATACTACTAGCTTATGAAACAAATATGAATTTCAAACCATATCAAATGAATGTCAAAAGTGAATTCTGGAATGGTTATATAGATGAGGATGTTATTGTTAAACAACCCCATGGTTTTAAAAATAATAATTTTTCAAATAATGCTTTCAAATCAACTAAAGCATTTTATTGTTTAAAATAAGCTATAATAGTTTGTTATGATATGATTAACACTATTCTTATTTCCAAAGGTTTTTCTAAAGGTATATCTGATCCTACTCCTTTCATAAAAAGAATCTCTAAATATGTTTTATTTGTTCAAATATATGTTTCTGATATTATATTTGAATCTTCAGAAAATTATTTTTGTATAGAATTTTAAAAAAATGTTTCGAAATGGGTTTGAAATGAGTTTAATTGGTGAATTCAAATTTTTTCTTGGATTTACAAATTTTCAAAATAAAGAATGCATTATTTTAAATATACAAAAGATATTTTAATTTATTTGGTCTAGATAGAAATAAAGGTAGTGTTATTCCTATGATTACCACCTATAAATTTTATCTTGATAAAGATGGAAAATTAGTAGACCAAACGAATTACATAGGTATGATTGGAAGTATTCTTTACTTGACTGCTACCTGACTTGATATTATGTTTTGTGTGTGTATGTGTGCTTGTTTTCCAGAAAATTATAAAGAGTCAAACATACTTTATGTGAAAAGAATTTT
This sequence comes from Viscum album, assembly GCA_963277665.1. NCBI lineage: Eukaryota > Viridiplantae > Streptophyta > Magnoliopsida > Santalales > Viscaceae > Viscum > Viscum album. The sequence continues at coordinate 1,423,448,174 of OY728155.1, read as the reverse complement.
CAAATACCTCAAATATACTACCAACATAGGACTATTCTACCATAGAGAATAATCATTTGACTTATCTAGTTATTCTGTTGATGATTTTGGTGGATACAAGTTATATAGAAGAAGCACCTCTGGAACATGTAACATTTTGGGAAAGTATCTAGTTTCATAGTTTAGTAAGAAACAAAATTCAATTACATTATCTACTATTGAAGATGAGTACATAGATATTGGTAGTTTTTGTGCTCAAATTTTGTGCATAAAACACACTTTAGTAGACTATGGATATCAATTTAGGCATTCCCCTATAAATTGTGACATAACACGTTCTATTAACATTTCTAAGAATCTAGTTTTTACTTCAAGAACAAAGAATATGGATGTGAGTCATCACTTTTTGAGATATCATTATCAAAAAGGTGATATAACTCTTGAATTCATTAGCACAAAGAATCAACTTGCTGATATTTTTATTAAGAAATTAAATTCTAAGAGAATGAGCTACATCCAACATGTGTTGGGGATGATCAATTTTGAGTAACTCTCGATGAATCACCACTGGGACTCACTTTGGATGACTCAGTATTGAGACTCACCATTGGGAATCACTGTTGATGACTCAATGTTAGGTTTCATCGTTGTGTCTTAATGTTCTTTACTTTGTCTTTTTTTTTTCTCACATAGACTTAGAAATCATAGTTTTATTTATTTCATTTAATTTTATTTCGAATTCATGATTTATGATTTTGAAATCCCTTAATGATAAAAATCGAACCAATCCAATTCATTTTCACTTACCTCTCAGCGAAAACAAAACCTTTCTCTTCCGAACCTCTACTGTCTTCTTCCTTTGAACCAAACCCTCTAAATATTTCAAATGTATTAAGAAAAGAGTTTTTCTGAGAAGTCTTTAGATGATTCTCATCCGTAAAAGAAGAAAAATGGGGAATTGAGTGATCCTAAACCCAAACCTTTTAACCCTGACCTTGAAAACTGAGTAGTAATTCGAGAAAAGGAAGTGCATACTGACTGGAACTTATCAAGAAAGTGTCTTTTATAGAAAGTGTTACAAGAACAAGGTTGGTTTGAATGGTTCTCCAAAAAGAAGAGACCTCTATATCCGAAGCTAGTTCATGAGTTTTATCTGTATGCATATTTCATTCTTGAGGGCACAAATTATTTTTTGATAAATTCCAAAATATATTGGAAAAGGATTGAATTTTCTTCTAAGAAATGGGTTGATTGTATAAATGTAACTCATGAAGGTATTTATGAAGATAAAGAATGTAGTTCTTCACCTGTATGTGATATATTTAGTTGTGAAATAAACATAACTGAGATAACCAGTGATGGAATTCCTTGAAGACCCGTATCCACTAAATATGATAGAGAATTCCTATTGTTGTTTATGTTTATTCAGCATAAACTATGCCCAAGGAAAGGTGAATTTTCTCTTTGAAATATTAGGATTTTTATTTCTCATATCTTCTAAAAAGGGCATATGATCAACTTGTTCAGATACATTATAGTTCATATGAGTGATATCATTCAACCACATTCAACATAAAACTCCCTATTTTATTCAAAGATTATTTTTTTCCATGATCGAATTTAATGGACTGGTGAATGAAGGTAAAGAAATTTTAATAGATTGTGGTAGATTTTTCATCACCACGGCTATATGTAAAATAAAAAAGATAAGATAGAATCCTTGGAAGAAACAGTTGGTAGAAGATAATGAGAATATCTATTAAGAGTTTAGTCATGATCAATACCCCACAAGACCAAAGTATATGGTTGAACCTGGTTTAGGACAAGATGAAGTTATAATGTATTCAGATGAAAATGAAAATGAAAATGAAGTTGAGGTTGATAAAGAAAAAGAATCCACTATTAATGATAAAAGTGATACTACAATTACATGAAGTCCTAAAGGAATCACATATGGATCACTTAGCCCACAAAAATATATTCTTATAAGAGAATCTCTCTTAGGTGATGATGTTGATGAAATAGAAATTTCCAAGTATGTGGAATATTCTTGAAAAATTGAAAGCCCAGAGGAAGAATAGAATGATGAAGAGGAAGAGAATAATAAAGAAGAGGAAGAAAATGAAAATCAGGAAGATGTAAAAGAGGAGGAAGAAGTGTCTGGTAAAGAAAGGGAAAGTGATGTAGATGAATAAAGAGATGAAAAAGAAAGTGGTAAAGGTGATGGTGGATCATATCATAAAGTTAGTGATCAAAGGAATGATGCAGAACCTGAAACATTGGATTAAACCAGTTCAATAGAAAAGGAAACAGTCTTGGAACCTCAAAAGGATCCAAAGTTAGTTTTAGTTGAGGAATAATTTCTAGATGTTCAATTTCAAGATTATTTTTGTCTTGAAAATGAATAACCTGTTTAGTGGGAGAAACTGTCTTAATGATTTAAAGTTTCTAGTATTACCCCTTTTGATTTGAAAATATTATCTGAATGGGAAAAATATCCTGGATATTTCATACTGAGTTTGGACTATCCAGATTTTGATTTTAAAGAATATGATCCTAAGGGATCTCTGGTTAAAGAAGTCGATCCTACTCATAAAATTTCAGTTGAAATAGATTCAGTAGTAGCTCCCTCTTCTTCAGTTACACCTCTCCCTACTGATTATGTGAGTCAGAATGATTTAAAAGAGTTTAATGAGGAATTGTTCTTAGATGTCAGAGAGAGCCTTCAACCACAACCAAACCCAATGTCAAGTCATAGTGAAAGTGATGCTTCTATGCTTTAAGATAAATTTATCTCCCATATTCAATAACAAATGGTTTCTGAACTTCAAGAAGTGAGAATAAAAAATAAAATATTGAGTGATGAATAGGATGCTCCCATACATGTTGTTAAAGTCATTTCATCTGAATATAGAGAATCTTTGGAAAATGTTGTCAAAATTCTTGGAGTTACATCTTATGAGGATGATACACCTCAACCTCTGACACTTGACATGGATTTTTAAGAACAGTTATCTAAGAAGAATTAAAAGGTACCTCAACCTCAGCTGCTGCTTCTTCTCAGAATCCTAACACTGATTTGACCAGAACAGTAATAAGGGAAGAGCTTTAGTCTTTGATAGGTGGTGTTGATCAATCAGGCTTATGTCAAAACCAACACAACAGTAATCATGTAAATAACATAGTACAACATTAAAAGAAAGTGGACAATGCAGATCAGGAGGCCATTACAAAAAACTGGATTATTACTTTTCTAGGATTTACAAAAATAATCATATCACATATCATTTTAAATATTTGGATTATAATTTAAGGCTACCCCCTATCACCCAAGCTTTCATGGAACAAGTTAGACAACTCAAGGAGATTACTCCTACCCTTAAAATGATCATGGAAAACAAGGATGATTTTAAAAAGGATATAAAGAAAGGTGGGAAGATAATAATGGATTTAATCAACCTTTTGAAGCCCTATTTTCATGTTCAGATTACTACCATTGTAACTCCCAAGGACTTCCCAATTCGACCTTTCACTTAGAATATTCCCCCTAGTTCCATTTACCAGTCTATTGATCCTCAGTTCAGAGCATCTTTAAATTGAGAACCCTTTTCTCCTCTTCCTCCAACCCTTAAACATTTTACAATGTCTCCATCTCTAGATCATAGTCATCTGAGGCCTGTTATCTATTGAGAATGTACAACCCCTATTTCTTCTACTCAAGATCTTACCTCTACCGTGCCTTCTGGAGTTCCCATTCATCAATTATATAACTCCACCCCTTATATACCTCTTGTTCCTAAATATAATTCTTATGATATGGGAAAATAAGTCATGGATCCTTCCTTGGAGAAGAATTTATTTTATATTTTTCTTTGATAGGGATATATTTTGATGTTTTTATCATTTAATGTATTTTATTTTTATCATGTAATACATTATCAGTTCTTTCTCTCTTGTTATTCTGTTCAATTTTTTATAATCCCAAAAGGGGAAGAATAAGTATTGAATTTGGATAATGAGTTTGGTATTTAATTTTATTTTATTATGATTATATTATAATTTAACCTCTCATGATCTTTATGACATGTTAAGAAGAAAAGTTTTCTTTCTTACCTTGATCATTTTGAATGAACTGTTATGTTTTGTATAATTCCATGATTTGTGATATTAAAAATGGGGGATATTGTTTCCCCCTGAAGTTTTTATGCTAAAAAATAATGATTCATATAGTTAATTCATGTCTAATTATGTTTACTAATGTTTATATATAATATTAATATATTAAATTAGTATTTTGATTCATAAGACATGTTGGAAAAATATGAGAAACCATTAAGGTTGAGTCACCATTATGGTGGAATCACTATAACTATTAAGGTTGAGACACCGTTAAGGTGGACTCACTATTGGACATCTCACTAAAGAAATAAAATTGGCTAAGTATGATCTATTGTTGACATGGACTCACTATTGACATGTATCATTGTCAAATGTCTCATCATCAGAAAAAATGCTGAATTATGACAAAAGACGAGACATTGCTTCATCAATCTACATAAAACCTCTTAGAATTTTAACTAAGAATGAGCCACCATCGTATCAAGCTACAAAAAAACTGTATTCATAATTTTCACAATGTATGAACTATCATTGGTATGAATCACCACTAAGGTGACATAAATCTAGATAAAATTCAACATCAATTCGACCTACTGACAGAGTAACCTACCACTAGTTGACTCACCATTCCTGAATGTAGAATGCATTAAGTAAGAGATGTCGTTCATGCAACACTATTACAAGAAATCGATCATAGACACTATCAAACCTTGGCAACATTCAGAGACACCATCAGTTATTACTTTGTTATTTAAATTTAAACTTAATTCTAATGGTCTTATTTGTGAATCTTAGAACTACTAATTAATTAATGAATTTTCTTGTCTTTTATAGTCAACATTTAAATCAATATCAGACCTCAGTACGAGGAATGAGGTACCGGACCATGATCGAGATCAAGATCCTTGTTAGATGAATTGAATAAAGAAAAAAACTAATAAAAAAGGAAGTAAAAAGTCATGTTCCTTAGAATAAAATCACAATAAATGATATCTGTGGATACAAGAAGATACTGCTAAGAACTCAAACCATAGAACACTTTGCAGCAATAAACTAAGAGAGGATAAGAACTCGTTGAGCATATAAATACCTCACTGTAAATAAAAGACATAAGCTCTCATGATGCTCTGTTGTGCTGTCTATTTCTGAAAGTCGACTCAAGATGAATTTCAAGTCAACTTACAGAAGTTTCCAGTTTCATTGCCTATCACACAAATATTTATAAACCTCTTCTCTATAATTTTCACTAATTGTGTACTTTTTACATTACAAGCAGTGTGTGTCTTATCTATTCTATGAACACACACTGAATACTATGAAAAAATGGTAGATACACATATATTATCACAATCTATCTTCTTCACCTTACACTACCCATGGATAGTAGTGGAATAGGTCCCTATGTGGCATGTTTGGTTTTTTACTCCCATGAAAATTGTGGAAGAGGTCTTATTGACCTAGACAGCTATGTATTCTATTTTTTACCCTAATCTAGGTTGTAGATCAATGTTTATTCATATAAACTACTTAGTGGTAGGTGATCACTAAGTAGAGAGGACTAAGTCTCATCATGAGACTTAACCTCTTGTTACTAATTCTATAGTGCCTTTCAAAGTTCTATTTCCACTACTTTATCCATTCACAAAAGAAAACATTCATTTCACTTTGATAGTTAATATTAGATAGTGTTTTTATTAGAAACTGATTTAGTCAATTGATTTTGAAAGTTAAAATATTATTTATTATTATTTCAAATGATAATTAATCACTCTTTGATAAATCTTTTAAACTATCAAAACATTTATAAATCTTCTACTTTGGTTAATTAGGCCCATTTTATTTTAAATTTGTGGACTTTTAAATAAATCTTTTAGAAAAATAATATTATAGGAACTAAATTCCCCCCCCCTCTTGAGTGTCTTACTATGACCAACACATATATATCATGAGAATACCCTTATGTAACTAGGAATTACCCTTATAGAAAGGGTAAAATGCCTTTTTGTAGGATCCAACAATAGGGAAGTAAAAACAAAGAATTATAAACTAATAAAAAATATATAATAAAGAATATAATAAATAAAAACAATATTTTTAAAGAAAATTCATTATTTTTCAATCCAAGAATTACATTCATGAAAAATTTAAAAAATATTCACCTTTAAAATATAATAATTTAAATATGATGGTTTTCTCACAAAATAGTTCATTGAAATGGGACTACATACATTTTTTCTAAACAATACCGACAATTTTAAAATTAAACAACCTTATTCACACTATTGGATGGATTGCCCAAAGTATGAATCTTAGTGACACATAATGTCCCATTTTTAATGAAATCCATTACAAAATGTATTTTCATTTCAATATATGTTGATATCACTTGCAAAAAATGATTTTTAGGAAGATGAAATGCATGATGCATTTCAAAAAAGACATCAGTATTACCTAAAGATAAAGGGAGTTCATTAGCTAAACCATTATTCCAAATTGGTTCTTTGATCACTACATTTGATGATATGTATTCAACCATAGTGGTGTAAAGGGAAACAATAGATTTCATAGTGAATTTACACAAAATAAGACTTCCATTATCCAATAATACATAACCATTAATAGATTTTATTGTGTATAAATTTGCAGTATAGTCTTAATCAACAAATCCAAAAAATATATTGTGTATAAAAATCAAACTTTTCAAAATAAAAACCAAAATTAGATGACATGGACACATACCTGATAAACCACTTTAATTCATTTTAATGGCGATTTCCATGAATTCTCATAAACTTTTCCAAGGTACTAGAATGAAAGGAAATATATATATGAGAGAAAATCACAGAATACATAAGGCTCCCTAATATGTGTTCATAAGGGGTTTTACTCATAAAATAAATTTAAAAATCACTATCAGGTTATTGGGATAATGAGAACATAAAATTGAGACATAATAGGACGTTAACAACTTTTAAGTTTTCTAAAAAAAAACTTTTTAGTGCCTTCTTGATATACGAAAATTGAAAAAAAAATAGTACCCTATCATTTATGTACCTAGTGATTTCCATACCAAGAATTTTCATAATTTCCTATAAATTATTCATTCTGAAGGAAATTTGAAATTGGGTTTTCATTTAATTTATTAACATAAATCATTTTCAAATTATAATCATATCATCAACAAAACGTAGTAAATAAATAAAAATATTCTTGGTATATTTAAAGTAAACACATGCATTTTATTTACTAATAGAAAAAGTATTTTTAAGAATAAAAGAATCGAACTCCTTATACAACTTCCTATATGATTTATCAAGGTCATAATTGTATTTTATTAAAAGGAACACCGTATTTAAATTTAAAATAATTTAAAAATCCATCAGATTGTCTCATTTTAATATTTTCACTAAACTTACATTTTTAAAAATGTATCTTTTAGATCCATTTTTCATCATGAAATTCATTTCAGGTAGAAAAGTCTAATAAAAATATGGTGGAGTAATACTTTAAATTAGGAGAAAAAATATCATTTTAATAAATTCCTTCATGTTTAAGAAACTCCTTCAAAAAATTATATATTTTTATTAAATTTTCTTTTCACTAGTGTTGTACACTTTCTCATTAGAAACCCATTTATAATATATAATTTTATTTTTTAGGGTAATAGACAATTTTTTAGGTATATTTTTTCATAAGTTATTCCATTTAATCTCTCATAGAAAAAATAAACTACCATGATTCAACAAAATTAAGGGTTTTTTTAAAAATATTGGGCTCAACAATACTTGGGTAAAATCATATATTAAATGAAAAAGATGTAACATCAGGCTTGATAAATAGGGATGAAGGCCTAATAGTTCTTCTATCCCTATCATGATTCAACTAGTAGTTTCTTAAGTCACAATCTCTCTAATCCTAAAAATAATATTCAGATTCACTAGATTATTTTGGTTTAATGTGAGCTAGATAGGGTGTAATAGTGAATTCAACTTCGGGTTAAGGCTACATTTCTTGCTATAATCTAACCTCAACACTTGTAGGTTCATATATTTTATGCTGAATAGGATTATATGACTACTATTTATTAGTATAATCCCAAAGAAATATTATAATGGATAAAAATAAACTTATAAAAATTAGGCTTATCAACCCAAATCCTATACCATTTTACAGTATGTGGTTTTTACACAAAAACACATTTCATATCCCTAGGATTATGTTTATCAAACTTGCAATGAGCATCAGTAGTATAATAAGAAACTATAAGATTTACTAAACTGGGGGTGTCGTAGTTGACATCTCTTTAAGTGTTTTAAAGTCAATGGAACTACATGGTCATATACTATTTAGATAGATAACAGTAGTAATAACTTAATCTTAGAAATTCCTTGGAAGTCCAAATTATGAGATCCTGATTCTCACTATTTCTTAAAAAATTATATTTATTATCTCCACTATTAAATTTGGTTTTGGGATATCCACAATAGTTTTATGATTGAGAATACCTTTAGAATTATAATAGTTTAAAAATTAATTAAAAAAAATACTCTATAACATTGTCTATTCTAATTGTTTTGAGTTTTTTTTCATGATTTGTTTTCAATACAATATTTCAAGATTTTTAATATTTCAATGGTTTCAGATATAAGGACCTAACTTTTAACATTAGATAATCTTGAGGAAGTAAATAATTCCTTCTATTAAATTTTTGTATATTTTTAGGATTATAATTTTCGATAATTTGGTCTAATTAATTACAAAACCATATATATAAAAAGTGTAAAGTTATGATCAATATCTATTTTTTCCATAATATAAAACCAGTTAAAAATCCAATTTTTTATGAAAATCTTCACAACATTCAAATTGACCTCTTCTTTTCCCTTACCCGTCCTTAAACCCTGTGATTTTTTTTAAAATGTGGTATGAGCACAAAAGGTTTGTAAGGGACAAAAAAAGAATAATTTTATTAGTCCATTGAAAAACATGAAAAACCATGAAATTTTTACCTTTATATGAAACTTATTTGAGAAAAATTTAAAAAATCAAATTTTCATGATAATCACACACACTTTTTTCTTACAGAAATCATTTAAAACCCATACCAAGAACATATAAATCATATAGGTAACATGGTTCATCATAATTCATATCAATCTTAAAAATTTAATAAAAAATATGATGAACATCCATATCTAGAGTACCCAATGTAATGGAGGGATATCATGGACCCAATCATACATCGTTTTTGACGAAACCACCAATCCTAGGTTTATAATAGAACCCTCCATCCTTGGTCTATAACCAAACAAACCATCCTTGGTTTATACTGGAACCACCTACCATCATAAATAATTCCCAGGAATAATAATAAAATATTTTATCATGAAATATTTCATTTTCATCATAAAATACTTTAAATACTCTTTTAATCCCATATAAAAAACTCTTTAGGATATCAAGATACACATTTTCAATACAAAAATACATTTAAAAAAACCAATTTTCAGTACCAAAATAGTTATAAAAAATGGAGGAGGGTTTTAGTTAGAAGTAAACATTAATTATTATAAATTCATCCAAACTATAAATAATTTTTATAGTAGAGGGAAAATTCATTTTATCCATACACATTAAAATAGAATGTTCTTTTTTTTTGTTAGTGAAAAATGTCCCACATTCCATTTAAAGATTCCATTTTCTTGAAAAAATTGAAGGAATGAAAATAATATACTTTATAAAATTATCATGTCTATATAGTAAAATTAATAAAATAATTTTAAAAAAATGTAAATTTAAGAAAAATTGAGATTTAAGGAAAACATTAAAAACATATTTTTTAAAGAAAATTCCATTTCAACATTGGAAATATTTGAATCTTATGCCCCATGAAAGAATAATATTGAAATGAAAATTAAATATCACGAAAATAGAGAAATTTATGATATAAAATATTGTATGGGATATATATATACCTCATAAAAGAATATAGGTTCATAACATCAAAATATTCCTCATCGAAAGGAAATTGAGACGAAGTCCCTTACCTTCAGTTAGATTCATCACACCCATTCTTTATATTCATGAATAATAAAATTATGATAATTATTTAAATCATTAATAAATTTTATCAATTTTGTTTTTACATTTATTTGACTTATTACCATTTTATATACAATTACATAATAAATTAAGCATATGTCTGATGTTTTGATGATACTTGGATAATATATCCAAAAATAACTTCGGTAGGTTGACTATGGTAAAAGAGAACATTATTTAAACATATATCAAATAATAATCTTGAATTAATTATCATTTTTATAAATAAATTATAAATTTTAAAACTAATCATGAAATATGGTTATAAAAAATGAACTACGCTATGATAATAGATATGGTAGGCTATACATATGCATATGTAACATTTACATTTTTCACTGATAATTATTTAAGGAAGTTATATATTATTTTATATTTATATAATTATAATAATATCAAAAATAACATATTAATTCATGAAATATACTTATATATATCATCCATATGATTTAGTGATGAAAAAAGAGTCATATCGCCTCGTGTAGGTGGTAGTCTGGACGTACTCACGAACAACATTATAATTTTTAGTGTAAGAATGAAAATGATATATTGTATTTTAATAATGATAAATATGTTAGTAATATCATAATTATTTCATGTATATCACATATATTCATAAAATTTATCATTATTACATTCAATGTAAAGTGATAGTGGAAAAAGAATCACACCTCCTCATGAGAAGGTAGTTCACTGTACACACAAGTGATGCTATCATATCCACCATAGAATGAAATGTAAGAGGGTATATATGATATAATAACTCAAAAAAAATATTATAAAAATATCATATATATAGTAAAAATATATCATTTTAACAAGCAGTGAGAGGTTACGATGGAAAACAAATGACATTGGATCGTGAGGTGGTAGTTTTCCGTACACACGAATAATGATTTTATATTCCATTTGATGGAAGAGGAGGTGGATTTATGTTATTCCATAAAAATAACAATATTTCAAAATATTGTATAAAATTTGTTTTATTATATAACCAAAATTTAATAATATTTTAAGGAGTTGTAAGAAGATATAAAATAAAGATGTTCGGTTTAGCAGGACACATCTTCTTTAGGAAAATTCCTTATATAAGCACCAAAATCCATTATAAGATGGATTTATAATCAAAAATAATGTATCTAGGTCCTGGGTACAAAATTTAGTAATGTATTTGGGTAGGTATTTTTTGTAAAAAATTGATTTTAATGTGTGAATATGAAAGGATAGGGGTAGCCTTTTATAAGTGAGGGGAGTGGCACGCTTGTAATTTTTGAAAATAGAATGGCGTACCCTTATTTTTGACATAAAAAAGCCCCCTGTTTCCAACTCTTTCGCCAGGGCGCGCACGTCCGTCTGCTCGAGTGTGACAGGTGTGACTTTTTGTTACCATGCATTCCTGATTTCCAAAGGCTGGCGGCATCTACTCCCTGTTTGGGGACGTTTGTTCCTTGATCAAAATGGAATGTTGGGATGTCTGTTCTTCCTTCCATGGATTCCTCCTTAGAACTCATCACCTAGTCTGGGTCTCCCTCATAGAATTAATACGTAGTTCGTGAAGCTCTTCCCAGTTCCATGTTTTCATGGATGCCGGTTAACTACACTTCTTTTGTCAAGACATTCCAAGGGATCCGGTTAGGGAAGCAACCTTTGGTCAAGGGAGTAGTCATGATGGACATCACTGGCGTGTCTGGACGCTGGGGATTGGTGTGTCTTTCTTCTATCCCTTATTATAGGGCTTCTTGAGGGTGCAGAAGCCTGAGTCATCCCACATCAAATGCGGGGAATCGTATTCCATATGCATGTATCTGAGGTTTTCCTCAGCTTCCCATGTTTAACACAGGGTATGCCACAAGTTTAATGTCCAGCGGGGATGGATCGGGCTGATAAGAACACCGATTAAAGTGGATCAGATTGAGTAACCCCCTTGAGGGAACAAAAATATTGGGGCCAACACATGGGAGGCTCCCCGAATGTTGTAGAGAGGAATGAGATGGAATGATCTCACTGGGATGTGGTGACCTGGGTAAGAATCAGGATGAACGATGGTTTTTGGCTTGAACCTCATGAAGGATTCCTACGTACCATGCCTTGACATAGATCAAAGTCCGCGTAGTTTGGGAATATAGTTTAGCATCATGCGAGATAAGGGAGAACTGACATGAAGGAGGATTAAAATAACTAGATGGTGGGCTTGAACCTCGTGGAGGTTTCCTACATACCATTCCTTGACATGGATCAAAGACCATGTAGTTCAAGATGATGTGTGTCAGAGAACTGATGTAAAGATGGACCTTGGTATGATGGGTGATAGGCTTGAACCTCATGAGGCTTCCTAAATACCATGCCTTGACATGGATCAAAGTCTATGTAGTTCGGGATGATGTGTGGGGCTTACACTCTAGGCTGCCTATGGTGGGTATGGGGTCAGTGAACCGACGCGAAGGGAGCATGGGTCCAGGTGGGTGGTGGTCTTGAACTTCACGAGGCTTCCTACGTACCATGCCATAGCATGGATCAAAGTCCACATAGTTCATATGGATCACAATGGCTTACCGCTAGATTGTAATACAGTTTAACGTCATGCGGGACAGGGGTGTATGGGGCTTACACTCTAGGCGGCCCATGGTGGAGTTTGGTGAACCGACGTGAAAGAGGTAGGAACGACATGGTGGTGGGCTTGAACATCTTGAGGCTTCCTACGTACCATGCCTTGACACGGATCAAATTCCACGTAGTTCAGGTTGTACAATTTAACATCATATAGGATGAGTATGGTGTCGGTGAATCGACATGAATGAGGACCTTGGTCTAAGTGGTTGGTGGGCTTGAACCTCGTTGAGGTTTCCTACGTACCATGCCTTGACATGGATCAAAGTCCCCATAGTTTAGGAGGAAAGGGGGCTTGTAAAACTGAAACAGAGACGGTCGGGGCCAATTATTGTTGGGATTGAACCTCATGGAGGCTTCCTACGTACCTTGCCTTGGCACAGATCAAAGTCCATGTAGTTCAGGTTGTACATCTTAACTTCATGTAGGATGAAGATGGTGTCAGTGAACCGACGTGAATGAGGACCTTGGTCCAAGTGGTTGGTTGGTTTGAACCTTGTGGATGATTCTTGCATACCATGCCTTGACATGGATAAAAGTCCACGTAATTTATGTGGTACAGTTTAACCTCATGTAGGACGAGGATGGTGTAATGGTCGATGATTACTCTAAGCCCACGTGAGTCATGCTCGGTGTGAGAAATATGAGGCAGCAAAGGTCTGATGACCATGTTGAAAAAGGTACATTCTTGGGAAGTGAAGAGGAATGAGGCTTACGCTTTGGGGAGGGACATGGTGGTGGGACTTACTCCAGGGTGGAGGCCCATGGTTGTGGGGCTTGAACCTCGTGGAGGCTTCCTACGTAGCGTGCCTTGACATGGATCAAAGACCACATAGTTCAGAATGGGTCGTGTTGGCGAACCGATGTAAAGATGGACTGGGGGTCCGATAGATGGTGGGTTTGAACCTCGTGGAGGCTTCCTATGTACCATGCCTGAGCACGGATCAAAATCCATGTAGTTCAGGATGATGTGTGGGGCTTACACTCTAGGCTTCCCGGTGGATGTTGGTGAAACGACGTGAAGGAGGTCGGAATGACTGGGTGGTGGGCTAGAACCTCATTGAGGATTACTACGTACCATGCCTTGACATGGATCAAATACCACGTATTTCATAAGAAAAGGGGCTTGGCAAACCGACACGGAGACGGTTGGGGCCAATGATTGTTGGGATTGAACCTCATGGAGGCATTATACGTATCATTCCTTGACATGGATCAAAGACCACGTAGTTCAGGATGGGTGTGGGGCTTACACTTTAGACTACCCAAGGTGTTGGTGAACCGACATGAAGGGGTTCAGAACAACCAGTTAATGGTGGGATTAAACCACTTGGAGGATTCTTACATACCATGGCTTGACAAGGATCAAAGTCCTCATAGTTCAGAATGGTGGATACAGTTAAACGTCTTGAGGGACGGGGATGGTGTCGGTGAACCAACATGAATGAGGAGCTTGGTTCAAGTAGTTAGTGGGCTTGAACCTAATGGAGGCTTCCTACGTACCATGCCTTGACATGGATAAAAGTCCACTTAGTTCAGGTGGTACATTTTAATGTCATGTAGGACGGGGATGGGTGTCATGGTTGATGCTTACTCTAAGCCCACGTGAGTCATTCTTGGTGTGAGAAAAAAGAGGCAACAAAGGCCTGACGACCATGTCACGAAAGGTGCATCCGTGGAAAGTGAAGAGGAATGGGGCTTGTGCTTTGGGGCAGCCCATGGTGGTTGGACTTACTCCAGGGTGGAGGCCCGAGTTCGACAAAGCGGAGTGGGAGAGGGACTTGGGATCGAAGAAAGGAGGAGCCTCATTCCCTGTCACGCCCTTCGCTGGCCTTGACACCGAGGAAGTGAGGAGGGGCAGGGGTGCAACCTCCTACAAGAAAAGATAGGGGCTTACACCAAGGTTTCCTCCCTTCCCCATGGACAAATTCCACTCCTTTATTCTAGGTTTGGAGGCTTTTTTGTATGTGTAGTTCCTTTGATATATACTAAAAAAATATTATGTTTTATTAGATGTCTCAAGAATTTGTTATTTACAATTTAGTTTATTATATATATATATATATATTCATACTACTGGTATTTATTCCTATTTATTACATTGGAGATATGTATCTATTATTGGTTGATATAGTCTAAGGCCTCCCATATTTTAAGATATGCCTACACAGTGCTAATCACTAGCCATTGGCCTATTAGAGGTGGGTTGAGGTGTTATTATTAGCTTACAACTTGCTTGGGATGGGCCCCAGTGGGTCGGGTCATGTCTTTGTAACTTGTTACATTCTAGTAAACCCCACTTAATTTTGACCATAGGTAAATAGTGAAATTTGTGTTGTCAAAGTGAATGGTATCATTATATTTCATGTATTAACTATTAACTGAGAAACAAGAGTCTAAAGTGAATAACGAACTTGTATCTAGTGTTCATGTTTTATAAAATGTAATATCCAATATAAAATACATACAGAGTCCCCTATAAATGTTTTGTGGGTGGTCATAAATAGGGTACATGGAGTAGTATGTACACACCATGTAACTCATTGTAACTCATGTAAACTCATGTATGGTACACAAGATATATGTGTGTTGTGTGAGTCAATACACATATAATTAATTAATTAAATACCTTACTACATGTAATGAAGAAGTATATACACATTTTGTGATAGGTTTTTTCATATTAAGTAAATGCTGAGTGATTTTTGACAACTCATCTATAATTAAATGGTCTAATTAATTCTTTTAATTATAAAAATACATGAAATTTATGGTTATTATTGATGTTATGAACTTCATGGGCATCAAAAATGGTACGTGCTATGTATATTCAATAAATGTCATTTTTTTATAACTTTTCTGCAGATTATACATCTTGACAAATAGAATAATACCCCATGTGATATCACAACACTCAATGTAGGAAGACATGTTGTGTATGTAAACAATACATGATAAGGACTATACACCATAAAAGTCATATGACATGCATGTGATAGTACATAGTGTGGAATAAATAAGGGTACACATCATATTTCATATAGTACAATTTATCTATATTGAATCCTAAAGTAAATTTAAAATTTTACTATAAGGGTACATGAAGTGTGATTAGTCGGTAGACACAAAATAATAAAATTTTTTAAATTAAAATTAAAAAAATTTAATTTATTTAAAATTATAGATAGTGATAATGTAAATGACTAATTATATGGATAATTTTGATAATATGTTAATTAGTTAATAATATATTTAATTAAGTTAATTTTGGAAATCTATCCTAATAAAACAATTAAGTGAAACAAATGCATGCAAGTTTAGAATCACGGTCATTTCATTTTGTGGAAGATCAAGAGCTTGGATGACCTATGTATATGATTGGTTTCTGTTTAATTTAATTATTTATTACATGTATTTTTAAGGAAAATTTATTATTAAATTCCATAATTTGATCTTTGTATTATCAATTCCTACTTATTATGTTTGGGCCTATTTGTTCATGGATTATTTTATATATCCCTAAACCCCTGAAACGACTCACTTGTGATTGGGTAAAAATATAAAAAGGAAGGAGATCCATGTGATAGGAGATTGTTCAAGATTGAGCTAAGATATAACTAGCCAAGAAGATACACATGACAAAGGTAGAAACTCAATATAGGTACCAACTTAAGGTATTATTACCCTAAGGTCAAGGTATTGTTTATCTTCCACTATTTAAACCAACGAATAA
Organism: Viscum album; assembly: GCA_963277665.1. Lineage (NCBI taxonomy): Eukaryota > Viridiplantae > Streptophyta > Magnoliopsida > Santalales > Viscaceae > Viscum > Viscum album. The sequence goes on along the minus strand of OY728155.1, from coordinate 1,423,431,634 downwards.
TAATATTCTCATGATGAGATAACATGTTTATTTTATTTTATCAAGTGAATTATTATTTATTATTTATATATTGAATTTTTTATTTTATTTTTAAAAGTGATCACAAATAATAAATGAATTAACATGCCTATAATATGAAATAAAATAAATCTATTAAGTGTAAATTAATTTATCCTTACATTTGTTATTAATAAATTTTTATTGAAAAGATGGGGGCCAGGGATTAAACAGGTCAATGGGGTCTCAAATAGTTGATCCCTATAACATTGGCTTTGAAAAGACTAAAACACTCATGGGGAAGGCATCATATTATAGTAAAGATGATAAAAGGGTTATCTAGAGTGGCCTAGGAATCTATGATGTTAGAAAACTTTTTTCCTCTCTCAATGTGTGGTTCCGATCCATGAAACTGTTAGAAAAACTTCCGAATCTATAAAATAAATAGGTGATAGTCCAAGGGGTTGTGATAAACTCTTAGATAGACTTATGGATGATAATGGAATCAGTTTCAACCTATTCTAATATAATACTGTGATAGAGTCACAAATCCAACCCCTTGAGCATGGAAGAGGCTTCTGCTATGAGGTAATCCCCCCTACCATAGAAAAAACTAAGAGTGAATATGATGGAACTAGCCAAATCATGAAAATATCCTCCTCCTAGCATGTAACCATTAATACTTGAAATATAAATATTTATTTTTATTCCAATATTGAGAGGGATCCATCACACCCATTAACCATGCAGGGATAGTCTTTGAACCACTGGAACGAAACTCATGTCATCCAAGATTAACCAAAAATAGGGGGAGAGCTCCCACTGCTTTAGACATTTCTAATTAATTATGTAAATTAAATATATTAATAAAATTCTTGTAGATGATAAAATTAAGAAAATTTATCAATATAGTTTAACAAAATCCCTCATATAAAACTTATAAGTAGGATATTGCCTTCTATTACTTGATTTATAATGAAAACATAAATCTAATTTTTAGTTTAGACCTTGGTAAAAACATGTATTTATCGAGGATTTCTAATTAACGTTTTGGTCAAAATTAATTGAGTCATAATTAAGGGTATTTTACCTTGAAATTAATAGTGTAACATAGAGGCAAATATTGAGTAAACCCTTGCCCAAGATTCTAGAATTGGGGAGTCCACTCAATAGATAAAGGAAATATGAGTCAACATAGTCGACAATAAAACTTACATAAAGGCCATTGATTAATTTATCCAACCACTTTTCTAGGATATGATTAGGGGAATATGATTTCTTACCAACATTATATCCACATGATAAGATATTAAGAATATAATAGTGATGAATATTGGGATTTTATTAAAATATGGTTGATTAATAAAATTAATTGATTTTGTTGCACTTGTTAATAAATATAATGTACTAAAATCTACCTTATTTGATGTATAACAATACAATTAATCCAACCACAACATAATCCCCATGATTTGTTGTATAGAAATAAAATATCCTCACCTTTATTAGCTTTGAGGAGTGGTATATGATCTTTCAAATCATAATATGGAAAGAGAGGATGTTTCACACCCTACAGTCCCCATTTCCTACCGAGCCCTCTATGAAGGAAATTGAGGAGGAGAATTTCATCTTCTAGATACACTATTATGATTAATTTTATTTGAAATGACTTATTTTATCATCCATAACTAGTGAGATCTAGAATCATCAGGAAGAAATGGATGTATAACTATGTTGTTTCAAGTCTTTGATATTTATCATGAGATAGAAAGCCCCGAGTTGTACAATATCTCATAGGTACTCTCTTTTTGAATGAATGGAGAAGGTTCTCAAAATGTACCTCATATAATTAATATGAAAAGCTACATTTAACATTTAGAAATCATAGGTTTCATGTTACCCAAGAAATTGTTCACAAACCTAATACTTTTCCCACTTTAATAAATATTATTTAGTTTTATTATATATTTTAATATGAAAAATTTATATAAGTCTCTCCCAGATACCCTAACACTAATATTATAGTTGGATAATTAAATTAACCATGAAAAATATTAGGAACTTATAGTTAAAAAGATGAATAGAAGGACACAAATCCCTAAAATAATTCCAAATCCAAGGCTCCTTCACACTTACCTACTAAGAGGAGAATAATCAAGTGAAAGGATAAAGAGGAGGGTACCTCAGGTTTTTATCCTGGAAAGAATTTCCATTGGAAGAAGAATTATGCATTTGGTAAGAAAATTGTAGAATATTGAGGTGCATTAATTATCAAATTTAATCTTTCCATTTACAAACATTAGGGATTAAAAACAACTAGTCATACTCACATTTGTATCTAAATATAGAAACCAGGTAAATACATGAAGAATAAAACATTTGTAGCAGATATTTGAGATGATAATGGGTAAAGACTAGTTATAATGGATATTGGAAACTACTATCTCACTTTATAGATATGATCAATTTTAAATTTAATGAATTGTTATTACATGCCATGCGTTACCAAAAACACAATATAAATGTCTAGTTTAGACATGGATGTCTTTATTTTTATGTCTATAAATAAGAGTTGAAATTTTTATAATGTTATAATATGTTATGTTATGGTACATTTGAATAAAATACTTTCAATACTAGAATATAAAAATTAGGCATTGGAAATAAATATATAATATGTCTCACATAACTCATATCACCCCCACTTTTGGCATCACTGGCTTGGTCTACCAAAAAAGAATTATATATAAAAGTTATATAAAGAAGGTTACTTAGATTCATTTGAACTAAAACCCTTGGATATATTGTGTACTTTATTTCAATGGAAAACAACTAAATAACCATTTAGTATAAATGGAAAAAGCTTCATAGATCTTTTATAATTTTCTCACACATATGTGTATAAACTTTTTATAGTTGATGATAGAGGTGAATTCTCTTACACCATAACTGCTAATGATGAATTTAGTAAATATAGATATGTTTATGCAATGAGTTAAAAGTAATATTCCTATGTTAAATTAATGGAATACATGAATAAATTATAGGATATAATTGGTAAGAAGATAAATAAACTATTCTCATACTATATATGAGGCTACCTTAATCAAGAGTGCATTTATTATCTATGTGAGTTTGGGATACTATCTCATATCACTTATCCTTATATAATATATTAGAATGGTATTAGTGAAAGGATCAAACACACCTTATAGGACATAGGGAGATCATTTATGAATCATGTGAGTCTTATATTTTCCTATAAACTACAATACACAAACTAAACTAACTTTCAACTAAGTGGTAAATAGAATCCCATATGTGTTGATGTTGTTGAATTTATGAATCCTATTTATTTCAAATTTAAAAATTATGGCTACCTAAAAGAGAAACTCCAAAAGAGTTTTTGGTCATATGTTGTACCATAGCATCAATGGGTATTCAATTGGTGGTAGGTTGTTTAAACAATACAAATTTTCCAATAGTGGTGTTTTTATCAGTGGTCATTTAGTGAAAAATATTGAATGAATGTTACATGTGTTTTTCTTGGTTTTATCATTTTATTGATGTAAAAGGGTGAATTAGAATCTTTATCATATTTAGAGACAAGGTTCCAATTTATATAGAAGATAATCATTCAATATGTTTCAATAGTGGGTCGTTTAAGAATCTCAAATTGCGGTGTAACCAAATGACCAGCTGGATCCTACTATAAGAGTGAGGTGGGACCACCTGACCTAGTGAATGATATTTATTATTTATATATGAAATGAATGATAAAATAATATCTGTTGAGATTAAATTTTTTTTGTAAACTTTATATAATTTGATAGTAATTGAAATGGTAGTGCTATCTAATGAACACATATCATAATAATCAGAACCATGCAAATTAATCAGGCCATTTCTTTCTTTATCTATTTTTTAATAGTTTGAATGTCCATTTAAAATTAAATGGGGTGTGTATATGGAATAATTTATTTTTTATAATTCCCATGAGTGTAATCAAATGATATTTCACTCTATATATTACGTAAATAAATAATATTTTTGTTAGATTTTTCGAGACCAAAATCTAAACCTAAAAAAATGAAATGTATTTAAATAATGATATAAGTATTAAACATAACATTTAAAAAAAAACCATTGAATTAGAAGGTATGAATAATAGTATCTACATTATAAAGTACATTTATATCAAAAATAAATTATAGTTTTAATACTATTGATATTCATTTTGTAATAATACAAATAAGAAAATCATTTTATGATTAAAGTGTGTATATTTCTAAAATGGGTGTCTTTTTATAAGAAATAAACATATTATGATTAAATAATAATGAAATATATTCTATAATAGGAGTAATATATTAACAATAAATTAATTTTTATTTTATATGAAATAATAATAAATAATTGTAAACATTTTGAAAATCTATTTTCTAATGTGAATGGTTTCCACAATATTTTTGATTATAATTAAATATTGAATTATAAAATTTTATAAATTTAATTTGAAAAATTCAATGACATTTTTGGATTAATCATAAAAATATAAGCTTAAGATTTATTTTTTTATTTCTCTAAAATAATTTATTTTAGGTGAATAATGAAAAATACCATTTTTGAAAATACCATAACTTTTATAAAATCAATTGGATATACAGATTAACTGAAAATTATGATTTATTTTTCATGAACAAGTATATATTTTATAAGAAAAATAATATATTTTAAAATATTATTTTTGAATTAGAGAACTATATTTTAATTTTTATAACTTAAGTAATGTTTTCTAAAAAAATATTTTAAATAAATTATACATTTTTATTTTGAAATTAATATTTATAACATTTATGAAATGATTAAAATGAATTAGATTCAAAATTTATAACTATTGGGTCCAAGTTATCTAATAATTACCACATTATTTTTGGGCATTTGGATTAAGTCACCTTAGGTAAAAACTAGTTATCGTGGTAAAAACTTAAATGTGAAAAGTAATAATTCAAGAGGTAGAATGCTTTAAAAATGTTTAAAAATGTTTATAATTTAGTTTTTGAGAGATTATTTAACTTATATTATTGTAAACTTTTTGATCCACTAGACATATTTAACATGTTCTTCATTTATATTAATATGAAATATTTAAAAAAAATTATTCTCACAACACATAAAGGGGTATAATAACCAACCCTTCAATAACAAACTAAGAAGAAAGTTCCATAAAAAATACAATTTTACAATCCCATATAATATTATTTATCTTATTTTAAGATTATGGTAATAATATATTAACTGATTCCATCCATTTCCAATTTATCTTCTATGGAAATATCAAAGTGCGAAACCTAAGAAATCATTTTTATCAAAATAATTCTTTAATTTTTTCTTTTACAATTAAAATTATAAAATACCTATTTAATGAAATAATTATTGGTTATATAATTAATGTTATTATTATATTTTAATAATCCTTAATCACCATTTCCTTTTTATATTTAAGAAAATTAAAAACAACATTCATGTGTGTGTGCATGAACTACCGAAAAAAACTCTTGTTTTGTTTTACATAAACACCTTACATAAATGGTCATAAAATTTAATTTTAAATATAATTATGATATTTTTAAAATATTTTATATTCTGAAATGATAAATCATATTATAATTTTATCCCTTTCTATGGGAAATAAAATTGATAACTACGCATACGTGTGGACTACTACCTCCACGAGATGATTGATTTACATTTTTATTTTAATCACTAAGTTACATGGATTGTTTATAAAATGGGTTTAGTGGATAAATAAAATTTTTAGGATATAATTCATGTTTTTTCTTGAAATTTTTTATAACCAACTAATGATTTCATAAAAAATGATCATCATTAATTTAATAATTTAAAACAAGCATATTAAGAGGAAAATATTTTATTAAAATATTGTAATATTTTCATATCCATTAAATATTTATAAAATTAATTCAAAATTAAAATATATCACACCAATAAACCATAAATTACACCAATATTGTACCAATTTAATGATACTACAAACAATCACCTCATAATAATCTAATAATCATGCTATGGTCATGTTTAATTCGATTTGAGCACCTACTTGAACAATGACTTGAAATTATATCATTGATGAATACGGAAAAATAATTAACGATGAAATATGATATAAATTTTTAAATAAGAATTTGGGTTGGTTCTGTAACATATACATCAATCATTAACTCAATTATTAAGAAAAAACTCTTGGTTAAAAATAACATAAATAAGCTTATTTTCAATTTAATCTCACAGGATAAGGAATGAAAAACTCATGAAAGTAAATTTAAATATAAAATAAAATAAAAAATTATACCTTACATAAACTTTAATGATTTGGGAAAGATTAAATTTGTATGATGAATGAATACCAACACAGCTCATATGAAACTAGCATAAATGATTAATGCTATTAAATACTCGATGTGGGAACATAGGTAAAAAATAAATATTATCAATGTATGTAATGATTATAAATTAGTGTAATAAATTGTTATAGTTATGAATAATGTTTTTGGTAATGTAATTAATAATTTTAGAATAATTACTCAGGGGATTTGGTTCTAGTGTAGAATGAATCAAGACTAATGTAAGGGTTTTCTTCCCAAAATTCCACTATCTGAGACAAGATTATTTTATTACACACATAATTTCTTATATGTGGTTTATATAACAAAAATTTGAGATTTTTTTCATTAAATTAATTTTATTCATATTAATTGAATTTAAATTTAAATATATATCTTTAAAAAGGTCTTTATTTAAATAATCCTCAAGTTGTAAGGGGTTTGCTTGACTGAAATATTTTTATTGAGTAGTAATAACTCCACATAGATTATAATCATTAATGATTGAATTATACCACCCTATGATGATGTTATGTTTTATTTACCTATTATTGTTTATTACCTGCAAATAATGTTTTTTTGATTTTCTAATGGCCGGTTTTAGGTTAGCCGGTTCCCCTGAAACCGTTTTAGGGGTTGCCGGTACCCAAAACACCTCAAATCTACATGACCACAACAGGGAATTCAAAATTCAAACAAAACACTTCAAAAATTTTAAAAACACCACCTTCAATGCCTCGATCCACACACTGCCTCAGGCTTCGTCAAATCACGTGCTTACCTCGATCCGCACACCTCGAGAAGCGTGGAAACCTGCGGTGTGAAACCATCGTCGGAGCTGATCTGTGCCACAGCCAGATGTCGGTGAGTCCATTTACCGGCAACCACCGCCTCCATCCCTTCACCAGCGCAGCAACACCCCTTCACAGAATTCAACGAGGCAGAAACCCTCATCACCGATTCCAATGAGGCAGAAACCCTCGTCACTTTGCAATGAAAATCACCTGATTTCTATGAAAATCTGGTGAAAGACACCACTAACTCATAGACTACATCCCACAAATCCACCAACAACAACCAAACATCTAAAACATCAATGATGAATAGAAAAACATACATGGATCTAAAAATCCCGCCGCCACCAAACACACCAACTGCAACAGAGACAACGAAAACCCCATCGAACTCACCTGAGAGGGGACAAAGCCCAAACTGCCGATGCAAGAGCGCAACCCTCGAACGCGAGTAAAAACACCACCGGTCACCAGAAAACTGCCGAGATTTTATGGAAATAATATTTTAGACTGAATTATTCTTCCTTGATGAATATATAGTTTAATAAAAAATGCAATTTTGTAAAGAATAATTCATATCCCATTTAATGGATTTTTCGCCCATATCCTTGATTTTACTTCTTTCCAATGTTATTCTTTCCATGTTAGAAAATAAAATTGGTTGTATCTCCAATTATCCTTATATTACCCTTTATTCATTTTAATATAATTTTTTTGGGCTTTTAACAATATCAGATTTTAATATGGTTATTTTAAAATGTTCATGTTTTTACAAACTTTCAAAATAAATGGATCTATCTTTCAATATACATACATTTTTTATAAGAAATATGTCTATTAAATTCTCTATTATTGAATATAATATTTAAAATTAAATGTTTCCAAACAGTTTTTTTACCTTTTTTGAAACCAATTTTTCATTTTCAAGGTTCCATTATTGAAGATTCCTTTCAAAAGAAAGAGTTTTAATGTCTTTTCAAATAATCATTTTGAAACCTTTATTTATTTTCAAGTAACCCCTATTAGAAGTTCCTTTTAAATAAAGTAAATATTTTTCAGAATTTTTCCTTTCACCTTTAAAAAAAATGGCTTCACAAAGGGATGACAAATTCTTCTTTTATACCCATGATATAATCATCTTATAAAAACTCTTTTTAAATTTCACCTCCATTTTTCACTTTTCATATAAAGGATTTATTTATTTTGAAATTATTTTGGATGATTCACCTTCTAAATGTTATTTTGAAATAATCTATTAGGGTGATATAATTTTTTGGAATAAATGTTTAAATGCTTGAGGTCAATTTAGGTGATACCATTATGATGTGTTGTGAACCCCATTTTTCTTTCCACGGGTTCTTTTTGCGGTGATGAATGATACCCATTTTATTTACCCTGGGTTTTAATCACATATTGTATGAATGATGCTTTATAGAACACATATGTATGGATCAGTATGGTTAGGGTCCTATAAAAAACATTAATGCATTTGTAAAGTTTTTATACCTCACGAGGTAATGATGTTGAGTGAAAAAATGATGCAGATTAGCTAAATTCATATGGTTAAACTGAGACATGATGAAAATTAGCTACATGATTAGTAATGAAAAATATTTATATTAGCTATGTTAACAAGATTAAACTTGAATATGATAAAAATTATCCATGTTCATATGATAAAGCTTAAACAATATGCATATTAGCTATGTTCATTAGATTAAGAATGAACATGATGTCGTTTATCTATGTTCACAATAATGAGAGTGAAATAGAGGAAGTTATATAAGTTCAATATGTTATGAATGCCAATTATTATTCTCTAGTTATATTTCTTTGTTACATTCTTATGTTATTCTCCATGGAACATAATTATTGTTTCATATTTTTGCACTCTTTTTACATGGTATCAAATGTAGTGCAAAACATGATTTAATATGGTTTGGAAATAATATTAAGCACATTTTTTTGGATATGGTTATTATTTACCATATATTTTATTATATCTTATACATATTGATACATTATTATATCATCATTTTTTTATTTGAAATCATATCTATAAACATATAGAGATGTCATGTTGGGTTCTCTGATAGGGCCCATTTGATAGATTTAGTTTGAAATCCAATTACTAAGGTATATTATTATTTTCAAGGAACTATTTTATAACCCTCGGGGTTTAGGAACCCACATAGTTCCAATACACAGAATGGATTGGGTGATTTGGTTAAGGTTATTTGAGGTTGGTTTGTGAAAAAACTGGTATTAGAGAAGAAGAATTTTGATTTAGGATATTTGGGAAGTCATTGTAGATAGGAGATACAATTTTTAGTACTTAAGATGTAGGTTTGGAGTTAGTTTATGGCTAATTCATCTTGTAATAAGACTTAATTCAACCATTAATGTTTGTAAACACTTATTTTGAGACATATTTGTATTTGGATTTGGATTTTGATCTATTTTGTGTAAAAAATAGAAGGTCAGAGGGCTTATTTTAAGTTATATGGTTAAAGGGGATGATTGGAAAACCTTATAAAAAAACTACGCATCTTGAATTAAAGGGTTAAGATATGACCTGAATGAAATGAAAAACCATAAGAACAAACACTGTGCAGTCTATATTTTGATATTTCATCTATTTTCCTCTTTTAAATTACTTATTATTATTCTTAATCTAATTTAATATATAATGGAAGTTTAAATTATTATTATTTTTTACTTTATTTTAAAGTATATTCTTATTATTTTATTTTATAAAAAGTTAAATCACCTTAAAAGTCCATCATTAAATACTTTGGGGGAGGATGTATATATTTACCAAGACCTAGTCTCTTAGTGGATCAAATTTTGATTGACGGTATAATACAATTAACATGAGATATGGACCACGGGGTGGGCCTTATCTAAGCTTCAGATCTAGAAGTAGGCCCTTTTCTTGGTGGAGATAGGGAACATGATCACGACTTTCATCATCACAAGCCCTATCCACATTAGGAACTAATGATCCTCAAGGGGAATTAGATATGATAGAGGAAATTAAAAGGGCATTAAAATTTATTTAGTCTCTGATCACCGATAATGTGAGAGTGTTTATTTTTTACTAGATGGTCCTCAAAAAAAGGGTGGGATATGGTGGTGAAATTTATGAATCATGAGAAAATGTAGTGGAAATACATCAAGGTTAACTCCACCCTCAAGTTTTACCTAGATACTTTAGCTATAGAAAAGCCTTGGGTATTTGTGTTCCTTAATCAATGTGTTTTTTAAATCATGTAATATAATAATTATTTCACTGAAATTTTACACTTTGTTATTTTATTATTTTTAAATGAAGAGTGGAAAATATAACATTTCTAAATGAGTTTGAATCCATAAATTTAATCTAAATCATACCTTATTATGTGTAAAAAATATTTTGAGGTGGTTTATTGAGATTTTATGGAGATGACTAACTAGGATGGTATTCTAGGATTGAATGGGATTCACTCTGTAACACCCCAAGCTTCTATGGTACGTTTCCCTTCGAATAATGCGATAGCGTGTGTTGTACGCAACCTCGAGTTCTAACACACACCACAACTAATTAAACTAGCCGTTGTGAATAGTAATACCTACTATTTGAAATTATATATATTCAATATTTCAAAATGAACTTCATTTTTAGATTCAGAATATCAAAATTAGCCTAGGGTGAAATTTTGGTACATTTCGGATAACTTTCATATTTTGATGAATAGTGAAAATTTCTAAATTTTAATTAAAAACAACTTTTTTAATCAAAATAATTAATAGTGATAAATTGTGAATTTGAGTGGTTTTAAAGTATATTTAGAATATATGTTTACCATTTAATATAATTTTGGTCATTGGACATAATTTTACAATTAAACCGAACATAAACAAGTGTCAATCTTTTGATAGTTATTACCTCTTAAAAACACGCTTTTTGTTTTGACAGCAGGAATTAATTTTAAATTAATTTCTGCCACTTCTGTGTTTTGAATTTAGGAAAATGGATTCCATATTTGGAATCAGGATGTTCAAATTGTGTAAATAGGTAACTTTTATTTTTAGACATTTTGAATAGTTACTGTGGTAAATATTTTATTTACCATGGTTAAAGGGTAAATCCGGTAAATAAGGGTTAAAAAAATAATATTATAATAATACTAAATTACCATAAAACGTGTCTTAACCCTATTGGTTGATACATGGTCGACCATGGGCATCTTTGGGTCTATTTTGGGACCCCATGGATCCACTTGTAAGTGATAATGACACATTATATTAATAAAGTTAAAATAAAAATAAAAATGGCATAAGCTTACATCTTTTAGAAGAACAATTTTTACATATGGTTATACATGTTGGATTTTCGATTATAAATATTCATTAGAAATATAAAAAGATTTCCTACATAATGATATTTTATTTATAATTTTTAGACATTAAATAATGTATTTTATTTATGACACAATGATGATGCAGTAATTACTAAAATAGTGAAAAATTAAAATAATTGATCTTATAAATACCCAAATAATTATAATATGAAACTTTTAATGAATTAAACTAATTTTATATGATAATATGATATATTAGGATTGATTTAATTGACTTTGTTCGAAGTAATCAATCTGTTAGGAGTTTCACAAAAATCAACTATTGAATAGTGTCAAAATTGACATAAAAGAGTTCTTAAAACAAATATTAAATTATTAATTGATATTAAATTCCTAAAAATCTAAGGTTCGACCAAGAGACTTATATTATGATAGGTTCCTCATTAATGGACCACTTGGGGGTCTCTTGGATGTATATAGTAAGTTTATTAACCATATTATATAAAAATACAAAGAGACATTGTAAAAGTGAAACTAATTAACTTAGAGTTAATACTTAAAGATAAGGTTAATATAAGTACCCAAACCTGTATAAATTCTATTGGTTGAGTGGTTTTCGACCTATCCCCACCTTAACCTTTGAATAGTCAACTTTGGAGCCATTAGAAACCGAATATGAATTTATTATAAATTAATATTTCTAGCTTTTCCAAAGGTGCCCCTCACCCCTCTTATAAAAGGGCACTCCTCCTTCTCATTTCTTCACACCTCTCAAGCCACTTGGCTCGTCCAAACTCTGCCCAACTAAGCTCCCCACATCCCTCTCCTCCTCCTTGAAGCTTCCCCTTAGGAAGAAAGCATTTCAAGAAGTCCTTTGGTTCCAACCAAAGTGAGTTACCTAAATTAAAGGTAACGATTTCTCTTAAATTATTTTCATTTATTTTGCCTCTTCAACCCCCAAAATCTTTTTATTTCCCTTATTTTGTAACAAAACCAGTATCCTAAATATACTAGGATGTTGTTATAATAAGGATTCAAACTACACATACACACAACTCCATCTAATGGATGATGAACATAATGTTTCTGTGGATGGCAAACTAACGCCTCACGAAACGATGATTGTTCAAATACATCTCACCACCTCTCATGGTGGCCATTATGATGTCACTGTAATTAAATATGATATTAAGGATATATATTTTATATATAAGCTTCTGAAATTCCATTTTATTTCATACCATTATTCGTTTCATGTTGTATATACATACGATAATTTCATTTGAGGAAGTGCGGACTACCGCCCCCTTAAAATGATATGACTCGTTCGTACCACACATGGAACGCATAAAGGATGGTGTTAATGAACTTATGTAACATATATAAAATATTATATTATACTGGAATAGTAATATACCTATGTATCATTTGGATTCAATTCTTTTAAAATAAAAAAATTAAATGGAAGTAGCGTTCGTGCGTACGTACGGACTACCGTCTCCACGAACGCGATGAGATTCATTCTCCATCGTATCCATTCAAGTATAATTATCATTTTATGATTTAAAAATTATGTTTAAGGACTTTATATCATTCTGGATATGAATAATATACAACCTATCCTTTACAAACATGTCTTACGTAACAAGACATACAAAAGAAAACAAGAAAGTTCACACCCGAAACAACGATAATACTAAGATATTATTATCAAATCAATATTAAAAGATCATATATGATATCATATTGATGTATATGATTATTGTATAATTTAATAACAATGTTTTAATTATTATACAGGAGGTTAACATACCATCGACTAAGAGAAAGTTCAAGGTAAGGGTTATTTCACAATCTCTTCATTATCCGAGGTTGTATTATACGTAATAATCTACTGGGATCTCTTTATCATCCACATCCATGTTTCTTAAAAATGTATTTAAAAACATTTTTAATATTTACAAGAATATGGGTTAAAGTCATTTATACCCTTGTTTGACTTTTTTTATAAGAGGTTTATAAAGGAATCTTTCCGTCGTTTTCAAAACAATGTCCTTTTTAACCTTTTCGACAGAATTGAGGTAAGAATGTTTTTTTTAACTTATACGGCGGGTGCGGTTATTTTCCGCCGTTATAAAATCGTCGAAGCTTTCCATACAAGCTTATAAGAATATTCTCAAAGAAAATGTTTTATTTTATATGGATCTTAAATGATTTCAAAATAAAAGGAGATACTTCTTTAAAAAGAATTTTGATTTCATCTATGTCAACATCCTTTGATGGATTTTAAGATTATTTGAAGTTGATTTATTATGATACAAAACTTCTATATTGTATTGAAGGTTTTGTGATATGTTTGACTGTGGATGTGCTATTTTTATACCATTCATAGTTTATGGTGAAATTATTGACATTTCGTATGCTAGTTTTAATACGAATGTTTATGATATGTTTAAACCTTTTCATATGGGAATGCATTGGACTTAATAAGTGACGGGTGGAGCCCGCTATAGCTCCTCGATGCATCGGTAGGTCTCATGAGACAAACTAGTGTCTTGGCACAAGGCCTTGACAAAATCTTATTTGTAGTCTTGGCACGAGGCCTTGGCTATGTGGTTATGATAGTCTGGCATTATGCATTCCATAATTATGAAAGTGGTTATTGATATTGCATGTGATTATTCGATTAGTAGAATATCCATGTGAACAAGTAAATGGCATTATTTCATTTTACTTTTGCCATACTATGTTGAAGTTCAATTTTAAAAGGCTTTTGTTTTAGTAATTCATTGCCTTAAATGTTTATTCTTATTTTGAATGTTCCGCTATATTGTTATCCTTACTGGGCATTTGAGCTCACCCCTTTTCTATGTTTTATTTTCCCAGGTAGTGAAGAAGTAAATTATGAATGACTTGCAGGGATATTATGAGGGGTTAATAGTGTGGATATGAAGACTTTGTTGTTGTAGTGGTTTTTCACTTTGAAATGTAATGTAAAACTTTATGATTATATCTAGTGTTTCCAAGGCTACTAAACCAATCGGTCTTTCGAGATTTGATCTTTCTTGTGATCATGCCAATGTTACGAAGTAATGCACCGACTCTGGGTAGCTGGGGTCGGGGCGTTACAGTTGGTATCAGAGGAAGTTTAGTACAAACCTTGGTAGCTAGATTTAGATAAACTCTGATTAGAGCACGTAGACCTAAGATGTACTTTGAGGATTAGTATAAAAGAACTTCCTAGAATTTTGGTATTGTAGAGATTTTGTGAGTTTTCCGAGCAATAAATCCCTGTCTGGATATGAGCAGGTAGAGGCGGCTCTGGCACAGATGTACCTAGGGGTAAAACCCGAAAACACCGCTTTGAGCTAGACTCGAACGGGAACTGGTGCACGACAACGGGCCTTGCTGCACTCTTGGTTACGACACTCCCGGGGGATATGCTTAGGATAACTCTCATTATCTTTACAAATCATTATGAAGGGTTTATGAGTATATACTTCCTCAAAGAAAACATTTTTATGATTATGGATTATATCCATAAATAGTTCAATTTATGTTAAGTGTTTTATAAGTATGGGATTATGTATTTTGATTCATAAACTGATCTAGTTTATGCCATTGTTTAGAAATGGCGCCTAGTGGAAGAAATGGAAACCGTATCAATGCACGCACTCCATGTAGGGATTTCCCTCCTGCTCAAGATAATTATAGTGGGGCTGGTGATGCAACTGGTGCCGATCAGCTAATCACCATACTGGGACAACTTACTCAGGTTATGAATAATAACCTTACCCGTATGGAGCACCCTGATCCGCAACGTGGAGGATCAATGTTAGATCGATTCATGAGGCAAAAACCACCAACGTTCAATGGGAATACAAATCCCTTAGTAGCTGAGCAATGGATATTTTCCCTAGAGAAAATATTTCAGGCTTTGGGGAGCAGTGAAATGGAAAAAGTTATCATGGCAGTTTACCGCCTCACTGGAGATGCTGATCAATGGTGGTCATTGATTCAAAATACGAAGGAAGATGATGAACTATCAAATATGGAATGGAGGGAATTCAAAGATCTGTTTTTAGAAAAATACTTCCCTCGCGACCATCGAGCGGATATGGAAAGACAATTTCTGAGTCTGAGACAAAAGGAGGATGAGAATGTCACAAAGTATGAGGCTAACTTTACAAGGTTAGCGAGGTATGCTGGAGATTATATTCGCAACCCAAGAAGTAAGATTGATCGTTTCTTTGATGGGTTAAAACCATTTCTCCGTCGAGCATTAGTCTCACAATCCTTTTCGTCGTACGAAGACATTGTCTCATGTGCTATCAAGACCGAAAAAGAATTCTCTAAGTCTTATGACTTTAAAGCGAAGCAAGAGAAGAAGAGACCTGCTGATCAATCTGGGAATGGAAATAAGGGGAAGAAGGGAAAGGTTGAATATCCATCTTGTGGTAAATGCGGGAAGAAACATCCTGGTGCTTGCCTGAAGGGAATGGGAGTCTGTTACAAGTGTGGTGAAAAAGGCCCCCAAGCTCATGATTGCAAGGGGAATAAGGAAGCTACCAACGTTCAGTGCTACAATTGCAGGGAGATGGGGAATTATGCAAATGCATGTCCTAAGCGTCAGGAGAACTTACCTCAGAAAAGGCCAAGGGATCAAGGCCAGACTTATGCTATCACTACTGCTGAGGTAGAAGCTCCGAAAGACGTGGTGGCAGGTAATTTAATGGTTTCCTCAAGTTTAGCAAATGCATTATTTGATTCTGGATCATCGCATTGTTTCATATCTTCCCAGTTTTCTAAGAAAATTAGATATTTCCAATTTGATTTAATAAGGGAGTTGTCAGTTAAAACTCCTAAGGGAAGTATCGTTGCAACAAAGTTTTGTGAATCAGTCCCCATTAGAGCATATAAATTTTCTTTATCTGCTGATCTCATCGTCATACCTATGATTGAGTTTGATATAATCCTCGGTATGGACTGGCTTTCGGACTATGATGCGAAGATTTATTGTAAGAAGAAATAGGTTACGATTCTTGATGATAATGATAAGGAACACCTTATTTTTAGAGCAGAATCGTCACCACCTAATTCTTATTTAGATCCACCCCCAGTAGCTCAACTTAATTCAATTATTGGGGAGGAAGAGAATGAAATAACTGTCGGTGAGGAAAGGAATGTTCAAATAGAGGATGTACCTGTTGTGAAAGAGTTTGTAGATGTATTTTCGAAAGATTTACCTGGACATCCTCCAGAACGAGAAGTAGAGTTTTCCATTGATTTGATTCCTGGATCAAGGCCTATATCAAAGACCCCTTATAGAATGACTACTGTAGAGTTAGTAGAACTAAAGAAACAACTAGAGGAATTGAGTAATAAGGGATTTATTCTCCCTAGTGTTTCTCCATGGGGAGCCCCTGTTCTTTTTGTTAAAAAGAAAGATGGATCTATGAGGTTATGTATCGACTACAGGGAGATCAATGCTATAACGATAAAGAACAAGTATCCCCTACCTCGTATTGATGATTTATTTGACCAACTGCATGGAGATCAATACTTTTCAAAGATTGAACTTCGATCTGGATACCATCAGTTGTGTGTGAAGAAGGAAGACATTCCGAAAACTGCATTTCGAACCAGGTACGGGCATTACGAGTTTACTATAATGCCGTTTGGATTGACTAATGCACCCTCTGTATTCATGGATCTGATGAATAGAGTCTTCAAGGAGTATCTCGATGAATTTGTGGTGGTATTTATTGATGATATCTTGGTATACTCCAAAACCTACGAAGATCATGAAAATCACTTGCGCATTATCTTGAAGACTCTGAGGAGGCATGAATTATATGGGAAGTTTAGCAAGTGTGAATTCTGGCTTCAGGAGATTTCTTTTCTTGGCCATATTGTCTCAAAAGATGGAATCTCTGTTGATCCTTCTAAGACCAAGGCAATCCAAGAATGGCCAGCACCTACGAGTATAACTGAGGTACGTAGTTTTATTGGCTTGGCAGGTTATTATCGACGTTTCGTCCAGAATTTTGCCTGATTGGCTAACCCATTAACGAAGATCACACGTAAAGGGGTTAAATTTGTTTGGACAAAAGAGTGTGAGGAATGTTTCGAAGAACTGAAGAGAAGATTAGTCAATGCTCCTATATTGACTCTACCATCGGGGAATGATGGGTTCGTTATTTATAGTGATGCATCGAAGAAAGGACTTGGCTGTGTCCTTATGCAGAATGATAGAGTTATTGCCTATGCATCACGACAGTTGAAAATTCATGAACAAAACTATCCTACTCATGATCTTGAGTTAGCAGCTGTGATCTTTGCTTTGAAGATATGGAGGCACTACCTCTATGGTGAAAAATGTGAGATTTATACTGATCACAAGAGTTTGAAGTATATTTTCTCACAAAAAGAACTCAACATGAGGCAAAGGATATGGCTTGAATTACTCAAGGATTATGATTGTACGATACACTACCACCCGGGGAAGGCAAACAAGGTGGCAGATGCTTTAAGTAGAAAAGACCATGGAGTTTTGAACAATATGAGAATTGAAAGGGATCCAATTTTCATGGATCTAGTGAAGATGGACATGGGAATAACCAGGGAAGGTGAAACCTCAATGCTTTTTCAAATGGTTTCCAAACCATCTTTACTAGAAAAGATTAAGAGTTCTCAGACCGATGATGAAGAATTTCAGAAGAAGATTAAAGCTGTGAATGATGGGAGATTGAGAGACTTTGTGTATGAAGATGGAATTTTGAAATTCGGGAAGAGACTTTGTGTTCCCAATATACCTGATCTAAAAAGGGAATTGCTGGATGACGCTCATAGTTCCAATTTCTCTATACACCCTGGGAGCACCAAAATGTATAGAGATTTGAAGGAACATTTTTGGTGGGACAACATGAAGAGGGAGATTGCTGATTTTGTGTCAAGATGTATGGTTTGTCAACAAGTGAAAGCTGGAAGGCAACAGCCTGGAGGAGTCATGCAACCTCTTCCCATATCATAGTGGAAATGGGACAATATTACGATGGACTTTGTCATGGGGCTACCAAAGACTCCTAGAAGGAATGATGCAATATGGGTTATTGTTGATCGTCTTACCAAGTCAGCACATTTTCTTGCTATAAGAGAAGATCTACCCCTGGAATGTCTAGCAAGACTATATATTAATGAAGTTGTGAGACTTCATGGAGTACCCCTATCGATTGTTTCTGATCGTGATCCCCGTTTTACTTCAAGATTCTGGAAAAGTCTTCAGAAATCCCTGGATACTGAACTTCATTTGAGCACTGCATACCACCCTCAGACAGATGGACAGTCAGAACGGACTATTCAAACCTTAGAAGATATGTTGAGATCTTGCTCACTTGACTTTCAGGGTATGTGGGATCAATATTTACCTCTGGTAGAATTTTCCTATAACAATAGCTTCCATTCGAGTATTCAGATGGCACCATATGAAGCGTTATATGGAAAGAGATGTCGTACACCAACCTGTTGGGATGACGTTGGTGAAAGAAAACTTGTAGGCCCAGAACTAGTGGAGGAAACGGTGGAAAAGGTGAAAGTAATCCAAAATCACATCAAAGCAGCTCAAAGTAGGCAGAAGAGCTATGCCGATAATCGAAGGAAGGATTTGGAATTTCAAGTCGGTGATCATGTTTTCCTGAAGGTATCTCCATGGAAGGGAGTCATACGTTTTGGTAAGAAAGGTAAATTAAGTCCCAGGTACATCGGACCTTTCGAAATTCTAGAACGAATTGGGGTTGTAGCTTACCGATTGGCAATGCCGCCAAGTCTCTCCAAAGTTCACGATGTGTTCCACGTATCTCTGTTGAGAAAATACATGCCTGACCCAACGCATGTACTCACCTATGAGGAATTAGAACTGGAACCCGATCTGTCTTATTGCGAAGAGCCCGTCAGGATTCTTGATACAAGAGAACAAGTACTGAGAAACCGGACGACGCGTCTGGTAAAAGTTTTGTGGAGAAACCATAAGATGGAAGAGGCAACGTGGGAACCCGAGGAACTTATGATGAAGAACCACCCGAGTATTTTTATGCAGTAATACCCTAAAAATTGCGAGGACGCAATTATTTGAAGGAGGGGAGAATGTAACACCCCAAGCTTCTATGGTACGTTTCCCTTCGAATAATGCGATAGCGTGTGTTGTACGCAACCTCCAGTTCTAACACACACCACAACTAATTAAACTAGCCGTTGTGAATAGTAATACCTACTTTTTGAAATCATATATATTCAATATTTCAAAATGAACTTCATTTTTAGATTCAGAATATCAAAATTAGCCTAGGGTGAAATTTTGGTACATTTCGGATAACTTTCATATTTTGATGAATAGTGAAAATTTCTAAATTTTAATTAAAAACAACTTTTTTAATCAAAATAATTAATAGTGATAAATTGTGAATTTGAGTGGTTTTAAAGTATATTTAGAATATATTTTTACCATTTAATATAATTTTGGTCATTGGACATAATTTTACAATTAAACCGAACATAAACAAGTGTCAATCTTTTGATAGTTATTACCTCTTAAAAACACGCTTTTTGTTTTGACAGCGGGAATTAATTTTAAATTAATTTCTGCCACTTCTGTGTTTTGAATTTAGGAAAATGGATTCCATATTTGGAATCAGGATGTTCAAATTGTGTAAATAGGTATCTTTTATTTTTAGACATTTTGAATAGTTACTGTGGTAAATATTTTATTTACCATGGTTAAAGGGTAAATCCGGTAAATAAGGGTTAAAAAAATAATATTATAATAATACTAAATTACCCTAAAACGTGTCTTAACCATATTGGTTGATACATGGTCGACCATGGGCATCTTTGGGTCTATTTTGGGACCCCATGGATCCACTTGTAAGTGATAATGACACATTATATTAATAAAGTTAAAATAAAAATAAAAATGGCATAAGCTTACATCTTTTAGAAGAAAAATTTTTACATAAGGTTATACATGTTGGATTTTCGATTATAAATATTCATTAGAAAGATAAAAAGATTTCATACATAATGATATTTTATTTATAATTTTTAGACATTAAATAATTCATTTTATTTATGACACAATGATGATGCAGTAATTACTAAAATAGTGAAAAATTAAAATAATTGATCTTATAAATACCCAAATAATTATAATATGAAACTTTTAATGAATTAAACTAATTTTCTATGATAATATGATATATTAGGATTGATTTAATTGACTTTGTTCGAAGTAATCAATCAGTTAGGAGTTTCACAAAAATCAACTATTGAATAGTGTCAAAATTGACATAAAAGAGTTCTTAAAACAAATATTATATTATTAATTGATATTAAATTCCTAAAAATCTAAGGTTCGGCCAAGAGACTTATATTATGATAGGGTCCTCATTAATGGACCACTTGGGGGTCTCTTGGGTGTATATAGTAAGTTTATTAACCATATTATATAAAAATACAAAGAGACATTGTAAAAGTGAAACTAATTAACTTAGAGTTAATACTTAAAGATAAGGTTAATATAAGTACCCAAACCTGTCTAAATTCTATTGGTTGAGTGTTTTTCGACCTATCCCCACCTTAACCTTTGAATAGTCAACTTTGGAGCCATTAGA
The DNA here is from genome assembly GCA_963277665.1 of Viscum album. Taxonomy (NCBI): domain Eukaryota; kingdom Viridiplantae; phylum Streptophyta; class Magnoliopsida; order Santalales; family Viscaceae; genus Viscum; species Viscum album. Next base: position 1,423,410,431 of record OY728155.1, on the reverse strand, counting down.
AACCGAATATGAATTTATTATAAATTAATATTTCTAGCTTTTCCAAAGGTGCCCCTCACCCCTCTTATAAAAGGGCACTCCTCCTTCTCATTTCTTCACACCTCTCAAGCCACTTGGCTCGTCCAAACTCTTCCCAACTAAGCTCCCCACATCCCTCTCCTCCTCCTTGAAGCTTCCCCTTAGGCAGAAAGCATTTCAAGAAGTCCTTTGGTTCCAACCAAAGTGAGTTACCTAAATTAAAGGTAACGATTTCTCTTAAATTATTTTCATTTATTTTGCCTCTTCAACCCCCAAAATCTTTTTATTTCCCTTCTTTTGTAACAACACCAGTATCCTAAATATACTAGGATGTTGTTATAAGAAGGATTCAAACTACACATACACACAACTCCATCTAATGGATGATGAACATAATGTTTCTGTGGATGGCAAACTAACGCCTCACGAAACGATGATTGTTCAAATACATCTTACCACCTCTCATGGTGGCCATTATGATGTCACTGTAATTAAATATGATATTAAGGATATATATTTTATATATAAGCTTCTGAAATTCCATTTTATTTCATACCATTATTCGTTTCATGTTGTATATACATACGATAATTTCATTTGAGGAAGTGCGGACTACCGCCCCCTTAAAATGATATGACTCGTTCGTACCACACATGGAACGTATAAAGGATGGTGTTAATGAAATTATGTAACATATATAAAATATTATATTATACTGGAATAGTAATATACCTATGTATCATTTGGATTCGATTCTTTTAAAATAAAAAAATTAAATGGAAGTAGCGTTCGTGCGTACGTACGGACTACCGTCTCCACGAACGCGATGAGATTCATTCTCCATCGTATCCATTCAAGTATAATTATCATTTTATGATTTAAAAATGATGTTTAAGGACTTTATATCATTCTGGATATGAATAATATACAACCTAACCTTTACAAACATGTCTTACGTAACAAAACATACAAAAGAAAACAAGAAAGTTCACACCCGAAACAACGATAATACTAAGATATTATTATCAAATCAATATTAAAAGATCATATATGATATCATATTGATGTATATGATTATTGTATAATTTAATAACAATGTTTTAATTATTATACAGGAGGTTAACATACAATCGACTAAGAGAAAGTTCAAGGTAAGGGTTATTTCACAATCTCTTCATTATCCGAGGTTGTATTATACGTAATAATCTACTGGGATCTCTTTATCATCCACATCCATGTTTCTTAAAAATTTATTTCAAAACATTTTTACTATTTACAAGAATATGGGTTAAAGTCATTTATACCCTTGTTTGACTTTTTTTATAAGAGGTTTATAAAGGAATCTTTCCGTCGTTTTCAAAACAATGTCCTTTTTAACCTTTTCGACAGAATTGAGGTAAGAATGTTTTTTTTAACTTATACGGCGGGTGCGGTTATTTTCCGCCGTTATAAAATCATCGAAGCTTTCCATACAAGCTTATAAGAATATTCTCAAAGAAAATGTTTTATTTTATATGGATCTTAAATGATTTCAAAATAAAAGGAGATACTTCTTTAAAAAGAATTTTGATTTCATCTATGTCAACATCCTTTGATGGATTTTAAGATTATTTGAAGTTGATTTATTATGATACAAAACTTCTATATTGTATTGAAGGTTTTGTGATATGTTTGACTGTGGATGTGCTATTTTTATACCATTCATAGTTTATGGTGAAATTATTGACATTTCGTATGCTAGTTTTAATACGAATGTTTATGATATGTTTAAACCTTTTCATATGGGAATGCATTGGAGTTAATAAGTGACGGGTGGAGCCCGCTATAGCTCCTCGATGCATCGGTAGGTCTCATGAGACAAACTAGTGTCTTGGCACAAGGCCTTGACAAAATCTTATTTGTAGTCTTGGCACGAGGCCTTGGCTATGTGGTTATGATAGTCTGGCATTATGCATTCCATAATTATGAAAGTGGTTATTGATATTGCATGTGATTATTCGATTAGTAGAATATCCATGTGAACAAGTAAATGGAATTATTTCATTTTACTTTTGCCATTCTATGTTGAAGTTCAATTTTAAAAGGCTTTTGTTTTAGTAATTCATTGCCTTAAATGTTTATGCTTATTTTGAATGTTCCGCTATATTGTTATCCTTACTGGGCATTTGAGCTCACCCCTTTTCTATGTTTTATTTTCCCAGGTAGTGAAGAAGTAAATTATGAATGACTTGCAGGGATATTATGAGGGGTTAATAGTGTGGATATGAAGACTTTGTTGTTGTAGTGGTTTTTCACTTTGAAATGTAATGCAAAACTTTATGATTATATCTAGTGTTTCCAAGGCTACTAAACCAATCGGTCTTTCGAGATTTGATCTTTCTTGTGATCATGCCAATGTTACGAAGTAATGCACCGACTCTGGGTAGCTGGGGTCGGGGCGTTACACACTCCATGCCTTGTGGAAGTGAACATAGCTCTTTATATAATAAAATGAAGTTAGAGGAAGCTAAAAATTATAGTAGTGATAGATCAAGGACTCCATATAAGACATTACCATCAGCTACTATAAATACCATGTGTCTAATTTTGTTTCCTCATGTGTTGGATTATTATGAAGATTTATACTTTATAACTATAATACCACAATAATTTTTACTCTTGTGGTAGGTTTGGCCATCTATTGATTTTTTTGAGAAACCTCCACTCAGAAAAGTGGTTTAGGATCTTTCATTATTAGGGGATCCATAGAATAGTCTAAATACTATAAGTGGGAAGGTACTAAACCTCATATTATAGGGGGTAATAATATTTTATTATATGAGTAGATTTATCTATGGACTAAGTACCATACTTGTGGTAGAACTCAAACCCATTATAAGGTGACTCAGTTGCACAAAGTATTGAATGTGTTATTAGAGAATAAGTTAGGATTGAATACCATAAGGGTTACTACCACTATTTATTTTTCTATGGATAACTATTATTTTTAATATATTTTACTTTCAATAATTTACATCTACTCCTATGATGGATTTACTAAATCTAACATCAAAATTAATGGTTTATCATATGGAGATATTGACACATCTAGGAATAATGAAAGATAAAGGATTATAATCACCATCCTAGGTTGCCTATATATTATAATTAGATATCAAAGAGGATTCCACGGTTCCTCTAATGGATATATTTGATGTTATATTAAATATTTATAGTATGTTTACCTTTAATTCTCATGAAAACATTTATTACCAAAGGGTGATCTTCACCACCCTCAAGGAGAACTCTCATGTGTTTTAATAAGAGTGAGACTAATGTTCTAGTATTTTAGTATCTCCCCTTACTATTTATAATGAATTAAAGTAACACCACATTGTAAATTATGATAGAAGATGATTTCAAGAGTGAACTTACTCTAGTAGTTTGTGAGTTTAATGAGGTGTTTCTTGTCGAATTCTTGGGTATATCCCCCAAGTGATATGTTGTTTTTTCAACCTATTTGGTTCCCATAAAGCACCATATATCATTTCCTTCTTATCAAATAGTACCCAAATAATTAATAGAATTAAGTATTAAAATATATTATTTTTTACCTATAGGATTCTTTCATCTAAATGTATATCATTGGGCCTTCGTGATTCGTTTCATAAAGAATATAGATGTAACTCTCTCCTTATTAATTGATTACGGGAGGATAAAAGAAGTGATGATAAATAATAGATACCTATTTACCTACATCATTGACCTATTTTATTAGTTAAAGTGTGTGAGTTGTTTCTCTATGATTTACCTCTTTTATCAGTTAAAGGGGGTGAGGGGGTTCTCTAAGATTGACCTATTTGGATTAACAAATTGTCCAAAAAAATTTATGGTTATCATGAACTAGATATTACATAGACATCATATATATTTTATAGTTATGTTCATGTATAATATCTTGGTGTATTTCAAGACATAAGAGGATAGTAAGCATCATCTATGAGTATATTTTTTCCAATATTTGTTATATCAAAATTTAGATTCTAGTTTCAGAATGTGATGTTCTTGGTGCATGTTGTATTGTCAAATGAAATTTGAGTTGATACTGTAACGGTGATAGATGTCATGTCAAGGGAATAACCAAATAATTTCTTCAATATACATATATTATAAGGTTTATCTTGCTATTATGAGTGGTTCATGAAGGATTTATCGAAGTTTTAATCACATCTATCAACTATTACCTAGAGAGGGTTATGTTGGTATTGAGTTATGACTATCAAGAATCCTTAAATTAATTAAAGATTTAGTTTAACATAACTCTTATCCTAATTATAAAAAAGTCTAGTTAGGGATGTGTTTTGTATTTTGATGAATTATGCATGGGTTTTTGTTGTGTTATTATGTTGGGTAGTAAAATAATGGGGGTGGTTATCACCAACTCAAATGATAAGAACAAAACTACCATACTCATAACATGGTTCTTGTGGTGGGTTTAATTTTCATAATTTTTGGAGATAATATCTTTTTATCGATGTCACGACCCGACCCAACGGGGCTCGAGCCGCGACTCCCCAAGCCCGCCTCCAATAGGCCAGGGGCTGGCGACTAGCGCCGAGTAGGCTATCACACACATGGGAGGGATTAGCCTATGGTACCTGTACACACGCACCCACAAACACCTCCATGCAACAATGCAGAGATATAGAAACTGAAAAGTAAATGCATGCATACAATCTATCCCAAACCAGAGTGCACCAGCAAAAGTACAAGGGCAAAACAGGGCCCACCAAAAGAAAACTACAAAGTGCGTCCAACCTGCTCTGAAGAAGGGGAACGCTGCCACAAACACCCGCCGGAAAGCTCCCTCGGCACTGCTCTGGTAAACACCCCAGTCAACTCGCTCACTAAGCTCCGCCTGCTCCGGGTCCTCCTGGGACTCCGTCAAAAAGCCTGTGGTCTGCACAAGACACAAACATGTACGGGCAAAGCCCGTGCAGGGGTGAGTATAAACATACTCAGTAGGCACCCCAAAAACCCAAAACCCAAGGGAGCAACTGAAAGGCAACAGTCCACTCAACCCAGCCAGAGGGAACCCATACGAGAGAGAAACTCCATCTCATGACCATCCTCGGCTAAACACAACTAGTCAGCTCAGCTCAGGTGTATGCCCATACATACACCTTGAACAATCCAGATATACACAGCTCACGCCACAAAGCCACAAGAGGTACCGATCTTATCACCAGCAACTGTCCACAACAGGGAGAGTACACCACGAACACTGTCATACCAGATGACACTCATCCGAGAGATACACTCCATCGAGATACTCGCAAACATCACAGACTCTCACCCGAGAGACCACGCTCGTCGGATAACATCTCTGAGGAAACCTCACCGTAGCAACATAACCACCAAACTCCTCGGAGAGGGGATCACCGCTAGGGTCCGCTAGGGGGATACCAAGACCCACTCCGGTATACGTAGCTCACAGATAGGGGATCACTCCCAGGGTCCGCTGGGGGATACCACAACCCGATCTGGCATACGTAGTTCCCACAGATAGGGGATCACACCCAGGATCCGCTGGGGGATACCACAACCCGATCTGGCACTCGACAGAAGCTCCACACTCAGATAGAGGATCATCGTCCATATAAAGATGGTCACGACGATACCAGAACCCTATCTGGTATAACTCACGATGTAGGGGATCGAACCGACGATTCCACAACCCTACCGAAACCACGCGCTGAGTAGGGGATTGCATAACCAACGATACCGCAACCCTACCGACACCAAGCGCTGAGTAGGGGATCGTATAACCAACGATGCCGCAACCCTACTATAAACATCATGCTGAGTAGGGGATCGTAAACCCGGCGATGCCACAACCCTACTATGCACGACCCACTGCGTAGGGGATCATATTCCCGATGATGCCACAAACCCTACGGGGTTAACCTACTAGATAGGGGATGGCTGCCCGTGAATAAGTGGTCATAGCGATACCAAGAACCTGATCTAGGGTAAAGATGCTAGAGGATCCACTCCGGGCCCACCAGAGGGATACCACAACTCTAACAGTTTAAACATCCCATCGAGAGGATCACAACCCATACGAAGGTTTTGATACCACACGAACCCTCGTAGGAACGAACCAAGGGAGAACCCTCAACCACTGCTGGTCCAAACGTTGCTAACCCAAGCGACTCGCCCCCAAGCCACACTGCGCAACTCCGAAGCCAAAACCGAGGCCACCATCGCGTTCCACATGGAAAAACACGCAGGATAGGCTGTTTACTCGCCCGAAACGGAGCACCGGTGAAAACGAAACTATTCACCGTAGCTAGCTCGTGCGGGGCCCACACAACAATCCCGAAACCCATCGGGTGGATCACACCACGGCGATCCCCTCAGAAAAACAAGCGGAATCGACTACTCGCTCGCCCAAAACGGACACCCGGTAAAAAAGGTACTATTCACCGAAGGCCGGCTCGGGTGGGGCCCACGCCTAGATTCCGAAACTCATCGAACGGAACGCACCATTGCGATCCTCTCAGAAAAACACACAGGATCGACTTTTCATCCGCCAAAATCGGACTCCTGGTGCAAAAGCTGCGTTTCTCCGCAAACGCCAAAACCCAGCCTCGTGGGGCCCGCACCCCGTTCTCAGTCCCAAAACCCGGAAACCATCTCCAAAAAGTCCGTCGTACCATCAGGGTCTCAACGCCACTGACGACACGTCAATCGGACGCTCCGGGTAGAAGTTACAAAGGCCCGAAGTCGTAAAATAATAAAATAATATTATTTTATACGACGTTTCTAACTCCCGGGCCACGATCTCGAACCCTTAAACCCTCAAAGTGATTTCAAAAGGTCAGTCTCGACGCAAGGAGCGCGTCGCCGCAAACGGCTCGCAAATCGGAGTTACGGTTTGCGAGTTACGGGGGTTTAAAGAACCCCCGGAAAATCCTGGCCGGACCACCGCCAGCCTCGCCGGAAACCACCGCGCCGCTGCCGGATTCCACCGCGCCGCCGCCGCCGTCGCCGGAAACCGCCGCACCGCCGCCGGAATCCGGGATCTTCGCCGGAAAACTTCCGGGAGCCACCGGGAACACCCCGGTGCTCCAAATTCAGATCCGAAAAAAAGATTCGGAAAGCTCGGGACCCGAACTATACAAATCTTATGAAAATTTGAAGAAAAACAATACAAAAACGGGATCCGGGATTGTAAAACTCAAACCGCCTACCTCGCGGGCGAAATGCCGACGTTCTGCCTCAGATCCGCGCTCCAGAGCTTCCGATGCGCGCTCCTGGAACGTCCGCCGTCGAATTCTGAGCTCGTGGGCGCTCCGTTGGCTCGATTCGGCAGAGTGGCGGCGACGAACGGCGAAGAACCACGATCAACGATAAAGGGGGGGGGGGGGGGGGGGGCGCTGATATTTATATCAGCCGCCCGCCGGCGCCATACCAGCCTCGGACCCGACGCCCGATGCGAACAAAAGTAATGTCACCTCTAGGGTAAACGCACCGTTCTGAACGCAACGGCGGTCTCAAATTTTCCATCCGAGACTCCGTTCAGAAGTTATTCGAGCCGACACTCGCACACAAACTTGCCACTTATTTACGGAAATGCCCCTGGTGGCGTTTCTCACAGCAGGCCCGCACCCGCAAAGTTTACACCCCGCCTAGGGTAAACGGCACGTTCCGGACGCAACCGTGCCCTCAGATTCCCGTTCTGAGCTACCGTTTAGGAAATATCACACCCCGCCATGTGCATAGTATAAAAAAACTTAATATTTTTATAAAATTAATTCCGGGCACACCGGGCCTCGGAATCGCACGCCGTCTTCGCGCCTAGCTCTGGAATTATTCGTAGAAATATTCCAAAGTCTGACAGGGCCAAAAACCCAAGTCGCTAAAATGGACATATTAATGGATTATTATTACCAATTTATTTTAACATACATGTTTTCTAAAAAATATGTGAACTTTAAGATGTGAAAGTGGGTGGAATAACATCATGAATTTATTCTTGACATCACCTATAAACTAGGAAAATGGAATTTGGTTTTCAATTAACAGAGTAATAATTTTACATATATTTATTTTAGAGATTATATTGATTAGTGGAACCTTAAGGGTCTCCTTGTACAAATTTATTTAGAGTAGTGTAATGAAATAGAGATTGCATTTCTTTCCAGTGTTTAGTTGACAAATAATCTTCTAAATTTTATTCATTGGAGCATCCAGAAGTTAAGTAATTATTGTATATTTGGGTAATTTCGTAATACAATAACATTTTAGAAGACATTTCTCGTTAATTAATTTTATTTCTTCAATATCCTTATTTATACAAAACATTGATTTTTATGGGACCTTTATATTTTATTTAAATAGTATTATGTTTCCACTATAAACAAGCTATTAAATTAGATAGAATGAATAATATTAACTAATTTATGAGATATATAAAAATATATGCCTCAATATAAATATATTGATTAATTATTAGGAAATAATCATAATTGTTTGGAAAAGTAATATTATGATTAAAAAATAGACATTCTTCAAAATGATTTCAATTTATTTTTATGAGAAAATATTATAATTAATATTTCACACATTTAAAAATATTAATTCATAAAATGAATTAATTTTTTAAATCATCCTATCAAAATTTACATTGGGTGAATTTATTTTATTTTTCTAAAAGGATTGATTTTCTAGTGAACAATGAAGAGTACTGATTTTTTAAATAAAAACAATATGTTTTGTTGAAGAATAAAAAAACATAATTTTTTTAAAATGGTTTAAAAATAAAATTATATCTATTATATATTAAATAATTCAATTAAATTCAATGGAATCAATTTAATATTTGAATTTGTTGTATAAAACGTTTTTTAAGTAAAAAAAGCACTTTTGTGAAAAAAACTATTTTTATCTGGGAAATGTATTTTTGTAATAATAAATTAAAATTTTAACTATTTGTGAAATATTTTATTGCAATTAATAAATTTTATATTCAAAATTTTTTTGACAATAATTTAATATTTTTTCTAAGCATGATATATGAATAAACCATTTTTTATGATTAAAAGTGTATTTCTCGAAATAGATGATTTAATCAAATTTTGTGAGCTTGTTTTAAAATTAATTTATCCCAATTAAATGTATTTAATTTGGAAAATTGATTCCATATATAGAATTATGGGGCTGAAATTTAGTAAAAATTCCTCTTTTATATTTGACCAATATGAATAGTAACCAGGGTAAAATTTATCACCTTGATAAAGGGTAAATCAAGTTAATACTAGTTAAAACTAAGTGATAAGGCAATAAGTATTCATCCTAATCCTCTTCAAATGAATTTAATTTTACCCTTGACAACTTAGGATGTAAATTGAGTTTTATAATAGACACTTATCACAAAAAATGACTTATAACTTATTTAAATCAAAGAAAGTTACAAAATATAATTCCCTTAGGTTTAAATATCCATTATGTGTTCACATAGGGGAAATACTGTTTATTAAATAATTTTAATAGTAATTTTTTGTATAATGAAAATATATTAAATATTTAAATTTATTTATAATTTTTTGGCCTTATATAATTACCTCAAATACTTACGCAACATGAAAAAATTTATTCTATTAATGAAAAAATGATTTCTAAAATATTAAAAGTTATATATTTCCAATAATTTATAGTGTCACATGAATTTTATAGGTGTATGATATTTATTAATTTGGTGCAAAAAATTATATTTGAATTCATACATTTTATTTATGTCTTGAAATCAAATTAAATAAATAGTATCAAAATCAACAATAACGATATTTTATGAAAATAATATTTCATTAAATTATTTAAAAATAATGAAATTTTTTAATTTATAAAATGTGGATATGATAGGATCCAAATTTTCCTATATTTTCTAATAAGTTTCCAATTGTTTCCTTATATGAAAATATTATAACCCTTTATTATTGAAAAAGTTGCTATGATTGTTAATGTTAATATTCATTAACTAACAGTTAAGAATAATAATAATTTTTAAATGAAACCAAAACTTGTATAAATTATATTTGATAATTTAATTACTAAAATATCCTAACATATCTTCTAAAACCGCCCCTCACCATAATTATACAAGGGAATTAATTTATAATAATTTAATCTTTTGAGAAATTCAAAAACCGCCCCTCACCATAATTATACAAGGGAACCCAGTATCACACTTATTTACACCAAATTTAGCATTATATATCATACAAAATCAAACAATATATCTTATAAACTTCCATATCTACATTCTAGAGGTTATTTTCTTCCCAAATACCAACCCTATATCCCTTTAGATGATATACATAGGTTTCATTTCCAAGAAGAGGTAAAAACCTTAACTAATCGCTTTATTTTAAACTCTTATTTACCTCATATAAATTTGTAATATATATCATAAAATAATAAATTAATCATTATATATATACTTAAATATTATTATTATTATGAAAACATCATTATACACCCTCTTTCCCATCCAATGAGAAGTGAAATTATTGCTCGTGCGTACGTATGGAATACCATCTTCATGTAGCGATACAATTATTATTTTTCATCACAATCATTTATGGATGAGTATTATGATGGGATTAATGTTTATATATATGATATTTATATGATAATTTTACATATTTAATTAAAATATCACATCAATATACTTTTATTACAAACTATTGAAAGGAGATAATGTCAATCGTGCGCACGTGTGAACTATAATAACCATAAAATGATGTGATTCATTTTTCCTTTTTGATTCAATTATATGGAAATAAGGATGAATTTAATGAATATATATGATATATATTATGTAATAGTTATTTTAAAGGTAATTTATTATTTAATTTTATTTTATTTCATCCGTCTAAAAATGGAAACAACATTCAAGTGCACGCATGACCTACCATCTCCAAAAATGGTGTAGTTTATATTTCGATATATACATTTATAAATAACCCTAAACATATATATAATTAATATATATGAAATTTATTTTGTTAGGAAAATTATATATAATATGTAACCATGATCAAAATACTAGGACCATAATAAAAAACCTAAACATTCGTGAAAATGAATGAAGAATATAGAAACTGTAATAATGATTTCATTAAAGAATTATTAATAAAATGGTGGTAAAAGTTCATAATTAAATCATAGTTGGTATGAAATATATTATTATTATTATTTTGTAATATATTCGTAATAATTATATATTTAATATAAAGGATATTCTGATATGTATGAATGAATTCATACCTATTTTGTAACGACTCACTTATCCTTATTAGCTTGAGAGTACAACGAGTCATTACTAGGCATTAAGTGACATCCCCAAGGCGCGAAAGGCTGGAAATAAATGATGAAGGGTTTAAAAACAAGTGGGGGATGATATACCCTTTTAGATCATACCACAGAACCAACAAAAATAACCAATCTAATCAACTAAATGATGCATGATAAAATCTAAGATAACTCAACCATTTATTTTTTCAAAAACCAACCAAAACTACCACAGTGGAAACCCACGCTAAAACATAGTAAACAATGGAAAGACAAACTAAAAGACTACAACACGACAACCCAACTCCATGATCCGCAATATCTAAGATCCAACATCATGAACCATCCCAAGAATCATGATGTAGTGCTATAAACATGTGATACTTTACCTTTGCCAACATACCGGTATATGACATCTACAAAAGCACCAACGTGCCAAAGCAGGGGGTGAGTAATGAAACTCAGTAGGTTTTCCCCGATGACTTCCCAACCCATACCTCTAAGATAAAACATGTTAGAACATTTATATAAAACAATTTATATAAAAAAAATTCCAAAACAGTTCACAATATAACAAGTTCACTATCAAAACCATTTTCCAAAAAAACTATCTTTCTCAAGAAAAGCAACCAAGAAAAGTTTCCAATCAAATTACCATTTCCATTTTGGAATATTCATTCAATTTCACAAATCCACACAGCCATCAATGCATGCAACCTGGAACTCCCTATACTCGCGAGTGGTGATTTATCCTTCTACTAAGCAGTCACTTAGTGGACTACCTTGACGGGGGTACTTCACGCCTTTATCCGTCCCTTTTGATGGGGGTACTTCATGCCCTTATCCATACAACCTTTTGATGGGGGTAATTCTCGCCCTTATCCATCCCAATGCATATGAGCACAAACCACAACTCATGAAAATCCTTTCCAAAATCAAGTGTGTTCGAAACCATTCAATAAAGCATCAAACCTTTTATTGAAAACCATTTATTTTAAGCAGCGACACCATAACCCATTTAAAACCACCATTTTAAATTCACTTCAACAAACACTTTCCAAAAACACACAATTCCCATCACCTGTTACTAAAAAATGGTTTCAACCATTCTTTCATAGCTGATATACAAACCATTTCAATCAAGGAAAACAATTTGAAACGAAGCCTTCAAGTTCTATGAAAGAGGAATTGAGAGTGACGCCACCTACCTCAACAAAAAAGATGAAACCAACCAAGAACCGGGTCAAAACACAACGAAACCTCCTTAGATTCCTTACCCTATCACCAACAAGAACAAAACCCAACTTAAAAGTCATCAACTACCTTAGATCTACCCACCTTCGGTGTAGATCTAATGATACATAAAGAGGGAAGAATGAGATCTAAGAAAACTCAAGGAAACAAGACTTATCTTAACCAACCAGCCTCTAAATGCCAAGGAAAAACTTCTGATCACTTCCAAAACGCCTGGTAAGTGTTCTCACACCTTTACCAAAGAGAAATACCAAGTTACGACCATCTAGAAGCAAAAAATGGGGTTAAAGATAAAATGTATTAGATCCGTAAAAATAGGATCTACGTTGACTCCACACACGGTTAGTCAGCACTATTAGTCAAATCGTGCACTAACCGTGCTGTAGTAACTGCTTGGAAGGGGCGCTCCGAACAACCTCCTCGCACAATTTTTCAAAACCGTGCGCACGCCGTGCGGTCTCCTCTGTCTAAAGTGACACCACCTGCATAGCTTCTGCACGGTTTTGGAAACCCGTGCGAAGCCCGTACGTCACCACCTTTTTTCCCTTTGACACTTTAAAAGACTCCAAACTTTCCCCAACCATTTCTCATATGCTTGATGTACTTAAAAAGCATAAAACAAGGGTTACTTACCCGAAACCGAGAGTACTAAATTCTCCCCACCATTGGCCTTTCTGTCCCCAGAATGTAGAAAACCATTGCTTTCCTGAAAGATATCTAGCCACTGCTCTTTCATTTCTTTCTTGCGTTCCCAAGTCTCTTCATGAATCTGACCATGTTTCCATAAAACCCGCACTAGACCGATTCTTTTTCCACGTAATACTTTCTCTTTCCAATCCACAATCTGCATCGGAATATGTACCAATGAAGAATCCAGCTCTAGGTCCACATGATCCCATCTAATCACATGGTCAGGATCAGGATGATACTTCTTCAACTGAGATAAATGGAACACATTATGCACTGCACTGAACCATGTTGGTAATGACAACCAGTACGCCTCCTCGCCAACCCATTCCAGTATCTCAAAAGGGCCTATATATCGACGAGATAATTTTCCCTACTTCCCAAAATGATGATGTCCAAGTCTTGGAGTGATTTTGAAAAAGACATGATCACTCGCCACAAACGACAACGGTCTTCGGTTATGATCCGCATAAGACTTATGACAACTCTGTGCCGTCTCCATTATCTTTTTTATCAACTTAATCTTCTCCATTGTATCTTGGACAAGACTTGGCCCGATTAGTGATGTCTCACTTGTTTTCACCCAACAAAGTGGAGAACAACAAGGACGCCCATACAATGCTTTAAATGGAGCCATGCGTATTGAGGCCTGATAACTGTTGTTATATGATAACTCCACTAAAGGCACATTCTCTTCCCATGAGCCTGCAAAATCCATTACCCAAGACCGCAACATGTCTTCCAATGTCTATATCATCTTTTCATATTGTCCATCCGTCTAAGGATGATACGCCGTACTCATATTCAACCGAGTTCCTAGGAATTTCTGTAAGGATCGCCGAAAATGAGATGTAAACCTCAGATCTCTATCTGAGACGATAGACACTGGTACTCCATGCCTCTTTACCACTTCTCAGATATATATTTTTGAAAGATCTTCCATTGTATGAGTTTCACGAATAATGATGAAATGGGATGACTTGGTAAGCTGATCCACTATCACCCAAATGACATCGTGTTTCCAGAACATTCTTGGAAGACCTATAACAAAATCCATTGCTATCTGATCCCATTTCTACACAAGAATTGGAAGAGACTGCAACATACCCATTGGCCACTGATTTTATGATTTAACTTACTGGCAAGTTAAACACCTTGAAACAAATTCATATACCTTTCATTTCATGCCGCTCCACCAAAACTGTGCCTTCAACTTTTTATACATCTTATGTGTACCTGGGTGTACAACCCATCTTGAATGGTGGTAAGAATGAAGGACCTGTTCCTGAGCAGTTAAAGGTACAACCATCCAATCTCCAAATCGCAAAACTAAACTCCCATCTTGCTTCGATCCGCCAATGGTCTCCCCACCATTGAGTTTTGAACTCATTTCAACACAGTCTAAATCGAATGCCTGTGATTCCATTACTATCTCCACCAAATCCGGAAGAAGCGTAAATGGATGGAAAACCGAAAAATCAGATCGGTCTTCACATTCCATATGCATGTCGGCTAGGACTGACATCAACTTCCACTCATCTGAAGCTTCTTTTTCCAACTGAGCATACGACTTTCTGGTTAATGCATTGGCCACTGAATTTCCCTTACCTGGTGTATACATCAAGTCAAATTCGAACATTTGAAGACACTCCATCCATATCCTCTACCTCAGATTTAAATATCGCTGTGAGAAAATGTGTTTCAATCTTTTTTGTTCGGTAAATACAGTAAATTTATCACCAAAGAGATACTGATGAAAATTCTTCAAGGCATGGACAACTGAGGATAACTCCAAATCATGTGTTGGGTAGTTCTTTTCATGCTCTCTTAACTGTCTTTAGCCACAAGCAACAACATGATCTCCTTGCATGAGAACACATCCCAACCCAGATCATGAAGTGTCACAATACACCACTTACCCCTATCCTGATTCCAGAAAAATCAAGATGGGTACTGATGTAAGGCAAACTTTCAACTCTTGAAAAGATCTCTGACATTCCCCAGTCCATTGAAATCCAATGTTCTTCTTTTTCAATACTATAATAGGTGAAGATAGTTCTGATAAGTCATAGACAAAGCATCGGTAATAACCAGCTAGACCAAGAAAACTACGTATTTCAAAGACATTTTTCAGTGGTTTCCAAGAAAGAACAACTTCTATCTTTTCTAGATCCACTGAAACACCTATCTCAGTAATAACATGGCCCAGGAAGTGCACCTCTTGTACCCAAAAATCTCACTTTGATAATTTGGCATACAATTGATGGTCTCTCAAGATTTCCAACACTATCACCGAGTGTTTCTCATGCTCATCCCTTGTTCTGGAATACACCAATATGTCATCCACAAACACCACAACAAAAGAATACAGATATCCCTGAAATATCCGATTCATCAATTCCATAAAGACTACTGGTGCATTCGAATGACCAAAAGGCATGAAAACATATTCGTAGTGGCCATATATTCTTCTGAAGGATGTCTTCGGAATATCCTCCTTATGAACTCACAACTGGTGATATCCTGACCGCAAGTCAATCCTAGGGAACCACTGATCTCCCTTCAATTGATCAAATCAGTCATCAATGTGTGGAAGTGTATATCTATTCTTTATTTTAACTTGGTTAAGTTTATGATATTCCATACATAGCCTCAAAGTTTCTACAGCTTTCTTCACAAACAAAATTGGTGCTGCCCACAGAGACATGGTTGGACGAATAAAACCCTTGTTTTCCAGTTCTTACATCTACACTATCAATTACATTAACTCCATTGGTTCCATCCTATAAGATGGAAGTGAGATAGGAATGGTCCCTAGAATGAGATCAATCATAAAATCCACTTCTATTAGAGGTGGTAACCCTGAGAAGTTTTCAGGAAAACCGTCATGAAATTGATCCACGACTACTGGAAAACAATTATTCAGGATCTCGTCCATCGATTCCAAGTTTAACACAGCCAACTAGTAAGAGATCATTGCCACTACTGGTGCCAACAAGCCCATTGCACCTGCCTTCACCACTCTTTCTTCTCTAAAGAGATGCTCGACACCATCCTCAGCCACGAAACAGACTGTTCTGCTATAAAAGTTTATGTGAGCCCTGAATTCTATCAACCAATCCATACCCAGGATTATATCATAGACATCCATCTCTAGTACAGAGAAATCCCATTTCAACTCACCTTCATCAATAGTTATAGAACATGCTCTACACACGAAGGCTCTACATTCTCTTTCACCGAGAGGAGTTGGAAGTTTTATCACAAAAGGCATCATTTCATGTTTTAAGTTCATAAAATCAGAAATTATAGAAGAAAGAAATGAATGTGATGCACCAGTATCAAACAAAAATTGTATGAGGGTAGAATTCAAAAGAATTGTACCTCTCACCATAGATGGTCCAGACTGGTCATCCACAATCACCTGTTCTGCTCCATATAATTGCTTTGTTGATGCACTTTCTCCTTATTTCCTTGTGGAGATTAACCTGCCTGGAGAGTCATGGTATTCATGGAATCACCATAGCTAGCTCTGTTCTGCTGGCGAGACTGATTTTTCTATCCTTGCCCTGTCAAAGCATAAGATGCTTGCGACACCTGAGAAGTGTCACAAACACCCGACCGCGGAGCACTGTGACAATATCTCTGAAGATGCTCCATCTTGTTGCAATTGTGGAATTCTCTCAGTGGTTCTGTACATTCTCATTTCATGTGATCAATCAAGCCACTTTGAAAACACCTGAATTTCATCATGGGTCATGGAGGAAGATTCACCGATCCTACTGTCTGATTCTGATTCTCACTCCCACCTTGGAAGTAGGTGTCCCTCTTGCACTTGATCCCAACATTAGAGTTTCCACCCGTTCCCGTCGGTATCATCATACTTACTCCTCCCATAACTCCTGATATGTCTCTTTCAGCTACTTTTTCTCTATTTACCATCTTCGTATAATCCGTAATACATAGCACAACAATCTTCGAGTGAATCTCCTATCGCAACCCTGATTCAAAGATGTGTGCCTTCAGCGACGCACTTGCAGAAACCTCCAGTGCAAAGCGCAATAAATTCATGAATTTAGCCGCATATTCCATGATAGAGAGATTCTCCTTCTTCAGGATGAAAAGGTCCATCATCCTTTGGATCTTGAACATGTGAGGATTGAACTGTTTATTGAACAATTCCTCAAATTCCTCCAATCCCAGTCCTTGATTCACCTTAGCCTGCACCACTAGCTCCCACCACTGTCGTGCAAGATCCTACAGCATATACGTCGCCAACTTTACTTTCAGTTTTTATGGTATGCCGATGAAATCAAAGATACGATTCATCCTACTCAGCCACACCTCCACCCTTTTTGGTTCAGAATCACCCTGAAAGATGGTTGGATTCTGCTTCTGGAACCAGGCAGAATGGTTTACATGCCTTGAATCCCCTTCTGATTCCCCGTGTCCATAGCCTGAAATGCTTGAACTATACTTTGGACTAGCTGATGGTTCACTTGTGGCTCTGGTACGATAACATTCTCCGCAGCCTCTTCTGTTTGGTTTCTACGATTCGTAACGCATGCCATCTTCTATAAAAACAATGCACACCATTAGTCTCACTTCTTAGAAAATGAAGTCTTAGAATTTCAATTTCTATCACATCACTATAACAACATTGATTTCCAACAATCAAGATTTTCCACATTTATCCATTTCTAAAAATAAATATTTTCTTTCTTTGGAAAATCAATCTATTTTCAAAATACATCAACCATTATTTTCAAAATCTTTCATTTGAAAACAAGTTTAAATTTTTCAAAAATCATGCTTTTGCATCAAACCATAATCCATTTATCAAGATGATATATGCACTCCTTATGGTAAGTCATTCCTCTAATGCATGTCATACTCATCTCATTGGCTAAACCCATGACAATGAGATTTGTTATCCTATAAGTGTCTCCAAAACACTTATGTACCCAAATCCCTGGATACTTGAAGTTTAGCATAAAAAGGTTAGAGATGTCTTTTTATGATCTACATTGCAAGTTCCGACAATCCTACTCCCTCCTAATATGACCACCTAAGGAATAGACATGTAAGAATTCAACGCCAAGACCATCAAAAACTGATGACTACTTGTTCCATAGAGAAAGTAACAAGATGATTGCATTTATACCCCAAGGACTGAACAAAAAGATACCATTTGTAATGAACCGCTTATCCTCATTGTCTTGAGAGTACAACGAGTCATTACTAGGCCTTAAGAGACATCCCCAAGGCACAAAAGGCTGGAAATAAATGCCGAAGGGTTTCAAAAAAAGTGGGGGACAATTTACCCTTTTAGAACATACCACAAAACCAACAACCATAACCAAATGAATAAACTAAATGATGCATGATAAAATCTAAGACACTCAACCACTTATTTTGTCAAAAACCAACCAAAAGTACCACAGTGGAAACCCATACTAAAACAGAGTAAATAGCAGAAAGACAAACTAAATGACTACAACATGACAACCCAACTCCAAGCTCCACAAGCTCCAAGCTCCAACATCACGAACTAGCCAAAGCATCATGAAGTAGTGCTATAAACATGTGACACATTACCTTGGCCAACATCCCGGTATATGACATCTGCAAAAGCACCAATGTTCCAAAGCAGTGGGTGAGTAATGAAACTCAGTAGGTTTTCCCCGATGACTTCCCAACCCATGACTCTAATATAAAACATGTTAGCACATTTATATAAAACAATTTATATAAAACAATTCCAAAATAGTTCACAATATAAAAAGTTCCATTTCAAAACCATTTTCCAACAAAAACCATCTTTCTCAAGAAAAGAAACCAACCAAGTTTCCAATAAAATTCCCATTTCCATTTTGGAACATTCATTTTATTTCACAAATCCACACATCCCACCATGAATGCAACCTAGACCTCCCTATACTCGCGAGTGGTGAGTTATCCTTCTACTAAGCCGTTTCTTAGTGGACTAACTTGATAGGGGTACTTCACGCCCTTATCCGTCCCTTTTGATGGGGGTATCTCTCGCCCTTATCCATCCAACATTTTTATGTGGGTACTTCTCGCCCTTATCCATCCCAATGAATATGAACACACACCACAACTCATGAAAATCCATGAAAAAACCAAGTGTGTTCAAAACCATTCAATAAAGCATCAAACCTTTTATTGAAAACCATTTCTTTCAAGAAGAAAAACTGTAACCCATTTAATATCACCATTTTAATTTCACTTCAACAAAAAGTATCCAAAAACACAAAAATCCCATCACCCATTACTAAAAAGGGGTTTCAACCATTCTTTCAGAGTAGATAAACAAACCATTTCAATCATGGAAATTGTTTTGGAACTAAGCCTTCAAGTTATAAGAAAGAGGAATTGGGAGTGAAGCCACCTACCTCAACAAAAAGGCAAAACAAACCAAGAACCAGGTCGAAACACCACGAAACCTCCTTAGATTCCTTTCCCTATCACTAACAGGACCAAAAATCGACTTAAAAGTCATCCACTACCTTAGATCTACCCACCTTGGGTGTAGATCTAAGGATCCATCAAGAGGGAAGAAGGAGATATAATAAAACTCAAGGAAACGAGACTTACCTTGATCAAACGGCCTCTAAATTCCAAGGAAAACCTTCAGATCACCTTCAAAATTCCTGGTAAGTGTTCTCCCACCTTCACTAGAGAGAAATCCTGAGTTAGGGCCGTCTTGGAGAAAAAACGAGTGGGTTTAAAGATAAAATGGATTAGATCATTAAAAATAAGATCTAATTTGACTCCACGCATGGTTAGTCTACACAGTTAGTCAAATCATGCGCTAACCGTGCGGTAGTCATTACTTGGAAGGGGAGCTCTGCATGGCCTCCTCGCATGGTTTTCCCAAACCGTCCGCACACCGTGCAGTCTCCTCTGTCCAAAGTGACACCACCTGAACGACTTCCACACAGTTTGGGAAACCTATGTGAAGCCCATGTGTCAGCACCTTTTTTCCCTTTGACACTTTAAAAGTCTCCAAACTTTCACCAACCATTTCTCGTATGCTTCATGTACTTAAAAAGCAAAAAAAGGGTTACTTACCGGAAACCGGGGGGGGGGGGGTACTACATATTATAAGATATTTTCATCTCACTTTTTTTTCTATGGGACACATGTCTTATGAAACACATGTTTCTTTTGTGTGTTGTATATATTGAAAATGATTTATTTTATAAATATCATATTGAAAATTATGTTTATTTACATATCCAAACAAGTTAATTTATTTCATTATTATTATTATTAAAATGTTTCCAAAGTGGTAAGGGGTTTTATGTTAAAATATCATTGTTTATCAGGATTGATTATGATTAAGTTATGATGATAAAATATTATCTTATAACTATCGGTATACAAATAAATTTTCATACCATATGGATATTTCTTTTAAATTCATTTTTCCTTTCATTTTCATCATCTTATATACCCAAGAGACCAAAAATATGCTTTTGAGGAAAATTGACTTCATTTCACTCTTTGGTAAAACATATGTTTCTTCGATATCAAATTATTCTAAAAATGTTTTCATGAATTTGTTTACTATTATCCTATTATTTTTAAAATTCATTTTTACCCATGTTTTAATTTTTATAAAATGATTTAGAATGATGTTTCTTTTCATTTTCAAAATGTGGTACCTTGTGACTTTTCTAAAAAATTATTGAATGAATGTTTTTTCTTACTTATATGATATGAATGGATTTTCTTACCATCATGGATAATTTTTTATTTGAATAATACTTGAAATTTTTACATGGTTATATTCAATGAAAATAATTTAATTTATATTATTATTGTTCTGTTAAATATTTTATTTAATAATGGAATGGCTATTTTCCTCAATAATGTTTTAATGATCTCCTAATGGTATTTATATTCATAAATTAAAAAACCCTAGATTTCACTTATGATTTATGTTGGAAACATGGCCATTCTATGATAGAATTGGAGTATGGTTTGTGTTTTTTGTCAATCCTTATTGGAAGTTCAAGATGTTTTCCAGTAAAGTGATCATACTGTTTAAGCAGACAATAATAATGAAGGTGGCGCTGTTTTCCAGTGTCTGCCAAATTTCTGGACCTGAAAATCAGAAAATGAGACATGGGTCACTAGAAAAAGGAGGTGCACCCAAAGAGGTAGTGGTTTGAGAAATAGGTGTATTGTGTGTGAAAAAGAGCGCGGTGCATTAAAAAGAGTGTGGTGTGGGAAATAGTGGATCAATGTTTTTCGTGCAAGAGGTGTTTCAAAATCAGAATGTCAAAAAATGAAAAGGCATGAGCTGTGCGAAATATTGGAGTGGTGTACGAAATACATGTTTTTCATGATAAATGTGTTCTTCATTTAATAGTGAATGTACGTTGGTTTTCTCACGCAAAAGGTTTTTCAGGATCAGAACGATGAAACAGGGAAAATGCATGAGGTGCGCGAAAAATCCGAAGTTGTGAGTGAAAAATGCTTCGTTCAAGAAAAAGGATTGTGAACAGAATGAAAGCTTTTCACGATAAGGAGGGTTTTGGGCATAGGGGTCGGTGACACCTATAAATAAGAACCGACCCCCCTCATTCAGGATGGCTGAAGACTCAAAGAATATCCGAGTTCTGATGCGCGTTAAAGGTTAAAAAAAGGGAGTTGCACGAAAAAAGTGAAGTTGCGCGTAAAAGGCTAAGGTGCATGAAAAAATCTTCAGCTGGGCATAAAAGTTAATGGTGCATGTAAGTGTGAGTAGCACGAAAAAGCAGATGTTACATGTAAAATTATAAGTTGCATATAAAAGATTCAGTTGCATGAAATGGATTTTGTGGCATGAAATATTTTTCGTGCAAAAAACATATATTGCATGAAAAATTGAGATCTTGCATGAAAAGGGTAGGTGTTGTGTGAATCTATCATTATAACCTGATTGCACATTCCGAATATCTGGTTCAGTGGTTCAGTGCTTTCAAGTGCATCAATTTAGGACATCGATTCAAGCAGAGCCTCGTGCTAAGTAGAGGCAAAGTCTTTAATGATAATATATTGATGAGACCTTCATGTCTATAAAATGAGTGTGACTTCACCAAAGACAATGAGCCAGGGGGAGTCAATGGGAGTGACCCAAGGGACGCAGGGAGCTATCCTTAAACTTGTGGAAAGGTAGTGTGCCTGGGATATAGTGACTATACCCAAACATTGTAATCCATAGCTAGTGATGTTTTTTGGAATTAGGTACAACCAAAAACCTATCCGCGTTTTCTCCTTAGATGCAGCCCTTAGTGGCGAACCAAGTCGAAGTGATATGTGGTCTTTTTTCTTTTAGTTGTTTTCTTTTTATTCTTATGAGTCTTACATATTTAATGAGTTCCCACCATTATGGAAACTAGATCTATTTTTTAGAATAAAAAGTTCTCAACCTGATTCACCCCTCCCCTATTAGGGTGTCCCGGGGTCCTAAAAGTGGTATGAAAGGGTAAAGGTTACTGGTGTTAGATCTGTACTTTGTCGTCATGGAGAATGAAGTCAATGCTATGGGAATCTCTCTCTTCGATGGAAGTAATTTTAAGATTTGGAAGAACAGAATGAGATCTTATTTAAGATTCCTTGGAATGGAATTCCTCTTTTCTATTGTGTATGGAATACATGTTACTAATCCAACATGTCTTTTTATGACTGATATAGACAAGAATGTTCTTGATGTAGATACTAAAGATCAGAATTCTATCACTGTATCTCTTTCAGATCAGATCTATCTAAAGGTGATGATTTGCACCCCAACAAAGTCTATGTGAGAAAATCTTGAAAATACCTATGAAGGAGACAACAATGTGAAGGAGGAAAAACTTCATGTCATGCACAATAGGTTTGACGATCTAAATATGCATCTTGATGAGAAAGAAGATTCATTATTCAATCGAATCACTGAAGTGGTGGGAGTAATTCGAGGGCTTGGGGAGGAAACCAAATACATTGATATCGTAATGAAAATATTCAGAAGACTTCCTCCTATGTACAATGAAATGGTGTCAGCCCTTGAAGAATGAAATATATCTAAAATATCTCTAGATACTCTTCTAAGTAGTCTAGCGGCATATGAGATGAGAGTCAAACCTGAAGATGCTACGACACTTGTTAGCAAGGAAATGGTATTCAAAGCCACAGACAAACTGAAAATTTCAGAAGATTGTGGTGGTGAAGATGATGAGGAAAAATAAAACCTTTCTTTCATTTCCAAGAAGCTGAATAAGGGAAAAGGAAAATTTAAAGGTAAGTTACCTCTGGCATGCTTTCATTGTGGAAGAGTTGGGAACATGGGCTCTCAGTGCCAAAGAAAGATCGATGATGGAGAGAGTAAAACAGAAGACATTGAGAAGACCTAGAAAAGGGTTTTCAAAAAGGGAGACTTCGAATCTAGAAATAAGGTACAAAATAAGAGTTTTTTCTGTGAATAGGAAGAGGATGATATTGAATTCTATGAAGAAGAAGAACCAGAATTTAAACTGGAAACCAAGTTTCCATGATGGATACAATTGAAAAGTTAGATGCCTCAATAGATAAATATAGAGACAATCATGTTACTCCTAATGGTGATCCCAAGATGAAAATTAAGGATTTTATTTCAAAGCTTGATAAAAAATGTAATAGATTCAATGAGTGGAAAAATATTGCGGAAGAATAATCAGAATATGTTTATGATCTTGAAGCTGAAATTGAATAACTAGATGAACTAGTGAGAGTTCAATCTTAAATCCTTAAAAGGAAGATGAAATTGTGGAACTAAATCTTAGAATTGAATAACAAGCAATGGTCATAAATCAACTTAAATTCAGACTAGAAGAGAAGTCCAATACTGTTGAGGGTCTTGAGGAAGAAGTTGTTACTCTTAGGAGAAAACTTGAGTGTCTATCAACCACAAATGAGCATAAAAAAAATTCAGTTTGGAAGATTCTCATATGCAGAATTACTGGTAAGAGATAAGCATGGTTCATATGGGGTTGGAAAAATCTTGAGGGATCAAAGACCCTCTTTCATGGGAAAGAGTGGAATTGGCAGTGAAGTTGATACATTAACTACTGGAAGTGAAGAGAGCCAAAATAAAGACAAGATGAATGTTGGACATGTTGAAAAGTTTCCTGAAGTGCTGGAAAAGAAACCCTTAATCCAAACTAAAAGAAGAACTGAAGATTATACTAAAATATTCAGAAATTAAAGGAAATCCAACCATTCTCCAAAGGAAGAAGGCATGAAGCGAAATATAAGTAAGAAGACATTTCCACTCATAAAGTGTTAGTTCTGTGGATATCTGGGCCATACCATGTTATATTATGAAGAAGTAAGGAGCTACTTGAATGGGGATGATCTGGGAAGTCAACAAAGGAGACATATTTAATATCCTTCATCTTATAAAAGAAACAAATTCTATGGATACTGTTTTCATTATTCTAACTTTGGCCATAAATCTATGCATTGCAGGAATAGGTACGAAAGGATAAATTCATACAACTCTCAGAGACGTGTCAACACTCACCCACCTGATGGTGTTGTTCTCACAAATAGGTTTTCTTCTCTAGAAAATGATTATGGGTATGACGAATGTAATTATGTTGAAGAAAGAATTAGAATTACATCAGTATCTTATACTCAATCCAATATCTGTTGGAAAGAAAAGAAGAAGATCAAGAAATCCAATCTTGCAGAAGTAGCCCTCAAAGCTACAAAAAAACAGCAGCACCTGGATTCATGATAGTAAATGCTCTTCCCATATGTTAGGAAATGAGGACCTTTTGAAGAAAATTAAAAAGAAGGTTGATGGAATAGTGAGGTTTGGTAATCAGTGTGCTTTGAAGATTAAAGGCAATGGATATACTGCTCTTGCCAATGGAGAGCTGAAGAAGACCGGAGTTCTTTATGTGGACGGTCTACGTCACAATATTCTTAGTGTGAGTTAACTCTGCGAATCAGGGCTCATAGTAACTATAAATGAAAAAGGATACAATATAAAAGAAAAATATGGAATTATTTAATGAAAGGCTATAGAATAGATGTAAACTTATATTAGGTTGACAGTAAAGAGAACTCTAGCTATTTGTCTGTTGATGAAGAAAACAATCTGTGGCATCTAAGGCTGGGGAAAATTAACCAACAAGACATGGAAATGATATTTATGTTGAAGATATTCATGGATATCCCCATTATGAAACGTGAAAAGTAAAAGACTTGTGATGATTGAATATTGGGGAATCTAGTGTTTAATTCATATAGACCAAAGAAGAAAATGACATAACACCTTCTTGATCTCGTCCAAACAGATGTATGTGTCCTAATAAACTTTTCTTGAACTCATGGAGAGAGGTACTTTGTACTTTTCATTGACTATTATTGTTGAATGGCGTGTGTAATGGTTTTTCACAGGAAGTGACAAGTTCTTGATTGCATGAGAACACTTTAATGAATTGCTGAGAATGATAATGGACGGACAATAAAAGTCTTGCTATCTGACAATGTAGGGGAATAAATGACTATTGAGTTTGAGAATTAACTAAAATGACATGGAATATGGCATGAGGTATCTTCTGTGAGAACTCCACAGAAAAATGGTGTTGTTGGTCACTGAAATTGACAGGTTAACAACATGGCCAAGACTATGTTAATTTAGAGTCGTATATCTTGCCATTACTGGGAAGAAGCTGTTGAAGCCGCAATGCACATTTAGAATCGAACATGGATTTATATGGGAGAAACGAAGACACCATATGAATTGTGGAATGGAAGGAATCCTTCATTGAAAAACTTTCGTGTTTTCGGAAGCAAATGTTTCATTTGAAATAAAGAAGGAAATCCAGGAAAGTTTGGTGACAATGCTAATGAAGGAATATTTTTGGGATATCCAATGAATAGAAAATCATACAAGTGTTTTAATAAACGCTTGGGGAGGATTATGGAAATCATTGATGTCAAGATCATTGATGGAAAAACCCCAAATGCTTCAAATAATACCTATGCTGATGAGGTAGAAGATGAGGATGGATTTGAACATGGAGTAAATGCACAAACAGAAATGGAGTAAGGCATGCAATATCCCTATGAGTCACATTGTGATGTCAACTTAGAAGAAGAATCTGAAGTTGAAACCATTGCTGGAGAGAATTCAATTAAACCTCAGAGGAGGAATTGAAGAGCATAAATTTATCAATCCAACATCATTGGGGATTGGACTAAACCCACATAAATGAGGGAGAATGAGGAGTAATGAACAATCTACCTTATTATCTATGGTGGAACCATCTTCATTTGAAGAAGCTATAAAGGATGAATCATGGGTGAAAGCCATGAATGAAGAGTTAGATCAAATTGACAATAATCAGACCTGGGATCTAGTTAAGAGACCCGAAGGTCATAATGTGATTGGTACAATGTGTATTTTCAAGAACAAGTTCGATGACATTGGAAGTGTAATCAGAGTCAAAGCACAACTAGAATGTAAAGGATACTCACTGATTGAAGGTTTCGATGTTGAAGAATCCTTTGCACCTGTGGCTAGACTGTAGTCAATCAGGCTTTATCTTGATATAGAAATCCAAAGAGGATATAATGTTTATCAAATGGATTTCTAGACAACATTTTTGAATGGTGTTCTCAAAGAAGAAGTCTATATCGAACAACTAGTGGGTTTTCTTCTCAGTAAAGATGAAAAAATGGTTTTTAAACTAAAGAAGGCCCTATATGGTTTAAAAAAGGCACCAAGACCTTGGTATTCCCGACCAGATTATTATATCAAGAAGCTGAAATTCAAAAGAAGAGGAGTATATCACAATCTCTATGTGATGAATTCTCTAAAAGATTAGTTCATAGTTTTAGTTTATGTTGATGACATTATATTTGGTGGAAGAAGGTAGAAATTAGTGGATGAAATTTCCAATCACATGAAATCAGAATTTGAAATTTCAATGACTGGGGAGCTCACATATTTCTTGGGGATGCAGGTGACTCAAAAGAAAGATTACACTTTCATCTCTCAAAAAAATTATGCAAGAGAGCTGCTGAAGAAATTTAATATGCATGACTCCAAACCAATTTCAACTCCGATTGTAGTTGGAACCAAACATGGAAAGTATGAGGATGGGACCTCTGTAGATACCACAATTTATATGTAGACCATTGGGATCCTACTATACCTGACAGTGACATGACCAGATATTGTCTTTGAGACATGTCTAGCGGCCCAATTTCAGAGTAATTAAAAGGAGGAACATATGGAGACAGTAAAAAGAATCATGAGGTACATTCAAGGTACTCATAACTTTTGGTTATACTTTGCTGTAAGAAGGGACAATAAATTATCAGCATTTTATGATACTAATTGGGCTGGCGATGTAGTGGGAATAAAGTCCAGTAGAGGTAGAGCATTCTATATTAGGCAAAAATGTGTTTGATGGTTGAGCAAGAATCAATAAAGTACAACTTGTAGTACTGATGAAGTTGAGTATATCTCCACTACAAAGGCATGCACTCAACTGCTATGGATGAAGCAACAACTGAAAGATATTGGTGATGAGGTGAAAGAACCAATGGTGATTTATTGTGATAATAAAAGTGTAATTGACCTTACCAAAAAACATGTTCAAAATTCTTCTACAAAACATATTGAAATTAGATATCACTTTATCAAGGAAAAATTAGGGCAAGGCATGGTTAAAATGGATCATGTTGGAACTGATGACGAAGTGGCTGATATCTTGACCAAGCCACTGTCAGTGTCTGTGTTTGAGAAACATCGGTTGAACCTTGGTGTTAAGCCACCTCCCAATGCATAAGGTGGTTCTGAAGTACCCCTCTCCCCAATTGTTTTAACTATTTTAATCTGTTTTGTGGAAGTGTTTCAGGTTTATGGGGTAGATAAAATCCAGGGGGAGTTTGTTCTAAGATCTATAATAGATGGTTATCCATCTTTCGGTTTATTTCCAATGGGGGAGAATGAACAAATTCAGGACATGTTCTATACCATGATGAGTATTCGGTGTTAGGAAGTGAAGGAATTATTTCAAGTCATTTAATGCTTACGTGACACAGTAAGATGATAACTTGGGCGCGATGAGTATTCGGTGTTAGGAAGCGAAGGAATTATTTTAGGGTATGTAATGATTATGTGACACAGTAAGAGGATATCTTGGGCATATTTAAGAATTCCCAAGCATGGGATCCTAATTCACACTAACCCTCCTGTTTTCTACACCGAGAACTGCTCACGTAAACTTAGAGTGTTGGCTTAGTTGATTCTTGTGTTTTATTATTCATGTGGCTGGTGCTGTATTTAATTTATTTGTTGATTTCCAACAAACCCAAAGGGGAATCTTGTTGGAAGAATGGATATTCTATGCAAGAATTTGAGTATGGTTTGTGTTTGTTGTCAATCCTTATTGGAAGTTCCAGATGATTTCCAGTAGAGTGATCATACAGTTTAAGCAGAAAACATTATTGAAGGTGGAACCATTTTCGAGTGTTTGCCAAATTTTTGGGCCTGAAAATCGGAAAATGAAGACATGGGTCGATGGAAAAAGGAGGTGCACTGAAAGAGGAAGTGGTGCACGAAATAGGTGGATTGTGCATGCAAAAGAGTGTGGTGCACAAAAAAAAGCATGGTGCATGAAATAGTGGTGCAAGTATTTTTGTGCTAGAGGTTTTTTAGAATCAGAATGTCAAAAAATGGAAAAGGCATGAGATGTGTGAAATATTGGAGTGGTGCATGAAAAACATGTTTTGAACGCTAAATTGGTTTGCATACAATAGTGAATGAAGGTTGGTTTTCTCACACCAAAGGTGTTTCAGGATCAGAACAACAAAAAATAGAAAAGGCATGAGGTGCATGAAAAATCTGAATATATGCACGAAAAATGGTTCCTGCATGAAAAAGTATTGCGCACAGAATAATAGTTTTTCATGAAAAGGAGGGGTTTACACGCAGGGGTTGGTGACGCCTATAAATAAGAGGTGAACCCCCCCATTCGGGATGGTTTAAGAATCAGTGGAGATCCAAGTTCTAATGCGCGTAAAAGGTGCACAAAAATGGAGTTGCACAAAAAAAAGGGAATTTACACATAAAAGGATGAGGTGCGTGAAAAAAGCCGCAACTACATGTAAAAGCTGAAGGTGTGTGTAGAATTCTGAGTTGTGTGAAAAAGCAGAAATTGTGCTTAAAAGTGGAAGCAGCGCGTAAAAGATTCAGTTGCGCAAAAACGGTGTTGTTGTGTGAAATATTTTTCGCGTAAAAAACAAATATTGCACACAAAATTGAGATCTTGTGCACAAAGGGTAGGTGTTGTGCACAACCATCATTGTAACCTGAGTGAACGTTCCAAATATCTGGTTTAGTGGTTCAGTGCTTTCAAGTGCATCAATTTAGGACTTCAATGCAAGAAGATCCTCGTGCTGAGTAGAGGAAAAGTCTTCAATTCAAATCTATTTAAGATACTTTCATGTCTATAAACTAAGTGTGACTTCACCAAAGGAAGTGAGCTAGGGGGAGTCAACGGGAGTGACATGAGGAAGGTAGTGAGCTATCCCTAAACTTGTGTAATGGCAGTGTGCCTAGGACAGAGTGACTATACCCGAACATTGTAATCCACAGCTAGTGAATTTTAGTGGAATTAGGTATGACTGAAAACCCATCGTCCTATGCTCCATGGACGTAGCCCTTAGTGGTGAACCAAGTAAAAGTGCTGTGTGGTATCTTTTCTTGTGGTTTTTTTATTTCTGTTCTCATTAGTATTACATGTATAATGAGTTCCTACCATCGTGGGAACAAGATCCTTGTTTTTAAAAGAAACATTTTACACCCTGATTTACCCCTCCCCTCTCAGGGCGTCCCGAGGTCCTACAATTTATTGGGTATATGATCCAATTATACCATTATTTTTTTTATCAAGGTGAATTATGAATATTATGAAATATTGTTTATGAAACCTATTTATTTTTTTGGGGTTATCCTATGATTAAAATATGAAATGTTTTTGAAGCCCATTTTTATGGTATTTGATATGATAAATTATTTATGGCATTATGGCACAAATATGTATTATTTTCATTATGTTATAGGTGGGACCTATATCTCCACAAAATTAATTTGGTAATTCTTGATATCTTATGAGATAAACAATAATGGAATGGGGAGTTAACAAAGTTTATTAAGGGGCATTGTACACTATGATATTATTGGGAGTGAACCATGATTACAGAAAAATATAGGGGAGTGAACCCATTCCACTATGATAGTCTTGGAAATAATCCCTAAATACTAATGAAATCATTTTATATACTTATTTTAATTCCACACAAATATTTATTTTTCTAATGTTATGTTCTCACAGATTATGTTATTTAATTTCTTTCTGATTCATTTCATATGAACTGTCAATATGTATTCCATAACTCAATATTATGATTTATGATATGTAGGTTATGATTTTCAAAATTTATTTTCATGTTCTCATACCATTATGTATGTTTCGTTCACAAAACATAATTGATATCTCCCTTTTTTATCCTTATTAAGAACCTTATATCAACCTTTATTATATTTCTTTTCCACTAGTAATGATGAAAATTAATAAGTAAGGTATTTTTAAGAAGGGTTTTAGGTACAAAGAATATAGTAAAAGATGAAGTATATTTTTTTGGAGAATTTTTTATATGAAAAGTTTTCCAAAGGCACTAGGAATATATGGTACTAGAGTGAATTGTTATGTTATAAAATTAATATTCATCTATTAAGATGTGATATCTAGGTATGTTATGTATGGGATACTATAGCTGGTGTTAGAGAAATGTGGACATATCCATTTAAAACAAGGATGATAAAACATTATTAAGAACTTGAGGGTTATGTCTATGTATAAGCTGTAATCCTAATGTTTTTGTAATGATCATGAATTAATTAATTTATACCTAAGGTGTCATAAAATAATGTATCACAATTTTGGAATCTTATAATTTTTTTATCATGTTACATAGTTTCCACTATGAGTATTGTTTTTAATGTAGTTATTTTCTGTAATGTCTTGTTTTATGGATAAGGTTAAAAATTATATGTGAATTTGAACAATTAATTTGGTGGGAGATATGAATCTTAAAATGATATTGATAACACAATTTTCAGTGTTGGAACACATGAAATTGTTATTTTTTTAGATTATAGTTATATCTCAGGAGGTTTCCCAGAACTTCAGTTGAGTTTTAGAATCCTTAGGATGTAAAATAATTTGTTTTTTGGACCAATAGAACAAGGTGATTAGTTGGCGCACAATTAGTTTACCCATGAAGGTCAATAGTGTGACCCCTTTTCTTAAGGGGCGTGTTTTGTTTAAACTATGAAACCCCTATGGTGTAATTGGGTGATATGGTGAAGGTGTGAATGGGTGACCTGCATGGGATATCCATAATTATCTAAATGGTGTGCCTATCCCACAATCTTTTTTCCAATTAACTAGTAAATACATATGGTTAGGAATATATTTTGTGAAACCATGTGGCCAAACTATGTGGGGTGTGGCTCCTAGGTAGAGGAGGTTGCACTGTGGGTGCACAATTTTCCTAACAAAGCGGCCAAACAGTGCAACTCATTAAAGAGATCAAAAAGACTATTTCCACTCTTTTTTTATAACTGTTCCCTCCTCCTTTATTTCCTCTACACACACAACAACCCCCTTGTGTGGGATCTCCCTTTAGGATCCACATAAGATTTTGGAGATCTTCCTCATACAACCACTAGATCAAGAACCACCAAGTTCATTCGAACCATATCAATAAGCTCTTGAATCATCTTGGTTATCTTCTTAGTTTATCTCTCCATAAGGAATTTTGAATATGTGTGATCTATTTTTCCCCATTATTAGTGATTTTTTCAAATCTTATGATTTCATCCATTTTGGATTGAAAGAAAGAAAAATATTAAATAGTTGGTATGTAATAATCATGATGTAGGTGTTCTATAATATTTACCTAAAAATTTTAATTTATTTTAATACTATTTCCCTTTTGTCATGTTACAAACATATGGGTTCTCACTCCAAACAAATTATGTTCTTTAAATTAAATTCCTAGGCCATTATGTAATTTATTTTAAACCTGCTTTAGTATGGTTGAAGGTTATGAAACCAACATTAACAAAACCTTTAGGGTTGGTTCTCATAATCACCCATTATCAATATATGTTTCCTTATGACTAATCAATATTTTTGGTGTGTTAATTAAAATATTTATTCTTATATTGAACTTATCATGTTTAGATGACATTCTAAATCACCCCTTTTTTGTGTGGTAAATTATTCCTCTATAATGAGATGTTTAGTGTTAATTGAATGAATTAATTTATGAAAATATCATATTTTATAATAAAAACACATTTTGATGTTCATTATCTAATAATTAAATAAATTTAATTGTTTGATGTTGTTTATAGTTATTTTTCATTATAGAATGGGTGACTCACATGACGTTATAAATTTAATTGTTTGATGATGTTTGGAGATAATTTATATGAATTTTATTTTTATCTTTAACTATTCTACATGTGTATCAACTATTTTATATCTACTTTTACACATTATAACATGTTCATTAATGATTGTTTATCCATTCATTGTTGATTAATTATTGATATTATATTTTTTTTCATTTATATTTTATTTATTCATCTCTATTTTTTATTGATACATTGGGTATATTATCCCCACTTTACCCGTAACTTTCCCTCGATGCTAGTCAACAAACATTGGCATGTAGGGAGGCACGATTAAGGCCTAATGGCCAACTAACTCAGGGAATCCTTTTAGTGGATCCTAGATCAGGACTCTACAAATGGTATTAGAGGGTTTCTTTTTTCCTCTTTATTATTTTTTTGTGAAAAGGCCGAAAATAGATTAGGAATGTTTTTGAAATAAGTAAATATATTATGTTTGGGATTAGAAAATATACACATGATGGAAATATATTGTTTCAAGGGAAGGAAAATTTGATTGTGTTATTGTTATAGTTGATAATTATTTCACAATTGGAGGCTATTTTACTCTTTCTGGTTAATGATTTATGGATGTGATGGATTTTATACTCAACATGGTATAGAATGGAGGTATTGATATATGAATCATTAAAGTCACATAGGGATTCAAAGGCCATGCCTATTTCATGCGATGTATACAACATTATAATTCACCTGATTTATGATTATTTTTATAGATTTATCAATGATTATTTGGGATTCTTATCTATATACCATCTTAGGAACTTTATTTGTATGCCTCATGGTATATTACAATATTGGTTGATTCCTTATTATGTATTAACATTCCATATTTGTTCCCACAATTACAATTATTTATTTCTTATCATGGAATGCATGTTGTATTCTTGATACATGGTTCATTAAATAAAATTACTTCCTCAAACAAAATTGTTTTTTTCATATATCTTGATGGTGGAATTATATTTAATGAAATGATTATTTTATATTTGATCCATGAACCATTGGTTTCATGGGTTGAAACATTGATGGTTATGAATAAATGGATTCTAAATTTACAATTTATAAGGAGTATAGACCCTTACAAATTTTTAATAGAAACCCATATAATCAAAACATCAAATATGGGTTTATTTTACATCCAGAGTAAGAGAGAAAACATTATTTAAGTTTAATGAATTCCAATTTTAAATTAAAAAGGAAAGTACCTCTATAATTTGGGGATGGAGATTCAGACCATTATGTGGAATATGAAATTTTGAACCATGAATTATAAAGGAATGGTCAATGAACTAACCTTGATGGTATAATAAATGGTAAAGAAGATAATTGTTTGGACAAATTTATACTATAATATAGTAGTATATGTTAAAAAGGATATAAACTAGAGTTTATAACTTCTTACATCTCATAAAATTGGGCACAAAACCCCATATAATTAATTTTTTTTAATGTACAATAAGACCCATGAAGGTCAGCTGACACATATTTATTATGAAACTAATTGAATTGACCCAAATAGGTTTTCCATGATATGTTATTATTATGTGATAAAATAATGAAGGGTATTTTTAAATTTCATTATTTTAAACTATTATGGATTTCATTTAATTTTACACAGATTAACATGACAAGACCCTTGTAGGTCACCTTTACATTCTTAAGTTCATTGTAATTAAAACCCATGGGGTTATGGTTATTGAAGTCGAATGTTCATTAAATGTATCTACACCAACATATATTGTATTACATATAATCTTATGGTGGCATATTACTTTACCAATTCCCTTAATCGATAAAATACTTATTATCTTATTATGATCTTTGCTATTATGAAGCATCAATTAATTTAAATTTAAATTAAAAATGAAGGAGTGTATTCCTCTATATATTGTAAATTGAAATATTCATTAATTGAGACAGTCGAGAAAACTCTTGAATCAAATAATGGGTTAAAAATGAAATTATAATATAATTTTCTATAAATGGTGTGTTTTATAAGCTAGATAAATTGATTTTTTTCATTTATTTTTAAAAATGGTAGTTCAAATACCTTATATGATAATTGTTTAAATGTTTAAATAAAGTTGTTAAATTAGGTAAAATTAATATTTTTATTAGTGTTTATACAGTGAACACTCACGTATGGGTTATCGTTAAAATTTCTTAAGTGGGAACATGATCATTTCCTATAGGCCACAATTATCTTCTGACCTATTTTTCATAAACCTTAATGTTATGCAGTAACGCCTAGTAATATTTTTTGGTGTGACCTTGTCTTAGGGTCCATTACTTTTGTACATATGTTCCTATCTTGGTTATGGTAACACCCTCCGAAAATAAGTAATTAATTATTTCTTCCATTCATTTTTCGGAAGAGATTTACCATTCATGTCTTTTTATACAATTTAGTACCCCTATTAATAAAGTGACCCCCTCATGTCCATGGATGATCATTCAAAAAGTTAATCCTAGTGTAAGTAGTTGGAATAGTGTAATGATATAGATTAATAGGTGAGAAATTCGTAAAAAATGATCAAAAACATCGTTGGTCATGTGACGTTATTCATCTCTTACTGGGATATCTCATACCAGGAATGTGTAGTCCCTGATGAGAAACTTTTGTATCATAGTGGAAAGTTTTGTTATAAGAGGTTCCAATCGAGTTAAATTTTATATCTTAAATAATATTTTTTAAGTGAAAAGGTTGAGTAATACCATAAACCATATAATCACTCAAAAAGTTTGATGAAGGGTCATGTGTTCATGAGGGATATGATTTTGGGTTATCTCTAATATAGAGTGACCTGGGTGTTAGGATCTCATTATGAACATTTTACCTTTATTATGAAAATTGATAGTTGATTTTTCCTAGTGATTCATGATGACAATATTCAAAGGATCATGTGTTTTCTCATGAATAATCCATATTTTCTTTGGATTTTATGTCTAATACTGATAGCGTATGTGCACTTGAATCAAGAGGAGCATAATGTAATCATATAAAAGAACCCCATTTGGTGTTAATGGAACATGTTCCATCAAAAGTTTTTTTTTCTCATAAACTCAATGATAAGAAAAATCCTAAGGTGAGGAGAGTTACATCGGCCATAACCAATGTGACCTTTTTAGTAGAAGGAACATGGTCATGGTGGAATATTTGCAAATGGTCATAATGGGATTAGATACTTTATAGAGATTATGAATTCCTATTTCTAAGGTGATTTCCAAGGAATATCTTTCCTTAATGATACTGATGTGCTAATTAGTATGTTCACCTTGTTATTGATGTTGAAAAACCCATGGAAACATGAGTCATGTATGGAACTGGGTGGTATGGGAGTGTACAAACACTTTATAATGTAGGTTTGGTACATACCAGTTATATGGGGTGGCATTTGAATAACTGGATGGTGAGTAGTCATGGGCGAGATTTGGATTTTTATTTATTTATTTTCCTTTCAAGCATGAAGAACCACATCTTGATTAAATTAAAGGAAATTACAATGATGAGGGCTATAAAGAAATAAATTTGTTTACCATGATATAGTTTTCCCATGTTTGTACCTAGGAACTCATGGTCTGGAGACGTGGTTTTAGGTTATTGATTAGGTTGTTATAGCCTCATTTTGATATGAGTATGGCTTAGATGGAGAATCAAGAACCTAACAATAAAATATTATCTCAATCCTAATTTATAGGTGACTATGACACTTACCCTGAATTTCTTTTGGTTTTTGATTTTATAAAAAGTGATTTCATTCATCATTAAGGAACTTTATTGAATTTTTGGATTAATGGAAAATATTCACTAGTTTGGAACATATTTAAGGAATAAGGATTTTGTAAATTTGGGAAGCATATATGTTTTCATGTGATGTTAAATTAAATGTTATGGATACCAACATGGGTTTATATGTTTTTGGATGAATATATCTTCTAAAAATTCATCACCCCATTTTTAATGTTTTATGTGGTGGGACTGTGAGAATATATTAAGGTTTAAATACCCTTAAGCGTTTATATATAATTTTATGATAAGTTAATTATAGAAAATTGGATAGTGTAATATATATAATCATGATGGTTTTAAAGTGATTCAATCACAATGTGATATTTTTAGATATATTTATTGTCAATTAAATTATTACCTTTACAGTTAGTATCTAAATTTTTTGCGTGATATTTTGTTGAATATCACTACATTATAAGATTATATAGTCATTTATCATGGTGATTAATGATATTTGGGAGATGCTTCATTGTATTCAGTTATATTTTACCGAATTTATTAACAAGTGGTTTAACTTGAATGATGATTATGGAATGATGAAATTATGAGTTTTATGACGTGAGATGAAGGGAATGATA
The DNA here is from genome assembly GCA_963277665.1 of Viscum album. Taxonomy (NCBI): domain Eukaryota; kingdom Viridiplantae; phylum Streptophyta; class Magnoliopsida; order Santalales; family Viscaceae; genus Viscum; species Viscum album. The sequence continues at coordinate 1,423,373,224 of OY728155.1, read as the reverse complement.
TAACCTCTGAGATTAAAACATTCTATGAAGTTGAGTTTATTGAGGTAAATATGTTTTTCGAGAATAATACTATATTTCTTTATAGATTTTTTTATTCATTTATAGAATTATCTTCTTTTAAACACTTTTGAATTTTGTTATTTTGTACTGATAGATTTGTTAGAAGCTAATTTTTGTGCTTTAAAGAAAAAAATTCATCACAAATACTCATTATTTGGAGAAATAAAGTAGATTGTGGTGGAAATGTATTAAATGAAAAAACATAATATTTCAAGTAGGTATATTTCCTTCTTTATATAGTATATATGGTAAAGTAATTCCTAAAATTGTTGAAAAGGATATTAAGACAATAATTCTATCCTGTAACCTTCAATTCGGATGAATTGATGGTCTTTTAAGACCCCACTAATTTATGGTTTTATGGTTGTTAACATTCTCCTGGTCATATTTTCTATCACTCTATATTAGTCCTTGGGAAATAATTTTTTATCCCATGTCCATGATTTTTCATCCGACTACTATTATCCTCATTGGAAACATAGTTTTCTAGTGACCTTAAAACTTCTATTTCCCTCTCCATTTGGAATGTTTTCATAACCCTTTTTAAGATTCCTATTTTTAGTAAAGTACTTTTCAAATGTCAATCGATTGATTACCATTCACAATTTCACATAACATAGATGAATTTTATTAAAAGAGGAATAATTCAACAACCCAATAATTTATAACATATTTCTCCTTAATTAATTTTATTTCTTTGGTATCATGCATTGCAAGAAACACTACGTTTTAAAGAAATGCAATATATTATTAAAATATTATTATGTTACATTTCTAATGTAGACATTAAATTTTTTGTCATTAATAGTATTAAATATTCTATGAGATACATAAAAATATCACAAATGAAAAAAATACCTATTTCCACAGTTCAAAACTGTGGCAATATGCCCCAAAACCATGGCCATAGGCTTCGAACATGGTTTTGGAAAATTGTGGCCGCTATCGCCATGGCAATATGTCCCAACCTATTGCCACAGTTTTAACCATCGAAATAGATTCCTATGGCCAAAATTTTAAAAACTGTGGCAATATGTCTTTAAAAATCCCACAGTGGTAGTTAATATATGGCCACAGTTTAAACTGTGGCTATATGAATCTATTTACATGATTTTAACTATGGCTATAGCCTTGGTAAACCGTGGAAAAATCCTAAATACAAAATGTCACCAGTAGGTTTCGATCCCTACACCTTTTCTCTATGAACCAGAGTAATTTCCACTACCCCGATTGACATTAAAAGTATATATATATATATATAATGATATATATATTAATATAAACTATGGGAATATCCTCAATACCATGGTTTTAGGTCTTCCCACAAATTTTATGGAGGGAATTTTTTTCTCGCCAAAGCATGAGAACCCTATTGCCACAGTTTTGAAAAACCCTGGCAATAGGCCATTGAAAAAAGTGGCTTATAGCCATAGTTCTAAAACCATGGCTATAGGCCAAAAAACCGTGGCTATAACCACAACCTATTTCCACAGTTATGAAAAATGTGGCCATAAGCCACAATAACTATCCTATAGACACAGTTTTAAAAATGTGGGAATATGCCACAAAAACCGTTGCTTTAACCACATATAGCTGGGGTTTTAAAACAATGGATATAGGTCCATGGCAGTAGCTTCATTTTCTAGTTGTGTATATTAATAAATATAATGCATTGATTAATTATAAGTGAATAATAATTAAATTTTTAACAATGTTATATTGTGATTAAAAACAAAATTTCCTTATAAAATATTTTTATTACTTTTTGTGTGAAAATAGTATATTTAATTATTAAAAAAAACATCAAAAAACAAATTAAAAATTTCAAGTCATTATTTCAAAATTAAATTAGGGTTAATTTCTGGGATTTTTCTAAAAATATTGATTTCCCACTTAATGGTGAAAAATTGTTATTTTTTATTGAAAACTATATTTTCTTTGAAGAATGCACAAAGATAGATTTTTTAATATTTTATAATTAAAATTAGATATCTAATATTTTAAATAATAAATTTAATTTCATTAGAACTAATTCTATGTTTGAATTTGGTGTAAAAACATTTTTATATTTCCAAAGGAATTTTTTGTGAAAAACAATTTTTATGTACGCAATGGGATTTTGTACTAATAAATAAAATTAATAAATATTAGTGAAATATTTTATATAAATTCATATATTATTTATTTAATAATTTTTTTTTAATTTTTAATTAAATTTTTTAAAATCATAGGATTTTTTTAAGAAGGTAATGCTTTGGTAAAAGACCAAATCACAATTTATTGAAAATAAAAAACAAAAGGGATACATGAGATGAAAAGTAGGGAGTTTTTTAAAATCCTTATCAAAGAGATGAAAATGATCAGAAGGAAGGTCATCCAACCAAAGCATATCCTGGTGAACTCCCTTGTTGGCACGATCATCAGCAACAACATTCGCTTCCCGAGATGCAAGGGTGGTAATATAATCAATCTCCAGTAGTGAGTTCAGACACTTCATCTAAAGGGTGGTGAGAGGCCAGGCCAGGTGAATCACCCCATTCCAAATTTACTGGACAATACTAGTTGTGTCACTTTCAATCCAGAGTTTTCTCCATCCTTTTTGAAGGGAAAAATTGATGGCTTGGATGAAACCCATCATTTCAGCTTCCAACGAGGAAGCTATACCACATCTGCCAAAGAAACAGCCATGGCACTCTCTAGAAGAATCTTTGAAAATCGCCCCATAACCAGCATGCCCGGGATTTCCCTTTGAGGCACCGTCCACATTCAATTTGATCTATCCGGGCATGGGATCCTACCAGAACACTTAAAAGGTACTTTTGAGTTGTTGATAGATGACATCGACTCAGATTTTGCGCATTATCTCCCAATCACCAACAAAGTTGCTGTAGTCAGCTTTTTGGATCGAAGAAACCTCTTGGACTGCAATGAAAATCCGAGATTTTCTTGCATTGAGATTTAGTGAGCATTTATTATAAATTATAACATTTATATCATACCAAATCACATTAAGCAGCTCAGAAACACTAGAGAGGAAGATGTTTTTTATTTGCTTACAGGCTTCATGACCAAAACATTTCTTTAAAAGAGAGCATATCGAGTCAAGTATAAACCATCTGCAGTCAAAGATATAAAAAATATAGTTCCATAAAGCAGAGGCTGTATCACATGAAAGAAAAATAAGGTTAGTATCCTCTCTATGTTGGTTACATAGATGACACCTAGAACAGAGTTGATTACAAAAAGTTTGGAGGCAGACCTCATTGGGTAATCTTTTGGGTGCAACACGCCAAATAAGAGTGAGTCCTATAGGTTTGATCCATGGATTGTTAAAATGATTCAACCATCGAAATTTTGATTCAGTGGTATGAAAATTATGCTTGTAGATGTTTTGGGAGTCAAGAATTCCATTAGGATCGAGCTCTGAGACAAGAAAATCATCAGAGGTAGTAAAAATATAATTATCAATGATTTGAGCAATATTTTCTGGGAGATCATTCCTGTGAGAGTGAAGAATCTCTTTTATGGCTTGACAAGTGTTCTCAGGTGGAGTTTTAGGAGGAAGAATGAAGATTAAAGGGGTTCCGGTCTAATTAAAATATATTTTTCTTTAAAAAACGTTTTCATCATGTTTTGTGAAATTATTATTAAATTAATTTATACCAATTACATGTAATGAATTTTATAAAATTAATTCCTTATTTTTAATTAGCAGTATCAAATTTGGAGAATCTCCTCCCTTTATTTTTGAGAAATATGAATAGAAACTGTGCTAAAATTCATCACCTCAGTTAAAGGTAAATCATGTTATTCTTGGTTTAAACTAAGTGAATAGGCCAAAATATTTCATCCTAATTCTTATTAGATGAAATAAATTAGACCCTTAATAACTTATTCTAGAAAATTAGTTGATTTATGGAAACTTTTCCATGAAAATAACTTATACATTATTCAAATCGAACAATGTTACAAAATTTCACTCTCTTGTTTTTAAATATCCATTATGTGTTCACATAAGAAAAACCATATATATGAATGAATATTTATATCAATTTTCCACATAATTAAATTAAATTCATGGTGGTAACTTTTTTATGAATTTTAGTTATTATATATTTATGTTACATTCTTGAAAAACACTATAACAATATTTATTAAATTAATAGAAAAATAAAAAAATGATATTGAAAATAATAAAAGTGACATAATTTGAGTAGGTTATGGTATTACATAAAATTTAAAGGTGTAAATTACATATTAGTATTTTTTTTAAAATATTATAATGGAATAATTACATTGTATTTACTACATTTAATTCAAATTAAATAAATGGTGTAAAAATACACTATAATGATATTTAGTGAAATAATATTTTATTAAATTATTTAATAAGTAGAAAAATCATGAAATAAGAAAATTTGGATATAATAGGTTATTATATTTTATAATATGTTCATTTATAGTAACAGTTTAACATTATATGTAAAAAATAAATCCCTTTGTTACTAAAATTGGTTACTGTAGTTAAAATCAAAATACATTAAATGACATTTTAATAAAAATTTTGTGGTTTAAATGACAAAAAAAGTTACCTGAATTATTTTTGATTGTATTAAAACACTATCATTACTTATCTTATAATTAGTGGTAATTTATATCTATTTTCATTGACAATTAATTTATTGTAATTTAATATTTTTATAAATTTGAAAAGTGCCCCTCACTACAATTATAAAAGTGCATATACTCTCTCACTCATTTACAAAATATTGAGGTTTCTAGCACAATAAAACTCTGGTAATTTAAATTAGAAACTTACATATAAAAAATAAAAATTTATTTACCTCCCAAAACACCAACCCGAGATCCCATTAGAAGAGATCTAATGGAGCCACCTCAAAGAAGATGTAATCACCTTAACTGATCACATTATTTTTTACACATATTTAACACCTCATTATATATGGTATTTACAATAATATAATAATTTTATTATCCTAAATATTTTGAAATTTTATTATGATTATAAAAACACCATTATACACCCTCTTTCCCATGACATATGATGTTAAGTTATCCCTCATGTATACGTACGGCTTACCATCACCACATAGCGATACAATTTATTTTATTCCTCAACATCATTTACAGATGAGTATTATGATGTTTTTAGTGTTTATATATGATATTTATGAATTTAATATATATATTTTTAATTATAATAACACATATACATACTTACCTTCAAAACCGTTTGAAAATGATAACTTCAATCATGTGTATGTGTGGACTACAACTTTCATTAAGTGAAGCGATTCATTATTAATTTCAATTTAAATTTAATGGAAATAATAATGGATTTAGTGAACATATATTATATATATAATATAATAAATATAATTATAATTTTATTTAAAAATTCACATTTATATTATTCTTTCCATCAAAAAATGTAAACATCATTCATGGTTATGTATAGGCAACCAACTTCGTGGATGGTGTAGTTCATTTTTCTATAGTTACTTTTTAATGACTATAAATAGGTATATATTAAATTTATATGATTTTGTAATTATAAAAATTATATATTTTATGAAAACATGATCAAATACAATGACCGAAACTATATAATAAGAGAATATGTGATAAATACCCAACAGATATTACCTAGAATAATGAATTTAATAAATATTTTTTAATAAATTGGTTAAATAATATTATAAAAATAACAATATATGCTTCGATATATAGTATTATGGATTTATAATATATGTTTAATACATCTATATATATTGTACAAATGATTCTAGTTGATACAAATTAATTCATACTTATCGTAAGATATTTTCATCTCGCTTTTATTTTTGTTGGACACATGCCTTATACACCAATTTTTTTCCTTTGTGTTTTGAATATAATTCGCAGTAATGTATTTTATTATAATTATTATGAAAATTATGTGGATTTACATATCTATATTAGGATTTTCTTTCATGGGACTTATGATTCAAAATTTACCAAAGTGGTAAGGGGTTTTATGTTATAATCCAATTTTTTATCAATATTTATTTATAATTATGTTATGATGATTAAATATTATGATCTACCTATGAAGATAAAAGATAATTTTATTATGATAAATTTATTTCTTTAATGTATATGTTATCATTTCATTTTCATTAACTTATATACTCATGATACAAAATATTTTTAAATGAAAATCAATTTCATTTCTCACTTTGGTCGTAAAAAAAATTATTCCATATTTTTTTTTTCTAAAAATGTTTTATATAATTTTTTTATAGTTCTCCTATTATTTTTTAAAGAAATTTTTATCTGTGTTTAAAATTAAACAAAAATATTTAATGGAATATTTATTTTTCATTTTCAAATGAGGTACTTTTTGACTTGTTTGATAAATTTTTGGAAGGAGTGTTATTTCATACTTATATGAAATGAATAGATTTTCTATCTATCATGAATAATTTTTTTTTGTTGAAGTTTCCTTTTCAAGTTTACATGGTTATATTCGAATACAATATTTTCCTATATATTTTTGTGTTTAATTTAATTATTTGATTTCAAAATGGAAATTTTGTTTTCCATAAAAATGTTTTAGGGATAATTTAATTGTATTTATATTCATTAAAGAAAAAAACCATCCATTTACCATTTTATTTATAGGGTATATTATCTAAAGATACAATCCTTATTATTTATCTATTTGTTTTATGAATATCATGACACGATTATTATGAACATTTTTTATTTTAAACAAGTTATATTGTTATGAAATGTTGAAGTTGTTATGAAAATCATATCTTTACTATTTATTATTATATGATGAAAATTTTAAGAAAACCATTTAATTACTTGGTTATGAAATGATTAATACTTTATGATATTCTGTAAAAAATATGTATTCTCCTATTTAGGGGATGGGTGGGACCTATATCTCCATTAAATACATTTGGTAAAGATTTATAACTCTTAAGGTAAATATGACTGGAATTTGGTGTCAAACCAATCCACTAAGGGCGTGTCCATTATGATAGTCTTGGGAGTAAAATTTAACAAATATGATGGTTTTTGGAGTGATCACATTCCACTATTATTGTCTTGGAAATGATAATTTTCAAATAAGAAAATGATTTTCTATACTTATGTGTATGACAAAAACTTATGTTTTATGCCAATGTTATGCTCTCTTGGATTATTTTATTTAAATAATTTTTTATTCATGTCCTATGAACAACCATGATTTATTTCATGACTCAATATTTAGTATTATGGTATGTAGGTTATGAATTTAAAATGTTATGTCCATGTTATCTTACTATTATGTCCATGTTTTTCTTAAGTGATCATTGATATCTCCATTTAATCCCTTAGTGAGCATCCAAGATCACACTCTCTTATGTTTCATTTCCCTAGGCTATGAAGAAATGTACTGATTATTTTATTTCTAAGAAGTGAAATTTTAATGAAGAACTAATTAAGTGATGACATAGATTTTTACGAACCGGTTGTTTATATATGAAATTTTCCAAATGCACTAGAAATATATGATTATGGAGTAGATTTGTATGTTTTGATATGAATATTCATATATTAATATGTGATATATATGATTGAAAATTATTGGTCACAATATATTTTATTTGGTCGGGAGACCACCAAGGATAGGTCACTATCTCTGGAAGGAATTAATTTCTTAAGGAGTTGTTATATGGTTCCCTTATCCCAGAGAAAGGATGTGATATATTATTTTCATTATTATTAGCAAGTCATCCATCCAGGTACCACTAAGATGAATTTGGGTATGAATTGTCATTAATAGTGGCCAAGTATGAAATGAGATATAATCAATTTCATATCCTAGTATTACAAATATTAGTAGGTTAATGTAAAATAATAAAATCCATTTGTTTTCCTCCAGCCTCTTCTCATAAATAATCTGAATTTTGATGACTTATACATGGAATTTATTGTTATAATTCCTATTACCCCTTGAGGGAAAAAATTATATGTGTTTGATTTTTGGTAGATTGATAAAATAAATTCACTTAATTTATATTAGAGTCATTGGTAAGTTTGAAGATATTGGAAACACTTAATCATTGGGGATCATGAGATTTCATGTGGCTCAATTTGTAATAATTTCGGACAGGGACCCATGGTTCACCTCCTAATTATAGAATGTACTTTAAGATGAAATGAGGTCTAATGTAAAGATAATATTTGCCTATCATCCATATACTGATAGATAGATGATGTGGGTGATCCATATTTTGGAGGATTAGTGATGTGCTTGTTTCTTGGAATTTGGTGGCACTATTGATAGATATTTGGATCTATTTTAGTTTACCCATAGTTAAAATTATTTTTATTTGATTCAGGTGGATCCTGTTAATTCCATATATGGTTAGATATGTAAGTGACCCCACTATTGGTCTAGGGAAGGGTGAGAATTCTTCCATTAGGACCATAATTTTCCAATTGATAGGGAGAAAGATTCATGTGATATGGCAGTGTTTAGTGAACGCTTAAAGACACTATAATTGTTATGTGGTTTATCAAAATCATTCTGCGAATTTTTCAATTTGTGAATGAGTGTTCCTTTAGGAATCACTTCAATTATTCCACTACTATAAAGGGAATATGGGAAATCATACTCCAAGATACATGGGACCATTAAAGATGATCAAGAGGATTGTTAGAGTTGACACTTATCTAGAAATAACTCCTCAATTGACTTTGATACATATTTCATTCCATGTGTCTCACCTAAAGAAGTACCACTCTATATCCTATAATATTCTAAATTATGAAGTTATTGATTTGGGTATGAATTTTTTGTTTAATGAAAAAAAGTTTTTTATTTTTGATTACCTGTGTCCTAACCCCCTCCCTCTAGAGATACCAGAATGATGGAAGAGAGATAATAACTCATGATTCCCACCTCCAGTAGGACTCGAGTTTGTGACTAGCACAGACGATACACAAATATCAATATGGGAGAAATTACCCTCTATAGTATTTGTAGGACAAAGAGGTATAATAATAGAGATCAATAAACTCCATGGAAAACCATAAGATAAAAGAAACCAATACCAACCCACAATTCATGTATGATTTAAATAGATTCATATAAAAGTTTCCAAAAGAAAATACAATAAATTAAAGCTAATGCAGTGAAACAAAAATGATCCAGAGGTTTGAGCTAGTAATATCGATCACAATCCATGTAGTTACCCAAGAAACATAATCAGTTTCACATACGTAGGGTTAAAATACAAGTATAATCAAAATTAAAACCAAATTATCTCATGCATATGTGAAATAAACATATTAAAACATTAGTGAAAAAAATTGAATAACCAAAATCACCAAAATATGTCAACTAACTGATCTCATCTTTACCAAGGAATAATCAAAAAATATTTCAACCAAGTATAATAACATAATAAGATGAATATCCGTGATAGGGTACCCACACTACTTTCCCACTAATTTTCCACTCTCATACCCAAATGTTTTATATCCAGGTGCTCTCATATAATTTTAATAATATATCACAAGGAACTTCCTCACAACACAACCTAATAACATTATGCCTATATACACTTGGGACATCATATCTCCCGACCCCATATCATGTTCACATCACATATTTCTTGAAAAAGACCTAGGTCATCACATCTCACTACCCCTATCATGGTCACATCAAAATAATTACCAAAGTACTAGGGTATCATGAACATGGAGGACATCAACCTCATTCCCTCATTCAACCATTCACAACCCACACCATATAAATTATCATCACATCAGACCATGTCTCATTTATAGACACTGGGTCCATCACCTAGTGTATTGTCTGACCTCTGGCCATCACATCCAATTCTTATCTGCTCACCTTGAATAGGGTGAGTGAATTAGTGGGTATCCAACCATCCATCCTCACCACTGGGATGTTTAAAAAAACTCCAATATATATATTTATAATGGTTTAAAAACATATTTTTTAAATTATGGGGGTGTTTATTGAAATGAGAAAGGATATATAAGGTATATCTGCATAACTACAAAAAATCCCAATCGATGGGTTCACCATCAAAAAAATAACAAACACACAACACCGCCACTTACACGAACACTTCTAAACTCAAAATGGAAAACACAAAGAAAAAATTATATAGCCACATTACATTTTAAAACCCACTAATATTATGTTTATTCATTAACCATTTAACCGCATTTCACAATTTAAGTAACCAAATAGGAATTTTCCATAAATTAACCAAACCATTCCATGTCATTTCAAATCATTATTAAAAATTTTCATTACTACGTGGAAATATATCATGAATCCAACCACATGAAATTTTTTAAAAAAATTCCCATAAACAACATCCTCACCCCCGTAAATCCAATATAGAACATGTCACAATAATCTCAAAGTCACATCCACATCCTCAACAAAACAACCAAATATCAACACCTTTTTATCAAAAACTGCACCATTTCACGACCACACCATTAATCAAATTTCCCACCAAAACACAATAAATATCCATTATCTACCTAGAGAATTGACACTACACAATACACATCACAACACTTCTACATCACAATAATATTTCAAAATTCAGATTCATTTAATTGTCTTTCTTTACATTCCACATTAATTTTAAGGTCATTCTAACACAAGACACATATTTTGGTGCTACCAATTATTTAAATCAACATATCTAATTAAAAATAATAAATCAAGTAGATGGAAAACAACAACCACACAATATAGACTCCGAAATAACAAATATAGCACAAAAAATACCCCCAAAGTCATGATTTTTATAAGGGTATTTAGCCCTTACAATTCACAATATCAAAAACAATATCAAATAGTTAAAAAATATGAGTGAAATACCTTATACCATCAATTTAAATTTAATAATTTAATTATAATTATTAGTACAGTGAAAACCAAATTAAAATATATAAATAAGATTAGATCTATCCTACATGATCCTCAGGTTGAGAAACAAAGGAATTCATATGTCACATGAATCCTTCCAATCTGCATCACAAATTTTAAATAATAAATATGCCAATACAGATCATCAAAATAATGGTAGGAAGCTTCAATATATTAGAAAATGATAACCATATCACTATCCCAATGTAAAAAAATAACCAAATATTTCTCCCGTTACAACAACCTGTCAGACAATAATACTATGGAAAAATGGAAAAGGGAGGGAGGAACTTGCCAAAACCACCACAAATTGATCCTATATATCTAAGGAAAAAATCCACTGATATGGGGTAAAAATATCTCCTTGTAACTCACTTGGGTATCTCAATAGGCGGTATAAGAAAATGATGGAGTTTGAGTGGGTTTTGGAATTTATAGTTATTCTATAAAACATAATACCATTGTGAAACCCCTAGGACCACACCACAAAATGATTAAAAACAAAGGAGAACATGACATAGTCAGGAAGACCAAACCATATCCTAGATGATCATGGTTCCCTCTGAGAAATACTTCTACCCCTTCGGGGTATATTCTATAAATGGTGGAAGGACACAACGATGCAGCCTTAAATGCTTTTGCGTATACCACCAAAGTCTAGAAAGGGATACACCAAATCACCTTATCCAAGGATCATTTATTCCTAAAAATTAAGTTACATCAAACTCCACTCGAACCACCTCCTATGTTATAGATTATCCTCTATGTCACATCAACCACCTGTCAAGGAGGGGTTATTCCATATCCCATCTTCTACGGCGTAGCTACCCGTTATTGGAAGTATCATCAAAAAACCTCCACATGGTTCATATTCCAAAAATTTCCACCTTATGTCATAGCCCCCCTAATACATCACAATACGAAGATCAAAATCATATCCTTACTAAAATAGATATTGATGCATCCATTATCCTTAATAAGACCATAAAAATCATCAATATCTCCCTTAGACACTTTTATTACCAAACATTCCACAAATTAATGGGTTGGAAAGTCCAAAACACTATATCTAGAAAAAATATTATATTCCAAGTCTATAAAATTAGTTATAGTTCTATGGAAACATTATAGTGATTCTCATAGAAGATGGGATGAGGATTCTATTATGAGGGATCAATGTCCTTTCTTATTTTTTGATTTAGTTTTTGGATGACTTTTTGAGGGAATAAGGTGTTATGGTGGGGATAATATTCATATATAGAGTATAATTGTTTAGGTATGTATTATATTATATTATTTCTCTATACTATTGTCTTTCATTTTTTGGACATTTAATCTGAAAATTTGTATCTATTGGATACATTTGGTATCACATAGTTTTAACATGGTTAGTGAAATCTATGTGATCCAACTATGTAAGGGCATACAATTTAATGTAAAGGAGTTCTCATTGATAGTGATTTTTTAATGAACTATGAGGAAAAATGGTTTTAACCATATTGGTTATAAATTTTTATATGTGTGACTTTTACATGGTCTAGAAAACAATACCACAAAACTAAATGATCTTCTCAAACTTTTAAAATTTCTAATTTCCCAATGTTTTCATGTATGTTTTAACATTCCCTTCCATTTAATGTCTCTTCTACTCAAACTATATCCCCCCTCACAATATTATTCCTTTCCCCATATCATAGGATCGATTTAAATCAGGGGTTTCACCATATTTATCCATAAAATCACATGTTAGGTTATGTTCATCCTCTTCCCTTTATTATATCATCCCTTTTCTCATGGTATTCATGCAACCCATAGTCCATTGTTTCTTTTTGGTTTTCCTGTTTGATTTTATTAAAAGGTTTGGTTATTTTTTTCCATTACTTATATAGATCCATATTTCTAATATATATTATATTCATCAATTATCAGGTGATTTCAGTTGAAAATTTAGGAGGATTCATTATTTTTCTTTCGTACATTAACTTCAAATGCATTATTTTTTTTTATAAAAAATGATTTAAATTTTTTTTAATGGATGTAAAAATGAAATAAACATGTTTTATATGGTATAAATGTTTTTAAATTTCTCCCTTTTGTTATGGGTTATAAAATTTATTTTCATTGAATAGATTTAATATGAAAATAATAATTTTTTGTGTTGTGTTTAATTAAATCTCTATTTTATAAATGATTGAATTATAATTATTGATAGGGGATGTCACATGGGAACCCTAATTACTTATGTGGTAGGGCTATTACATATATGAATAATAATTTAAAAGATCTCCCTAGACTTTTATTTATGATATAAAACTAAAGAGAAACCTTTATAATATTTATTAGAAGTCAGATTTTATTGTTTTTTAACACTCAGTTTTCCCTATAATATTTTATAATATTTTTAGAAATATTTTCAAAGAAAGGATCTAATATGGAGTAATAATTTTTGGTCCAAAGAGCCTGAAATTGATTTAGAAAATATTAAATATATTAATATCACGAGAATAAAATTTTCCTAAAAATGTATAATAACTACCAAATGGAGACATAGTTAAAAATGAAACCTTTATTGAATCTAGAACATGGGGTTTTGTGTAATAATGACCTAAGAGTGTCCAACACAGGATGTTCGGTTGAGGAGTTTTTTGGGTGGTATGTTAAGAGTATTAATTAATTAATTTATGAAATTATTTCATTGAATACATGTTACGTAATTCCATCTATAGATATTATTTTTTTTGGAAAATATCTTGGTTCTACCACATAATATAGGAATCTTTGAGAGGAGGAGGATATCACTCTCAGTGGTGAAAATTTATTACATTGATTGATGATAAGGATTGAAAAAACCCAAAATATGGATGATTGGAATAACAGGGTCTTCAATGACATCACTAGAAAGCACATTCTTCACCAATGATGGATCCATTCACCTGGTAGAATGTTTTATTTTTTGCATAATCCGAATTTATAGATTTAGATGAAAATGAATTAATTACCCCTAAATTAATTTTATGATCATTCTTCAATATTTTTCCCATGATTATTTTTCTCTTCCTAGATCTAGGAATTTGAGATTTATTTAATCTCAATGTTTCTTGTTGATTTGATAACCTTATTCCTTGGACTCTGTTGTTGATGGAATAATGAACATGACCATCTATTGAGTATTTTATTATGTGATGTGACTATATCCCTCCTTTCTTGGAATTCAAAATCTATATTTGGTTGATCGATGATATGATGATAACCTCGAAAAACAATAATTTGGCATTCAACTTAGATAAAATGGATTAAGGTTATGGGAATATTTTTTTTCAAGAGATGTTATGTTTGAATAACAATGACAATGGGAATCAGTTGATAGGTTAGGAAATGGTTGTTCTATGAGCTAGATCAAGAAAATATCTCTACTGAATCAATGGATCGTGATTATAAGAAATCGTTGACTAAAATCCTACAACTAGAAACATAGAGGGTATTAAGAGGTGTGTGCGGTTATATTCCCATGGGTTTGGCCATGTGGAACATTGGGATGGGATGAAAACCATTTTTCTTGGTGAAGAACGTACTTTGGATGATCATGGATGATTTTCAACATAGATTTTATCTTTATGGAGTGTTTTCTTATGAACATAAATCTTGAAACATTGATAGTGATCCCTACATACGATTGGTTGTGGCCAACTATGTGAGGTCAGGGAGAACCAGGTAATTTTTTATGAATTTATCCCATTATTCTTTTGATTTGTGAGAGGGTAAGGGGAAATGATATAATATATTATTAATAATATATATTTTTTATTGAATATTGGAAAAGGGGATTCAAGGGGGTGGATCACTTTACTTACCTACTAAATGTTTGAGGGAGGGTTTGAGTATGGCTCTCTCTCTCTTTGAATAATGTTTTTAAAAAATAATAAGAATATGAATTATTATAATTATTAATTTTTGTTATGGAATATTATTTTTGTCATAAAATATTTATGAGACATTAGATAGAAAAACCTTCTATGGAGTCAAGACCCTGATATCGAGATTCCCAATTCAAGATCATTGTTAGATATTTAATTTAAACTGATGTATATGTCCCATGAAGCACCCTATGTACATGTTACGAAAAAATATGTTGTTTTACGAGGCATCAATTTTGAAAATATGAAAAGACTATCCTATGCATTTTTTAAAAAGGATATAAATAGCATGTTCTATTTTCCCATCCATGATTGATTACAGTGACATATTTGTGGATATACATTTTATCCTATTGGACTAATGATGATGCTTGTATGTTCCTTAGGCATTTTTCCAGAATCAGATTTAGATATTTGAGTAGTATATAGTGATTTTTTTCTATATAGAATGTGACAATGGACTTCATTTTAGCATCACTGATATGACACAAGGTTATTTAGAAATGAACTTCTTTTAATTATGCTTATCCAGCTTTTTTATGGTGTGTTCCCTCAATCTATCCTTATGAGGGTACAATACGACATTACATACTGAGAATAGGATTGTGATAACCTCCAAGGGATTAATCTGGGATAGTGTTTTGAAATACCTCTGTGAGACCATAGGTGGAGTCTTCTCTAATCTTATTCCCTATGTGGTGTTCCCTGAGTTAGCATGACCAACATTACTCGAGTGTTGATCCCCTACATAGTGGGTTATTCCTTATTCAGTTTTTAGTATACACCATGGACCTAGGTGTGATACCCCATATGTGGATCTATCACTTCTAACATAAAGAACAAACTTACTCATGATAAGACCCAATGATCATGAAATTTTAGATAAATACCACCAGCATTATAAAACCCACTAAGTGAGTTCTCTTGGGTGAGTCTTACTATGAATTCTTAAGAAGAATCAAAGGATGGATTTGTGGTTGTGACCACATTAATACTTGGAGTCTCTTATTTTTACATCTGGATTATTCTTTTTTATAATTTTTTATCATTCCTTAATTGATATACCAATGTACTGATGAGATGAATACTCTTGACTCTTTTTGTTTGGTGATTTCGGGGTTCCAAACTAGGTATTGTGATACTCACACCTACTCAGGATCTACCCAAACATGTTGTGACTTATGTAGACAAAATACCATTTTATGAAGTCCATAGAAGACCAGAAGTAGGTGGAGCATAATTTTGGTTTGACAGATCAAGGTGTATATGAGTATTGCAATTGAGAATATTTCCCTCCATGTGAGAAGGTCAGACTTTATTTTCCAATTTTTGATGGGCTTGTATTTGGCCCCTTTATCACTTCACAGTACCTTTTCCATACTCTGATTGTGGGATTGATTTTATTCATGCATTATCAGTAGTAGTTTTTATTTACATTTTTTCATTGTATAGTATTGGAGATATGTGTCTGCATATCATTACATTAGAATAAGGCCTATCATGTTAGTAATATGCCTACTTTACACTAGTAACCATTATCTAGATTATTTTATGTGGGATTGTGGTTCCACCCATGGTATAACACTGGCTAGGAGGGGCCTATTGGGTCAGGTCATGATAGTGTGGTATCAGAGTATTGCTCCATCTATGGACTAGAGTTTAGAGATTTTATAGCTATGAGGTTTGGTTTGGGAACTAGGGAAACAATGTTAACTTTTTCAAGTTCATATCTCATACTCAGCTATCCAGTATTGGTATGGAATCCTACACATCAATTCACTATAAATCAAAAAACCCACCTATTTACTCAACACATATAGGAATTGGATGCATGGAAATCATTATCATATGAATCATATAGGAATGAATGGTTTTTTTCAGGTCCTACATGATTCATCTCCACAAATATACTCTTTTACCATGGTATATTTTTGTTTATTTTCAGTATACCTCTATGAAGAATCCAGTTAGGATTCTCATACATCGTCGGAAATATAACTAGTTGAGTGATGATGCCTCGATTTAGGGACTCCTTCATATGGTGTTTCATATAGGAGGGAATAGAATAGTTGTACCACCTATTAAGTTGTTCTTATATTATTAGATGAAATTAATGGTTGATAAATGACATGTTGGGATGCCAAAGGATCTAGTATGTTAGGGTAAAAATTTTCATTTGTTTAGCATGTTACGTGAGTTCAAGTCATAGATAATATTAAGGTTTTATGGAGATCTAGAACCTCAAGAAGATGATGATTAGATCAAGGTACTATTTTTTGTTATCCATCTTGTGCATACAACAACTGATCAGATTTGTCCCTTACAACCAGTCATCTTCATGGAGAAGCACCTAGTTTTAATTACTCCATCATATGATGCATCTATAGGAAGTGATCATTATGGGATTTGGATATAGAGATCTCCAATGTTTCATAGTGACACAGAACCCCTACGAAGGTGTTAGAGGTTTGGCATGAACATTGGTATGAGAGTCCCACTTACATAGGACCTCTCTTGATGGTAGACCTGGAGGTGTGATATATATAGGGTGATTCTAGGTGTTAGTAGAACCCTGTGATAGATATGTTTGATGTGACATTATAAATAAATGAAGAGGGACACATCCCCCACTAATAAAATTCTTATTAAGTGACATATTAATAATATGGGTGAGGCAGTGCTTCCCAAAGTGGATAGTGCCATAGCGTGGTGGGAGAGTTCCTTTGAATAGTGTGTTCTATGTTTTTTGGTGTGATATAGTGCTAGAGAAGTCCCTAATTGTGGTGAATAAGAGGATGGGGAAAATGATGTCTTCATGAGACAAGATCTTGTGAACATAATCATATATTATGTTTCGAGGTACGTCATGTGTCTTCACTACTATGGATATTGTTTTAGAGTAGATTTGTAAGACACATTTCCTTAATCATAATCACTATTTGAGACCAAGCGATATAAGTGGAGACTTTTAGAATGAACATTGTGTTTATGGTTCCTTCAGATAGGAAAAGTGATCACTCACTTCTATTTATGTTGTAACATAAATCTAGAGAGGGGAGAGAGAGAGCCTCATGGGGAATTTTTCTATAGCGGCAGTGGGACCCTATTGTGTTTTCCTCAGTATAGACTCATTATCTACCATCCATTTCATGTTGATTTTTACCAGTGAAAATTATTCTCAATACGAGTTTTGAGATGAATCAGATCCATTGACCCCTTTTGGATGAACTCTTATTAGACTCCTCCATTAAAATCCAGGAATCCTCAGTGTTAGTGGTGGAGCATGCGAGACACTTGAGTATGGTTCTAGACATTCTCTAAGAGTAACATCTTTATGGGAAGATCCTGAAGTTTCCATTCTATATTTACGAGGTGAAATTCTTGGTATATTTATTCTCATATAAGAGAGTGAAAATGGACCCATACAACCATTGGAAAATTTCTTGATGGATTTTCTTAAGGTGATGAGTATTTCATCCTATCAAGGATAGACGATGATACTTGTCAGGCTTTGAGAGGAGGTGATGAAGAGGTTTCTTTCCCTTATTAGTCCATCCAAGTGTGGATAGGATGTATGTTAATATTTCGTAATAACATTGGTGGCCATGGATAGTTTCTTTAATTTTAACTCTTAATGTCTCACATAGAAGTATCTGATGAATGGAAGAACATAGTGAAGATTTTGGGATCCATGTGCATATGGAAGGTAGTCTAGATTCATTTAATTCCCATGAATATTTGTTTTAGAATGTGATTCTCACTTAACATCATGATTAGAGAGAGTATCCCGAAGTCTTTGGGACATAGTAGTGGTTTATCACAACATTTCTACCCTAGGAAATCAGCTAGGTAAAGAAAATAATTCAACTTCTAGGGAACATGCCTTCAAATTTCATGTCAGCATTAGTCCATAGCTGGGAGGATCATCAATCATTAGTGGAGTTTTTTTTATCATAAATAATGCCACTCCACCATCTCTATAGTACCATTTGAGTCTATATTTAGGATACCTTGAAAGTCACCACCACACATGTCAAATATAGTTGGAGATAGTGCTTGGTGGCCTAGAGTTAGTACTTGTGATAGTCGAAAAAAGTGTAGTCTATCTTGGGAAATATGAGGAATACCTATATCATTCCTGAGTCCTGTGTGGACCAGTGATGGTTTACTCAAGAGTTTGATGAGAAGATCATGTGTTCTGAGATATTTTACCTCATTTTGGATAATAAGAATTTAGATGGGATGTTAGGATATCATTGAGTTTAATAGTTCGTTTCCAATTACTACCTCAGGTTAGAGTGGTGGAATAACACTTGACTCTATGACTATAATTAGAACATTTCATTGATGATTTCCACATGTTATAGTTGACAATAAATGTGAAAAACCAAGTTTTTTGATGTAAACTAGGATTATATGGATGTAAGGGGTTGAGTTACCTCATCAAGTGGTTCGATGAGCTCGGGGGAATTAGATAACCACTAGGAAAATACACTTATAGGGAAAGGGTTTATCTTCGGTGTGTGTTTTCTTATAGCACATAAACCATATGGAGAGGTCATTAGGGTGTGAGACCCATTTGATAGATTATTTCTCCCTTTGGGAGTAGATTTTCAATTTTCCCGATGAAAAAACATGATGATTGGGAAATTATAGAAACATAGTTTTTTCAATGTAATACTTAAAAATATTTATAAGAATATTTTCAGGAACAGGCAATGAGGTGGTGTAATATTTTGAGGCCGAGTGATACTAGAATTGATACTATAAAAATCTAAAATATATTAGTATCATGTATGAGAATTTTTTCTAAAAAAGTGTAATAACTCTTGAAAAAATTATCAAATCGAATATCAGAAACCTTCATTGAGTATGTAAAGTTGGATTTACCCATGTTATAAATTATGTTTGTTTGGCACAAGAAATTACATTGAGGCTATTAGTAAAGGGTATATTATGTGGATTAATTAATTAATTAATTTAATTATTTCATTTAATACTAATAACTTAATTCCCTCTATAAATATCATGTTATAAAAAATTTCCAAGGATAGCTGAATAACCCTTGAATATTAAAGGGGAGTAGGGGGAGTAGATCTCAATTGGTGGCGACAAACCAGGAACACAGATCGATGAAGATGACTGAGAAAAACCACAATATGGATAAGGAACGTAACAAGATACTCAATGACATCACTAGTGAGTGTGTTCATCATCAATGACTAGTCCACTCCATATGTAGGATGTTTTATATTCTAGTTTAATAAATATTTATAATTTGAGATGAATGAAAATTAATTCCCTAAAAATAATTCATAGATCATTCTTTGTTTGTTTCCAAATGATTATTTTTCTCTACCTAGATATAGGGATTTTTAATTTATTTAATTTAATTGTTTATTGTTGATTTGATAACTCATTTTAGTGGATTCCATCAATGATGTAGAAAATAATATTTCCATTGATCGAATATCTCTTTTTTTACGTGACTTTCTCCCACTGTTCATGGAATTCATCATCGATATTTTAGTTGACCAAATATTTTATGATAATAGGTAAAAACTGATCATTATGTGTTCATATTTGGAATAATAGATTATAGTTATGGGTTCATTTTTTGGTATTGGAGATTTGATGGTAGCATGTATATGAAAATGGTAATCAAAATATAGGTCAGGAAATGGTGGTTATATGTTTGGATTGAGAATATCTCTCAAGGGAATCCATGGATGGTGATTATAATCAACGGGTGGATAGAATGCAGTCACTAAATATAGAGGGGTCCCTTGACATGTGGGTCTTGATGTTCCCATAGTTTGGATCATGTAGAACTTTGATATGTGACAAATAAAATTTCTATGATTAATAATTGAATCTCATTGTCCATGGATGATGTTTAATACAAATCATCACATTGTGGAGTGTTTTCTAGTGTTCCTGAAGGCTGGGACGATGATTATGATCCCTCCATATAATAAGTTGTCTCCTGTAGTATAAGGTGTAGGCAACCCAACTTCATAGGACTGAATTTATCCCCCCTATGTGTGATATGAGATATGGTATTGAGGAAAGATGTAATAATAACAATATAATAATAATAATAATAAAATAATAATAATAATAATAATAATAATAATATCATAATAATAATTCTAATAATAATTATTATGTATTGGAAAAGGATGAAACAATGGGTTGAGGTTCATGATGTATGCATGAAAGGGGTGAAGGATAGTTGGAATGTGGCTCTCTCTCCATTTGAATAAGGTTTAAATAATAATAATAATAATAATAATAAAATATATTATTATTATTATTATTTGTAATGGAGGATTTTTTTGAACATAACATCTTCCTGAAACATTGGATTGATAAACTTTTTTGTGCTATGAAAACCCAAATATTGATATGGTAATTTTATGACTAATGTTTAATATTTAATTCAGAGTTGTGCATCAATCCCATGAAGTTAAATATGTACATTTTATGAAAAAACAATGTTTTTTTACTATTAATCCATTTATGGAATATAATTAGTCTATCTTGAGTGTTTTTCTAGGAAGATAAAAATGGAAGGATCCATTTGTGAATTCATCACTATTTAAGGAATCATATTAGAATATTTAAATTTTAACATGTTAGACCGATGATGGGACTCACACATTCATCAGGCTTTCTCCAAACTCAGATTTAATTCCATGAGAAGTCTATCCTGAGTAGTTTTCTGAAGAGAATGTGATGATGATTTGTTTAGTAATAGATATTTTATGTGAGGTGATGTAGTAGGAAATTTATTCTAGTGATTATTAGATATTTTTATTACAGTGAATTCCCTCACTCCATCCCTTTGAGGGTACTGTATGACATTACATCTGGAGAATAGGATTGTGATCCTCGATAAGGTATTAGTCTCTTGCCTCTGGCCTATTGGATGTGGGATTAGGGTTTTGCAATCATCTTATCGCTGGATAAGAGGGACCTGGTGGGTAGAGTGGGGATATGTTTCCCATTTTCTTAAGTGTTTATGTTATCCAACTAGTGTATTATATAAATTTTATTATGATTGATTCAATCACTAAGATATATGAGGATCCTAGATTCACCTAAACATATATACCATAAAGGTTTTCCCAATATGCTTGATTTAAAATTCTTTATTCTTATAGTAATTCCAATATTATTTAAATCATTGTAATGTTTTTTTATTTACTTTGGTTAAATGATAAATGTATAATTTTAATAGTTTACTTCTCAAAATAACATCCATATCATTATATAAATAAGGGTTCTTATGAAACACATCCTGATATCCTAATAGGCTAGTTTCAATCACACAATACATTCACCAAATGGGTGTATATATACCTTATTTTGACTAATACATATAAATTAAAAGAATTTCATGGAGACATTGGGTACTCATGTTATATGTGAAATGGGAGATAGTTGGGAAATAATTTTTATGAACCCTCATGTCACATGGATATGGGTGGAAGTTTTTTTTTTCATTTTTAGTTATGGTATTTTTATTATACTCTTGTATAATGCCTAATGAAATTACCATCGTTTTAATTTTGTATAGGTATATTTGTTCTACTTTTTTTATTATGTTATGGATGATGATTAAGTTTTTCTTGAGATGTTTATTTTTTTCCCATTCATTTTTTATCCCTTATATTTTTTATTATTGGGTTAGCCTTATTTATTTGGGATAATGAATCACCTAAATATGGAGAGGAAATATTGGGAGCTTGGTGATGAAATTATTATTTTTTATTTAGAAAAATCACTACCAAGGTATGTTTCTGATTCATAGAATCATTTTATCAAAACATAGGGATTGGGAATTCCATTCGGTCCTTGGCACTGACTAGCTCGAGTACCCTGATTGGGTTTATTATAGTTGAAAATTGAGGTATAAATCCTTGAATACCTTCAAAATTAATGATTAGTACACCACCAAGTAATGATAATTTTAGTGATAAATTTTAATCTTATCTTTTAGGAATTATTCTTAAGATGACTCAAAAAGAAACTATGATGGGAATAAATTGAATATATATAATAAATATACTAAATATATCCACTATGACGTTAGGTAATACATGAAGAAAATATAGGGAGGAGTTATTACAAATATATTTTAATTCATCCTGTATTCACATGATTAATAGTTATATATAGAATATAATTTGGATGTAATGAAAATATCATTAGCCAACATGTTGTAGAAAATCAACTCTCTCATCAAAGAGGTGAATGTTCTAGAGAAGTGTTTAAGGACTGATAGAAAAATATTCACTATTAATCATGTCACTATATAGATTATAATTTATGATAATGCTAAATAAATAAAAATAATTGATTCAAAAAATACATATTTAGAATGAATAATAAAACCATACTCTTAGTGTCATGGATTCTCTACTATAATTAAATAATAAAATAATTGATAACCCTGAAAATTATATATATGAAAGTAAAAATGTAACTATGGTTTTGATAGAAAATTTAAAAAGTAAATTATATGTTATATTAAAAATATATAAGGATGAAAATATTACCATTAACATGAACTACAATGAGCATTAAATGATACTAATAAATATAGAATCTTATTAACTAGAATCTTCCCAAATGAAAAAAGAGATACCTCCAAGATTTTTTTATATATTCTTGAATCTAAAATGAATATTATTAGTGAAAATAATATCTCTTTATCCTCTAAATATCCATACATTATAATATCATGGATGAAGGTAAACCATGACTCATATAAATCTATTGGCAATTATGTACTTTCATCTATAATTATAGGACTAATATAAAATTATCAATAAATATGGGTAGATAAAAATTATGAAAAACCCACCACATTAAAAATTGTGGGTTTAAGAATTCCATAGAATATATTATCCCAAAATTATGATCAAATAAGAGAGATCTTGGTCAAAGATTTAAAATAACTCAATCTAGAAAGAACACATATGTAAGAAAAATAAGTAGATTCTTACAAAAAATGGTACTATTGGTAGTTTGGGAATAATTATATTGACTGTTATCATAATATATCAATGTTTAGAAATGATTCAAAGAATGAATTATGGGGGGGTAGAGGTTATGTAAATAAGAAATATGTTTTAAATAATCATATGTAAAATAATGAGGTAAAATATATTGAATAAAATGAATTTTTTATCTGGAAAAAATTCATGGAGAACTAAAATGATGGTTGGTGATGGTATGTAATAATTATAAAAAAACCATTTTATTATATCACATTTGGTCCATAAAATGAGAAAAATAAAGATTAAATATAGATATGACTTCCTTATGTAAGAAACCGAGGAATAATTTTATGAAAATTAATTTGGAAAAGAAAATATAAATGGTGTCCAACCCACATAATGATTTTTCTGATATGGTAGAAAGTTATACACAATATAACCATAAAAATATTATACATTACTATCTTTTAGAATATGCAAGATAAAACAAGAAGATGAAACTATTCATGAGAGTAATAAGAGGATTTCTTTAGTGGAATATATAATGACCCATACTTTACATACATTGCTATTACTTTAGAATTGAAGCACACTTATTACAACATATAACAAAACCAGGAAAAGAATGTATAGGTATAGTGTCTTTAGAAACTGGGAAATATAAACAACTGGTTCATAAAGCATCTACTTTGCCTCCCATTTATTTCATCATATCTAGAGTCCATTTTTGGCATATTCTACTTAATAACCTTCTTCCTGACCTGGGGAAATAAAACATACAAAATGGTGAGCTCAAATTCTCAGTAAGGGTAAACAAAATAAATATCAATCACATCATATACATAAGCACATAACTTTTGGAAATCTTGACCTGCAAAAGAGATCATAATTTCATAACATGAGATAAATCATAGTAGTGAAATGAAATCCAAATAATCATAACTTAAAACATGAAACTTTGTGGCATACACACATAATCATATAGAATCATTTCTTGTTAGTCAAGACTCATTGCCAAGACTATCTTAGTGGACAAAGTCCATTTCTGAACCGAGTTACCCTTGTTTCAGTCCTGCTTCACTGAACCGGTATAACCTACCGTTCCTGCCATGTCTATCTCATGAGATATAAAATATTTACCCAATGCATTGGATGGAGATATAGGTCCCAACCATCTCATAATGATACCATTCTTATGTGTGCCACAAAATCAGAAACCATACATCATTGCATAACCCATGTAATAAAAATGAGAATCTTAAACATCAGGACATCATAAAACAATTCATATAAGATAAAGAAATTCATAAAAATAATTCCATCACAACATAATCAAATCAATGTAATAACATGGATATAAATAGAACACTTTATTTTCTTAGATGGAAAATAATTTTTATAAATCACTTGAACTCCATTCTTGAGGAAAATATCCTTTCTACTTCAAAAACACTTTTCCTTTCTTAACATGTCATAAAATTCTAAACTAAAAGAAGTTGATTAAAAATAAACTTGAAAACTTTTAAAGTAATCTTCTTGGAAATAATGTTTCAAAAATCCATTCATGCCGTATATGTTAAAAAAACATTCTTCTCATACTTTTGTCGGAAAAGTCAAAAAGTACCTCATACAAAAAACGACAAAAGATTTCTTTCATATCCTTTACTAAAAACTCACCGAAGGGTAAAATTGGATTTAAAAAATTGTAGGTGGATGGAAATAATATTACATATTGAGGAAACATGGATTTGGATGATAAAATACACCCCAGTAAATACTAAAGTATAAAAAATCTCGGATAAAAATGAGATTGTGATATTTCCATTACCTTAGGTCCGATATGCTTTGTACGTGTCCGAACCTCCTGTATAATGATTTAAATAATGTTATTGACTTATTACAGAATCATAATTATTGTTATGATATCATATATGGTCATATTCTTAGTTTCCTGGTAGTAATATTTCATTGCTACTTGTTATTCAGGTGTTTATAACATTTTGTTCTTATGAATGTTTTGTCGAATAAATTCTTATTATTCTCTTTAGGTTATAGATACATCATTTTCAGAATGGTATTAATGTACTATATATCATATTTATTCATTAAATTCATTTATATAGTCATTATGAAATGAAGATCATGTAGAACGAGTCGCATCACATCGTGGAGACGGTATTCCGTACGTACACACGAGGGATGATATCGTTCCTATGATCGTGGAATTGTATTGGTGTGTATGTATACTATTTCAGAATCAATATCACTTTATAATAGTCATATATAGTCATTATTTACACCATTATACCCATCCAAGAAAGGTGGTTGTGGAAAATAGATTACACCACGGCGTGGAGACGGTATTCCGTACGTACGCACGCGCGGTGATTTCTTTTTCCATAGGATGGATAGATGGTGAAATAGGGTTGTTTCATACTTATAATAAAAAATCAGTATATGAGTGATACTGATGTTATTACTTCATAATGAAACAACTAAATAAGAAGAAGTGGAAGAAGAAATAAAGATGAAAGAATCAGCAACGGACATTACCTCTTCTTTGAAGTGCTTCTTGGAGACCTCCTTTTAGGGAACTAAAATAGGTCTATGAAGAAGAAAAGAACCTCTAGTATGTTTCTAGGGAAGTGGAGAGGAGAAATTGGCAGGTTTTGGCCGAGCTTAAAGGCTCAAAGTGGTGTGAGGAAGAGGGGGAGAAGGTGCCCTTTTATAAGGGAGGAGAGGGGCTCTTTTGAAATAACTAAAAATATTATTTTATTATTAAGTCAAATTCGGTTTTTAATAGCTCCATATTTTTATATTTCGAAGATAAGGTGGTTAGGGGTCGAAAGATTCTCATCCAATAGAATTTAGACAGGTTTAGGTTCCTATTTTAACCTTATCATTTAGATTTAACATTAAGTTAAATAATTTTACTTTTACCACGTCTTCTTGTGTTCTTATACTATAATGTTAATAAACTCACTATAAGAAGCCAAACGAACCCCATGGTGTTTATTATTAATATATATAACCTTATCTAAGTAATTTGGCCGAAACGTAGATTTTTAGGAATAAAATAACAATTACTAAAATAATATTTGTTTTAAAAACTATTTTATTTCAATTTTGATGCTATTTAGTAATTAATTTTTATAAAAATCATAACAGAATGATTAGTTC
Source organism: Viscum album (assembly GCA_963277665.1). NCBI lineage: Eukaryota > Viridiplantae > Streptophyta > Magnoliopsida > Santalales > Viscaceae > Viscum > Viscum album. The sequence continues at coordinate 1,423,346,081 of OY728155.1, read as the reverse complement.
AGAAAAAGTTAATTAAATAAATACTAACATGTCATATTATTCTATAAAATTAGTGGAATTCATAAAAAGTCTCAAATTATAATTATTTGGTTATTTATAACATCAATTTTGTCAATATTTCATTAATAAGATAATTACTACATCATCGTTGTGTCATAAATAAATTAAACTATTTAATGTCTAAAAATTACAAATAAAATACCATTATGTAGGAAATCGTTTTATATTTCTAATGAATATTTATAGTCGAATTTATCTTACTTATAAACCCATATTAAAAATGATTTACTTATTAAACATTGATTTTAACTATTTTAACCCTTCTTTAAATAAATTAATAATAAATGTCCTAATCTAATCCAAGTGGGCCTAAATGGTCATATTTTATTCCTAAGTTTTTTTTTGGTCGAATTACATTTGTCCAATAGAATTAGAACATGTGTTAGGGTAATAATAATATCATTTTTACCCTTAATTACCCTATTTACTTTTAACCGTGGTAAAAAAAGTAAAAAGATACTATTCACCAAAAATTATTTTCATCTCATTGAACCAAATTTTACTTACTGTCATCAACTGTGTCTCTCAGTTTTTTGAAATTCTACTCACAGAAGCGGTAAAATTAAGTTTTATGAAAAATTTAGTTTTTTAACTCCCACTTAGTGGTTTCACTATTCATCAAAAATTGAAAGTTTTCAGAAAAATACCAAAATTTCACCCTAGGATAATTTTGATATTATGATTCCAAAAATGAAGTCCATTTTGAAAAATAAAATTTATAAAATTTCAAAAAGTGGTTATTACTATTCATAACGGCTAGTTTTAATAATATTTTATTAGCATATCATTGTTTAGTGAAACTCAGTATTGCGTACGACGCAAGCTATCGAGGAAGGTTGCAATTTCGTGTAAAGCAAGACAAGAAAGTGTTGTGTGTAGAAAAAGATTCCTTTGATGATTTATATATCATAAAAGTCTCGGGTTTTACATAATACATCCTTGATGAATAAATTTAGATGTTTATAATTAAATGATTCATGAAGGATTGTAAAGATTTGTATGAGGGTTTTATGTTTTCTCATAAATATCTAATAATTTTATAAAAGACTCGCTAGGATAAATGGATTAATTGAATAAAAAATTCATAACATCGATTAATTATTATGCAAAAAAAGAGGTCATATGAAGAAATTGTTTGCACATAAAAATAGGGGTTATCATGTTCCTAAAGAATGAATAACTATATGGCTAAAAATATTTTGAGTTTTATACGAATATTTAGAATGAATAAAATGTTTAATTTCCATCACAAGATATTGTTGTATATCCAATTCATGATAATAAGGAAAATAAAAATATTTAAAATAGATTCATGTTTCGCAAATATGGTCTAATATAGAAAATCAAGGGTAAAGCCAACATGAAGAGTTCATTCCATTTCAGAGATACAAATAAAAGTGTTTTTGGGATGAGATCTAAGTTTCAAACATCTTTCTATCTTTAAGGATATGATTAGGGCTCAACATATCCTTACATTTATTTTTATCTTTATAAAATTTTTAAAGGGAATTTATGGTGGTATATAAAACAAGGGAACTGATTAAATTCTATAATGTTTTTACCATAATAAAATTTATCCATCATAGAGTATATTAATCATTATCCCTTTAGAACACATCATTTTAAACACCTTAATTTATATTAGGATTCCAGTGGTATCATATATTCTTAGAGATTATTTTTGATAACTATATTCATGATAATGAATATTATGATGCTCCCTATAAGGGGGAGTTTAGCGAAGAATCTTTTAAATATTTGATTCATCATTAATTAATCTTTAATTATTTACATTCCCTAAAATATAAAATTTATAGGTATGATAATCACTTTCAAATTCATGTTCTGGTTACATTATTTATAATTTTTAATGGGGACTGGTTATTAAATAGACAAATGACTTAAAAATGGTAGAAACATACATAAACATGAATTTATTTTATGTGTTTAATGAGATGAAGAAATTTCATAAAACTACTTAAGAAATTTATTTTTACACCACTTAATAATTAAAATTGAAGTGGGTGTCCCATTGACAGTATCTTATGCATAGATTTGTAGTCTAGGTTAGTCACTTCAATTTTCTACACCTTGTTATCATGCACAAACATATATTTTTTTAACAAATTTATAATTATAAAAAAACATGTGGTTCCACACTTATGTCAAAGTAATTGAAAATTTACCTCAATAAATAGAAGAATAAAAAAATATGAACATTAAAGTAGAAAATTTTATTTTTCAAATTATGCATGGTAAAGATATTGGATTCATTTTTACCTTACATTGAACTTTGTATTTATTATAAATAATAGAGAGAATAGAAAAACTGATGAATATATATTTACATTCATCTTTATTAAGTTATTTAATGTATTGAAAATAAATCCATACTGGTAAATTAATGATAAAAATAGATTATAATTGTATTTTTTGTTGAGAAGTATGTTAATCAGTGTGTAGAGTAATGTACAAGAGATCTGAAATGATGATCTCAATGGATAAAAGATATGTTTTCCACACATTTATAGGTAATCAAGATAAATGAATATGATTAGTAATAAGCCCTTAAATATGAGGATTAGAGAGATGTATTGTAAATAACCAAAGGCAAATGCTAATGGGATATAGATAAAACTATACAAATTGTCTTATGAAGTAGTGAATGATATCCATTTAAATAACTTGATAAGAATGTGATTAAATAATTATAAGATGGCTATAGTTTATAGGAACCATATAAATATCCATTGAAATGTAAACTATTATATTAAATAATGAAATTTACTTATGTGAAGGCTGAAGTTAACTAATATTTCAATGGAATTTTAGAGGCAGTATCTTTTATATAAATTCTCTAAATATAGTATTTACATTATTCAAGGCATTTTTAATCTGTTTTTAGATATTTCTAAATTTTTCTATATTTTCAAAATCAAGTAAAATTCATTTGAGATATTATTGGAGTGTTTTGGATGCTTCTTTATGTGATAGAGAAGTAATAGATTACAGATTTTATAAAGGTATAACAGTTAAAGAAAATTTGTCAAAGACGGGAAGATTTTTTCCATAGTTTTATTAAGGTAAGTACTATCAAGAATTTGGAAGAGTTATAAAACCATATATGTTGTTATAATGGTAACCCTAATTTAGTAAGGTTAGAATTCATTTTGTAATGGAAACACTAATTTTATAATAGTAAAGTTAAATTCATAAGGTTCTCACTCGTATTATGAAAGATGGTATCATTTTTGAAAGTTAAGCTACATTTAATATAGGAATAATTTATATTATAATTGTAAAAAAATTTCATAAATTTAATATTCTTCTACTAAGGGTTACCCTAGTTGTATAGGGGTAATGTTTTATTCCATAAGGGTAACTGGAAATTTCATATAGGTAATTATAAATTTACGTAAATGTAATTTCTACTTAAAAATATCAGTTGAAATGATTAAATTTAAAATGAATGGAATTAAATAGATATCATAATATTTATTTACCCTTTAAAAAAATTACTACTTGAAAATTAAATAAAGTAATGAACTAACCCTATATGATTAAGGGTATAAAGAATAATTTAATAAAGATAACTTTGATTCCAATAGTTAAGAAAATATTGAAATGTTAGGGTTTCAAATGATAATATTTTAAACGACAAATCAGGCGATGATAACATTACAATTAATTGATTTAAACATTATAAATTTCAGTTTGAATTAAGATAAATTTTTGAAATGATGATATTCATGATTGAGAAAATTAGGATAATATGTGGAGGAAATTTTGGGAATTCTTATAAATATGAAATATAAATATTCTAAAATAAACTAATCTAGAAATAAATGTTGATAATTCTAAAGATGTTCACAATTTTTTAAAAATCAAAAATGGTTTTGTGAGTCTTTATGATAGTTGATATAACCAAGCTCAGATAAAATATGAGAACTAAATATACACGATGAAAAGTTTACTGGTATTTCAAATGCACTTGTTTCATAAAAAAGATATTCCAAACAAATAAATATTATCATTGTATTGCTTTTATATAACATTAGGGAGAATTATTTAATATGGGTCTTTGTAGAATTAATTACAGATTAATTATTAAGAGGTATTTAGATGCATTAAAGAAGAATATTTAGTCATATATTATTAATTTTAAAGAAAGGAGAAAATAAATTTAAAAGAGGCATTCCTATAATATTATGGTTGAAAATTGGTAATAAAAATAAATATTATATAGAGATCATTTGAGAACACCCATGTAGTATAGTGGAAGGAAAAATCATAAATGGGATAGAGAATGCAAATAACTATTTTGATTAATATTTTATATATCAAATATATAGAAAATATATTTTTTGATTTTTATAATAAGAAAATATTGAAATAAGAAAGAATAATGTGTGTAAAGTAAAATATACAAGACAACCCAATACTATAATGAAGGTAGATATAATCATTTTGAGTATCAAAGAACAAGTAAAACTAGTTTTGAGGATCAAATATAGTCAATTAAATATTAATGATAAGAATATTTAAAGTACTATAAATACCCAATATTATGAAATTTTATGATATGTGAATATTAAGAAATTTGAAAATTTGTGGAAAACTGAATGCATGAAGAGTTTATGATAATCCACTAGTAGCCAGTATCATTAAATTCTATATAGAGAGAATATAGTAATCGTGTTCTATACAAGATCTGTGATATTGGATAATAGTAGAGACTGATGTCGATGTAGTTAAGAAAATTATAAATAGTAAATGAAAGTTTCTTTATTTTCGAATGAGATCATATAGTATTTATATAGTGACATCAAATTCATATTGGATATCTACTTTAAGTGTTTGAAAGTTAGTTTTATAGAACTATTTAAGAGAATAATGCCAGGAGGTTCATTTTTAATCTAGTGGGATATTGTATATGTGACAAATTGTCAATTATTCATGGATAAACTGTTACATATTGTAACGATGTGTGTAATATTGTCTAATAGTTGTGATTCAGAATGAATCTGGTCACATCAATCAGTAGATTTTTATTATTGGGGAGAAACATTAAAAAAAATAATGTGTTTCAATCTTTAATTCATTTACTATATTACATGTGATATATGGGTGTTGTTTATAAATAGTGGTTTAAATACCAAAAGGGGTTAACAATTATTATATTAATTGGAATTTATTAAAAATTGATCCACACATATTCATACCTCCCCTACCTCTATTGTAACAGCCCGAGATTTTATGAAAAATATTCTTTTTTATTTTACTAATGTCTTGTGTTATACGCTACACCAAAAGGAGCTTGCACAACATGCATCCTTGACTTGCCTTGCATTACACGCAATCACAACCTTCCTCGATAGCGTGTGTGGTACGTAATCCTGAGTTTCACGAAACAATGATATGCTATTAAAATATTATTAAAACTAGCCGTTATGAATAGTAAAAACCACTTTTTAAATTTTAGAAATTTTAACTCTCAAAATGGACTTCATTTTTGGATTCAGAGTATCGAATTTAGCCTAAGGTGAAATTTTGGTACTTTTCGGATAACTTTCATATTCTGATGAATAGTGAAAATTACTAAATTATAATTAAAAACAAATTTTTTAATCGAAATAATTAATAGTGATAAATCATTAATTTGAGTGGTTTTAAAGTATATTTAGAATATATTTTTACAATTTAATACAATGTTGGTCATTGGATGTAATTTCACATTTAAACTAGACATAAACAAGTGTCAATCTTTTGATAGATATTGTTTCTTAAAAAAACGCTATTTGATTAAACAGCGGGATTTAATTATAAAATTAATTAATGCAACTTTTATGTTATGAATTTGGTAAAATAGACTTCATTTTTGAATTTGGAATATGAAATATAGCTTGGGATGAAATTTTGGCATTGTTCTGAAAAACATCAATTTTTGATGAATAGTGAAACTACTAAGTGGTAGGTTAAAAACTGAATTTTGAATAAAACTTAATTTTACCGCTTCTGTGAATGGAATTTCGAAAATCCGAGAGACACGGTTAATATCAAGGACTAAAATGTGGTTCAATGAGATGAAAATAATTTTTTGGTGAATAGTAACTTTTTACTTTTTTTACCACGGTTAATAGTAAATAGGGTAACTAAGGGTAAATATGATATTAATATTACCCTAACACATGTACTAATTCTATTGGACAAGTGTAATTCGACCAAAAACAAACTTAGGAATAAAATATGACCATTTAGGCCCACTTGGATTAGATTAGGACATTTATTATTAATTTATTTAAAGAAGGGTTAAAATAGTTAAAATCAAAGTTTAATAAGTAAATCATTTCCAATATGGGGTTATACATATGATAAATTCGATTGTAAATATTCATTAGAAAGCTAAAAAGATTTCCTACATAATGGTAGTTTATTTGTAATTTTTAAAAATCAAATAATTTAATTTATTTATGACACAAAGATGATGTAGTAATTATCTTATTAATGAAATATTGACATAACTGATAATATAAATACCAAAATAAATGTAATTCAAGACTTTTTATGAATTCCACTAATTTTCTAGGTTACTATGATATATTAATGTTGATTTAATCAACTTGGTTCGAACATTTAATTCTGTTATGACTTTCACAAAAATCATATATCAAATAGTGTCAAAATTGACACAAAATAGTTTTTAAATAAAATAAAATATTATTAATTGTTATTTTATTCCTAAAAATCTAAGGTTCGGACAAATGACTTAGATAAGGATATATTTATTAATAATATACAATTTTGGGTTCGTTTGGCATGTTATAGTAAGTGTATTAACCATATAGTGAAAGAAAACAAAAAGACACGGTAAAAGTTAAATTATTTATCTTAGAGTTAAATCTAATTGATAAGGTTAAAATAATATCCTAAACTTGTCTAAATTCTATTGGTTGATAGGATTTCGACCCCACCCCACCTTATCTTCGAAATAAGACCCTTTGGAACCATTATAAACCGATTTTTACTTTAATATAAAATAATATTTTGAGATATTCTTAAGGTGCCCCTCTCCTCCCTTATAAAAGGACACCTCCTCCCCCTCCTCCTCACACCAAATTGAGCACTCAAGCTCGGCCAACCCCTGCCAAAATATCTTCTCCACTTCCCTAGAAACATCCTAGAGGTTCTGGTCTTCCTCAAAGACCAATTTTAGTTCCCTAAGAGGAGGTCTCCAAAAGGCGCTTCAAAGAAGAGGTAATTACCGTTACCAATTCTTTCATCTTTATTTCTTCTTCCACTTCTTCTTCTTAGGTTGTTTCATTATGAAGTAATAACATCAGTATCACTCATATACTGATATGTTATTATAAGTATTAAACAACCCTATTTCACCATCTATCCATCCTACGGAAAAAGAAATCACCGCGCGTGCGTACGTACGGAATATCGTCTCCACGCCGTGGTGTAATCTATTTTCCACCACCACCTTACATGGATGGGTATAATGGTGTAAAGAATAACTATACATAGTTATTACAACATAATATTGATTCTGATATATTTTATAATCCACTCCAATTCAATTCAATATTTATAGAAATGATATCATCGCTCGTGCGTACGTACGGAATACCGTCTCCACGACGCGATGAGATTCATTCTCCATGTTAACCATTTAAGAATGATTTTAATGTATATATAAGAAATAATAATGAAATATATGACATTATAAAGCTACTGGATTTATGTATATATATACATATGTATGTCATCTACTTACTTCCATTTCAAGACAATAAGGAAAGGAAAACAGCGTTCATGCGTACGTACGGACTAGCGTCTCCATGAACGGTGTTTTTCATTTTATTTATCTACCTATTATATATATATATATATATATATACTGAATATATATGATATATAAATCATATTTTATATTCTGGAAGTAAGTAAATCATGATATAAGTAATAATGATGTCAAGAACAACAAGTCAAAACACCTACGATAAATGAAACGATTTTACCCAAAACGCTTCTTTAACATGGAATTTACAAAAGAACGGGTAATATAATAAGTGAACCATATATGATATCATAACAATGAATATGATTCTGTAATAAGTAAATAACATGATTTAAATCATTATACAGGAGGTTCGGACACTTACAAAGCAAGTCGGACCTAAGGTAAGGGAAATATCACAATCTCATTTTTATCCGAGATTGTTTATACTTTGGCATTTACTAGGGTGTATTTTATCATCCACATCCATGTTTCATCAATATGTAATATTATTTCCATCCACCTACAATTTTTTAAATCCATTTTTACCCTTCGTTGAGTTTTTAGTAAAAGAAATGAAAGGAATCTTTTGTCGTTTTTCGTACGAGGTACTTTTTGACTTTTCCGAAAAAAGTAAAAAGAATGTTTTTTTTAACTTATACGGCATGAATGGATTTCTAAAAAATTATTTCCAAGAAGCTTCCTTTACAAGTATTCAAGTTTATTTTTAATCAACTTATTTTATTTTAAAATTGTATGACATGTTAAGAAAGGAAAAGTGTTTTTTAAGTAGAAAGGATATTTTCCTCAAGAATGAAGTTCAAGTATTTTATCAAAATTATTTTCCATCTAAGGTAATAAAAGGGTCCTGTTTTTATCCCTATTATTACATGTATTTGATTATGTTGTGATGGAAATATTTCTTATTAATTCCTTTATCTTATATGAATTGTTTTATGATGTCACGATGTTTAAGATTCCCATTTTTATTACATGGGTTATGCAATGATGTATGTTTTAAGATTTTGTGGCACACATAAGAATGGTATCATTATGAGATGGGTGGGACCTATATCTCCCTCCAATGCATTGGGTAAAGATTTTATATCTCATGAGATAGACATGGCTGAAATGGTAGGTTATACCGGTTCAGTGAAACAGGACTGAAACGAGGGTTATTCGATTCAGAAAGGGACTTTGTCCACTAAGATAGTCTTGGCAATGAGTCTTGACTAACAAGAAATGATTTTCTATGATTATGTGTGTATGCCACAAAGTTTCATGTTTTAAGTTATGATTATTGGGATTACATTTCACTTCTATGATTTATCCCATGTTATGATATTATGAGCTTTTTTTGCAGGTTAAGATTTCCAAAAGCTATGTTCTTATATATATGATGTGATTGATATTTCTTTTGTTTACCCTTACTGAGCATTTGAGCTCACCCTTTTATGTTTTCTTTTCCCCAGGATATAAAGAAAGGTTTTAGGTAAAAAAAAAGGGATGACCTTTATGGGAGATATTGAAGAACTTTCACCACGATTAGAAGATTACGTTCCGAGTTTCCAAAGACACTAAACTATTACGATCCTTGTGTGTGTGTTTTTGTTATGTACTAAGTATTCCGCAAAAGTAATGTAATGTCCATGTACGATAAGCTTCGGGTCTCTACAGTTGGTATCAGAGGAAAGGTTTAGTCAACCTTTGGAAACTAGGATGCGAAAACGTTAGTGAGATCCCTAGAGATATTTCTAAGGTATGTCTAGGGATGTCCCTAAGGATAAGTATACATATAAGATATAGTCCTAGAACTATGGTAACGATCATAGAATTTAACCTAAGAAGTTAGATATTGAGGATACTCCCCCTTTGTTATGTTGTTTTCCCTAGCATGATTTTTGCCTCTCACACTATTCTTTTTGGGTTTTAGAAAATGGCTGGAAACAAGGTGATTCACGATAATGGAGGATATGATGGACAATGGAATGATATTTTTCATGAGCAACAAAATGAAATGGGATTTGGAAGTCCAAACATCATTATTATGCCGAATCAGCAATCTCATAATATGATCAATAAAGTAAAATTTGGTAAGTTTCCTGACTCGGCTAATAAGAGAAAGATGGAGTTTCATGAAGATTATAGAGGAAAGAAAGTTCAATTTCCCCTATGTAATTCATGTGGGAAGAGGCATCAAGGAGAATGTTTCAAAGGAACTAGAAGATGCTTTGGGTGTGGAAAAGAAGGACACAAAGCAAGTAAGTGCAAAGGAAAAGGTTCAATTAACACCATGGATGAGGATAATGGTATTGCTACGACATCAACAATGGTAAAATGCTTTAAATGTGGAATATACGGGCATTATGAAAACCAATGACCTAAGGGAAAGTCTCATGAAGAGAATCAGTATGGTCGTATGGGAAGTATTTATGTTGACGATGATGAAGAAACTACAAATGATATGTGAGATGAAAGAAATGTTGAAGCTCGGTCAATGGTCTAAGAATGTAGTGGAATGATTACATGTTTATCATGTGTAGTGTTGGAATAAGGAGACATCTAAGGATTGTTACATTGTTGTCTTTCCTTAAGTGTATGATGAATGGTACCAGTAACCATGAAAGGTTATTCAGATACTTTTGGAAAGTAGATGATAAGTGCATAATGAAAGGATAAGAAGACAATGAGATGTTTGATTGTATTCATGAGCTCATGATTGATATAAGGACTAAGTGATATCATGATTTGAGTATAAATAATTTTGAGGATTTTGGTATTTGGAAAGAGTTAACTTTTAACAGCACTCATGTTTTCAATAAGGTTCAATGGGTATTCAAGAGAATACATGATTAAGGACTTTGAATGTTTGGAATGTGACCAAAAAAAACATATCTTATGATATATGGGGATCAACGATGGTATTAAATCTCTGGTAATCGTTTTCACTATGTTATGAGAGTGGACTGGAGTATTATGGATAAGCCTAAAGATTAGAATGGATTATGTTGGACATAAGTTAGTATTGTATAAGGATAGAAGTTTTTTCGATATTATTGATGGGATGTTATAGTAATATAGTTTTATAAAAAGGACAACCTGTAGGACGGGCGACAGCCCATCGCTTCGGACAAGGCTGTAGGAATCGAACCCACAACCGAAGTGCGACTGGCCTTTATCGCCTACCACTGACCTACAGGAAGTCCCTGTTTAGTAGAAACTAGTTTTATTATATTAAGCAGTATGATATATGAAGTATAAGTTCATTTTAGGAACCATATATGATTAATCTCAATATAGAATGACTTATGTATATTTAATAACTTTTTCTAACCTTTTGTTTGAGACAGATGGAATGAACAGTCATTCTATCACATGATCTGCTAACACTTCACAAATAACAAATTCAACTTCATTTATTTAATAGATGAAGTAGAAATTGTTCAAGGCACGAACAAAAGTGAGATTGTACCAAAATAAAGTAAGTATTTATTCTAAGCAAATTTTCAACTTTAGGGAAATGATCTTGAAAACCAAAAATGTGGTCCTAGTGATCTTATAACTGATGAATCAGATGGTACCTTATATCATCACAAATCTATGGATTTGTGATTACTGGCTTTTCCATAGCCATGTTCTCTACCACTCTCCATCAGAACATGATGGTTAGATTTCTCTTCCATATCCATATTTTCATCTATGTGGAAACCCAGTGATTAGTTTATTTGGGTAATCGTTACATTTCATACTTTAGTTTTTAAAGCCATGTTTTGGTATTCCCTTTTACGATGTGGGTTTCTATTAAAGAAACTTTCGAATAGTAAACCATTTATAACCCCGACGAATTTCGAGGGCGAAATTCATTTTAAGGGGGGTAGAATGTAACAGCCCGAGATTTTATGAAAAATATTCTTTTTTATTTTACTAATGTCTTGTGTTATACGCTACACCAAAAGGAGCTTGCACAACATGCATCCTTGACTTGCCTTGCATTACACGCAATCGCAACCTTCCTCGATAGCGTGTGTGGTACGTAATCCTGAGTTTCACGAAACAATGATATGCTATTAAAATATTATTAAAACTAGCCGTTATGAATAGTAATAACCACTTTTTAAATTTTAGAAATTTTAACTCTCAAAATGGACTTCATTTTTGGATTAGGAGTATCGAATTTAGCCTAAGGTGAAATTTTGGTACTTTTCGGATAACTTTCATATTCTGATGAATAGTGAAAATTACTAAATTATAATTAAAAACAACTTTTTTAATCGAAATAATTAATAGTGATAAATCATTAATTTGAGTGGTTTTAAAGTATATTTAGAATATATTTTTACAATTTAATACAATGTTGGTCATTGGATGTAATTTCACATTTAAACTAGACATAAACAAGTGTCAATCTTTTGATAGATATTGTTTCTTAAAAACACGCTATTTGTTTAAACAGCGGGATTTAATTATAAAATTAATTAATGCAACTTTTATGTTATGAATTTGGTAAAATAGACTTCATTTTTGAATTCGGAATATGAAATATAGCTTGGGATGAAATTTTGGCATTGTTCTGAAAAACATCAATTTTTGATGAATAGTGAAACTACTAAGTGGTAGGTTAAAAACTGAATTTTGAATAAAACTTAATTTTACCGCTTCTGTGAATGGAATTTCGAAAATCCGAGAGACACGGTTAATATCAAGGACTAAAATGTGGTTCAATGAGATGAAAATAATTTTTTGGTGAATAGTAACTTTTTACTTTTTTTACCACGGTTAATAGTAAATAGGGTAACTAAGGGTAAATATGATATTAATATTACCCTAACACATGTCCTAATTCTATTGGACAAGTGTAATTCGACCAAAAACAAACTTAGGAATAAAATATGACCATTTAGGCCCACTTGGATTAGATTAAGACATTTATTATTAATTTATTTAAAGAAGGGTTAAAATAGTTAAAATCAAAGTTTAATAAGTAAATCATTTCTAATATGGGGTTATACATATGATAAATTAGATTGTAAATATTAATTAGAAAGCTAAAAATATTTCCTACATAATGGTAGTTTATTTGTAATTTTTAAAAATCAAATAATTTAATTTATTTATGACACAAAGATGAAGCAGTAATTATCTTATTAATGAAATATTGACATAACTGATAATATAAATACAAAAATAAATGTAATTCAAGACTTTTTATGAATTCCACTAATTTTATAGGTTACTATGATATATTAATGTTGATTTAATCAACTTGGTTTGAACATTTAATTCTGTTATGACTTTCACAAAAATCATATATCAAATAGTGTCAAAATTGACACAAAATAGTTTTTAAATAAAATATTATATTATTAATTGTTATTTTATTCCTAAAAATCTAAGGTTCGGACAAATGACTTAGATAAGGATATATTTATTAATAATATACAATTTTGGGTTCGTTTTGCATGTTATAGTAAGTGTATTAACCATATAGTGAAAGAAAACAAAAAGACACGGTAAAAGTTAAATTATTTATCTTAGAGTTAAATCTAATTGATAAGGTTAAAATAATATCCTAAACTTGTCTAAATTCTATTGGTTGATAGGATTTCGACCCCTCCCCACCTTATCTTCGAAATAAGACCCTTTGGAACCATTATAAACCGATTTTGACTTTAATATAAAATAATATTTTGAGATATTCCTAAGGTGCCCCTCTCCTCCCTTATAAGAGGACACCTCCTCCCCCTCCTCCTCACACCAAATTGAGCACTCAAGCTCGGCCAACCCCTGCCAAAATCTCTTCTCCACTTCCCTAGAAACATCCTAGAGGTTCTGGTCTTCCTCAAAGACCAATTTTAGTTCCCTAAGAGGAGGTCTCCAAAAGGCGCTTCAAAGAAGAGGTAATTACCGTTACCAATTCTTTCATCTTTATTTCTTCTTCCACTTCTTCTTCTTAGGTTGTTTCATTATGAAGTAATAACATCAGTATCAATCATATACTGATATGTTATTATAAGTATGAAACAACCCTATTTCACCATCTATCCATCCTACGGAAAAAAAAATCACCGCGCGTGCGTACGTACGGAATATCGTCTCCACGCCGTGGTGTAATCTATTTTCCACCACCACCTTACATGGATGGGTATAATGGTGTAAAGAATAACTATACATAGTTATTACAACATCATATTGATTCTGATATATTGTATAATCCACTCCAATTCAATTCAATATTTATAGAAATGATATCATCGCTCGTGCGTACGTACGGAATACCGTCTCCACGACGCGATGAGATTCATTCTCCATGTTAACCATTTAAGAATGATTATAATGTATATATAAGAAATAATAATGAAATATATGACATTATAAAGCTACTGGATTTATGTATATATATACATATGTATGTCATCTACTTACTTCCATTTCAAGACAATAAGGAAAGGAAAACAGCGTTCATGCGTACGTACGGACTACCGTCTCCATGAACGGTGTTTTTCATTTTATTTATCTACCTATTATATATATATATATACTGAATATATATGATATATAAATCATATTTTATATTCTGGAAGTAAGTAAATCATGATATAAGTAATAATGATGTCAAGAACAACAAGTCAAAACACCTACGATAAATGAAACGATTTTACCCAAAACGCTTCTTTAACATGGAATTTACAAAAGAACGGGTAATATAATAAGTGAACCATATATGATATCATAACAATGAATATGATTCTGTAATAAGTCAATAACATGATTTAAATCATTATACAGGAGGTTCGGACACTTACAAAGCAAGTCGGACCTAAGGTAAGGGAAATATCACAATCTCATTTTTATCCGAGATTGTTTATACTTTGGCATTTACTAGGGTGTATTTTATCATCCACATCCATGTTTCATCAATATGTAATATTATTTCCATCCACCTACAATTTTTTGAATCCATTTTTACCCTTCGTTGAGTTTTTAGTAAAAGAAATGAAAGGAATCTTTTGTCGTTTTTCGTACGAGGTACTTTTTGACTTTTCCGAAAAAAGTAAAAAGAATGTTTTTTTTAACTTATACGGCATGAATGGATTTCTAAAAAATTATTTCCAAGAAGCTTCCTTTACAAGTATTCAAGTTTATTTTTAATCAACTTATTTTATTTTAAAATTGTATGACATGTTAAGAAAGGAAAAGTGTTTTTTAAGTAGAAAGGATATTTTCCTCAAGAATGAAGTTCAAGTATTTTATCAAAATTATTTTCCATCTAAGGTAATAAAAGGGTCCTGTTTTTATCCCTATTATTACATGTATTTGATTATTTTGTGATGGAAATATTTCTTATGAATTCCTTTATCTTATATGAATTGTTTTATGATGTCACGATGTTTAAGATTCCCATTTTTATTACATGGGTTATGCAATGATGTATGTTTTAAGATTTTGTGGCACACATAAGAATGGTATCATTATGAGATGGGTGGGACCTATATCTCCCTCCAATGCATTGGGTAAAGATTTTATATCTCATGAGATAGACATGGCTGAAATGGTAGGTTATACCGGTTCAGTGAAACAGGACTGAAACGAGGGTTACTCGATTCAGAAAGGGACTTTGTCCACTAAGATAGTCTTGGCAATGAGTCTTGACTAACAAGAAATGATTTTCTATGATTATGTGTGTATGCCACAAAGTTTCATGTTTTAAGTTATGATTATTGGGATTACATTTCACTTCTATGATTTATCCCATGTTATGATATTATGAGCTTTTTTTTGCAGGTTAAGATTTCCAAAAGCTATGTTCTTATATATATGATGTGATTGATATTTCTTTTGTTTACCCTTACTGAGCATTTGAGCTCACCCTTTTATGTTTTCTTTTCCCCAGGATATAAAGAAAGGTTTTAGGTAAAAAAAAGGGATGACCTTTATGGGAGATATTGAAGAACTTTCACCACGATTAGAAGATTACGTTCCGAGTTTCCAAAGACACTAAACTATTACGATCCTTGTGTGTGTGTTTTTGTTATGTACTAAGTATTCCACAAAAGTAATGTAATGTCCATGTACGATAAGCTTCGGGTCTCTACATCTATAGAAAACCTATATTTTCTTACATTACTCTTACATAATTTTTAATATAAACAACATAAAAGTGTTAAAATCCAAGTTCCAAAGCTTTAGTGTTTTTTGATAATTTTGAGTATACATTACTTATACATAATAAAATAGAAAACTTCATTTAATATCCTATTCTTTATCCTTCTAAATCTAATGATCTCCTTAGTACATGTAGTCACCTGATGATGTACATCAAAGAAATTACTAAGCGAAAATCCCAACAAGAGTATAAATAAGGACACGAATAAATATAACATGGGTGATAATAATAATAAAAATCATAAAATAAACATAGGATTTTCATCTAAAATATGTGAGGAAGCTTTAGATAATGTCCTGGAATGTTGCAATGAATAAAAATAAAACTACATGTCTTAGTGCTCAAATACCACACATAAGTGTGGAAAAAATAGCATCATTTCTACACAAAACATATGTTCACAATTATAAAATCATCTTCTGAAAAAAAAAACTAGAATTATTTTCATTCATAATAAACATTATCTCATGAGATATATCACATTACCTAATGCATTGGGGTGCTATAAAATATTGGGAGCACCTGTCACATCATAACATTCCCATAATCATGCATTCCACATAGACAAAATATTAATAAAATTCATGAAATAACCAATGTAATTGAATGGGTTTCATAAAAATTTCATCAATAATTAATAATATTGGGGTTCCCAAATGAAACAAGGAATAAAAATTAGTAATAAGATTTATCATTATTGAGCGAAGATGAAACAACTCAAGAGGAGTTAAAATATGTTTTTGGAAAGAATATTTCATTAGTAAAATATTTTTATTTGACATAAAATAATATTTGAAAAATATATATAAAAAAATGAAATGGAAAATATATTATATTTTAGGAATATTAAATAAATATCCACAATGAAATTTTCTATGAAAGAGGAATAACTCAAGGAAAAGGAGTTGGGTTCAAGACTCACTTTACCTTATGTATGAATGATTTAATCATTTTAATATATAGTATAATAAAATTACATTCATTAATTAATAATATAGGAACCTATTATAAATCTATTTAATTTATTTTGATTTTATTAAGTTTTATTATGAGTATTTTTATGGGATATAGAGTTCAATTCCATCATTAGGTGAGTGTTCAATTTCATTGTTTTCATGACCGATTCACTTGTATAAAAGTATGGAAGTTCATGTAAAATGTGAATAATTATCCAAAACATAAATTATATGTTATTAATTAACTTTAAAAAATTTATATGGTCTTATATATCATTTCGTTATATGGTATGTGGATGATTCATTATATAAAATGTTATTGAAAATGAGTTAATTTATTTTGTTGGTTTTAACGACCATCATGAACTTATATGATTTTATGTAATATCGTGTCTATATATTGGTTAAAAAATATTATATACCATAATTTATTTATAATATAATCTGAATTAACAATAATAATTGTTTTATAACAAGCATTGATGGTGGTAATGGGAAATGAAAACACATCATCCACAAAAGCGATAAATCAACACATCATAAATGATGTTTTCATTTTTAGAAAAAGAGAGAGTGGAGAAGTAGTTTTATGATGGATATTAAATTACCAAAACAAAATTATAGTATATATATATTATACTAGAGTTTTTTTACAACTTTTTTTAGGATAATTCATTAGATAATAAGAAAATAAAAGAGAAGAAAAGAAAAGAGAATGAAAGATGATTTTACCTCTTGAATTTATTCTTCATGAGAACCACATTTAGACACTTGGGTTTGGTGTTTTTGGAGACTAAGAGATCTTAGATTTCGGGAAGAGGATATGGAATATAATAGAGTAGAATATATATAATCTTTAAGGAATAAAAGGTTTGAGGAGAAGAGGTTTTGAGGGGTGGTATTTATAGGGGATGAGAATGGTGTTTTTTTATTTTATCCATTAGTTTATTATTTAATCTCAAGAATATCAATAGTGTTTATTACAAAATTTTTTTATACTAATGATAAATTATAGTTATATATAATGGTTATTTAATCACTTATAAATCAATAATGACTAAAAAAATCATGTATTTAGCTTATTTCGTAAATTATCATATTTTACTATTCACTAAAAATTCAACTATTTTTAAAAAAACCAAAAACATTCAAACTAAAAATTTTTAATGTATTGAATTAAATAATGGTATAAATATTATTAAAATAATTTTTCAAATATGAGAAATATAATTTTGTATAAAATCATAATTAATTCAAAAAATACCAATTTTTATATTATAACGGTTTTTATGACATTTTGAAAAATTAATTATGGTCTCATAAAATTTCGTTATAATTATAAGACAATAAATATCAATTTTTGAACATATTTTATTATAATAAATTTTTTAAATGATTATATTAATTATAAAATTCTAACTAATCATTTATATTTTACAAAAATAGCGATACTTAAATTATCATTTTTAAATAATTTAATTATTCCATGATATAATTATATCATATTTTTTATTTATAAAATTCCAATTTTTTTCTATTACTTTCAGAGGTGTGGTCACTACTCAATTGTATGGATTACTATTCCTTATAGTCATGTAACTATTCTAATGATCAGGTTACTATTCCATCGGTATAGGTTCCTTAATTTTTATAAATATAACTTATTTCAACCATCATAATGTTTTTTTTGGGGTATCTATGATATAAATGTATTTTATACTATATATCACAATTATAAGAAGGTAAATTACATTGATAAAGATCTTGGTCATTATATTCTTCCCCCCTTTTTAAAATTTTCCCTCAAAATTTTATTTTATAAACTAACCTTAAAATAATTGAGGTTACATTTCTTTAATCACTTTATTTAGTTCCAATGTCACCTATTCATATTTATTATTCCTCTATAACACTTTGACAAGGTGAGTTGTATTTTTTATAGTACTTTTTCTCTACATTATAATATCTTCACTTTCTTCTATTCATATGATAGGTCATTCTCCAATTGTACCACCTCTGGATTTATTACATGTGGGGAGTTTGGTATGTAATTCTTCAAGAGAGATACATGGAACACATCATAAACATGAGCCATGTTTGGTATAAGTTAAATCCAATAGGCCACTAGTCCTATTAAATCAAGGGTATCAGATAGGTCAATGTATCTTGGGCTAAGCTTCGCTTTCTTTTCAAATAGAATGAATCTCTTCCACGGATATATTTGATGGAATACATTGTCTCCAACATCAGACTCTAAGTTCCTTTAATGGGTTTCATCATAGATCTTTTTATGTCTATGATAAACTTTTTTTGGGGGACGGCTTGAACCTTCTTGGTCATCTCTTCCATAAGATTAGTTCCATAAATCTTTTGCTGAAAAAATTCATCCCCACAGGTTGGAGTTCAATATCACTTTCCATAAATAACTTCATATGGATCCATTTTAATGATCTAGTGGATGATATAATTATAGTATAAATCCCCCAATGGGAGTTGATGATCCCATCCACCTTTTAAATCTATTTATCATACTATTAGAATTTCCTTGAGAATATAAATAGTCCTTTCAGATTTCCCATCAGTTTGGGGGTAATAATCTGTGTTGAAATTTAATTCAGTAATCAAATAATGTTCAAGACTTCTCTAAAATTTATTTGTGAACTGTGGATCATAATAAGATATGATTAAATGTTGTACCCTATTAAGAATCACCACTTCCTCCAGAAATATCATTGAAACATTTTCATAAGATAAATCATCCCAAATATAAATAAATTTGGAAATCATGGCGGGTCAATCCACCACAACCCATTTCACATTGTTTCCTATGGATGCCTTTGGGAGACCAATGATGAATTACATAGTTAAATTATTCCATTTTCACATGGGTATAAGAAATGGTTTCATCATACCATTGGAATTTTTCACTCTAGTTTAACTTGATGACATATCAAGAACCTTGATATATACTCTACAATATTCTTCTTCTTATTATCACACCAAAACTACAATCAATGATCACAATATATCTTGGTAATTCAAAGATTGGTGGATAAAGTTGAGATGTGTACATTATACAACAACTCCTTTTTTATCTCATGTGTTGAAGGCACACACATCTTCATTCCAAACTAAATAAAACCATCATCATCAATATAGAACTCATGTAGCTTTCCTTCCCTTATCCTGTTCACCTTCTTTTTAAACTCAAGACCATCCCATTGTCTATCCTTAATATACTACCTGATAGATGATTGGGAAATCATTTGGGAATGACATTATGTATTACATACCATTATGATTCCCAAATACATACTTTTCATATACAAAAAGTTATGCTATTTCTCAATCCACATCATAGATATATATATCTTGTTCTTTCCTACTAATTGAATGAACTACCTTATTTCATTTCCCGGATGGTAATGAATAGAGCAATAAAAGTATTTGATTAACTCTATCCTTCTTATTTGATGCATGTTGATCTCCTTCTATGTGAATATATACTTCATACTCTTGTGATTGGTATATATGTCAAACTTCTCACCATAGAGGTAGTGTTTCCAAATATTCAAGAAAAAATCACTGCTTCCAGCTCTATATAATGCGTTAAATAGTTATACTCATGGATCATTAAATTCTATGAGGTGTAGGCTACCACATTATAATTTTTCATGATAAAAAATACATGACTTTGAATACTCACTCTATATAAAAAAACCTTCCCCACTTGTTGGTAGTGTGAGTATTAGTTTAGTGATTAACCTCTTCCTTATCTCTATGAATCTTAACTCACTCTCATTATACTAGAAATAATTTTCCCCTTTCCATGAAAAAATAGTTATCGGGCTTGTTAATCATGAGAAATTTCTCACTAAATATTTGTAATACCTTTCTTATTTAAGAGAACCATGGATTTATGTAACACGGGTGGGTCTAGGACATTCCTTAATTGCATTTTTTTAAGGGTCGAAAGAAATTCTATCACCAGTGATCATGGTCCCCAAGAATGTGAATTATTGAATCCAAAAATCACACTTTCTAAACATAGAGTACTTTTATTTCAACATTAATATCACTAGAACAATCCTTATTTGTTCTTCATGTTCCTCCCTACTCTTGGAGTAGATGAAAATATTATCAATAAAAACTACCAAAACATTTTCATGGTATCATCTAAAGACAATATTCATAGAAACCATTAATATTGTATGGGCATTGGTATGTCTGGAAGGAATCACATGAAACTCATAGTTATCATACCATGTACATAAATAAGTCTTCTATATATATTCTTTATTCAACTTCAGTTGATGGTATCAAGAACAAAGATCCACCTTTGAGAATAATTGAGCTCATCATATGAGATCTATTAAGTCATTAATCCTTGGAAGAGGATGCTTCTTATTTATGGTGATCTTATTGAGGTCTCAGTAATAGACACATAGCCACATTAATCCATCCAGTTTCTTTACAAAGAGAAATGAAACACTCCAAGGATATTAAATTGGACATATGAACACTTTTCAAAAATTCTATTGTAGTGTTTTATTTAACTCCTCCAGTTTGATCACAGTCATCCTGTAGGGGAATCTTGAGATAGGGTTATCTCTAGGTAAGAGTTCTATTGAGAAATCTACATAATGATCTAGGGGAATCTTGGGTAACTCTTCAAGAAATAGATCACTATATTCCATCACAATGGTAATTTTCTCTAGTTCAATACCTTCAATGGACTCAACCATTTGAGTGAGGTATGCATCTTCACAGTGCATCAACACCCACACTATTTATGAATTTTGAAAAGGATATTCATGGACTTATTTACATTTATATAAGTTCATGGGATGGTTTTTAATTTGAAACGATATTTACTTTTCTTAGTAGTTTATGTTTTCTCCATATTACGATGACCAATCCATGCCCAATATAGCGTCCAATTCCACCATGGGAAGTATAACGAGTTTTTCTAGAAGAAACATCCCACATTCAACAATAGTAGAAGTTTCCAACACATACACTGCAATGATCATACCACTAGGTGTTTTTATGGATATATATACATTGAGTTATCGAGGATTTCATTAAATTATTCTAGAAAACTAGAAATATATAAAGGAATGCATATAACTAGAATAAAATAATAATATTTCCATTCATGTGTGAATTGAAACTTTACCGTTTATGATTTTTTTGCTTTCTTCACTTTAGAAGTAGTGATTGAATAATATTTCCCTTTCTCCTTTGGATTGGGTTACAATTAACACAAATTACCCTCACGTAGTCAAGGTTTACTACACTAGATTTCATAGTGACTTTTCTCCCTACAATTGAATCATTTAACCATGGGTGGTTCTCTACTTTCATTCATCATATTGGTCAGGTTGTTTTTGTTTTTTCTACATTCATGAGCTTGGTGGCCTTCTCTCCAACACTTGAATCATTTTTCTATAACAATGAGGCAATTCCCATGGTGTTTCTTCCCACATTTTTTTCATGTGAGTGTTTAAGTTTCTTTAGAACATTTTCATTAGATCCTCTATATTGAAACTCCATAATTCATTTCTTATATCAATATCCCTAGGAACATTATCCAAAATCCATCCATACTTTGAGAGAACAACAAAAAAATTCTTCATAACTCCCAAAGTTTTGAATTTATAGATCCTTTTGAAGCTGTGGTTTTCAACCACTAAAATATATATATATATATCATTCATTTTTGAAAACCCAACTAAAGGAACACCTTTAAAGCTTTGTGATATTTTATTTGTAATCCATGAGACATTAACCTTGTTTTTTCATCAACATTACGAATTATCCATGCATCTTTGTATAAATAATTTTATGGAAATAATTATTAAGAAATATTTTCCTAAATTCATCACAGTCCATCTCTTTTATTTGATAATTTATCTTGGGGTTCTTAATAAATTACCACTACTGATCATCTTCTCTATATAAATGATAAATTTATAGAGTCGCCTTTCTCCTTCTCAGAATAGTGAAGACAAAAAAATATCTTCTCTATTGAGTTTACCCACTATTCCCTGAAAAGTTGATTAGAATATTCAATAAATATAAGTGTTTATTTCCATATAAAAGATATGATAGCTAGTTTCTCTCTTTTAGGTGAAGTCAAACGCTCCAAATTATACATGTTATTGTACATTGCCTAAGACAGCAGGGTAATAATAACCACAAAATTTTGTACTCAACCACCTAAGGTATTTGGGATTTCATTTGGGAAATAATTAAATTTTCTACAACATTGGATATTATAGTGGTTTCATATTGTTCCCATAATTTCCTATAATAGAATTGTTTTTAGAAAAATTTAATCCAACAAGTCATAAATAAAAAATATTTTTTTTTAATTAACACTAAAGGAAAATATTGTGGGATCCTTGTGTCTAGAATATTTTTTATTAAAATATTCTGGAATGATTAAATATACATTGCCTCATAATAAGGGTTTTCACTAATGTTCTCTAATCCTAATACCCAAATTAACTAAATAGTACTCTGATACCAACTATAACAACCCTTATTTTTTACATAACTATTACATTATTTGTAAGATTAAAAACATAAAATCATTACATTCAGGATCCAAAGGGTTTACTATATTTTGAAAATTAGGACCATATATCAAATACACCTAATAAAACATAAACAATTATTTAAAATATTCTTCTCTATCCTTTTAAATATTATAATCTTTTTAGGACATACAGTCACCTGAGGATATTCATTAAAGAAAGGGATGAGCTAAAATCCCAGTAATAGGAGAAATAAGGACATGAATCAATATATCATGGGTGAGAATAATCATCATAATCCTAAAATAACCATAGGATCATCATCACAATCATGAGATGAATCCTTATGTAAAGTCATGGAATATGGAATTTCGTAAAACTAAAACATCATTTCATAATGGTCAAATATCACAAATAATTGTTGATAAAGATATAATCATGTCCATACATAACATAAGTTCATAATAATAACATCATAATTTTGAAAAATCTAGAATCATGTTCATGGATAATAAAAAATATCTCATGAGATACATCACATTATCCAATGCATTAGAGTACTATAAAATTATGGGATCACCTATCACATCATAATATTTACATAATCATACATGCCACATAGAATTTATATAAATCCAATTCATGAAGTAAACCATGTAATTTAATGGGTTTCATAGGAATTTAATCAATAATAAAAAAACATGGTGTTCCAAAATGAAATAAGGAAACACATATATGGCATAAGATTCATCATGCCTGAGTGAAGAAGAAACAACTCAAGAGGAGTCAAATGTGTTTTAGAATGAAGTGTTATATTGGAAAATATTTTTATTTATCATAAAATCATATTTGAAACATTTATATCCCAAAAATAAAAATTTATGGACAATGAAATTATATTTTAGGAATATTAAAAAAACACACTGACTTAAATTTTGATTGAAAAGGGAATAACCTAAGGAAAAGGAGTTGGGTTCATGAATCCCCTAAACTTATGTATGAATTAATTATTCACCTTAATATCCTGTATAATCAAATAAGATTTATTAATTAATAAATAATGAAACTATTATAGATTTATTTTATTTGTTATAATTTTATTAATTTTTTTCCATTTTTATGAGTTATAGAGCTCAGTTCTATCATTCATGGAATGTTTATTTTCTTGGTTTTCATGATCTGTTTTCTAGTATACAAGTTTTTAAGATAATGTAAAATAAGATTAATTATCCAGAATTGAAATTATTTGTTATTAATGAACATACAAAAGATTAATTTTTATCACATATCATTTTTTATGTGGCATTTGAATGATTATTTATATAAAATGTCAATGAAAATGATTTAATTTATTTTTTCGGTTTTTTATTACCATCTTGAACTTGTATCAATTTATAAAATATCATGTTTATATATTTGTTATTTAAAATTATATAAATTATAATATATATAATACAATATTATTTAACCATAATAATGGTTTTATGACTATCCTTGAAAGAATTAATAGCAAATTAAAATACATCATTCATGAAATCTATAAATCAACAAATCCAGGATGATGTTTTCATTTTTAGTAAATGGAGAGAGGAGAAGTAGTATTATGATGGATATTACGTTATGAAAATAAAGTTACACTATATATATATATATATATGATATTTGAGTTCTAATTTTTCTATGTGTAAAATAAGTGAGTAGATAAAAAGATAATAAAAGAAAAGAAATTAAAATAGAATGAAAGAGGATTTTACCACTATAATTTTTTTCTAATTGACAACCTATTTAATGAAATTGGGTTTTTACTTTTTGTAACAAACTAGGTAAAAAAAGTATATTAAATTTTTATATTTATTAACATTTTTAATTAAATATTAATTTTAATTTAAATGGGATGATATGTCTAATAGCGTACTCAACACGTAACAACAGATTTATCTGAAATCTTAAGTTGCACACAATGTTGAGTAATAAAGAAAAATAATATAGTAATATTATTATTTTAAATTTTATTTAATGCATAGGCATTGTATTGGTGGTAATGAACATAGATAAATAAAATATGGTTATACATGTTTGTTAAATGACTTTACATTTATCTAATAAATTTTATATGCTTAAAATAAGAATGAATCCGATTTTAGCATGAAATACACTAATATTCTTTAAAAGGTCTATTTAGCACCTTTTGATGGTGAACCCTTTTTATATCTAGTCTTTTTAAGTTTTATATGTTCTATTTGACAAAATAAACTTCTTCTTAAGAATAGAGACATCAAAATATTCTTTGGATGATTTTTTTTTATTTTTCTAATAAAGATCATTTTTAATGAATAGTAAAAAATTACTCCATTTTAATTCAAAACCGTCTTTTCATCTAATTTATTTATATAGTTATATTGTACTTTTAAATTGTTTTAAAGTATAATTGGATTATATTTTTATTATTTAACCAAAATTTTTTCATTATAAGTAATTTCACTTTGAAATTAGACATAAACACATTTAAATTTTTTCTAAGTGTTTACTTCTTAAAAAAATGATTTTTGGTTTGGACAATGGGAATTAATTGTAAATTAATTAGTACAAATTATGTATTTTGAATTTGGAAAAATTTATTCCATATTTGGAATCATGAGGTCCAAATTGTGTAAATAGATACCTTTTATTTTTAGACATTATGAATAGTAACTTCAGTAAATATTTTATTTTCCATGGTTAAAGGGTAAATATGGTAAATAAGGGAAAACAATTATATTATAATAATATTAAATTACCCTAACATGTGTCCTAATGCAATTGGATTAGTTATTTATGACCATGGGAATCCTTGGATCTTCCAAAATCTACCCAAATAATCTCCCAACATCCCTCTCTTCCTTCTAGAAGACATACCTTGGGAAGAAGGAAATTCAAGAAGGCCTTTTAGATTAAATCAAAAGGAGTTACCTAATTTGAAGTAATGT
Organism: Viscum album; assembly: GCA_963277665.1. NCBI lineage: Eukaryota > Viridiplantae > Streptophyta > Magnoliopsida > Santalales > Viscaceae > Viscum > Viscum album. The sequence continues at coordinate 1,423,319,610 of OY728155.1, read as the reverse complement.
ATTCTCTCAAGAATATTCCATTTATTTTCCTTCTCAAAACCCATAAAATCACTTTATTAAATTATTTTATTACAGAAACTAGTATCTTAAACATACTAAGATGTTGTTATAAGAAGGATTCAAACTACACTATCACACACATCCATATAATGGATTTAGTACATACTGTTTCAATGGATGACAAACTGCTGCCTCCTGAAATGATGATTGTTCAATTATCTCCTACCCTCTATCATGGTAAACATTATGATGGAACTTTATTTATATGTGATATATATTAAATTTATATTGTGTCTTTGCTTATATATTTTTCATTTATAGCATACCTTTATGGTTTCCATAATGGGTAAATTTGATAATTTCATTTGAGGATGTCAGGGACTACCACCCCCTCAACGTGACATGAATAATTCTTTCCATAAATGGAATTTATAAAGGATGGAATTAATAAAATTATATAACTAATATAAAATATGATATTATATTGGAATTATAATATACAATTTATCATTAAGATTTCATTCCTTTAAATATGAAATAGAAATAAAAGTAGCATTCATGCGTACGTATGAATTATCGTCTCCATGAACGATGAAATTAATTTCTTATATCCAAATGTTATGTAATATTATAAATAAAAATATATTGTATATATATGATATTTAAATCATGAATACAATTCTAGATATAATGGAATTTTTTTCACATGGACAATTTCAAATTATAACAAGTTCATTTTTGACTCAAGTACCGAACATCGACAAAACAACCGATACAAACATGAATAATTATATGATTGTTATAGAAAGGTAATAAGTGATATAAAAGAAATAATAAACTTGAAAATGGTTCTGAATCAAGTACAGATTAACTTATGTTTATTATTCATGGAGAGAGTGAATGAACAAGGCAAGTCAGACACAAGGTAAGCGACTTTGTCCTAATCTCCATTCATTGAGGATTTTTTTTATTTATACACGTCTTTATTTTATAAGGTGTATAAACACCATTTAATTTTAATATCATTGAAAGGGAATATTTTTTATACAAAGTGTTTTACTAAATGACAAAATAATGTTTCTTTTTAACATATGTGGTGACAACGACCTTTCCGCCACCACAAGTATTATTTGATATTTGGCTTCTTTAACAAGATGTAATGTTTTTAAAAGGAAAATAACTACCATATACACTTTTTTACCTATTTTTTTAAAGTGTTTTTTCATAATGGACTTATTATTTCAATGTCGTTAACTTATATATTTTGATTTCAATGTTGAAATGTTATCTTTCCTTTATGCTTGTTCATGTGTTGTGATTATGTTTTTGTTCTTGAGCATTGTTTACGTATATGGGTGGTTCTATGATAAAATAAGGGTGGGAGATGCTAATATATATCTATAATGAATTGGGTCACTTGGTGGATGTAAGATTTAATGTTTCACCTAAGAGATTTAGGGAATATACGAGAATGGGTATTCCAAACATAACTTCCTATGTAGTTGTGAAAGCTACAATGTATGCATGATATGGATTCCCCAAGTTAACTTTATGGTTTATTATTTCTATGTTCTATTACTTAATCTTTTTATTTCATGATTTATGTTAAAGAGATTATGTTTCATTTTTGAAAAGTATGATTAAATTTATTATTTATTGGACTAATGTTTTCTTTCCTTGTTTTATAACGCTTAATGAACTTTTTATGATCATCCCATGTTTTTGAAATGTTTTGTCTTAGGGTATAAGGAAGGGTAGATGTAATGAAGTCTTGAAGAATATTTACATCATGAAAATAATTTTTGTTTTATTTAAGTAATTTTATTATTTTGAATAAAATTAGATAGAGTAGATGTGTCCACTTCACAATATTTGTTATGTAATGTAATATTTATGGCCTAATTCTATAAAACTCTATACCTAAAATGATCCTAAATGTGAATTATTAAATTAATTGAAGATTATTTAATGTTTAATTATGGGTCCTCACAGTTGGAATTAGAAGTTGTTTTAGATACGTTTAGCGGTTAGGGTGTTATTTAAGCATAAGTGAGATGACTATAATGGTTAAAATATTATAAAGAGTCATATTTATTTTTAGATAAATTGAATGAGTCTAAGATAAAATGAATAAGTATATATTAGTGTATAACCTCCTCATAAGATAGTATACGATTATTTTACTGATATAATCATAGTGACCTTTTTGGTTTTAGTAAATCGATGGATCTAGAAGGCACCAATGTAATGATGGATGTGAAGGAAAGTGTGGTGGTTTTATATATAAGAAACAAAATGAAATGGGTGCTACAAAGAGAACTCTTTTGGTTATTTTCAACCAACTATATGGAGTCATGATTGACCACTTCAACCTTGGTGATTATTCTGAGGATTCATATATGCGAGAAACAAATCCCAATGGATGTGCAGGTAATAATCATAGAGGTAAGTATATTAAAAAACCTATGTGTCTCTGATATGGAAAGAAACACCTAGTAAAATGCTTTAAAGGGATGAGAAGATTTTATATATATGGTAATTAAGGTCATAAAACAATAACCTATCAAGGAAAATGGAAGCGTTTAGTTGACTCCAAGAAAGGGGAAGAAGTTATTTCTTATGGATCTATTTAATATTTTAAATGTGGTATGTATGGTCATTACACAAATAGATGTCCTATAAAGAAGGTTTAGTAATGGGATCATCAAGACCATAAAAATATATGTTTACCAATGCCTCATACCATTCCAATTGAAGATTATGAAAATGAAAATGGCATATGAAAGGTATGGATTATATCTTCGCACATGTTTTGAAATGATTTAAATCTTAAGAAATTACGCAAGATTTCATTTCTAGGAAAGAAGTATAAAAGAATACGATTGAAAAAAAATTGGTGAAGAATCATGAATATTGTTTGATGATTAAGATGTCCACATTTTAGAAATTGAAGAGTTATATTGGATCTATGGATGTGGATATTTTTAGAAGATGGGATTACTTTGGATGACATATAGTATATGTAACCATTCAATTTTTCATATAAAAATGTTAATTGTTAAAGAATTATCTTTTCCTTTGTGGATGTAGTTATACAGAACCATTAGGGTTTATACCATCCTTGAATTTGAGGTAATTACGGGTTATTACTTTTTGAGATGAAAAATGTGAGGTATGAGATAACTTTGGTGTTTAAAATATATTATTGTTATTTTTGATGAATTTAACTAATTTTTGGGAATTTTATAAGAATGATATGGTTTTAGAAAAAGGAAAACCCCTAGAATGGGTGAAAAGTCATCACACCCAACAAGGCCATGGGAATCGAACCCACAACCAAAGTGTGACTGTGATTTATCACCTACCACTAGAATACGTGAAGTACATGGTTAGCATAAATTATTATTTTTTGTTAAATTATTATATGGATCAATAATAAGTTGATTTTGTTAAATGATTACATAGATCAATAACGAATTTGACATCTTCATATTTATTACTATTTGTGAATTAAATATTTTTTTTAATTTAAAGGGGATTCTATGTCTGATATCATACTCAACACGCAACAACGTGTTTCTCTGAAATATTACGTTGCACATAACGTTGAGTTATACCAAATAATAATATAATAATATAATTATTTCATATAGTATTTAATGCATATAAATTATATTTTGGGGAATGAAGAGAGATAAATAAATATAATTATACATGTTTGTTAAATGTCTTTACATTTATCCAATAAATTTTAGAGGCTTAAAATAACAATGAATCAGATTTTTAGCATGAAATACACTAATATTCTTTAAAAGGTTGATTTACCGACTTTTGTTGGAGAACCCTTTTAGAACTAGTTTTTTTCGAATTTTATATGTTTTATTTGACAAAATGAAATTCTTATTTAGAAGTGGGACAATAAAATTTACTTTGGATTAAATTTTGGTATTTCTCTAATAATGTTAATTTTTTAATGAATAGTGAAAAAATACTGCATTTTAATTCAAAGGTGTCTTTTCATCTAATTTAATTATTTAGTTAGATTGTCCTTTTAATTATATTTAAATTATTATTGGATTATATTTTTATTATTTTATTCAATTTTGTTCATTGTAAGTAATTTCACTTTGAAATTTCACATAAACACACGTCAATTTTTTAATAGTTTTTACTTCTTAAAAACACGGTTTTTGGGTTTGACAATGGGAATTTATTTTAAATTAATTATTACAACTTCTGAGTTTTGAATTTCAAAAAATGGATTCAATATTTGGAATCATGTGTTCATTTTTGTTTTAAATATTTACCTTTTATTTTTAGATATTATAAATTGTAACATTAGTAAATATTTTATTTACCATGGTTAAAGCTAAATTTGGAAAATAAGGGTAAAAAATAATATTATAATAATATTAGATTACCCTAACACATGTACTAATACTATTGGATGAGATATGTCCAACCATTTTCATACTTGGTTTGGTTTTAGTAGCCCATGAAACCACTTGTGTTTGAAAATGACATTTAGTTACTTTTAATTTAATGTTATGGAAAATATAAGCTAAACATATATCTTTTTGGTAAACAATTTTTTTGTGATGTTATATATGTTATCTATTTGACTAAAAATATTCATTAGAAATATAAAAATATTTTCAAAATCATGGATCTTTATTTATAATTTTTATACATCTAATTAATAAATTTATTTATGACACAATGATGATGTAGTGATTACCTTATTAATGAATGTTTTGTATAAATGAGAGTATAAAAATTAAAATAAATTTATTTTGAATTTTTTTTGCCATACAATAATTTTAGGGAAAACTATAACTTTTTATATTTTAATTAATAACGGTTTTTCAAAAGAATCATGTTGTTATGGATTTTTTAAAATTCATGATATGAATAGTATATATATTGTCATAAATGAGTTTTTAAAATGAATAATACTTTATTAAATGATATAATAGTCCTAAAAATATATTATTTGTCCAAATGACTTATATAAGGCTTAAAATTTAATTCATTAACCACTTGAGGTATGATTTAAAATTTATTGTAACTATATTAACTATATAATATTAATATACAAGAATACATTGTAAGAGTTTAATTAGTTAACTAAGGGTTAAAGCTAAATATAAGCATAAATTTGAAACCAAAAATTGTCTAAAACATATTGAATGAGAGTATTTTGAACAATAATCACCTTATATTTGAATTAAATGAGTTTGAGACCTTTGGAAATCTAAATTCAGTTTATAATAAAACAATCTTTCAAGACATTCCTAATGTGCCCCTCCCCCTCTTATAAAAGCCTACCACCTTTAAACCTTACTAACACCTCTCAACCCCACATGGATCGTCCAAAATCTACCCAAATAAGCTACCACAATCCATATTTACTATTATAATCCTTAACTTGGGTAGAAGGAAATTCAATAAGTCATTTTAGCATAAATCAAAAGGATTTACCCGATTTTAGGTAATGTCTTTTCTTAAGCGTTTTCCATTTATTTTCTTTCTCCAACCCCATAAACTATCATTTTTCTATTATTTTATAACAAAAAAATAACTTAATTATAATAGTATGTTTTTATGAAAATTGTTATAACTACACTTACACACTCCTCTATCTAATATATTTAGAATATACTATTTCTGTGGACAATGAACTACTGGCTCATGAAACAATGATTGTTCAATTATCTCATACTGCCTCTAATGGTGGCCATTATGATGGAAATATATTTATATGTGATATATTTTATATTTATATTGTCTCTATTTTTTGTATTTTTCATTTATAACATACCTTTTTTGTTTCCATAATTAGTAAATATGATAATTTCATTTGAGGAAGTGCGGACTACCGCCCCCTCAAATTGATATGAATCGTTCTTTCAATACATGGAACATATAAACTATGGAATTAATAAACATATATAACTTATATAAAATATGATATTATACTAGAATTATAATATACCTCTCTATTATTAAGTATTCATTCATTTAAATATAAAATTGAAAAGAAAGTTGCGTTCATACGTACGTATGACGTACCGTCTCCATAAACAGTGCATTTCCTTTATTTTCTCCAAATATTATGTACTTTTATAAATAAATATATACTGGATATATATTATATTTAAATAATTAATAAAATTCTAGTGACAAAGTAATTTTGACAACATGAACAATTTTTAATTATTATTAGTTCATTTTTGACTCAAGTACCGAACATAAAAAAAAACGACCGATATGAACATGAAAAATTATATGATCGTTAAAGCAAGGTAATAAGTGATATAAAAGTACTAAATATCATGATAAAGGTTATAAATCAAGTATAAATTAACTAATTTGTATTATTCAGGGAGATAAAGAATGAAAAGGATAAGTCAGACATAAGATAAGGGACTTCGTCACAATCTCCTATCATTGAGGCATATTTTGATTTATACACAACTTTATTTTAAATGGGGTATAATCCCCTTGGAATTTTAATATCATTAAAAGTGAATATTTTATATATGAAGCATTTTAATTAATGAAAACATAATGTTTCCTTTTAACATACGTGGTGGAAAAAACCTTTCTGTCTCCACAACCATTATTTGATATTTCGCTTCCTTAACAAGCTGTAATATTTTTAAAAGGAAAATAACTACCACATACACTTTTTTACGTATTCGTAAATGAAAATTGTTTTGATAAGGGATTTATTATGTCCATATATTTAACTGATATATTTTTATTGCGATATGGAAATGTCATCTTTTTTTTATGCTTGTTCATGTGTTACGATTATGTTATAGTTCTTTGGAATTCTCTACGTATACAGGTGGTTCCATGATAAACCAAGGGAGGGTGATCCTGAGATAGATCTATAATTAATTGGGTAATGTGAAAGAGGTAAACTTTAAGGTTTCTACTAAGATATTTATGGAATATATTGGGATCGGTATTCCAAACGCAACTCCCTATATAGATGTGAAAGCTACAATGTATGTATGACATTGTCTCCCCAAGTTAACTTTATGATTTATGATTTTTATGTGCTTTTCATAAATCTTATGATTTCATGAGGTATGTTAAAGAGATTATTTTTAATGATTGAAAATTATGATTTCATTGATTTTTATTTATTCATGGAATATTTTTTTTCCTTGTTTTATAACCCTTACTGATATTTTTATGCTCATCCCAAGTTTTTGAAATGTTTTTCACAGGGTATAAGGAAAGGTAAGAGAAAGGAAGTATTAGAGAAGATTAATGTCAAGAAAATAATTATATTTTTTATTTAAGAAGTTAAATTATTTTGAAAAAAATTGGATATAGTAGAAGTGTCCACTTTTTAATATTTGAGATGTCATGTAATAGTTATGGAAAAATTATTTAAATCTATAAACCTGAAAAGATGTTCAATGTGAATTACTAACTTAATTCATGATTATGTAATGTTTAAGGCTGAGGCCTTATAATTTTATCGAGACTAGAATATCATATATGTTTGGAAGAGGATTGGGAAGATAATTGGGTATAATATAGAAAAAAAATCAAGGATTAGAAGTTTTGAGGAGAAGAGGTGGTGAGGACGGTAGGAGAGGAGAGGGGTGTTTTTTGATTATTCTATACATTAGTTAATTATTTTGGATCTAGGATATCAATAGTGGTGATTAACAAGAAAATATATAGTAAATATATAAGGAGAGTTATAGATAATGGTTGTTACAACTTCCATTCATAAAAAATAACAAAAAATTCATATATTTATCTTATTTCATAAATTGTTGTATTTCACTATTCACCAAAAGTTCAACTATTTTAAAAAAATTAAAAAAACATCAACATAACCATTTTTGACATGTAGAATTAAAAAATGGAAACCATTTTGTTAAAATAATTTTCTAAATATGATATATTTATTTTGATAACAAAATCATCATTTATTCGAAAAATATTGATTTTAATATTACATCTGATTTTATGACACTTTGAATAATTAATTAATGTCTCATTAAATTACCTTATAATTATAGGACACAACATATTTATTTTTTTATTTATTTTATTAAATTAAATATTATTTTAAATGATTATATTAATTATAAAATCATAACTACTCATTTATGTTTTACAAAACCAACAACACATAATTTATAATTGTTAAAAAACTAAATAATACCATGATATAATTATATCATATTTTTATTTATAAGATATTTAAATTTTATTAATACTTTTATAGATGAGTTAAAATTTCTTTTGGTAGGATTTTAATTCCTAATGGCCATGTTACTATTCCAAAAGTCATGTTATTATTCCATCTGTATAGGTTCCTTAATTTCTCCAAATATCACTTATTTATTCATGATGTATTTATTGAGAACTAAATTTTATGTGTGTTTTTTATAATATATAACATAATTATAAGAAGGTAAATTAAATTTATAAAATTATGGGTCATTACAGTTTCAAGGTACCTTTACCCATTCTATTGGAACTTCGTCCTAAAAAAATAATTTATTAATTATTTATTTACTTAAAACTAAGGCGTTGAAGTAAAATAGTTATAAGGTACTTTAATAGATCTGTGGAAATTTTTTTATATGATCACATATTATAAATATGTGTTTTATATTCCCATTATAATAATTGTTTTTGTGAAAAAAATGAAAGAAAATTTCATGGAAAGATAAATGAAGAGCCCATAATGGAATGATGATCAACTTATAACATGCAAAATTTATAGTCAGAAGGAAATAATAAATTACCTTTATTAAAAGGGAATATTATTCATTGATTGAATGGACATAAATCATGCATAATAATTATGAAGATATATGTAGAGATTGATCAATATAATGATTGACGAAATACTCCACATATTGTACCTCTAAAAGTATAATTTGTCCTTTATAAAGAGTCAGGGAAACATATAGCCATATTGAATAATAAAAGGGTTAATTAAGATAATTAAATTATCTAACATCTACATATGAGGGAAGAATTAAATTTATATTAATTAACTTTTGTCAAGTAAGATCATAAAAATAAATTGGTGAATTAAAAACTTATAAATTTTAAGGATCGGGAAATAAAATTTTGTATACCAAATCATCCCATTATAAAATATCAATGAAATAATGATTATGATATCCTTATGGAAGCTATTTCCCTTATAAGGGTATTATTACAAAGTTAATAGGGATATTCAAATCATATTTTTAAAATAGAAACTCAATATTGATGATATTACAATTTTGTAGGAATATGTTGAGTTATTTTTCAAATACTCTCCCATTCAACCCATATATCATTTTCATGTGTTTTCAATTGAACTCATAAATGGATCTATTACTATATAAATTAGAATTTATGTAATAGACCTTATTAAATTTATCAAAATGAAGAAATTCTTATAGGAGAATTTGGAAAAGGTTTTTATACATGGAATTTAATTTACATGGGTTTTACCATTCTACTATATTAAGAATTATGGTTGAATTATTTTCTTATATATTTATTACTTGTTTCTATTTTAATAACTTATTATTATATAGATATTATTTTTTATATGTTGATTATTTGTTTTTATGTTTAATCATTTCTTTCTGTGTGAAGAATAGTTATAATTTACACCACGGGGTTCAATTTTTCTCACTAGTTGACCATTGATTTGGATATCATAAAATAATGGTGAAAATTGATGACATAACAAATACATAATTATTTATAATATATAGTCATATTAAATTCACATTTACACCTCCAAATATTAAATATTTCCTTTATAATAGTATTTACTTTATTAGTAAATTATTTGAGTAAAACTTGATATATGTTTCTATTGTTTATTTTCTGTATTAGTAAATATTTGAATACAAAGGAATAACCTGAAGAGAATTTTTTTATTATTTCTGAAGACCCAGAGAAAATAAATACTATATGAATAATTTATCAAGTGTGAAATTTTAAATAGAAAATACCATTAATGAGTTATGAAAACAAAATTAAGGTTACATTTTTCAAATATTTAAATGTATTGATGATTTTAAAATGGCCTAAAATAATTAATATAATAAATAATTATGATTTTCTTTGACTATTTAGACATTATATTTTATTTATGATAAATTCCTCATGAATATTAATTCCACTTTCTTAGTTTATATGGAATGGAATCATTTTTCATTGGATAGAAATATTTGTTGAAAATTTCAAGGATCATGAGATTGCATTTTTTGTTGTGATTGTGCTAAAACATACCTTTAGTGGAAAAGTGAATTATATATGAAATGATACATAAATGATATTATTGTGAATTATAATTATAAAAAATTATGTGGCAATGTATTATTGCACACATCAATTAATATTTTATAAGAAAAATTTCTCAACGTAGTATTTAGCGAAAGGATGGATAATATTTGGAGAAATGATTTATACGAAAGATCACTTATTGGATTTAGTTGCCTAGACCTAACTACATTGTACATTATTCATAAATAATTACCTTATCACATATTGATTGTTATTCAACATGAAAATTCATGTGATAATTTCCTATGTATAGCTATTGGACTAAAAGGTCATAGTGGATCCCTGCTATTATGAGAACCCGAAAGTTCCATAACACTATTCTTGAATATATGTTCTATGTCCAGATGATTTTATTTGAGGGACATAAATAATATAGGCCATTAGGGGTGAGGGATCATAAAAATTTGAGACAACTACTCATGGTGTGTACCCTTGGTAATATCTAGGAGGATATTATGAGAATGAGACCCACCAGTTGGAAATCCACATTTCATAGTTTCATTGGACGATCCTATCTGCAGACATGTGTATTGGTCCTTAGAATTTAATATTATTATTAATAGGTATTACAACTTTCTCAATTGGATGTATTGATGAAAACTGTGATGACACACTGTTCGCAGTGAGTTAGGATATGTTGGGTGCATCACGAGTCATACTGAAATAATAGATAATGCATGAAATGATTTGACCCTTATGTTATATAATGGAAGTAGATATCTCAGGCCCTTTGATAGAATTGATAAAGCCTAAATAAATCTATGGCCATGGTATGGAATGTGTAGGTTAAATTCTGGGAAGTCAAAGAAAGAATAATCGAGTACATGGGGTGATGGTACCAACATGCAACCCACTTGAGTTGAGATATTGAGACAAATGGATTACATTACACGGTAAGAGTTCATATGACATGACACATAATTTTGGCATTAACTTCATTTTTTATGGGTGCCTTAGTGTATTTCTAGATAATAACCTTGGACATTATGCAGGATCTGCCTAATGCCACTGAGATAGAGTCCTAGAGGGTCACACACTATGTTTTTCTAAGTATCTCAGTTAAATATTAAATTAACAAGTTGAATAAAGATTATTACCGATTGTGGTTTTAAATTTATTCAAGGATGTCTGATCAAATTTATTTCGAAACAAGTTATTCAACAGAATATATTGTAGAAAAAATAATTTATTTGTTAGCATGTAATGTAGTGATATTTATTTGATAAATAAATAGCCATTATTCAAGGTCTAGTAAATGTGGTAGAGGAAAAAAAGACAATGGAAAAACAAAAGTACACACCATGTATATTAATATAAACAACATATAATTTTTCTAGGGATTTGTGAGAAATAATATTATTTATTTAATTAAATAATATTAGGTGTAATTCGTTGGGAACATGTCAAGTAATAATAATAGTCAGCTGTTATTTTTAGATATGGGGTCTTACTAGGAAATAAATGAAATGAATAAATGCTTTACGAAAATTAATTCATTTTATTATTCTATGTAATTAAATAACCAATTATATAATTATAAGTAGTGTAGCCATTTTTTGGGGTTGTGCATAACAGATCAAGAGAAAGCCCTCAAGTGAAGAGAGAATTTTTTTCTTCCAATAATGATCTCAAGATATGAGAGAGATCCTTCTCCACTAGGTCAAGGAGAGCACTTTACCAGTGGCTCTCAAGGCGATTGGAGGTGGACATAGAAAGCGATGGATCTTCCATGATAGCACCCAAAGAACCCTTTGGTGATGTCCAGAGATACGTGGAGCATGTATGGATCACTACTAGAGGAAGCCTAAACATGGATTTTATTACGCAACGATGGATCACATTAGATTGTTATCAGAAACATCACCAGAGAGAGAATTACATGAAGGTAATAGTCATATTTTATTTAAATTTATTATAACCAACATATGATGATCGTTTCTATGGTTTCAGGAATCCCCTCTTTTCTTTCATTCTTCGTTATATTGCGAAGATCTGTCATTTTATTATCATGAAGGATCTCATATTGATCGTCATTAATGACAAAAATTAATGTTAGGTAAACCCACCAACGTGCTTATACTGCACCCAAAACCAAAAAGTGGTATTAGATTTGTTATATCGCTGATTATAATTATTTAGTTTCTCATTGGTGGTTTACTAATTTACTAATTTATTTGTCTCAATGCAAGTTAATCGTTCTATAAATTCCAATCTTGATATCTATTCCTCCTTTTTCGTTTCTCGTTCACCTTAGAAAAATGTTTTTCCTTGTAATTTTGATTAAAATAAAATAGAGGATCACTTCCAAAGGTGGTAAAGTATCCTGTCCATAAAACACCAGAACACACAATGTGTATTCAGAAGTACACAACGTGTATTATAGGTTCCATGCACCAGGGCAGTCCTCCAAACGAAGCCATGTCATTATATTCTATATAATTCTTTAAGACTCCATGTGTTGACCAGGAATAGGTGGAACATGGTTTCTAGATTATAAACCTTGTGTCCCACTAAACATGACGTGTGGTCCATTATAGTTAGGGTTGGATAGTGTACCCCATAAACGGATTGCCCGTCAGAAAAACTGTGTAACGCGAATACTACACAGTGTGTGGCCCACTGAACACTGCGTGTACTCTAAGGATTTCTGAAGTACATCTACATTCCATGTCCCCGAGTGTGTACTTCATATGGACGGTGAAAAAAGTACACAAAGTGTAGTCATAACTACAAACCACATACTCATTCAAATTATTCATATTTATTAAAATTTATTATTATATTATTCAAGCCCTTTTGACATGTACCATAGTGCTGGAATAAAGAAGAGGCACAACATGTGTTTGGTGTTTTATATATATGTGTTTAATTTAACATCTTCATAATGTTTATTTCTACTCATTGGGTATTTATGAACGGGAATTCATCGGGTTTACTCCAAGGTACAAGTTACACACAATGTTAATTTTAAGTGAATTTATTTGTTTAAAATTATGATGGATGATAATCTCAAGGATGTTTAGAAAAGTTATTTTAAGATAAAAGGATTAATTAATAAAAAATTTTAATTGATTTGAGCGTGATTTATCATAAACAATAATGATTAAAGAATTGAATGGTAGTTTTATTTATTCATAAATATCATTTCATGTATGGATGATCATGAGATAGACTAAGACCTTCGTATGCGAATGGTTTTTTAATTAATTTATTTAGATTAAATTTATTGTCCTGCAAGCCTTCTCTTTATTAATATGTAGGGCCATCATGACCAAGTGTTCTTTAGTGTAAACCCCATTTTACCCCTAAATTGCAAGTGAGATAAAAACATATTTAATGTATGGAGCTCCCAAGCTAGTGAAGGTGGCTCAAGTTAAGATCCAAGGTGAAACCGATCCAAGGAGATACAAAGGTGAACATGTGGAAAGTTGAAAACATGAACCCAAAAGGTTCAAGGTGTTTATACCCTAGGTATTGGGTTATTTTATCAACCGCTAGATAAAATAACCAATTTAACAAGATCAGGATCATACCATTTATTTTATTTCTGACAGTTTCATTTTTTTATTTTCGGTGGGTGTGTTTTCACGATCACACAATTAATTAATTAAACAATCATGAAATATGGAATTAAATAATACCGGATTATGCATAAATATTATCATAGACACTGTTAATCACATATGTATATCCCACATAATATTAATAAGAATGTAACAATGATAATAATATGTCAATTTATGTATAATTATAAAATCTCTCAAAGAAATATTAAGTCGGTATAGCCTTCCTTAATCATGGTTTGAATCGAACCATAGTTCAATGAGCTTGAACAACCCTAATTTGGGTGATTTCAATTATCTGTGAATTCTAATTCACGGTTTTGGGTTAACTTAACTTGGTTCACATAAAGGGTTGACTTCCATAGTATGAATTGGTGAGAAAAAGATGCAAAGGTTGCGGAAATCCAAAATTAAAGGATTTTAGGATTGGGAAGTCCACTCAACGGATCAATGAGTTATGAGTTAATACAGTTGGGATTTGGAATTCCTACCAAAAAACTGTCAAGCTGCCTGACCAAACCTAGTTGGGGTAATGCAAAGGTAAATATGGATTCTTTGCACTATAATATTTAGGCAATAGAATATTCCGATGTCAATGGCGAGGGATATTAGATATCGATAAAATAGTGGGATACTAATAAGTATTAAATTTTTTATTTGTATCATTTTTATCATGATAATGTAATAAACCTTTTCTCATCTTAATTCATACATAAAGAAAGAAAAATGAATTCAAACATATCATTGCTAACCATAATCAAGAAGAAAAACCTTCTCACTGACACCAATTTCCAGGAATGACATAGGTGTTTACAATTGAAAAATTAGATTTTTTCTTGTGGGATAAGATGATTTTGAGGGGAATCTGAGCGGTGTCACTTTGAACTTCTATGACGGTTTGGGTTTCCCTCCATTATCTCTTCCCTTTCCCCCTACGGTCTAGATCGAGTCATGGATCCATCTGGAATCGACTCGTCGTGGGAGTGGTCTAGCATCGGTGGGGTGTATCTTCATCTGTTGGGGTTCAGTCTCTAGCTCCTATTCTCGACGTCGTTTCTCAACTCAGCCGGTCGTTTCTCTTCCAAGGATGAGGATCTCTGTTGTTCGTCCTGGCATAGCTACTATTGATGTCATGGATCAGCGCGGTCTCGGTTCAAAGCGTCTTGTCTTTTGGTTCCATCAGTGGATCCGGTTAGGTGAGTCCTTTTTGACCTAGCCACACATATGGCGGGTTCCTGTGTGGCTCAACTTTAGTTCTGTTATTCCTAAGGGGGGGGGGAGGATTTATACTTTAGTTTCTGTTATTTTTTTCATGTTATCTATTTTGGTGATTCTGGATATATCTGGTGATTTGGGATTTTATTGATTGGCTGTGAATCTGGTGGTTTTTTGAGGTTTTCTGTCTCCGGTTCTTCTTCTTTTTCATGATGATTGTCTCAACATCATGACCTTCCTACTTTAGAGCCTAGTGAGGGTTCATCTATGGTATGATAAGAGTATATCCATGACCAGAGTGGTGTTTCTGGTTCATGACAACTCAGATCCCCCAATCAGTGGCATTCTCTCAGCACGAAGTTGGGTCATCTAGTCCTTAGTGATGATGGCATGATCTCATGTCCCTTAAAATGTCTTCTTGGATTCTACAATGGTGGTGGGGGGATGTATCATGGAGTGAGATAGTGGTGGAATTTATTTTGGAGTGTGGTGGGATTCTCTCAGGATGGTCGTTGTTGGGGGTGCTATGATCTTGTGTTTGCTTCATGTAGGGGAAATCAGATAGTCTACATGGTATTGCATCATATGAGGTTAGAGCAGATCGCTTCCACAAAGCATGGATTTTCATATTTGGACGATTGAGAGGGTATGGCGCTACCATCTCTATAGGGCCCATGCATTTTTTCAGGAGACAACTTTCTAAGAAGCCGTGCTATGGTGCAGGCATGACATAACGATGCTTATGCTGGGAAGGGGTTATTCTATGTAGTTCTGTCATGGGTGGAAACCCCCTTGTTTCTCGGATTTTGTTTATGTATCAATGTCTTTGAATTCTTGCTTTATCCCCATTAACCTTAAAAGGGGGATTTTCCAAAAACAATAAAACTTTAGGCTTTTAGGACATTCTGTCAGAGGAGTTTACACGTCATCCTTCTTCACAAGAGGAAATTATATGTGCTGGAAGAGACTATTCTAGTTGCACCTAGAAAAGAGTCCAGTGATGAAGAACTATATCTCTATATGAAACATATGGATTATTCCACAAATATACAATGTTTAATTATATCGGTTATGTATAATGAGCATTTAAAGAAATATGAAAACAAGGATGTGTATAGAATGATATCTCACCTTATGGATCTATATCATGAGAAGGAGAGACATGAGAGATATGATATCTCCAATGATTTTTTCACAACTGATCTTGGAGATTCTATGCCGGCTGGTCCTCATGTATTCAAGATTATTGGCTACATTGAACACCTAGACATGTTATGGATTATGTTCCCAGATGAGTTGCGTATATATCTCATCCTATCATCACTTCCCAAGACCTTCTCTAGCATTATTGTTAACTAAAACATGAGAAACAATGAGATGAGTCTACTGTAACTTCTGACAATAATTATTCAGGTAGATAAGGACACGAGGAGTTAAAAATCCACAATCCTTATGGTGAATAAGAAAAGGTAGGACAAGGAAAAGGGGATAAGGATTTATAAATGGTCTGAATCCCCTGGGCACCATCCCTCCATGAAGGGAATGATATAGAGGTAGGGAAAGGAATGGGAGGCAGTATGCTTTGCATGTGGCAATCCAAGCCACTGGAAGTGGAACTGCACCCAGAAGTGTGGGGATTCTAAAGGAGCATCCATTATTGATTTTAATCTTTCCATTTCTACACATCAGGTATTAGATAAAGCTTATGGGGCTCACATCTATATTCAAATGTAATAACCATGTAGATTTAGAAATATTTCCAGAGGATAGGTGGATATTTGAGCCACCAATGGTGTAAGTCTGGCTGCGTTGGCCATTGGCCATTACCATCTATCATTTCCAATAGAATGATTTTGGTTTTACGTAACTATTATTACGTGTCTAGTGTTACCATGAACATAGTTTCTGTATCTTGTTTGGAAATGGATGCATTTATTTTCAAATTTGGAAAAAAAGTTTGTTTCTTTTATAAGAACAACATATGTTATGGAATGGCACATTTAAATAATGGTTTGTATGTATTAAATTACGAAAAAAAGTGTTGACAACTGATAAATAAATAAATTCACATGACTCATACAACACCCAATTGTGGAATAATCATCTATGTAATATAAAGAATAAGGAAATGACAAAACTCTGCTTGGATGTTTATTTATAATCTATTGAGTTAAAACCACTTGATAGATGTCTCGCTTGTTTACACGGTAAAATGACCAAGCCGCCTTTCATTGGATACGGTGAAATGGACACAGAGCTTCTTGGATTGGTGCATACGGATGTGTGTGGACCTTTTCCAGCAGAATATAGAGGTGGATATTCATACTTCATTACTTTTACAGGTGATTTGAGTAGATATGGATAAATCTACTTAATTAGGTATAAGTCATAAGAATTAGAGAAATTTATGGGATTCAAGAATGAATTAGAGAATCATCTTGGTAAGAAGATAAAGAAGCTTTGATCAGATCAATGTTGAGAATATTTGAACTAAGAGTTCAATAATCTTCTAAAGGAGTCTAGGATTCTATCTTAGCTCACTTCTTATACACCACAGTGGAATGGTGTTAATGAAAGGGGTAATTTCACCATGTTGGATGTGGTGAGGTTGATGATGAGTAATGCAGATCTTCAATTATCTTTTTGGAGATATTCATTACAAACTACAAAATACACATTAAACCGAGTACCAAATATGGTGGAAAATGGAATTCACTCTGAGTTATGGAATGGAAAGAACCCCATTTTTTTCACACATGTGTATGGGGATTCGAGGTGTTTGTTAAGGCCTTTTTAGGAAACAAACTAGCACTCCGGGGGACATGGTATATCTTATAGGGTATCCCATGGAAAAAAGGATATTACCTATATAACCCTTCATAAAAGAAAGTGATTATCACCATACAAGAATTTTTTCTTGAGAGGGAGCACATTCTCAAAATGTATATGGGGAGAAAGATTGACTTTGAAGGAGTTGATGCTCAAGATACAAATGAGTTGGTATACGAAAAAGTTATACAAGTCCCCATGGAAGAGGTTCCAGAATCCCAAGTAATGCGTAGGAGATAAAAAGAGGTAAGGGAACCAGATAGATTTGGTTTCATAGTCAACAAGGATGGTGAATCATTATTTTTAGACAATGATGAACCTCTATTCTACAAGGAAGAAGTAGAAAGCCCAGAAGTTTCAAGATGGATAGAAGCAATGAATTTTTAGATGGATTCCATGTATCAGAACCAAGTCCAGGTTCTGGTCGATGATCCAGTTGATGTAAATAATGTTGGATGAAAATGGGTATTCAAGAGAATGATGGACATGGAAGGTGACTTTAGCACCTAAAAAGAAATGATATGGGATAAAGGATTCAAAAAACGTTAAATAATTGAATACGATGAAACCTTCTTTCGAGTTTAAATGTTTAAATACATAATAATCATATTCTCCATAGAAGCTTACCATGACTATGAGAATTGGAAGATGGATGTCAAAACATAATTCCGTAATGGGAATCTTGAGAAATATGTCTATATGAAACAACCAGAAGGGTTCGTGACACCATGTGAAGCCAAACGGGTTTCCAAGTTGCAGAAATCCATCTACAGATTAAAGCAAGCATCTAGGTTGTGGAAAATTCGATTTGATGATGCCATAAAGAAATTTGTTTTCATTAAAAAATAATGTGAGTCATCTGTATATAGGGGATTTAATAGGAATGTGGTCATTATCATAGTAGTATATGTTAATGACATATTACTTATTGGAAATGATGTACCAGTCTTACAGTTAGTTAAAGACCGGTTGAACAAGTGTTTCTCAACAAAGGACTTAGGTGAAGTAGCCTACATTCTAGGGATCAATATCATTCATGATAGATCGAAGGGGCTTCTTGGACTATGTTAGGATACATAAATTGACCAGATACTAAAGAGATATAGTATGGAACAATCCAAGTGGGATTAGTTCCAATGTCACATGGCCTACATATTTCTAAGAAAATGTGTCCTCAAACATAATAGGAGAATGATAGAATGATTAAGATACCATACGCTTCGACTATAAGATCCATCATGTATGCCATGTTATGTACCAGGCTTAATGTTGCATATGCACTGAGAATGGTAGGAAGATATCAATCATATCTAGGAGAACAACATATGACTAAAGTTAAGAATATCCTTACGTATCTAAGAAGAACTAAGAATATGTTCCTGGTGTATGGAGGAGACGAGGAGTTTTTTCACGAGGGGGTATGCTGATGCTCGTTTATAGAAAGATCAAAATGATCTGAAGTTGTAATCTGGATATGTTTTTTGTCTTAATGGAAGAGCTGTGAGCTGGAAGAGTTCAAAGAAACCAGTTGTCACTGATTTTATAGTAGAGTTAAAATATATAGAGGCTTCTGATGCAGCCAAGTAATCCGTCTAGATTCGATACATTTTCCAGAAGCATGATGTGGTACCTAATAGTATAGATCATATCACACTGTATTGTGATAATACTGTGGCAGTGTCTCTTGAAAAAGAACCAAGGTTACATCAACAGACAATGAATATACTCCGAAATTATCTCTTCTTGAAGCATTTCTATCAAAGGGGTGAAGTTGAAGTGATCAGAGTGTCCACAGAAGAGAACATGGAAGATCCCATGACTGAAGACCTATCTCAGTAGAATCGTGAATATCAAGTGAGAACTACCAGGTTAATGGTTTTTAGCAGTTGGATCTATTCCAAGTGGGAGTATGTTGGAGTTAGGGTCCTAGAACCAACTAATTTGTACTTTATTCATTAATAAATACCTTATCACATATTGATTTTTCATCTATGTGACATTGCATGTGATAATTTACTAAGGATAACTGTTTCACTAAAGGGTCTTAGTGGATCCCTACTATGATGAGAACCCAGAAGTGCCTTAACACTATTCTTGAATATATGTTCTATGGCTGGATGATGTTATTTTAGGGACAAAAATAATACAGGCCACTAGGGGCGAGGACTCATAAAAATTTAAGACACCTTCTCATGGTGTGCACCCTTGGTAATATATAGGAGGATACTATGAGAACGAGACCCACTAGTAGGAAATCCACATTTCATAGTGTCAGTGGATGTTACTATATATGGACATTTGTATTGGTCCTTAGACTTTAGTATTATTATTAATTGGTATTATAACTCGTGCACTTATATGTATTGATGAAAACTCTGACGACATACTGTTTGCAGTGAGGTAATATATGTTGGATATGTCACAAGTAATACTACACTAATTGATAATGCGATAATATATTTTTACCTTCTATTCCATAACCTAAGTAGATATCCCAGACCCTTTGATGGAATAGATATAGCCTAAATAAATCCATGGCCATGGTAAAGAATGGGGAAGTTCAATTCTGTGAAGTCAATGAAATAATAATCGAGCACATGGGTTGATGGCACCCGTATGAAACCCACTTGATTTGAGATATCAAGACAAAGGGATTACATTACCCGATAATAATTTATAGGAGGTGATACGTCATTGCAGTGTTAACTTATTTATCTATGGGTTCCTTGGAGTGTTTTTAGACACTAACCTTGAACGTTATGTAG